>JAPQVY010000133.1:3232500-3832500 GCA_028535165.1 Quercus tomentella
TAACATGAGCAAATTTGACATGTTTGGTGGTTCGGAGTTGGACCTTCTAGGATCTTGCCTAATGGATATGGCCAAAGCTGTAAGTAGACAATATCATAACCCGTTATGATTAAAGAAACATCGTTTTCACTTTGATTCACTAATGACAATACTTTTATTTTGCACCAATCATAATTAATCATGCACAATTATGAAAAAAACTGTGAAAATTGCTTTGTCTTGATTTAAAATTCTACTTGTTTAGTGTGCAAAAGTTGTGAATGGTTGTAATTAACCTTTTGTTGAGAAATTCTAAACAAGATATAACTTTCAGTAATTTAAAACAAGAAAAAAAAAGGGTTCATTACAATCAATCATCCTACAAAATTCTACAATCAAGATCTTGATTTCACAATAATCTATCCCTAATCTAATACACTAATTTGGATGCAGAAGGACATTGCAAATTAATCTCAATCAAGAGAATTGATTTAAAATTCTATTGTTTAGGGTGCATTGCAATCGTAACAAATTTTAAGTTGAATAACTAAAATTATAGAAAGGACATGGGTGTAATTGAGGGAAAATTATTAGGTACTTCCGGAGTACCATAAATACGTACTCCCTCCTCTCACATGAATGGTGGGTTCCACCATAAATTTAATAAGTGAGACTCACCATTCATGTGAGAGGAGGGAGTATGCACTTATGGTACTCCGGGAGTACACAATAATTTCCCGTAATTGAGCTTCCATGTTTCAGTGACTAATCTGGTTAGATAGTGAAATATTGGTTCATGAAAAAGTTACTACTTCCATGAGACAGACAATGGTTTTTAATTGCAGGGATTAACTAGTGAAGCAAAAGTGGATGCATTCAATTTGCCGGGTTATTTCACCTCTCCTAAGGAATTGAAGGCATTGATTGATAGAAATCAGCATTTTAACATTAAGAGAATGGAAATATTGAATAGTCAGAAAAAGTATGTGAGCTTGCGAAATCCCTCAATGTGTTCTTTATTCCTAAGAGCTGCATTAGAAGGAGTAATTGCAAAGCATTTTGGAAATGATATCATGGATGAGTTGTTTAATTGCTACTCTGAGAAAGTTGCTGAGTCCTCCTTCTTCTTAAATCCAGAAGCTGATAAATCGATTGTATTATTTGTCCTTTTAAAGAAAAACAATTAGACTTTAGCTTTATTCCAACGAAATAAATATTATCACTTGCAAATAAATGTAACAACGAAAAGGAGAATATTCTTGTAATAAATTATCCATTAATTTGTACATCTCTTATTGTATAATCATTTTCAATGTTATATTTTCTTTCATTATTAGAGAGTAGTATTATACTTATTTTGTATTTATTTATGTATTTTATATAGGGTTTTGGATTCATGTTTATTTTTTCTTAAAATGAGTTTTAATGTGTGGATATGCTTTTTAAAGAAGTTTAGAATTAATTCTAACAAATTTAGCAAAATCGCACGAGTTACAAAAAAGGCATGATGAGAGGATTTGTTTAATGATAAAGTGTTAATGGACTCAATTTTGACATGGGCCATTCCTTAATATTGAATGGTGCCACATCAACAATTAAAAAGCCAGGTTGACAGGTCATATTTTATTTAAAAGTTGGTTTATAATTTTAAAAAACTTAAAACACCAAAAACTGAAAAACCCATTTGTGAAGAAATCCTACTTCGCCTTAGGAGTTTGCTTCTCTCTCCCCTGTAGGAGTCCTCTTTCTCTCTCAATACGGTAAGAGTCTTCTTTCTCTCTCAACAAGGTAAGAGCTTATTCCCTCCCTTGAGAGCCTCTCTAAGGGTTCTCTCTTGGACTACACCATTCTTCAAAGTGGCTATAGCCCATTTTTTCGTTTGTGATTGAATGGATCAAGAAGTAGTAAATAGTTTGGAAAAGTTGAAGCTCACAAAAGAAGAAGAGGAGGATATTGTTATTGCGAATATCAATAGTTCTGAAATTTTTGAAGAATGCTCTTTGAGCTTATTTGGGCGTCTACTTTCAGATCGTCATCAAAATCAAAGAGCTTTAAAGAATACTTTAAAGGCAACATGGAAGATGGATTCTGACTTAAGGATTGTGGAGGTGGGGAATAATATTTTGCAGTTTAAATTCAGCTCAAGATGCCAGTTAGAGTGTGTTGAAAAAAGTGGTCCTTGGAATTTTAACAACAACCTACTCCTTTGTAGATGGAGGAAAGGTTTAATGTAAAAAAAAAAAGTTTTTCCCATTCTCCTTTGTGGGTGCAGATTTGGGGTTTACCATTTGAGAATATGATTGAAGAAATTGGGAAGGATATTGGTAGCAAGATTGGAAGGGTGTTAGAAGTGGACAAGCGGGCTATGCAAGCGGATCAAGCCAAGTTTTTAAGAATACGAGTTGAGGTTCCGATTGATAAACCTCTTTGTAGAGGGGGGTATGTTAAGAATGAAGAAGGTGGAAGATATTGGGTTGATTTTAGGTATGAGAGACTCCCTACATTTTGTTACATATGTGGAATACTTGGGCATGATGAAAAGCATTGCCAAGCAAGTCCAATGGAGCAACTGTCAAGGAGGCAATATGGTGAATGGCTGAAGGCTGGAGGAGTTATAAAAAATTGAGGTGAAAAGGAAAAGGTGAAGGTGCAGTCGGAGGCTAAAAAAGGGAGCTCGCCATCTATGTTGGTGGATGGCGGTGCTGGCGAAGAGGACGGGGCTGTAAGGGGGGCTAGTGAAGAGGGAGGTACAGTTGTCATGATGGATGCAGCTCCCTTGGACACGGTGAAGGGTACTGTCACGTCTACTCATAAGGAGCAGGGAAAGCAGATCAGATGGGAAAATAGAGTACCAGAAGATTCGAAAATGGGGCTGGAACGGACTGCACGTGATGAGCAAAATGGTTCTAGAGCTGGTTTGGTCAGAAACAAATTGCATGGGAATGAGGTTGGTCAGGTAGTAGTTGACAAGAAGTGTGGGCCGGTTTTAAGAGAGGTTGAAGTGTTAAGCCTAATAAGGCCAAAAGAAAAGAAGGCACAAGTGAAGAAAGGAATACGCAGTTATGAGGCCCAGGCCGAATGGTTAAACAAGCAGCTAGAGGTAGAATTAAAAAAATAGCAAGGGAAAAAGGAAAGGCCCATGGTGTTGAGAAGTCTGAACAAGCCCAAGAGGTAAGTAAAAAAAGAAAAGGTAATGATGAAACGTTTTTTATTTCTGATGGTAGAGTTCAAAAACGTTTATGTGAAGGGAAACATGAAGGGGGTGAAATTTTTTTTGCTGAAATAGCGATGACTGCTAAGCAGCACCGCCTAGATCAATGATTGCATTAGGATGGAACTGCCAGGGGCTTGGGAACCCCCAATTAGTTCGAGTGTTGCATGAGCTCGTGCAACGTTGGAAGCTCTTCCTGTCGGAGACAAAGATGAAGAAATATCAGAGGGAAACAGAGAAATTTAAAATTGGTTTGTTGAATGGTCTAATTGTTCCTAGTGTGGGGAGAAGTGGGGGTTTAGCTATGTTATGGAGTAGGGACATAAAAGTGGAAGTTCAAGGCTATTCAGGAAATTATATTGATGCAGTTGTGACTGACTCGGAATCAGGATTTAAGTGGCGAATTACGGGTTTCTATGGAAATCCTAAAACTCATCGTAGAAAAGAATCTTGGGATCTTTTGAGAAGCCTTAGCCAAAAGTATCAACTCCCCTGGTTATGGTTTGGTGATTTTAATGAAATTGTGTCGGTGGAAGAGAAATTGGGCGGGGTGCAAAGGTCTCAAAGATAGATGGATGAATTTAGAGAAGCAATTCACCAATGTAAGTTCAAGGATCTTGGTTACTGTGGTCTTGATTTTACTTGGTGTAATATGCAAGAGGGTGAAAGCAGAATGTACCTAAGATTGGATCGAGCTTTGGCTACTCCTGAATGGATTGATCATTATAAAGATATAAAAGTGCATCATTTGGTAGAATCCACATCTGACCACTGCGCTTTGCTGATATCTAATGCTACTATTCAGAAGCATCCCAATAGACGAAGATTTCAATTAGAAGCTATGTGGACAAAAAGGGAGGAATGCAAAGATATTATCCAAGAAGAATGGGATGGCATCCAAGAATTAAACTCTCCAATTGGGATAGCTGCTAGGTTGAGTTGTTGTGCTGAAAATCTCTCTAGATGGAACAAAAGGGTATTTGGGCAAATTCCAAGGCAAATTCAGAAGAAAAGGGAGACTTTCAGTACTCTGGTCCGTAGAGATAAAGATGGAAGCCTGGGCAGTGAGATCAATATGATAAGAAAGGAGATTAATGATTTGTTGGATAGTGAAGAAATAATGTGTCATCAAAGATTGAGGGTGCAATGGTTAGGCCTTGGGGATCAAAATATGAAATACTTCCACACGAGGGCTTCTGATAGGAGAATGAGAAATACTATCAACAGTATCATGGATGAAAATGGTAATTGGCATGATTCTATTGATGGTATTGCAGAGGTGGTTATGTCATATTTTAAAAATCTGTATACCACTTCCTATTCGATTCATATTTCGGAAGTCCTTGATACTATTCCAACTAGTGTCACTGAGGATATGAATCAGCTCCTTATCCAAGAGTTCACTAGGGAGGAAGTTGAGGCAGCACTAAAACAAATGCATCCAACAAAAGCCCCAGGTCCTAATGGTATGTCTGCTATTTTCTTTCAAAAATATTGGGGTATTGTTGGTAATGATGTTATATGCATGGTCTTAAATTTCCTAAATTCAAATATGTCAATGGTAGAGATTAATAAAACAAACATCACTCTGGTGCCAAAAATAAAAAACCCCCCCACAAAAATGACAGATTTTAGACCTATTAGTCTATGTAATGTTGTTTATAAACTCATATCAAAAGTGTTAGCCAATCGTCTTAAAATAATCATTCCATAGATTATATCAGAAAATCAGAGTGCGTTTCTCTCTGGGAGACTAATTACAGACAATGTTCTTGTAACTTTTGAACTTATGCATTATTTAGAACATAAGAAGGAAGGAAGGGAGGGTTTTGTGGCAATAAAGTTGGATATGAGTAAGACATATGATAGGGTGGAGTAGGGTTTTATTAAACAAGTGATGGAAAAAATGGGCTTCCATGAAAAATGGGTAAATTTGATCAAGCATTGCATCACTACTGTATCTTACTCTATCCTCATTAATGGTGTTGCTTATGGCAGTATTATTCCTACTAGGGGTCTCCATCAAGGAGACCCAATTTCACCTTATATCTTTCTATTGTGTGTAGATGGTTTTTCTCCCTTATTAATAATGCTGCCAGGAATCAAAAAATTAGTGGAGTATCAATATGTAGAGGCAGTCCCAAGATCACATATCTGTTTTTTGCAGGTGACAGTCTATTGTTTTATAAAGCAAACAGCCAAGAATGCCAAAATCTTATTGATATTCTCCAGCTATATGAAGCTGCCTCGGGTCAGAAAATCAATGCGGATAAATCTTTAGTCTTTTTCAATAACAATACCTGTGATGATAGAAGATGTGAAGTGCTGAATATGTTGGGTCCAATGCAAGATACCCGACATAAAAAATACCTTGGCCTACCCTCAATCATTGGCAAGTCAAAAGTTGAAATATTTGTAGAAATTAAAGAGAGGGTGGAGAAAAAATTATCGGGGTGGAAGGAGAAAATTCTATCAATGGGTGGCCGAGAGATCCTTATTAAAGCTGTTGCTCAAGCAATTCCAACATACACTATGAGTTGTTTCCGGATCCTAAAGAGTCTTTGTGATGAGATGGAAGGTATGATGAGAAAGTTTTGGTGGGGTCAAGAATCAAAAATTGCTTGGGTTAGCTGGAAGAAAATGTGTAAGTCAAAGCTGAATGAAGGAATGGGTTTCAGAAATTTACAGGCTTTCAACCTTGCTATGCTAGCTAAGCAAGGTTGGAGGTTGATCTCGAATCCTAACTCTCTGGTGGCTCAAATCTACAAAGCGAGATATTATCCGCATGGTGATATTTTTAGAGAAAAAATTGGATCCAACCCTTCCTATACTTGGAGAAGCATCTTCAATGGGTTGGAAGTTGTGAAGAGAGGCACCAGGTGGCGAGTTGGCAATGGCAATAGGATTCATATTTGGGAGGATAAGTGGCTGCCTACTCCAACAACGTATAAAGTAATCTCCCCCCCAAAGCCCTTTGATGATTATCCTAGGGTCTCGGCGCTGATTGATGGAGGTGGAAAGGTGATGTAGTAAGATCTTTGTTTTTGCCTTTTGAAGCAAGGACCATTCTGAATATTCCTCTCAGCCACAACCTGCCAGAAGACCAAATCATATGGGTGGGTAATAAAAAGGGAGAATTCAGTGTAAAAAGTGCTTATTATATTGCTGTTGGGGTACTAGATACAATGGAGGAAGGTGAAAGCTCTTTGGGTGATCCTAGGAGTCCTTTTTGGAAGAAGCTATGGCACTTAAACATCCCTCCCAAGGTGCGTATCTTTGCCTGGAAAATGTGTATGAATGCTCTTTCTACCTTTGTGAACTTGCAAAGAAGAGGGGTTAATCTATGTGAAATTTGTCCAGCTTGTGGGAAGGAGCCTGAATCAACTCTCCATGTTCTTGTTAATTGTGAAGTGGCTAAGAGAGTGTGGAGATGTTGGGTGGATGGTCCTGTTGATTTGCTGAATGTAAATATGGATGTTATAGATATTGCAATGCAAATTTTTGAATTCGGTACGTCACAAGACTTGGAGTTTTTCTTTGGAGTTGCATGGGCAATCTAGTATAATAGGAATAAAATAGTGCACGAGTCCTCAAGTCAGTTTCCTGATCATATTTGGAGTTTTGCTAGAAAATATATTCTTGAATTCAAGAGTGCCTCAATAGCTTGCTCTCAACACATGGCTCAAATAGAAGAGAAGTGGATAGCACCTCCTCCAGGAGTTTTCCAGATTAATGTTAATGGTGCAACATCTGAAAATGAAAGGAACTCAAGTGTGGGAGTTGTTATAAGAGATGCAACTGGTACTGTTCATGTTGCTTGCTGTAAATACCTTCAGGGACAATACTCGGTGGAGGAAGTTGAAGCGCTAGCTATGGAGTGCGATCTAATTCTTGCCAAAGAGCAAAAGCTATCTCAAATCATCTTGGAATCTAACGCATTAACTGCTGTTAATAGTGTCATAGCAGCTGAAACAAATGGCTTTCTTGGTCATGTGTATCAGGGAATTCTTAGTTTGCTCTCTTCTTTTAGCTGCTGGAAAATCAAACATGTGAAAAGAGATTACAACAGGGTAGCTCATGAGCTTGCGTAGTATGCAAGGCAAAAGGAAGAGTCTCATGTCTGGAAGGGAGTTTGTCCTCCTATGGTGGTTCACGTTGTCCAAGAAGATTGTGTTTAGTTTGTACTGTGTTGAGCTTTTCTCTTTTGCTTTGTTGTACTCCCTTTTCTGTTTGGCAATGATATTCCAGTTGGTTGTTTCAAAAAAAAAGAAAAAAAGAAAAAAAAAAAACCATTTGTATTTCGCTAGAGACCCATATGGACTTTACAATCCCAGTTGTATGGAAACCCAATTGGGTTTTGAAGAATTGTGTAAACTTATTAACGTAATAGCACTCAATAACTTTCTATGAGATGTCTTTGTTATATTTTCCTTCTTTTTATTTTTTTTTCTATTTTTTTCTTTAAAAGAAATATCCATTATTAAATTGCATATTATCTTTATGCATAACATGTACACCTAACTTCATGTCGGCAAGGCAATGCCGTTGCACACGCTTTTGCCCAGCGAGCGAGACAATCTTTCTTACCTCAAATCTGGTTGGAGTGTGTTCCAACGGATATTATGGCTTTTGTATTGGATGACTATCCTCTCCTTGATTAATATATCAACAAGAATTTCATTTCTCAAAAAAAAAAAAAAACTTCATGATAGTCAATTTTATTCCATATGATCCATAAACTAATGTTTAAATATACTTTTAAAATACAAAAAATTTGAAATTTAAATATATTAAAATTATGAAATATATTTAATGGTTATTAAGAGATTTGATATTGACAAAAATTACACCATGTAACTTAGGTCTAAGCCGGCCACACATCGTGTAGATTAGTGGAATAGTTTGCTCTCCTTTGCTAGGAAAACCGAGGTTCGAAATCCCCCCCCCCCCCCAAATTATTGTAGCTATCAAATATACACACAAAAAAGGACATAGACCTAAGCCTATATAAAGCTTGGTATATTTGTAATAAATAAATATAAACAAGGTTTTTTTGTTTTTTTTGTACGTTAGATTCTCTAGAGAAAATATAATTAAAATAACATTTTAAGGGCTAGATAGTGTTCTGAAAATGATCACCCAAAATTATTCAATTTCATTTCCAAGCATATTGCATTCCAAAATTTGATACTGATAGATAATTTTCCTGATTCTAATTATAATGAATAAAAAAAAAAAATGATAATCACCACCTGTAGAGAGGAATTGAGGAAGTTGCCAAAGAAAAGATTAAAAAGACTGTAGCCAATGATCACTTTGACATCAAGAACCTTACAAGAGTATTCTCTTTTTCGTTGTCACATTTTATTGCAAGTGAATTTTATTTGGTCGGAATAAAGCTAAAGTCTAGTAATTGTTTCGCTTGAGAAGGACAAACAATACAATCGATTTATCAACTTCTGCATTTAAGAAGAAGGAGGACTTTGCAACTTTCTCAGTGTAGTGATTAAACAACTCATCCATGATATCATTTCCAAAATGCTTTTCGAGAACTCCTTCAAATGCGGATCTTAGGAATAAAGAACGCATCGAGGGATTACACAAAGTAAGATACTTTGACTTGTTATTCAATATTTCCATTCTCTCAAAGTTGAAATGTCGATTTCTTTCAATCAATGCCTTCAATTCTTTTGGGGTTGTGACATAAGCAGGCAAATTGAATGCATCCACTTTTGCTTCACTACCTAATCCCTGCGATTGAAAACCATGGTCTATAATTACTCTCATGTAAGGAGAGAAGACAATAAGCTAGCTTATAGTTTGGCTTGGCTAGCTGTTAATGTGCCAAGTTTTTTAGTTTGAATGGAGGATGTTCCATCCCAATCTAATTCTGTACTTCAGGCTAATTTAGCCGGTTTTTCTTAATTATGCAGTTCTGCCTTTCTTCTCAAAAAAAAAAAAAAAAAAAAAATTGTAGGTAGTTAGCTTAAAATTTGAGACATTTGCAATGCAATCTAAACAGTAGAATTTTAAATAAACTCTCTAATTCGAGATTAATTTGCAATTAATATCCTTCATCATCAACATCAATGTAATATATTAGGGGTAGATTATTGTCAAATCGGGATTTTGATTGTAGAATTTTGTGGTTTAGACTTTAGAGTGTATGTTGCAAATGCTTTTATAATTTAGGAAAGATAAGTATACATTAATTTATTAATTTATATACTGATTTGGATGGCAGAGTGGACATTGTAAATTACTTTTTAATTAGGGTGTTGATCATAAATCTTGAAGTTTCATATGAATGATTGTAATTAATCATTTTTCATTTCTTATTTCAAATTATTGAAAGTTATATCTTGGTTAGAAGTTCCAAACGAAGGTTAATTACAGTATTCTAAACAATAGAATTTTAAATCAACTCTATTGAGCTAGGTATAACATTTTTCAAAATTTTCACAATTGGGCATGGCTTTTTATGATTATTGAAAGTTATATCTTGGTTAGAAGTTCCAAACGAAGGTTAATTACAGTATTCTAAACAATAGAATTTTAAATCAACTCTATTGAGCTAGGTATAACATTTTTCAAAACGTTTTTTCACAATTGGGCATGGCTTGTTATGACTGTTGCAATAAAAAAAAATTAAAAAAAAAAAGAAAAAAAAGAGAGCATCAATGGTTAATATTCCAACTCCAAATGATGTTGCTTCAAATCATTACAAGTCATGTTATTGTAAACTTACCACTTTGGCCATGTCCATTAAGCAAGATCCTAGAAGGTCCAGCTCTGTACCAATAAATGTGTCAGAATTGCTCATCACATCAGGGATTGCAGGTATGAAAAGTGCCAATAGACCTCCAACCACAAGCTCTTGAGCTCTGGCAAATAGGAAGGAGTCGATGTCCTTGGCAAATTGAGTTGCATAGGCCTCCACAACTTCCTTTTGCGCATTTGTGTAGAAAATCCTCCCTTTATTCCAAGCAGGAGACCTTTCATCCATAACTTCTATTGGAGCCTTAGACAGCCACTGAAGTGCAAAAGAAGAGTGAATAAAATGAAGAGATTCCTTGGGAAACAAGCGGCCATGGAAAGAACCCGGTACTCCAGCTGCAATGTATTGCTTGTTGGGAGGAAGAGACTTGAAGAGAGTGTTGAAATCATTGGAGACATGGTCATTGAAGAACACTATAAATTCTGGGATTTCAGTATGTACTCCTTTTGATATGTATTGGAGTTTTATGGCTTCTATTATGTTTTGCACTGAGATAAAGGTATTGGGTCCGGTAGAACAACCCAAGTCTGCCACACATACTGAGTTTAGAGTAGCTGAAAGGGTCTTAATGTCAAAGTGATCGGCTATTGCCTTGTTGATCTTTTCTTTGGCAGCTTCAGCAGCCTCTCTCTACAACACAAGTGGTGATTATAATTTTTTTAATATTCCTCATAATTAGAAGCATGAAAATAATCTAACAATAGTGTTTGGAATGCAATTTTCTTGTAAATAAAATTAAATAATTTTGGATGGTCAGCTTCAAATCACTATCACACCCTCAAATTGTTATTTCAACTATGATTTCTACTACTATTTTTTTTTAGGATCAATGATTTCTTCGTAGCATAAAAATACTTATCTTCTGCAATTAGTTTTCTTAAAGTATGTCCTAAAAAAAAAAAAAAGCAAGTCCTTCAATTATGATAAATTCAACTATTCTCTTGGAAGCTCTTAAAAATAAAACCTATTTTCTTGGATACTAATTATGATAAATTCAACTATTTACTTGGCAATCTATGGTAGAATCCAAAGATTCCAAACAAGAAAATAGATCAAAATGTAGGCTTGAATATTTAAGAAGACCTGATAGATGGAGTTTTGAGCATAGCTATAAGGGCCTTTTCCTCCATTCATTGCATATGATTCAGGCGATGTATATGTCCTCTTGTCCTCCATCTCTCTCTCTGCATATATCCTCTTGTCTTCCATCTCTCTCTCTCTCTCTCTCTCTCTCAAATACATACTCTATATATATGAGTTGAATTCAACCTTCAAGTTACCCATGGTATAATTTTAAGCAATATTACACCATTTAATCTTGAATTAGTATTTTAAAATTTCAACTATTGCATTACATGCTCTCTATGTTTTTAACAAGTATGTTATATTTTGTTAGGTTCTAAGAAATTAGGAACTAATGTATTAGAACTTCAATTTGTATTATGTTGGCAAACCATGATCAAAACGTAAAGTCTAGATTTAGGCTTGCTCAAAGTATGTTTATTTGTAAAATTGGAATCGAGTGATTGCAGAATTTATTGGACTAAATCTGCAAGGCTCGATTGATCGAAAATTAGACTCGATCGATCAAACCACGTGCAGATTTATTTTTCTGCAGAATTCCAGTTCAGCCCAAACTCTACTAAATGTATTAGAGTTCAAGTAAAACTCTCCTATATATAAGGGAAACCCTAGAATGTTTTTTAGTGTGTTTTTAGAGAGATTAGAGTGCCTCTTGTGCCTCTTTTTGTATTTAGGGTTTTGTACCCAAAGGCTCTCTAAAGGTTGCTCATATTGCTATTTGTGTAAATCTCTTGTGAGATCTGTGAGGAGCTTTCCTTTACACAAGCTTAGGATTATTAAGGAGATTTCTTCAAGAGCTTGATGATCATTCAGTTGCTGCCATAAGAACTTCAAGAAACACAAGCGGGGATGCTTGTACTTGCTGGAGAATCCAAGAAAGAAGGAGTCCGTGGTTTCGGAGCTTGCACGTGGTCGTGTCAGTAAGTTTCTACTGGTGGGGTAGCAATAGGATGTTAGCGGTCTACATCCTATTGAACAATTTCGATTCTTTCATAGTGGATTCAGGTTTATCTTGAGGATAGCTAGGTTAAATCCTTCCCAGGTTTTTACCGGTTTGGTTTCTTGGGTGATCATATCATTGCGTTATTTATCTTTCCGCTGCTTTGCATGATATGATTATTTGATTGTGATAACCTAGACTTGGAATTTGGACTAAGTAACAACTTGGCTAATTAACTAGGTTAATCCAATTGTGTTTTAAGGGGTCTAAAAACTATCATATTTCATACAAATCAGATGTTATTTATTATTTAATTCATAAACTCATCTTTATACAGATTTAAAATTTAAAAACATAAAGTTCAAACATTTGATATCTGACATATTTATAATCTTTGATTTGAGCACCTTAAAATTTTGCAAGCATGAAATGTATAAGAAGAAAACGTAATCAACTGTAGATTTGTCAAAATTTGCATCTAATAAAAAAAAAATATTAAGTGGTTTAAAGTTTAAACATTTTTTAAAGTTAAATTAATTGAAAATAATAATAATAATAATAACAATAATAATAAAGTTAGGTGTAACTCAATCTCACCCTATGTATATTTCCAAGCGCATATCTTCAGATGTGTTGATTTCTTCATCAACTTTATCACATGAAAAATTCAATTTCTGTATTTATCTTGCCCTCCACATTTAAATTTTTTAATTAATGTTGTACTAAATACATCTTTAAATTTATATTATTTAATTTGAACCATCCTATTAATTTATTTAAGATTGGGAAGATCATATTCCGTATGTTTCCTTACTTCCTCGATTTGATGCTTTAAGAAATACTATACATTAAGTAGTAACTTTTTAGTGTTTTCAATTTCATGCCGACTTAGACTTGCACAAGCTTGTTGTGTTGTGCTCCAATGATGTTATATTTTAATTGATTTAGACTTGATAAAGTATTCTCTCCATGAAAGCCCCTTGGACCTCACGGGTTTCCATCCTAAAATTTTTCAAATTTTTTGGCTTCTTTGTCGGGAAATGTACTCAAATGAGTCAAATCTATCTGTTTTTTTTTCCTAAATCCTTTTATTTTTTCAACACTTAAATCAAGACTTTCGATACTGCACCAAATGGTCCAAATCCAAATGCGAATGCAGCGAATCTATTGAAACACCTTTACATTTTCTTTGCAATTTTCAACTCCATCTTTAATTGGTATCATTTCTATGTCCGCAAATAAATGCAATATTTCTCATGGTCTTCCTTGGTGATTACTTTATATATATTTTGCCATCTAGAACTACTTTTTACTTTTGCCATCTAGAACATATGATTAAGACAAAGACACTCTTACGCCGAAAGTTGTTTGTTTTTAACAAATATACCCTTTATCTTCTATAACTTTGATCAATTGTTATTAAAGACCCTTTTACACCGAAAGTTGTTTGTTTTTAACAAATATACACTTTACATTCTATAACTAATCAACCCCATGCAATTGATTTAAAAGTAATGACGTTAAAATAAATGAGTAATTGTCCTAAAGTAAGATTTTATGTTTAAAAAGACTTTCACTTAAATTTAGCCGGGTTAAAATAAACTGAAATGCTATGTTAATGTGGCTTAACAGGAGTGTAGCAACAATAAATGTTTTACTTAAAATTTCAGATATTAGGAGATTGAGATCTATATATTTTTTAATAAATTTCAATTTAGAAGAGGTTCTTTAAACCCAATCCTTTGTTTTCCCATTATCTAACTGCACAAAAATTGACTGAATGCATCGAATGGACCGAAGTGGACCAAACTGGACCAAATGGACTGCAATAGATTGAAGTTAACTGAATGGACCGAAGTAGACTGAATAGAGCAAAGTCAAACGAATAGGACCAAACTGGAAAAAATAGGACCGAAGTGGTCAGAATGGACGAAATAGGATCGATGTGGACCAATGTAGACCGTGTTGGACCAAATAGAATCAAAGTGGACAGAATAGACCAAATAGGATTGAAGTGGACTGAGGGTGCATTTGGATACCGCTTATTTTGTTGAAAATTGAAAAAAAAAAAAAAATCCCGAATTATTGTTCACACAAAAAATACTGTTCATTTTCCTGTTTGCATTGTTCATGTCCCATGATTAGTGCAAGAGGCACTAGTCCTTTAAAAAAAAAAAAAAAAAAAAGCCAAAAACGCTAGACATGGACATGCTGGACATGATCCAAACGGTATCTGAATAAAACTGAATAGAACCAAAGTGCACCGAATGGGACTGAAATCTACCGTATGGGACCGAATAAGCTGAAATGGACCGAATAGGTTAAAGTGGACAATATGGACCGAATTGACCGCAGTTGACGGATTAAGACCGAATAGGACCAAAGTTGACCGAATAGGACAGAAGTGGATAGAATGGAAGTAATAGGACTGTAGTGGACCAATGTGGACTGCATTGGACCGAAGTGGACCGAATAGAACTGAAGTGGAAAAAATGGACCAAATAAGGAAGAATGGACCGAATATGACCAAAGTGGACTGAATAGAACTCAAGTCGATCAAATGGACTGCATAAGACCGAAATAGAATCATAGTGGATAGAATAGACCAAATAGGACCGAAGTGGACCGAATAAAACCAAAAAGAACCAAAGTGGACTGAATAGGACTGAAGTAGATTACATAGGACCGAAGTGGACCAATTAAGACCTAATAGGACCAAAGTGGATCGAAGAGGACAAAATGGAAGTAATAGGACTGAAGTGGACCAATGTGGATTGCATAGGACCAAAGTGGACCGAATAGAACCAAAGTGGATAGAATGGACCAACTAAGACTAAATGTACTAAATATGCACAAATTGGACCGAATAGAACTAAAGTAGACAGAATGGACCGAATGGACTAAAGTGGACTAAATAAACCGAATAGAACTGAAGTGGACTGAAAATGACCGAAGTGGACTGAATAGAACCAAAGTGGACAAACAATATAAATCGAATGGATCGATGTGGATTGATTAAGACCGAATAGGGCCAAAGTCGACCGAATAGGACCGAATAAAACCAAAGTGGACAAAATGGACCAAATAAGACCGAATGGACCGAATATGACCAAATTGGACCGAATAGAACTGAAGTAGACAGAATGGACCGAATGGACTTTATAGGATCGAATAGGACCGAAGTGGACCGTATAGAATCAAAAAAGACCGAAGTAGACGGAATATGTTTGAATGGATCAAATAGATTGAAACGCTAGGGTGATGTGGATCAGTAGGAGCTTAGTAAAAAGTATTAGACACCTAAAATATAAATATTAGTCTTTACACACCTAAAGTAATTTTTTTATATGTATTTCCTAAGAAATGTAAAAGGGTAGAGCTTGTGTCCAGTGGCCAGTGCCACTGGACACGTTGCGATGCGGACACGTGTCCAAGACTAGACATGTGTCGTCTCATAATGGGTCCAGTGGCCACTGGCCACTAGACACAAGCCGGACCCAATATAAAAAGTATTATCAAAGGGTTGGAATTTTATTACATTTTTTTTTTTTTTTTTACCTATGATACTTCTTTTTTTTACACGTTATTTGCATGACTCCAGAGCAATATGCATGATTTTTATTAATAATTAAATTAGACTATATAATAAAATGTAAAAAGCTAATCTTTTGTCTACTTATTCAATACTTTGAAACCAAATGGGTTTAAAAAGTACCTCTCAACTTTGACAATAGTCTTCTATATTAAATTTTAGCTATTACAAATGTTTTTGGCCAGGAAAATATTTTGCCTATAAAATAATGACGCTTGTGATTTAATTCAAATGCATGATTATATGAATTTCCATGGATTGGGAGAGATTCTAGGGTTACAATTGAAATAATAAGAATTATGGTTATAGGGTGCAAAATTACTGGTACAACATGGATATAACTCTAAAATACAACACATGCATTCTATCTATTACATAAATTAGTCGCGAACCTAGTGCATTGCGCATGGTAATATATATATATATATTTCAATTTGGACTAATTTAATAAAAAATAATGTAATTCATAATCATATTTTCATTTATAATAGCAACAATCACAAATGTAATATATATAATTTTTGTCATACCAAAATTAAAACAATTTAATTGATTTTTTAAAAATTTTATGACAGCATTAAGACAATTTCATTTATCATACAATTTTTTAAAAAAATGTTTTTATTCTTCATTGATTTCATTTTTTAGTTATAATCAACCAGAAGTAGAATTCTAAAAAAACACAAATATTCATCAATCTAAGGTAGAAATGCAAGAAAAATAATAATAATAAATGCAAAAAAATGAAAAAAAATTGAGAGAGAGAGAGAGAGAGCCTTTTTGTATAGGAAAAATATGCATAAAATGGAAGAGATTGAGTGGCAAATTTATAATAAGAGGATGAGAATAAGAAAAGTCACAATAAAGGATGATAAAAGGGCAAATTAATATTTAAATTTAAAACCACCCAAGAGGAATATATGTATACAACACTTTTGTTTTAATTTTCCATTGATTTATTATTTAGTTATAACATCAAAATTAAAGTAAATGAATATGTAAAGTTAAAACCGCCTAAAATGAATTTGTAAAGCTAAAACCTCCTAAAATGAATTTGTAAAGTCAATATATTTATATAGTTAATATTGTAAAAAAATTAAATTTAAAAAATAAATGTGAAAAAGGCTAATGATGTGACGGATGAGGTGACTTAACAGGAGTATAGCAATAATAAATGCTATGTTTTAGCTTTTAGATATATATAGATTTATTATTTAGTTATAACATTAAAATTAAAGTAGATGAATATGTAAAGTTAAATCACCTAAAATGATTTGTAAAGCTAAAACCGCCTAAAATGAATTTATAAAGTCAATATATTTATACAGTTAATATTGTAAAAAAATTAAATCTAAAAAATAAATATGAAAAGATTAATAATATGACGGATGAGGTGGCTAAACAAGAGTGTAGCAATAATAAATGCTAGATTTTAGCTTTTAGATATAATAATATATAAATTAATATCAGAATATGCTTGCTAATCCACTAAAGTCTTTATACTTCGTGAAGAAAAATTTGGAGCAGTAGTTCTTATATCTTTACGAAAAAGGAATGATATTCTTTCTAGTTTATTGACAAATTACTTCAAGGTTTTTCAACATATAACCCCTTGGATGATGTATTGAAAGTGACCTTTAAATGGCCAAATTGGATGAATGATGGATCGCCTAAAATCTTGAATGATTTTGTAAGTAAGCTGGCGAGTTTTGCATATACGAGACCCAAACGGACAAATTTGAGTCTTTTACATATATATATATATATAGAAGCCTTAATAATAGCAGTGTCCATATTAAAAAGTCGCTCTCAGAAACCCATCTGGAACGTGATTGGTAGTCATATGAGTGGTGCATTACGTTATGCCTTGTCTTATCTGGATGCTCACGAGTAATCATGTGTTCCATTTAATTTAGCATATCTATGGGTAGGTAGAAAAAGGGGTGGGTGAGTCAATAGTCGATTTCTGTTTACTATTCTCTGAAAAGTTGATAAAGCATATACTCAGCTCAGCTCCCTTGTAGGTTCCAAAAAATATAGCTTAAATAGTAAATATTTCCAAACTCAAATCATTCTAAAATGAAAGTGAAGAAAACAAGAAAGTATACAGTGTAACAATGGCGGAATAGAAAGAACAGAGAATAAAATCTGTGTGATTGAATGTTAGCAACACTAACTGAATAATAAAGTGTGTATAGTTCTCTATATATAGAGCAAGAGATAAGCTTAAATCTAATCTAACCAACTAACAATAATTCCGTAAAGCTTGGAATTAGTTACACTCTATTTACACATGTGATTAATTTGCTCTTAACAGAAAATATCTAATTACAAAAAAATATCTCAGCGGCTCATCCTTTAAGGAAGATGCTAACACTGACTCTGAAGCTCCAAGGCTAAACGATGTCGTATAGCTTGACTGAAAGAATTCTCTTTAAGACCAAAACGTCACCGTTTGTAATAATGAGATACGGTGCCGTTTTTCTGCAGAGTTAAAATATGACCTTTAGCTGAAACTAGTCGTTGGGCTCTGAAGTATCTATTCTTCTATCAGAAAGCACAACATCACGACCTGATTTGAAGTCTAAATATTCAAAGTTTCATTTAAATATTTTCTATGTTCGCTAATCATCTAAAACTTCTATTTGAGCTTCCACATTCTCTTTTTGGATTTATCTGCAAAACAGAAAAAATACAAAAGTTATTTTCTTGTTGAGGAAATTAAAGATTGTGTGAAGTTTTAAAAAGAACCAAATAATATTTATTTGTGCAATTTTGCTTACTTCTTCAAAAATTTTCTTTTCTTTACTTCAGCACAAATTGTTTCTTTGGATACTTCATTTCCATTCTTAGTCCTTCATTTTGTTGTTTCCTATAATCAAAGATGCAATATGTCATTATGTATCACTGATAATATTATAACTTCATCAATAAAGTATAAGCGAACCATTTTTACCTGTAATTGTTCATTTCCTTCAATTTCAAAGACTCTAGTTACCGTAAAGCTTTGGTTGCAAACGAAGAAACTGTATGCAGTAAATTTCACTTGGAAGATGTAGGTTTTCCAATAATGCATTGATACTATTTGGAATAACATTGTCACCATCTACATCCTATTATTTAAAAAAAAGAAAAGAAAAAAGATTTCAATTAGTGTAACCTAACATAATTAATTTAATTAAACAAATAACCTATTTCTTTCATTTTTATCTCTTCTTCCATGTTGGAGAGTTTCGTATCAAGAACTTTAAAAAACTTCTCTGCTTCCTTGTCAAATACTACAAAATTTGCATGTTCTATTATATCACCAACTTGCATGTCAAGCTTGTATTTGAAATATTATTTTCAATTTACATCACACACACACACACACACACACACACACATATATATATATATATATATGATGAACCAGAAATTTATGGTCGTCATTACACAGAGTTTGTCATTAACCCAGAGAAGACGTTATGCATTTATTACGATCATTGATGACAAAACGTAACTGACGGACCAACGGTCATAGAATGAGCTGTGGCCTCTAGACAAAGATTCTGTAACGCACTAGCCGTTGAGCATAAATGCAGCACATTATTGCCCATTAATGAGGCATACAACTATAAAAGAGAAGACAATAGAAACCCAAGGTATGCCCAAAATTACACACAAATGCTCTACGAAATCACTCTCAACTTGTTTTCTCTCTAGAATCTTTCTCCCTTATTGACTTAAGCATCGAAGGCGGTTTGGCTGACGCCACACCGGCGTATTACTCTTCCCCTTAGTTCATTTTGCGGGATTCTCACCTACAGAGATGACCCCATTCACAGCATTGTCCATCTACTACGACGAGAAGCTCAACTGTTGATTTTTTGCATCATTAGTTTGGTGCCATCTGTGGGAAACGCTAATCATTCAAGCCATCTTTCCCAATGACAAAAGAGTTCCTCAAAGTACGAGATGGAAGCAAAAACTGGACCTCAGCCAGATGCTGTGCAACAACAACAAATCCAAGCCCTCTTAGCTAATGTGGAAGAGTTGACTTGCCAGAATGAAGAATTACGAAAGACGATGGAGTCTCAAAATGCAGAATGTCAGCGAACAAGTGAAAACCAAAATGAAGAAGAATCAAATTCTCAAGCCAATAGGCAAGACAAAACTTCAAGAGAAGATTCCACTAGAATGGAGAATGAGCTCCGCAACATGAGGAAGGAGGTGGACGAACTAAAAAGTGCTATAAAGGACAAAGACGGAGAAAATCTAGATGGGATGATTCGAAGGAAGGACTCACTCTTCACTACTGAAGTACTGAACCATCCCCTCCCACCAAAATTCCGTCTCCCACAGTTGGAGTCATATGACGGTTCCAAAGATCCCTTGGATCACATTGAATCATTCAAGACGTTGATGCTATTACAGATGACCCCAAATGAAGTGATGTGTAGGGCATTCCCAACAACACTGAAGGGAGTAGCAGCTAGAGTATGGTTCAGCAAAATACCCCCAAGAACCATTGCAGACTTTGAACAGCTCAACAAGGGTTTTGTTCGTCATTTCATTGGTGGGCAAAGACACAAAAAGCCAATTGGCCATCTTCTTAACATTCAGCAAGCAGAAGGAGAATCACTAAGGCAGTACGTCACTCAGTTCAACAAGGAACTGCTAAAAGTAGACGAAGCTGAAGATCAAGTCATCCTAACAACCTTCCAAGCAGGATTGCTACCAGGAGATTTCTTCTTCTCAATTACTAAAAGTCCACCAAAAACAGACCCAGGTTTACCAACTTCACTCCTCTAATAATGCCAATTGAGCAGGTCCTTATGCAGATAAGAGACGATCCTTCCTTGCAATGGCCGAAGCCAATTAGCACTCCAGTAGAAAGAAGAGACAAGAGCAAGTACTGTAGATTCCACTAGGACCACGGGCATCGTACTGATGAGTGTAGGCACTTGAAAGACCAAGTGGAAACTTTAATTCGGCAAGGGAAGTTGCAAAAATATGTCAGAAAGATGGAGCCATACAAGTACCAACGGAAGGATGACCAAGACAGAACTCCGGAGATGGGGGACACCAAACCCCCTACAGGAGAAATAAAGACGATCTCAGGAGGAATAACAGCAGGTGGAACATTGAAATCCCTGAAAAAGGCGTAGGGAAGGGAGATAAA
This sequence comes from Quercus tomentella, assembly GCA_028535165.1. Taxonomy (NCBI): domain Eukaryota; kingdom Viridiplantae; phylum Streptophyta; class Magnoliopsida; order Fagales; family Fagaceae; genus Quercus; species Quercus tomentella. The sequence goes on from JAPQVY010000133.1 coordinate 3,253,248, forward strand.
CAACGTCCATTCATGACTCCCTCCAATGAAGATGCCAAGGAATGACGAACCCGATATTATCTTCTCAGAAAGAGACGGTCATGGCATTAGACAACCCCATGACGATCCACTTGTAATCATGCTTAGGGTAGAAGAGTTCAACATCCACCAGGTGCTCATTGACAACGGAAGCTCAGCAGATATCATCTACTTGCCTGCATTTCAGCAAATGAAGCTGGATAAGAAGAAGATCAAACCTTTCATCTCACCTCTAGTAAGCTTCACGGGGGATAGAATCGTCCCTAGAGGCATCATCACTCTAACTGTGATTGCAGGAACTTATCCGGCACAGGTCATCAAGGAAATTGATTTCCTTATAGTTGATTGCCCTTCAACATACAACATCATCTTGAGAAGACCTGCACTTAACAGACTAAGAGCAATAACGTCAACATATTACTTGAAAGTGAAGTTTCCAATAGCCCATAGGGTAGGCGAAATTAAAGGAGATCAAGTTTTGGCAAGAGAGTGCTATCAAGTTGCCTTAGCGTCTGGAGAGAATCACACATGGGTGATCAACGAACCAGAGCCCATTCCTGAACTGTCAAAAACACCACAAGAAGTGAAGATCGTCCCAGGAGACTTGACGAAGATATTGAAGATCGGAACGACACTTCCAGCCCTTGAGAAAGAGAAAATGATCTCCTTCTTAAGGGCAAACCAAGATGTCTTCACTTGGAAACACGAGGATATGCCTGGGATTGATAGGAAGATCATACAGCATCGTCTTAATGTCAACTCGGAATGCAAACCTGTATAGCAGAAGCAGAGAGTGTTTGCACTAGAACGCAACAAAGCCGTAACTGAAGAAGTGGAGAAACTACTAGAAGCTGATTTCATTAGAGAAGTCTTCTATCCAGATTGGCTTGCAAACGTGGTTATGGAAAAGAAGAGCAATGGCAAGTGGTGGATGTGCGTCGACTTCACAAATCTAAATAAGGCCTGCCCAAGGGACAACTTCCCCTTACTAAGGATTGACCAACTGGTAGACTCGACTGCTGGACACAAGCTCTTGAGTTTCATGGACGCATTTTCTGGATACAACCAGATTCTCATGGATGAAGACGATCAAGAGAAGACCTCATTCGTTACCAGCCAAAGGTTGTATTGCTACAAAGTTATGCCCTTTGGACTGAAGAGTGCAGGAGCCACCTACCAAAGGTTAGTGAACCGTATGTTCTCTCATTAGATTGGAAGGAATGTGGAGGTGTATGTAGACGATATGCTGGTAAAAAGTAAGGATGAAGCCAACCATTTGGACGATCTCAAAGAAACCTTCAACACACTACGTAAGTACAATATGAAATTAAACCCTGCAAAATGTGTTTTTGCTGTTGCTTCAGGAAAATTCTTAGGATTCATGGTGTCCCAACGAGGAATAGAGGAAAATCCAGATAAAGTAAAAGTAATAATCGAGGTCAAATCAGCAAAGACAGTGAAGGAGGTGTAGAGCCTGATAGGAAAGGTTGGAGCCCTAAACAGATTCGTCTCTTGGGCAACAAACAAGTGCATGCCATTTTTCAAAGTATTGAAGAAGGCCTTCTAGTGGACTGACGAATGCGAAAAAGCTCTTACCAAATTGAAAGAGTACTTGGCGAAGCCACCACTGTTGAGTCCCTCAGTGATGGGAGAGAAGTTGTATTTCTACCTAGCAATATCCAACACTGCAGTAAGTTCGACACTGATCAGAGAAGAAGGGAGAATCCAAAAGCCAGTTTATTATACCAACCAAACATTCCAAGGAGCAGAGGAAAGTTTTCAAGGATGGAAAATATAGCTTTCGCATTATTGATTGCCTCCAAAAAGCTTTGTCCTTATTTCTAAGCACACCCCATCGTCGTCATGACAGACCAACCCATAAGAAAGACGATGAACAAGATAGACGCAGCAGGACGACTCATTCAATGGGCAATTGAATTGGGCCAATTTGACATCGAATATCGGCCTCGAGCAACAATCAAAGCCCAAGTACAAGCGAACTTCATTGCAGAATTCACTTATCCCTATAAGGAAAAAGAATCCCCTATGGAAATATGGACGGTCCAAATAGATGGGTCAGCCACGAAGAAAGTGGGAGGAGCAAGAATAGTTCTTATACCTCTAGAAGGAGAAACGTTGACATATGCAGTCAGATTGCAGTTCCCAGCAACCAACAACGAGGCAAAGTACGAGGCATTGCTGACCAAGCTAAGCCTAGCAAAAGCTCTAGGAGCAAAGAGTCTCATCGTTCAACGTGATTCTCAACTAATAATAGGACAAGTGAAGGGAGATTATGAAGCCAAAGAAGAAAGAATGCAGAAGTACTTGAAGATCGTCCAACGACTCTTACAGCACTTTGAAAGTTTAAACTTTGTGCAAATCCCTTGATCCAAAAATGCAGAAGTTGATTTTCTAGCAAGATTGGCCTCGTCAGACGATTATGATGCGACCTCCGAACTATGTGTAGAAATAAGGGGGCAGCCAAGCACAGAAGGTGAACAAGTCTTGACGATAAAGGAACAAGACGAGTGGATGCTTCCCATCGTCCGTTATCTGAAAGAAGGATGGCTCCCTGAAGATAAAACGGAAGCCAGGAAGATACAAATCAGAGTAGCTCGCTTCGTCATTATTGACGACATGCTGTACACACGAGGATATTCACTCCCATATCTAAGATGCACCAGCTCAGAAGAAGCAGATTATGTGCTCTGCGAGATACATGAGGGAACTTGTGAAAACCACGCTGGGGCAAGATCCTTAGCAGGAAAGGCACTCAGAGCAGGATATTATTGGCCAACCCTACAAAAAGACGCATACGACATTGTCAGAGCATGCAACAAGTGTCAACGCTTCACAAATGTCCAAACGAGACTAGGAGAGACGATGACACCCATCTCCTCACCATGGCCCTTTGCCCAATAAGGAATTGATATTATGGGTCCATTCCCTCTAGGGAAGAAGCAACTCAGATTTCAAATAGTCACAATTGATTACTTCACAAAATGGGTAGAAGCAGAGATAGTGACGACGATAACAGAGGCTAAAGTCACAAGCTTTGTGTGAAAAAACATCATTTGCAGGTTTAGAGTCTCACATGTCATAATATCAGACAAATGAAAGCAGTTTGACAATCCTAAGTTTCAAAAATTTTGCCAAGACTTAAGAGTCAGGAATATCTATTCTTCTCCTAAACACCCTTAGGCCAACGGCCAGACAAAAGTGACGAACAGAAGTTTGCTCAAAATTATCAAAACTAGGCTTGAGGGGGCAAAGGGGGCATGGCCTAAAGAAATACAAAATGTCCTTTGGGCATATAGGACGACTACAAGAGTTCCAACAGGAGAAACACCATTCAGACTGACATTTGGCACTGAGGCCGTCATACCGGTGGAAGTAGGACTAACGAGCTACCGAGTCAAAACATATGAAGACCAGAGGAATCAGCAAGAGCTTAACAGCAACCTGGACCTAATTGACGAAGTCAGAGAAGAAGCTATGAAGCGAATGGCCAAGCACAAGGAAGCAATGGCCAAATACTATAACAGAAAAATTAAGGTGAGAAGATTCAACACAGGGCACCTCGTCCTTAGGAAGGTGTCACAGGCAACAAAGGACCCATCCCAAGGAAAACTGGGACCAGCTTGGGAAGGCCCCTACGAGGTAATCCATCGTTCCAGAGAAGGCTCCTACTACCTAAAGTCCTTAGACGGCCAGGAATTGCCTCGACCATGGAACATAGAACACTTGAAGAAATACTACCAGTAAGGAATGCTTTACATTTTCAATTTGCTTAAACTTCATATCAGTATGTATGACAGTCATTATTTTCGTCATTCATAAAACCAATAATACATGAAAGAATTATCCACGCGTATTTGTCAATGATTACCCATGATCTATCACTATCAAAATGTGCACGACGCTTAGGAGTCGTTCTTGGGAGACGTCTCAAGGACCTCAGTCATTGAAATTTCAAATCAAAAGCTATTCACGCACAGCCAACGTCATCATAGCCATTGAAGTTGTTGATACGCAACTACCAAAGTCGACTAAATCAGAGTTGTTCAAATGCAACCAATATAATCATCATTCAAGACAAAGCAAAAAATGGTTAACCTAGAAGACGCTCTAATACCATGACTCTAAGTTACGAGTAGAGTGCAAAATCGTCATTCAAACATGACTCAATAAAAAATTGTTCAAACACAACTAAAAAATACTAAGTTGTTCAAACACAACTAAAATCGTCATTCAAACATGATTCAATAAAAAGCTATTCAAACACAGCTAAAAATACTAAGTTGTTCAAACACAACTAAAATCGTCATTCAAACATGGCTCAATAAAAAATTGTTTAAACACAGCCAAAAATACTAATTGTTAAGGACATATTTTATGTAATTGGCTAATCCTTTGAGAAAACGCACTTTACTTGTATTTGGGTAGATTTAGGATGTGTTTAATACTTCAAGAAACTTTGTTTCAAGTTCAAGTGTTAAAGCCATGAAAGTCTGTCCAAGAATCAAGTGAGAAAGTGCTGAATTTTAAAGCTCGATAGCTGCTCGACACCTCCTCGATAGCTATATCTGTTGAAGTTTAAAGCTCGACACCTGCTATCTGTCGAGGTTACGGGAATTCAGATTTCTGATTTTCAGCCCATGCTTATGTGTTTGTGTAGGGTTTCTTTTCTCACAACCCTAGACCTATATAAGGCTTATTTTAGAGGCCGTCACATAAGAGGATACAAGGAGAACATATGAAAAAGGTAACCGATGCCTTATTCTCTCTGAAAAAAGCTATTACGTCTTTTGCGCCTTAGGGTTTTGTAACCAAGTGCTTCTTGATCTTCATTGTTGATGAAGTGAAGAACTTTACAGCCAACATTCTTCTTCCTCAGGTTGGTGAGTGAGTCACGTACTGGGATTCGTGCAAAGAAGTTAGTCACGTACTGGGATTCGTGCATCAAAGGGTGGCGTTCATATATTAAAGAGTTCAGAGGTTCCGAAGCGGTAGAAGGTTTCTGTTGTGAGTTCATCTACGGGGATTGTAGAGTCTAGGGACAAAGGTTTTGTACTAGATCTGAAACTTCTCTTTTCTATAGTGGATTGCTTTTCGAGAAGGTTTCCCCTTAGGTTTTTTACTATGAAACTAGTTTGTTTCATTGGTTTTCCTAGGTTATCATATCTTGTCTTATTTATTTTTCTGCTGCATGATTTTGACATGATATTGATGTTTGTTTGTTTGTTTTAACAAGTTTTATTCATAATAAATCTAATTAACAACTTGGGTTTAAAACTTGTTAATTCTATCAACCGGGGTCTAAATTTTCCAACACTAAGTTGTTCAAATACAACTATCATCATTCAAACATGACTCAATAAAAAGCTGTCCAAACACAACTAGCATTGTCATTCAAACATGACTCAATAAAAAGCTGTTCAAACACAGCCAAAAATACTAAGTTGTTCAAACACAACTATTATAATTCAAACATGACTCAATAAAAAGTTGTTCAAACTCAGCTAAAAAAACTAAGTTGTTCAAACACAACTAAGATCGTCATTCATACATGACTCAATGTAAAGCTGTTCAAACACAGCTAAAGAATACAACTAAGGTCGTCATTCAAACATGACTCAATAAAAAGCTGTTCAAAAACAGCTAAAAAAAACTAAGTTGTTCAAACACAACTAAGATCATCATTCAAATATGACTCAATGTAAAGCTATTCAAACACAGCTAAAGAATACAACTAAGGTCGTCATTCAAACATGACTCAATAAAAGCTGTTCAAACACAGCTAAAAACACTAAGTTGTTTAAACACAACCAAAGATCATCGCTAAGCTAGTCAAATATGACTCAATAAAAAATCATCCCACTGCTACTGAAGGCAAAAGGCTGCTCAAATGCATGCTAAACATAGAAGTTGTCTCAACATAACTAGCATCGTCGTAAAGGGTTGTCCAAGCATAAAAGAGTTGTTTACTACAACTAAAAGCAGGAAATCCATAAACCTATCAATCATCGTCAAAGGAATTGTTTAGTTGCCTAAAACAATAGGCCCCAAAAAGAAATATTGTTCTTGCCTTGCAAGGAAAAAAGAAAAGAAAAGAAAGAAAGTAGAAAAAATAAAAGATTACTGCTCATTTGGGACAGGGCCTGTAGGGATTACAATAGTGGCCTCCTTCATTCCTTCAACAACATCTGTGGCTCCCTCCGTCACATTCTCTGCAGTAGCCTCAGAGGACAGGAGCTCTTTCTTGACGTCGTCCATGGCCAAACTAGAAAGGTCCAAGCTAGGGTGGTGCTCTGCCATCCACTTCACGAGAAGATCAAAGCCCTCCATGTAGTACTTGCACAATTCATCAGAGTACTCGTCAGAGTCTTTAAAATCTTGTACTGTCATGGCCCCAACGTTCTCCAACTTCAACTCCAGGTCACCAATCTGCTTGTCCTTCAGCTTGAAGAAGTCCTTCTCCACTTGCAGGCTCTTCTCCAAAGTTGCCATGTGCTCCTTGTCATTCTTAGCTTCGGCAGAGAGAATAGCAACTTTATTTTTAAGCATCTCATTCTCAGCAAATAAAGACTTGACCAAAGGCTCAGACGTGGCCACCTTCTTCTCTAAATCCAAGAGCTTCCTAGAGATAAATAAGGACTCCCCTAAAGGCTACAAGGAAATTTACTCTCAGTAGAAGTAAAGTAAAGGAAAAAGAAGAAGCAAAGATGACCAACAACACATACTTGCACAAGCTTTTGGATATGAGATGACATCACCTCACTGGATGACTTCGCCATCAAAGGACTCAGATCATCTACAGAAAGTGCCCCATGGGCCTTCAAAGTTGTTGCGTCAACGTCATTCCAGAAGGTAGGAAGGAAAGATTTACCACCAGCCTTTTTCTTCTTCCTAATCTCCTCTCCACCAGAGGCAATCATCTCTAGTGACGAAGTAGGAGAGTAGGGCACTTAATAGGTGAGTGAGCAGGAGGAATTATCGTTGCAAGGTCTTTCTTAGAAACGTCACCAGCCTTCTTCTTGGACAAGAGACCACTGATGGTGCCACCCTTGTCTTTCTTCTCTTAGGCCTCAACTAACTTCTGTTTACTAAACCTAGTCGTCATTCTTGAAAGGATGAGACATAAGTTTAAAAAAAAAAAAAATTTAAAAAGAATGAAGAAAACAGAAACACGTAATCTTTTTCACAACTTCCAAATTCTTCCGAACCTTGGTAGACGGCTTCGGACCCAAAAAGTGTAGAAACAAAGACTGCAGAGAAACGAGTTTGTCAAAATCCTTAACGGACTCAAGATACTCCTTCATTTTCTCAGGGCGACGCTGGTACCTCTTCTTCAAACGAGGATGCTAGGCAACTGCAAAACAAGAATTCAAGTAAGTCACCTATCATCGTCACTCAAAAAAGAAGGGGAAAGCAACTGAAAAGACGAGAAAGACGCACCAAACACAGGAACTCCCCAACTACGAAAGAACTTGGGGGCATCGTCCAAGTTCTCACCAGGGATGAACTCCCAACCACTTCCAGAGATAAAAAATAAATTTCGCTTCCAGTTTCGGAGAAACGAGGGGTAATCGAGGATTAACCTAGAAGCCCTATCCCACGGCTTAAACTCATAATAGCTAGAGTCCTTAGATTTCCTCAGACAATAAAAATGGAGAAACTCGTATGTCCTAATGATATCACCATCATTGGCGGACATCCACACCACCATGCAAGAAACCAGGATCCACCAAGAGTTAGGCACTAACTGTGCCGGGGCTAGATGCAAATATGAAAAAAGTACCTTAACGAAGGGATGAACAGGGAAACGAAGGCCACTGGTAAAATCGGCCTCGTAAAAACAAACCTCATCGGCATAAGAGTAACAAGCCCTCTTTTCGTCACTCGGGATCTTAACTTTTATAGAATTAGGGAACTGGAACCTATCCCTGATTCGCTGCTCGTCTTTTCCTGTAAGGGAACACGAGATGTTCCAAGCTTTATAAGGGGCAGAAACAGAAGTGGCCTCCGAGACCACACGATCATCAGACGAGGATAACCCCGTCTCCAGGTCGCTAGACCTTACCTCAGACATCCTCAGCAACTTAGCTACCTCAGCAAAACGAGAGACTAAAGGAAACAAAGAAGAAAGGACAAAAGTATACAGACAATCCTTCCCTACAAAGGAACTGACCTTCTCAAGATACTCCCCCTCTACGGACTCAAGTAAACTACCTAAATGAGTGAAAAAGAAAGCTATCGAAGGAAAATCTACTCTAACAACAGAATAATCTACCATGGAAGAATTAGAACAGAAGAAGAAGCACGAAGGACTTACCAGGAATCACAGATCAGAGAAAGGAAGCTCGGAGAAACAAACCCTAGAACGAAGAACTGAATAAGGAAAAACACAAGAGAAAGGAAAGAGGAGGGAAAATGCAAAACAAGTTCCCAAAACTCACGTGGGAAAACCGAGACATGTTCGTACGTCGAACACATCCTAGCCATACACGTGGTGCTCAACCACCCAAACATCAAATCGTCATAAATGCGCAACACACAGAATACGAAGCGTCAGACGGATTTGTTCTTATCTCATCTAAAAGACGAGATAACGAACAAGGGGGCAGCTGATGAATCAGAAATTTATTGTTGTCATTACATAGAGTTCGTCATTCGCATAGAGAAGACATTACGCATTTATTACGATCATTGATGAAAAAACATAACTAATAGACCAATGGTCACAGAATGAGTTGTGGCCTCTAGACAAAGATTCTGTGACGCACTAGCCGTTGAGCATAAATGCAGCACATCATTGCCCATTAATGAGGCATACAACTATAAAAGAGAAGACAACAGAAACCCAAGGTATGCCCAAAATTACACACAAATACTCTACGAAATCACTATCAACTCATTTTCTCTCTAGAATCTTTCTCCCTTACTGACTTAAGCATCGGAGGCGGTTTGGCTAATACCACACCAGCGTGTTACTTTTCCCCTCAGTTCATTTTGAAGGATTCTCACCTACAGAGACAACCCCATTCACAACATCATCCATCTGCTACGTCGAGGAGCTCAACTGTTGATTTTTTGCATCATCAATAAATATATATATATATATATATATATATATTCAAAATTAACCAATAGTAAATACATGGAATTACATACCTATTTTTTTGGAAATTCACATGCTTTCATACATGTGTCACACCATAGTTTTAATTCATGTTTTTTCAACTTATTAGGACACTCATCACAGGAGACATAAACTGTGTCACATTCTACCAGAAGTGTGATATAAGATCCCACTAAAAAACAAAGCAAATCCATAGGGCGATAGACTAACCACTCATAAATCAATACAAACCACTCAAGCCAAAAAAGTATAAGGTGATCGATGAATATCACTAGACTATGCAACCATAAAGTGGGATTGCATAGATACCAACCACTTAGACAAAAAAAGTATTAGGAGATCGATGAATATCGTCGGACTACCAATTGAAACCACCTTGAGAACCTCCTTTAGGCATGCTGGCATGCCCATGACAACCCCATGTGCATGTTGTCAAGGCCAAGGTGTGGCCACGTGCACGTTGCCAAGGTCATGGCCACATGCACGTTGCCAAGGTCATGGCAGCCCAACGTGATCATGTACCCAAGGCCATAGCATGCTCGCGTGCATGCTACCTAGATATCCAAGAGAGGCCATGTAAATTTGTATACAGCCGATGTATGCAAATTAAGTGCATCGTGGCAACTCAATTATGCCAAAATAATGGCCTAAGAAGTGTTATGGATCTAATAACCAAATCCTCTATTTGTCATCAAGGTCACACAGGCGATATAAATCAATATCCCCTCACCATAATCTCTCTCTCTAAGTACGATCTTGATCTAAACACCTCCATCTCTCTTCGATCTCTCCAATCTAAAAGAATTGAAGCATCCATGCTCCTCTGATGCAAACCCCAGCCACCACCATATATATATATATATATATATATATATATATATATATATATATATATATTTATCTCTCTCTCTCTCTCTCTCTCTCTCAATTTGAGCATAAAGCCACTCTGTGGACCTGATATTTCCAAACCCTAATAGAAGTTTGAGAAGCATGGAGACAAGGGCGCAACCACTGAGATATATTTAGACTACAAGCTGAGTGACAAAGGGGTGGTTCAAATGGAGTATAAGGTGATAGACTATATCAAACTTTGCTAGCTATTGTGGGGGGACAACATGTGTGAATATCTATAGAGCAGATCCTTCCTGGCACTAGTGTAATCTTTTAGAAAACTAACCACAAGTTTTTTCAAAGTGCATTGAAAAAACATGTCTATACCATGATCCATCACATTAACCATTGCTAGTATAGAAAAAAGATAAAAACAATGGAAGGGGCAGAAGGTAGAGTCTTGATTCAATCCTATATGATATCATCCTCTATATGTTCTCAATGCTTCCACTTTTTTGTGTCTTCAAATTGAAGTGTGTGTGTAAGGCATGGCATGTGTTAGTATTAGTGCCAAACATTTTTTTTTTTTGATAAGTATTAGTGCCAAACATTTTTTTTTTTGATAAGTATTAGTGCCAAACTTTAGTAAAAGTAACTTTTATAGATGATACCCTCTAAACCTGATGAATAACCCCAAAGAGGGTGGGTGAACTTTCCCCCCAAACATAAAGAAACTATTATTGTTAGAACAAAGTTTAGCTACAAAAATGGTTATAGCATAAGGCTACAACCTTACATTTTCTTCTTATAGAGATGAGAATGGATGACCTTGGTGGTCAGCCATGGAGGTTTAGAGAGGAGAGAGAGAGAGAGAAGTTTCTAGAAAATTAGGCATACAGCTAGGGTTTTCAGTGGTTTAAGTAGTAGTGGACAAGCAACCTCAGCCAACTCTTCAAAGAATCATTTCTTTAAGCCTCATATGAGAAGAATGACATTTGAATAATAGCAAGTGGAAAGCATTATCACGCTTCTGTTATGCTTGAAAGGCATAGTAACTCACTTGAAACAGAAGCCAACCTATTAGACATTGTCGCTTTTCTCAATTAATATTTCCTATTTTCCTTTGATTTTTTAATTTCTATAGAGAAATTTTATTATGTAATGTCTAGTTATAGGAGCTGTAGTGCTTTTGAGTAAACTTCCTTACAGAAGGAATAGTTAAACAAACCTTTAGCACTTTTTATTCCATCATTGAGTCAATTCCCAAGAGTTTTTAATATATTGATGGTTTGTTGAAGAACACATTGTTCACATATAGACATGAACTTTGTACTTCTTTTTTGGTATCAGATCTTTATGTGTGTAATTGTGAATGATAGATCAAAAGTGGGTTCAAGTAAACAAAAGTGAGCACAAAGTATTCACCATTAACTTCAACACATATCAACATATTAGTGAAATTGATAGTAAAATTGAGTGGGTCACTTATTTGAGGGCTAAGGCATATGCAAAACTAGAGATGGGTGATCTGCTTCACCTAGGGATGGGAAGGTGTTAGGCACCCAACCCCCTCCCCCCCCGGGTCCTTAACTTTCATGTGTTTGGTTGTGATGCTTAAGGTTTCTACATTGATTCTCTGCGGTGAAGCCTAGGGTTTGTTGTTTATCCTTGCATTCCTCTTTTATCCTTATTTTTCTACACTGTTTTACATCAAGCACATAATATGTTTAAATTGTTAAAAGAAAGTATCAATCATCAAATAAGAAACAAAAATACTTGATGTCTTTATAATTTCAAAATTACCTGAACTTAATATATAGGAAATGGACAATGCTGAAAGCCCCCTTCCAACTAGAATGTGCACAAAAGGCTTGAGTTTAGAAAATCCCCTGTTGAGAGAAACATAATTTTGTAGTGGTCATATGAATCTAATACTATAGTGACATAGCATAGCACAAAAAAAAAAAAAAAAAAAAAAATTATGGGACTCTTTCCTCATGAAAATTTCAAATCAAGTTGTCACATAGTCGAGAACAAGGTAGCTAGATATGTTTCATCAACACCTTTAAAAGAAAAATAGAAAGGAAAACACGGCAAAAAGAAGAGAAATAGAAATACTTCTCCAGAAAGGACTCCACATCCCAACAATCAAGATCACTAATTAGGAATCCTAATTATTTAAGGGACTGTAGTCTTTGCGAACCCCACTCCATTCTAGTGGAAATAAGTTTTTTGCGGTCCTCAATTGCTAAAGAAATTAGATTGGATAGCGGACCACCTTCTGGAAAAGACTCAAGCTGTGGACATTTTATGATTTGCAAAAATTCAAGGGAATGTTTTATATTTTCAATTTCAAACATTCAGTTGTATGTTTGTAATTTTTTTTTCCCGATGTACAACTAAAAAGAAATATAAGTAAAATCAAGATTGAAACTTAGCTGCTCAAGTAGAATCAATACCTAATTAGGGTTGGGGCATCCATTTTTATGCAGCAGATGTGACCAATCTTTCCCCCCTATTTTCCCTTCTTCCTTGGCAATTGTTTTGTTAACTGCTCTTCTGGAATGTATTTGACCAAGCCTTTTGTGGCACTTGCTACTGACAAGTGGAAATAATCATACAAAAGAAACCTTAAAAACTTGAGAACACCAGCTTTGGACTAACAATCTTAGAAGAAATCCTTTTATTTTTTCCATTTTTTATTGGATTAACCAATTTTTCAAATTTAATTATCCATAAACAACGTAAGTAAGAAGCATAAATAAAATCAAATGGAGGCTTAGAGGGCTGAGTGGAACAAGTACCTTATTGTCAAGTGGTTTTTGATCTCATCTACACTTTTGGCTCAGATAATGAGACTTCATCATTGATTTGTATGATAGAGATGTGAGCAATCCTACGCCACACTTTTATTCTTTTTTTTTTTTTTTTTGAAATTTTTTATCTAGGGAAGACATTGATGAAACTGTAGCTTAGAATGGAGACAAGAAATCCCATCTTCTGTCATCTACTTTAGTTTGGGGCAGTTTGAGATAGACGATAGTTGAAGAGAGGTAAGGAGTTAAAGGCCCTTCTAGGGATCTCAGATTTTGAAATTCCTTTATAGGAAGAGTGCTAAGACTTGTGGAAGTCCTCCTCAGGAATGCACTTTTTCTTCCCTACAGTCATGACAAGACAATAATAATTGATTAAGAGAGTGCAATCTTTGCAAACCCCACTGCTTCCTTTTGGCAATGAGTTTCTCAAAAGCATCGATGGCAAGACAGTTCATATTGGTTGGCAGACCTTCTGGAAAAGACTCAACTTGTTGACAATTTGTGATATCCAAAATTTGAAGAGATGGGTGTTAGTGTGGCTTGAATTTTGCCACAAGCCCATAAGGCCCAACCAAGCCCAATCCGGTCATAGAAATTGACCTAATACAATTTGTATTAGGAATCCAAGCAGCCGACTTTATAAAGTAACATATATATATATATATATATATATATATATATATATATATATATATATATGTTCTTTATTATATGCAGCTAGATGAAGAGAATTGATTCAAGAGAAATTCCAATTAACCTAGTGAGCAGCCGCATGAGAGAAAATAGAGAAAAAGAGAGGCAGCCAGCTTCTATTCTTATTTTTTTTCTGTGAGAGAGTGCTAGGGTGTAATTGGGATTTGGGTTTTTTGAGAGTGTTCCTGTACACTATTGTATTTTCCCTGATAATAGTGAAATCCCTGCAACTCCGTGGACGTAGGCAAATTGCCGAACCATGTAAATATTGTCTTGTGTGTGTGATTTTTTTTTTTTGGCATGTGTTTTCTCTATTTGTTTTGTTTCTCACAGGTTGGGAATTTTGATTAAATTCCCTACAACTGGTATCAGAGCCTAGGGTTAGGTTTGAGTGGGAGCAATGGCAGAGGAAGCAGGAAAGGCGTCTGGAATAGAAAAGTTCGATGGCACAGACTTTGGATTTTGAAGGATGCAAATCGAGGATTACCTTTATGGGAGGAAGTTGCATCTACCGCTTCTAGGGGAAAAACCTGAGGCTATGAAGGCTGAGGAATGGGCTCTTCTTGACAGACAGGTATTGGGAGTTATTAGGTTAACTCTGTCTAGGTCTGTGCACACAATGTTGTAAAAGAGAAGACCACAGCAGATTTAATGAAGGCTTTGTCTGGTATGTATGAAAAGCCGTCCGCAAACAACAAGGTGCATCTGATGAAGAAATTGTTCAATTTGAAGATGGCAGAGAATGCATCAGTAGCACAACATCTGAATGAATTTAATACTATCACAAATCAATTGTCGTCTGTAGAAATTGATTTTGATGATGAGATTCGTGCTCTGATCGTCTTGGCTTCTTTGCCAAACAGTTGGGAGGCAATGAGGATGGCAGTAAGTAATTCTACAGGAAAGGAAAAGCTCAAATACAATGATATACGAGATTTAATTCTGGCTGAAGAGATTCGCAGAAGAGATGCAGGTGAAACCTCAGGATCTGGTTCTGCCCTAAACCTTGAGACAAGAGGCAGAGGTAATAACAGAAATTCAAATCGGGGCAGATCAAAATCCAGAAATTCTAATCGGAACAGAAGTAAATCTAGAGCAGGCCAACAAGTACAATGCTGGAATTGTGGGAAAACAGGTCACTTTAGGAACCAATGCAAAAGTCCTAAGAAGAAAAATGAAGATGATTCTACTAATGCTGTAACAGAAGAGGTATAGGATGCATTACTTCTTGTAGTAGACAATCCACTTGATGATTGGGTTTTGGACTCAGGAGCTTCGTTTCATACCACTCCACACCGAGAAATCATACAGAACTATGCTGCAAGTGATTTTGGTAAGGTGTATTTAGCTGATGGTTCAGCCTTGGATGTTGTGGGTATGGGAGATGTCCGGATATTGTTGCCCAATGGATCTGTTTGGTTACTGGAGAAGGTTCGACATATTCCTGACCTGAGGAGGAATCTAATTTCTGTTGGACAACTTGATGATGAAGGACATGCAATACTATTTGTTGGTGGTACTTGGAAGGTTACAAAGGGAGCTAGGGTATTGGCTTGTGGAAAGAAAACTGGTACTCTGTACATGACCTCAAGTCCAAGAGACACAATTGCAGTTGCTGATGCAAGTACTGATAGAAGCCTATGGCACCACAGACTTGGTCACATGAGTGAAAAAGGGATGAAGATGCTGCTGTCAAAAGGAAAACTACCAGAATTGAAGTCTATTGATTTTGACATGTGTGAAAGTTGCATCTTAGGGAAGCAGAAAAGAGTGAGCTTCTTGAAAACTGGCAGGACACCGAAGGCTGAAAAATTGGAATTAGTACATACTGATTTGTGGGGGCCTTTACCGGTTGCATCCCTTGGAGGTTCAAGGTACTACATCACTTTCATTGATGACTCAAGTAGAAAGGTATGAGTTTATTTTCTGAAAAATAAATCTGATGTATTTGAAACTTTTAAGAAATGGAAGGCCATGGTTGAGATAGAAACAGGTTTGAAAGTAAAATGTTTGAGGTCAGATAATGGAGGAGAGTACATAGATGGAGGGTTCAGTGAGTATTGTGCTGCACAGGGAATTAGGATGGAGAAGACCATTCCTAGGACACCACAGCAGAATGGTGTGGCTGAGCGCATGAACAGAACTCTCAATGAGCGTGCTAGGAGTATGAGGTTGCATGCTGGACTACCAAAAACTTTTTGGGCTGATGCTGTTAGCACTGCAGCTTACCTGATAAACCGAGGACCTTCAGTTCCCATGGAGTTCAGACTTCCTGAGGAGGTTTGGAGCGGTAAAGAGGTAAAGTTTTCACACTTAAAAGTTTTTGGTTGTGTTTCTTATGTTCATATTGATTCTGATGCTCGTAGTAAACTTGATGCAAAGTCTAAAATATGTTTTTTCATTGGCTATGGTGATGAGAAATTTGGCTATAGGTTTTGGGATGAACAAAACAGGAAAATCATCAGAAGTAGAAATGTGATATTTAATGAACAGGTTATGTAGAAGGACAGGTCAACTGTAGTGTCAGATGTTACAGAGATAGATCAGAAGAAATCTGTGTTTGTCAACTTAGATGAATTGACTGAAGGTACTGTCCAGAAAAGGGATGAAGAAGATAAGGAGAATGTAAATTCACAGGTAGATCTGAGTACACCTGTAGCTGAAGTCCGCAGATCTTCCAGGAACATTAGACCTCCATAGCGTTATTCACCCACTCTAAATTATCTCCTGTTAACTGATGGTGGTGAGCCAGAGTGTTATGATGAAGCCTTGCAAGATGAGAATTCAAGCAAGTGGGAGTTAGCCATGAAGGATGAGATGGATTCCTTGTTGGGGAATCAGACATGGGAACTGATTGAATTGCCAGTAGGAAAGAAGGCTTTGCACAACAAATGGGTATACAGAATAAAGAATGAGCATGATGGTAGTAAAGGTTACAAGGCCAGATTAGTTGTTAAAGGGTTCCAGCAGAAGGAAGGCATTGACTACACAAAGATATTTTTTCCAGTTGTGAAGATGTCAACAATCAGACTGGTACTGGGAATGGTGGCTGCAAAAAACTTACATCTTGAGCAGTTAGATGTGAAGACAGCATTCATTCATGGTGACTTGGAGGAAGACCTTTACATGATTCAGCCAGACGGGTTCATTGCTCAAGGACAAGAGAATCTAGTCTGCAAACTGAAAAAGAGCTTGTATGGCCTAAAACAAGCTCCTAGACAGTGGTACAAGAAATTTGACAGTTTTATGCATAGAATTGGGTTCAAGAGATGTGAAGCTGATCACTGTTGCTATGTGAAGTCTTTTGACAATTCTTACATCATATTACTGTTGTATGTGGATGATATGCTTATTGCAGGGTCTAGCATTGAGGAGATTAATAATTTGAAGAAGCAATTGTCCAAACAGTTTGCAATGAAGGATTTGGGAGCTGCAAAGCAAATCCTTGGTATGAGAATCATTAGAGTCAAGGCTAATGGTACATTGAAGCTTTCACAATCAGAGTATGTGAAGAAAGTTCTCAGCAGGTTCAACATGAATGAAGCTAAACCAGTGAGCACACCCTTGGGTAGTCATTTCAAACTAAGCAAAGAACAATCACCGAAGACAGAAGAAGAAAGGGACCATATGAGCAAGGTGCCCTATGCCTCAGCAATTGGCAGCTTGATGTATGCTATGGTGTGTACAAGGCCAGACATTGCACATGCAGTGGGAGTTGTAAGCAGATTCATGAGTAGGCCTGGAAAGCAACATTGGGAGGCAGTCAAGTGGATTCTGAGATATCTGAAGGGTTCATCAGATACATGTCTTTGCTTCACAGGTGCAAGTTTGAAACTGCAGGGTTATGTAGATGCTAATTTTGCTGGTGATATTGATAGTAGAAAGAGTACTACAGGGTTTGTTTTCACTCTGGGTGGTACAGCTATATCATGGGCTTCAAATCTACAGAAGATTGTTACTTTGTCTACTACAGAAGCTGAGTATGTTGCAGCAACTGAAGCTAGAAAGGAGATGATTTGGCTACATGGTTTCTTAGATGAATTGGGCAAGAAGCAGGAGATGGGCATTCTACACAGTGACAGTCAGAGTGCAATCTTTCTTACCAAAAATTTGGCTTTTCATTCAAAGTCGAAGCACATATAGACAAAATACCACTTTATCCGTTACCTTGTTGAAGATAAGCTGGTAATGCTTGAGAAGATTTGTGGATCTAAGAACCCGGCAGACATGTTGACTAAGGGTGTCACTATTGAGAAGTTGAAGCTATGCGCATCTTCAATTGGTCTTCTAGCTTGAGGACAGGAGGATGAGTTGTAGGGATGAGGGATTGTGTTATGGAGGATTGTGGCTGATGTTTGCAGCTTGTGAGCCCTTAAGGGCTAAGGTGGAGCTGATGGAGGAGTTTTCTAGTGTAGCTTGATCAATTCAAGCCAAGGTGGAGATTTGTTAGTGTGGCTTGAATTTTGCCACAAGCCCATAAGGCCCAACCAAGCCTAATCCGGTCATAGAAATTGACCTAATACAATTTGTATTAGGAATCCAAGCAGCCGACTTTATAAAGTAACATATATATATATATATATATATATATATATATGTGCTTTATTATATGCGGCTAGATGAAGAGAATTGATTCAAGAGAAATTCCAATTAACCTAGTGAGCAGCCGCATGAGAGAAAATAGAGAAAAAGAGAGGCAGCCAGCTTCTATTCTTATTTTTTTTCTATGAGAGAGTGCTAGGGTGTAATTGGGATTTGGGTTTCTTGAGAGTGTTCCTGTGCACTATTGTATTTTCCCTGATAATAGTGAAATCCCTGCAACTCCGTGGACGTAGGCAAATTACCGAACCACGTAAATATTGTCTTGTGTGTGTGATTTTTTTTTTTTGGCGTGTGTTTTCTCTATTTGTTTTGTTTCTCACAGGTTGGGAATTTTGATTAAATTCCCTACAATGGGAGGAGTGTATCCATGTTTTCAGGAAGTGACTTGAGACGAAGACAATCATGAACTTTTAACAGTGTAAGGTTGGGGGCTAGCAATCCCCCACTGGGAGAATCTGCAAAATTAAGGCATTCCTTGATTCCAAAGCTAGGATAACAAGTTCATGTCCCTCCCAAATTGAAAGAGACTTGATGTTGCCACACATGTTGATTTTGAGACTACGAAACTTTGGAAAGATATCCAAACCAAATGATGACAGAATTATATCTATTGGATCAAGGGAAGAGTGACATGGGCATGAAGGAAATTTTAATTCCCTACATTTAAAGATACCTTTGAAGATTTTTTAGTGTAGTCAATGAGCCTCAACCTGAGCAATATAGGGTCAGCAGCTGGATTTCCCTCTCCCTGCGCCTCTGGACCCTTGTTAATGTTGTTGATGGTAAGAAGGGAGTTGGGCAGATCCTATTGGTGTGCACAAAAAGGACAGGAGGAGCAGTGACATGTTGAGCCTTTAGAGCTGTCTGGAGTTAGGAAGACAATCTACACCCACAGAGAGGTAATAACCAAAAGCAGACCTATCCTCTGGAGAGGCTTAATGCGAATTCCAAAATGTAAAGACAGGTAGTCTTAGCCAGCCAATCTGCACTCACAGGTAGTTTGTAGCATTAAATGATGTAACTTGAATAAAACTAAGGAACATATATAAGATATACAAAATATCCTTCTCTATGTGGTAATATATATCCTTTATGTTTTGATAAATAGAAAGCATTATGAAAAAATGAAAACTAGAAATACATATCCATTACGTAGGACCAAAGAAATAAAATTCTAAAAGATTGAGCTACTAATCTAAACCCCACCATAAAAATTAAAAAGCTCCCTTTCACTTTCTTAAATGCTTCAACTTTTCCTTGTTATGAATTTACTCCGAATGATGAATATCTACTTTCAAACGTCATAAAAATCAGCAAAAAGGAATTATGTTTGATAAGGACTGAAGAATTCTTATTTTTAGCAACAAAGGATGTGTTTAAAAATTCTGTGTTTTGAAAATTTGCAAGATCCATACAGCATGGATTTTTATTGTTTGCGATTATAGAACATTTAATTAGGCAAGAAAATAATTTAATTCATTAACTATTTATAGAGCGTACATAATCACATGTGATTATTTAAGCCAGTACATATTATTTCCATGAGCTACCAACAAATGGAGAATCATTCAACATCATGGGACATCCCCAGTTGGACTGCAATGAACCTAAAAGCCAGTGAAATAGAATCCCAAGTAAAGAAAATATATTGGCACGATAAATCATTGAAAATATAAGTATGCAACTGGGAATATATTCAAAATTTCCTGTAATGAATAAAAATGTTTTGGTGTAGGTGGTCTTTTTATGTTTTGGGTCAAAGCCAATGTTTACAGTGAGGTGGGGTAGAGGGAAATAGATATAGACTCCTTAGTCACATGTGTATTCTACACTAATCTCATCTAAGAGATTTCATTACTTGAATCTTGAAGAGCATAAAAAATCTTGAAAACGTTTAACGTTTTCATTTCCAATTTCTTTCATATATGATAAATTCTATTTAATTTCACATTTTAAAAAATAATGAATAAAGGATGGCAATCATAATCATAGTGAAACATTGACATGCATTGCTTAATCAAAACACTGCCTCCCACAAAATAGTCACTGACACTTGCCATTCTTAAATTTTTTTTTTATCAATCCTACCCTCCTGTCCAACAACCACAAAATTTTCAAGAAACTAAGGTCATCTGCATATTTTACAAGGCAAATGTGAGAATTACTCCCTATACCATAAATTTGATTAAATGAATCTGTTTAGACTCCTTAGTCACATGTATTCAACACTGATCTCATCTACGAGATTTCATTACTTGAATCTTGAAAAGCAAAAAAAATCATAAAATTTTTAACGTTTTCAATTCCAATTTCATTCATGTATGGTAAATTATGCTAAATTTTCCATTTAAAACATTAATGAATAAAAGGACGGAAATCAAAATCACAGTGAAACACTGACCTGCATTGCTCAATCAAAACATTACCTCCCACAAAAAGTCATTAGCACTTTCCATTCTCAAATTGTTTTTTTTTATCAATTTTGCCCTACTTTCCAATAGCCATGCAATTTCCAAGAAACTAAGGTCGTCTACATATTTCACAGGGTAAATGTGAGAATTACTCCTTCTACTATAAATTTGATTAAATGAATCTGTTTACACTCCTCAGTCACCTACATTCAATAGTGATCTGAACTAAGCGATTTCATTACTTTTATCTTGAAAAGCAAAAAAAAAAAAAAAATCCTGAAAACGTTTAACGTTTTCAATTCCAACTCCTTTCACATATGGTAAATTCTGTTTAATTTCCCATTTAAAGCAATAATGAATAAAAGGATGGCAATCTGAATCACAATGAAACCCTGACCTGCATTGCTCAATCAAAACATTGCCTCCCACAAATAGTCATTGGCGCTTTCTACTCTCAATTTTTTTTATCAATTCTACCCTACTTTCCAACAGTCACGGAGTTTCCAAGAAACTAAGGTCGTCTGCATATTTCACAGGACATATGTGAGAATTACTCTCTAAACTATAAATTTGATTAAATGAATCTGTTTAGACTCCTAAGTCATATGTGTATTCAACACTGAATCCAATACTGGAGTGACATAGCAGAAATCAAAAAAATTCATGGGACACTTTCCTGGTAAAAATTTCAAATCAAGTTGTGACATAGTTGAGAACAAGGTAGCTAGATATGTCTCATCTGCACCTCCAAAAGAAAAATAGGAAGGCAAAACGGAAAAAAGAAGAGAAACCGAAATACTTGTCCAGAAAGGACTTCTCATCCCAGCAATCAAGATCACTATTTAGAAAATCCTAATTATTGAAGAGACCGCAGTCTTTGCAAACCCCACTCCATTCTAGTGGAAATAAGTTTTTTGCTGTCGTCGATTGTTAAAGAAATTAGATTGGATGGCAAACCACCTTCTAGAAAAGACTAAGCTGTGGACATTCTATGATTTTCAAAAATTCAAGAGAGTGTTTTATATTTTCAATTTCAATTACAAACATTTGGTTGTATGTTTATATATATATATATATATATATATATATATATATATATATTTTCTGTTGTACAACTAAAAAGAAATATAAATAAAAACAAGATTGAAACTTAGCTGCTCAAGTAGAATAAAATAAACACCTGACTTAGGGCATCCATTTTTTTGCAACAGATGTGACCAATCTTTTGCCAATCTTTTCCCTTCTTCTTAGGCAATTGTTTTGTTAACTGCTCTTCCGGCATGTGTTTGACCAAGCCTTTTGTGGCACTTGCTACTGACAAATGGAAATAATTTTACAAAAGAACCCATAAAAACTTGAGAACTCCAGCTTTGGACTAACAATCTTAGAAGAAATCCTTTTATTTTTCCATCTTTTTATCAGATTTTAACAAATTTTTCAAATTTATTTATCCATAAACAAAGTTAGAAAGAAGCATAAATAAAATCAAATGGAGGCTTAGAGGGTTGAGTGGAACAAGTACCTTATTGTGAAGTGGGATTTGATCTTGTCTACACTTTTGGCTCAGATTATGAGACTTCATCATTAAATTGTTTAATACAGATGTGAGAAATTTTGTGCTACACATTTATTCTTTCTTTTTTTGGTATTGTTTTGTCAAGAAATCCCATCTACTGGCATCTACTTTAGTCTGGGGCGTCTGAGACAGACAATAGTTTTTTTGATAAATACTAAGATAGACAATAGTTGAAGAGAGGTAATGAGTTGAAGGCCTTACTTGTCTAGGGATCTCAGATTTGAAATTCCTTTATAAAAAGAGTGCTAAAACTTGTGGATGTCCTCCTCAGGAAAGCACTTCTCTTCCCTGCAATCATGACAAGACAATAATAAAAAAAATTTTATAGGAAGACAATTATAATTGATTAAGAGAGTGCAGTCTTTACAAACCCCACTACTTCCTATTAGCAATGAGTTTCTCAAAAGCATCGATGGCAAGACAATTCATATTGGTTGGCAGACCTCCTTCTGGAAAAGACTCAACTTGTTAGCAGTTTGCGATATCCAAAATTTGAAGAGATGGGAGGCACGTATCCATGTTTTCAGGAAGTGACTTGAGATGAAGGCAATCATGGACTTTTAATAGTGAAAGGTTGGGGGCTGGCAATCCCCCACTGGGAGAATTTGCAAAATTAAGGCAGTCCTTGATTTCCAAAGCTAGGATAACAAGTTCATGTCCCTCCCAAACAAAAAGAGACTTGATGTTGCCACACATGTTGATTTTGAGACTACAAAACTTTGGAAAGATATCCAAACCAAATGATGATAGAGAATTATATCTATTAGATATGACAAAAGACTAAAGGGAAGAGTGACATGGGCATATAGGAAATTTTAATTCCCTACATTTAAAGATATCTTTGAAGATTTTATAGTGTAGTCAGTGAGCCTTAATCTGAGCAATATTGAGCTAGCAGTTGGTTTGTAGGGAATTAACCCGAAATTCCCAACCTGTGAGAAACAAAAATAGAGAAAACACACGCCAAAGAAAAACAATCACACGCACAAGACAATATTTACGTGGTTCGGCAATTTGCCTACGTCCACGGAGTTGCAGGGATTTCACCATTATCAGGGAAAAATACAAAATGCGGCAGTACAGTTTTTTTTTCCTCACTCTCAGTAACAACAACAATAAACCCTAATCATCAAAATTGCGTTTTTTACATCCTGCGCACAAGATTCACAATGGGCTACAAAACGGGCCAAAATCTCCCATTAAAAACCATGCAACATTATTCGGGTCGGGTCGGGTCGGGTCGTCAACCGGATCAAACATAACTAGGCTCCACAAAGCCCAACATGGTTTTCTCGCTCTTTGTGCCTCTGGACCCTTGTCTTAGCGTAATTAAATTTAATGTTCTTGATGGTAAGAAGGGATTTGAGCAGATCCTACTGGTGTGGATGAAAAGGACAGAAGGAGCAATGACATGCTGAGTCTTTTGAGCTGTCTGGAGTTAGGAAGACAAGCTGCACCCACAGAGAGGTAATAACCCAAAGTAGACATATCCTCTGGAGAGGCTTCATGTCAATTCCAAAATGTAAAAGAGAGGTAGTCTTAGCCAGCCAATCTGCAACCATAGGTAGTTTGTGGCATCAGATGATGTAACTTGAATTAAACGAGGGAACGTAAGATATACAAAATATCCTTCTCTATGTGGTAATATATATCCTTATATTTTGATAAACAGAATGCATTATCAGAAAAATGAAAACTAGAGATATATATCATTTATGTAGGACAAAGCATTAAATTCTAAAAGATTGAGCTACTATTCTAACTCCACCTTAAAAATTAAAAAGCTCTCTTTCACTTTCTTAAATGCTTCAACTTTTCCTTGTGATAAATTTACTCTAAACGATGAAAATCTACTTTCAAACATTTAACGTTTTCAATTCCAATTTCTTTCATATATGGAAAATTTTGTTTAATTTCCCATTTAAAACAATAATGAATAAAAGGGTAGCAATTATAATCACAATGAAACACTAACCTGCATTGCTCAATCAAAACATTGCCTCCCAAAAATAGTCATTGGCACTTTCCATTTTAAATTTTTTTTATCAATTCTGCCCTACTTTCCAACAGTCATAGAGTATCCAAGAAACTAAGGTCGTCTGCATATTTCACCGGACAAATGTGAGAATTACTCTCTATACTATAAATTTGATCAAATGAATCTTTTTAGACTCCTTAGTCATATGTGTATCCAACTGTGATCTCGAGTTTTCATTACTTGAATCTTGAAAAGCAAAAAAAAATCCTGAAAATATACGTTTTCAACTCCAATTTCTTTCATATATGGTAAATTTTGTTTAATTTCTCATCACATTTAAAACAATAATGAATAAAGGGATGGCAATCATAATCACATTGAAACACTGACCTACATTGTTCAATAAAAACATTGCCACCCAGAAATAGTCACTGGCACTTTCCATTCTGAATTTTCTTTTATCAGTTCAGCCTTACTTTCCAACAGCCACGGAGTTTTCAAGAAACTAAGGTCATCTACATATTTGACGAGGCAAATGTGAGAATTACTCTCAATACTATAAATTTGATTAAATGAATCTGTTTAGACTCTTTAGTCACATGTGTATTCAACACTGATCTCATCTAAGAGATTTCATTAATTGAATCTTGAAAAGCAGAAAAAATCTTGAAAATGTTTAACGTTTTCAATTCCAATTTCTTCCAAATATGGTAAATTCTGTTCGATTTCCCATTTAATACAATAATGAATAAAAAGATGGCAATCAGAATCACAGTGAAACACTGACTTGCATTTCTCAATCTAAACATTGCCACCCACAAATAGTCACTGGCACTTTCCATTCTCAAATTTTTTATCAATTCTGCACTACTTCCAACAGCCAAAGTTTTCAAGAAACTAAGGTCGTCTGCATATTTCACAAGGCAAATGTGAGAACTACTCTCTATACAATAAATTTGATTAGATGAATCTGTTTGGACTCCTTAGTCATTTGTATTCAACACTAATTTCATCTAAGAGATTTCATTACTTGAATCTTGAAAAGCAAAAAACATTCTGAAAACGTTTAACGTTTTCAATTCCAATTTCTTTCATATATGGTAATTCTATTTAATTTCCCATTTAAAACAATAATGAATAAAAGGATGGCAACTAGAATCACAGTGAAACACTGACCTGCATCGCTCAATCTAAATATTCCTCTCACAAATTGTTATTGGCGCTTTCCTTTCTCAAAATTTTTTTATCAATTCTGCCCTACTTTCCAACAGCCCCAAAGTTTTCATGAAATTAAGGTCATCTGCATATTTCACAGGGCAAATGTGAGAATTACGCCCTATACTATAAATTTAATTAAATAAATCTATTTGTCATCAAGAGCTCCCTTTGGCCTCGTGATTTTTTTCAAGAAAAAGGAAAATAATAATAATAAAATATTGGCCTTTGGCTTTTCCTTTTTTTCTTTTTTTCTTTTTTAAGAAAATTACATTTTAAAACTAGGGAATATCTGCATCCTCAAATTGTGAACCATGGGGAGTGGGTGTTTTTTAAAATTGCCACTTTTAAAGAAAATTGTTTTTTCGTACTACAGATTTTCACAGCAACAACACTTATCACAGATTTTACCAAACCCTCAATTAAGATTTTAAAAATCACTCTTTCAAAACCAAATGGACACCAATCATGAAGCATTTGGGTAAAAGAAGAATCTTACCAAGTGGTGAAATTAACCTTGCATATAGGGGATCTACAACAATCAGATAAACATCAATTTAACAAATGTTCAAGCAATTTTTCTTACTAAGATCATTTACATATTTTTTGGTATTGCTTTGTCAAGAAATCCCATCTAATGGCATCTGCTTTAGTTTGAGGCGTCTAAGACAGACAATAGTTTTTTGGATAAATACTGAGATAGACAATAGTTGAAGAGAGGTAATGAGTTGAAGGCCTTACTTGTCTAAATTAGCCAAGTTAATTGTATTCAACACAATTGGATTAACCTAGTTAATTTACCAAGTTATTACTTAGTCCAAATTCTAGATCTAGGTTATCACAATCAAACAATCATATCATGCATAGCAGCGGAAATATAAATAACACAATTATATGATGACCCAGGAAACCACACCGGTAAAAACCTGGGGAGGATTTAACCTAGCTATCCTCAAGGTAAACCTGAATCCACTATGAAAGAATCGAAGTTTTACAATAGCTACTTAGACCACTAACATCTTATTGCTACCCCCACCAGTAGAAACTTACTGACACGACCAAGTGCAAGCTCCGAGACCATGGACTCCTTCTTTCTTGGATTCTCCAGCAGATACAAGCACACCCGCTTATGTTTCTTTAAGTTCTTTAGTGCAACAACTGAATGATCATCAAGCTCTCAATAAAATCTCATTCTTGATAATTCTAAGCATGTGTGAAGGCAACCACCTCTAGATCTCACAAGAGATTCACATACACAGCAAATAGAGCAACCTCTAAAACGTGGTTAGGGTTTCCCTTTTATACCTAGGGCAAAACATCAAACCCTACACGTCATATAGGCTTAGGGCTGAGTTGGAAAATTCTGCAGAAAAACATTCTGCCCGACTTTCGATCGATCGAGCCTAATTTTCGATCGATCGAGCCAGACCGAATTGCACAATGAATTCTGCAACAGCTCGATTCCAACTTTACACAAAAGACCTATACTTTGAGCAAGTCTAAACAAGACTAATCAACCTATTTTGATCATGGTTTGCCAACAATACAAATTAGAGTTCTAATACATAAGTTCCTAAGTACTTAGAACCTAACAATATCTATCAGATATGACAAAAGACTCCAGGGAAGAGTGACATAGGCGTGTAGGAAAATTTAATTCCCTACGTTTAAAGATACCTTTGAAGATTTTTTAGTGTAGTCAGTGAGCCTCAACCTGAGCAATATTGAGCCAGCAGCTGGTTTTCTTGCTCTCTGCGCCTCTGGACCCTTGTCTTAGCATAGTTAAATTTTATGTTCTTAATGTTAAGAAGAGAGTTAGGCAGATCCTACTGGTGTGGACAAAAAGGACAGAAGGAGCAATGACATGCTAAGCCTTTTGAGCTGTCTGGAGTTAGGAAGACAATCTGCACCCACAGAGAGGTAATAAACAAAAGTAGACATATCCTCTGGAGAGGCTTCATGTCAACTCCAAAATGTAAAAGAGAGGTAGTCTTAGCCAGCCAATTTGCACCCACAAGTAGTTTGTGGCATCAGATGATGTAACTTGAATTAAACTAGGGAACATAAGATATAAAAAATATCCTTCTCTATGTGGTAATATATATCCTTTATGTTTTGATAAACAGAAAGCATTATGAAAAAAATGAAAACTAGAGATATATATCCTTTGTGGAGGACAAAGCATTAAATTCTATAAGATTGAGCTACTAATCTAAACTCCACCTTAAAAATTAAAAAGCTCTCTTTCACTTTCTTAAATGCTTCAACTTTTCTTGGCGATAAATTTACTCTAAATGATGAATGTCTACTTTCAAACGTTTAACGTTTTCAATTTCAATATCTTTCATATAAATATGGTACATTCTATTTAATTTCCCATTTAAAACAATAATGAATAAAAGAGTGGCAATTAGAATCACAATGCAACACTAACCTGCATTACTCAATCAAAACATTGCCTCCCAAAAATAGTCATTGGCGCTTTCCATTTTAAATTTTTTTATCAATTCTGCCCTACTTACAGACGGTCATGGAGTATCCAAGAAACTAAGGTCATTTACATATTTCACAGGACAAATGTGAGAATTAGGGCTCATTTGGTTTAAAGGTGTCTCAATTTTCATAACTCAGTTTTCAAAACCCATAACTCAAACTCAAAACTCATAACTCCCTACTCAAACCTCACCTTCACTCAAAAATTGCAAAACACATGTTTGGACTCAGTTCTCAGTTACATATCTCTACAACTTTTCCCCAAAACCGTGGACCCCACCACTGGTGTTGCCTACTGTTGCTACCTGCGTCTCATTACTTCTCCGTGGAAGCCCATCTTCTTCTTTACTTCTCCCAAAAGAATGCATAGGAAACCCACGACCAAATCCCACATCGCCAAAGAAGAAGAAGAAGAAAAACACAGAGCAAAAAAAACCGAAGCCAAAAAATGGAGCTCCGACCCACCTGTCTCACAATCTCGAGGTCCGCGTGTCTCACGATCCGGCCTGGGCTCAGTCCAACATCGTTTCTCGAATCCCCTGTCGCCGGCGAAGCTTTCAATCTCGAGGTCCGCGTGTCTCACAATCCGGCCTGGGCTCAGTCCGTCGTCGTTTCTTGAATCCCCTATCGTCGGCAAAGCTTCCGATCTCGAGGTCCGCATGTCTCACGATCCAACCTGGGCTCAATTCGATGTCGTTTCTCGAATCCCCTGTCGTCAGTGAAGCTTCCGATCACAGAGAGAGCTCTATGAGTTTTGGTTCAGCTCTCTCACTCAGTGAGAAGAGAGAGCTTTGGGTAAAAGAAAAAAAAAAAATGAAGAAGGAGAAGTGACAGAGAAGAACGGATTGGAGAGAGACGTTACTTGATGGGACAAGTCACATGGGTAGGTCCCATTCTTTGCTTAATTTTACAAAAATGCCACTGAAACTCAATTCTCAAAAACTGAAAACACCTATTTCTTCTTTCTTGTTTCCATCACTTTAACTCAAAATTTTTGAGTTTTGAGTGCTGGAAACACAATGTGAAAATCAAGCCAAACAAAAAAATTTGTGTGGGTCCCACGTGTTTTGATAACTCAGTTATGAGTTTTGAGTGATATAATCCAAAACAGCTCTAAACCAAACAGGCCCTTACTCTCTGTACTATAAATTTGATTAAATGAATCTTTTTAGACTCCTTAGTCATATGTGTATTCAACAGTGATCACGAGATTTCATTACTTGAATCTTGAAAAGCAAAAAAAATCCTGAAAAAGTTTAACATTTTCAACTCCAATTTCTTTTGTATATGGTAAATTCTGTTTAATTTCTCATCACATTTAAAACAATAATGAATAAAACGATGGCAATCAGAATCACATTGAAACACTGACCTGCATTGTTCAATCAAAACATTGCCACCCATAAATAGTCATTGGCACTTTCCATTCTCAATTTTCTTTTATCAGTTCAGCCTTACTTTCCAACAGCCACCAAGTTTTCAAGAAACTAAGGTCGTCTGCATATTTGACAAGGCAAATGTGAGAATTACTCTCAATACTATAAATTTGATTAAATGAATTTCTTTAGACTCTTTAGTCACATGTGTATTCAACACTGATCTCATCTAAGAGATTTCATTAATTGAATCTTGAAAAGTAGAAAAAGTCCTGAAAATGTTTAACGTTTTCAATTCCAATTTCTTCCAAATATGGTAAATTCTGTTTGATTTCCCAATTAATACAATAATGAATAAAAAGATGGCAATCAGAATCACAGTGAAACACTGACCTGCATTTCTCAATCTAAACATTGCCACCCACAAAGTCACTGGCACTTTCCATTCTCAAATTTTTTATCAATTCTGCACTACTTCCAACAGCCAGAGTTTTCAAGAAACTAAGGTTGTCTGCATATTTCACAGGGCAAATGTGAGAACTACTCTCTATACAATAAATTTGATTAGATGAATCTGTTTAGACTCCTTAGTCACGTGTAGTCAACACTGATTTCATCTAAGAGATTTCATTACTTGAATCTTGAAAAGCAAAAAACATTCTGAAAACGTTTAACGTTTTCAATTCCAATTTCTTTCATATATGGTAAATTCTATTTAATTTCCCATTTAAAACAATAATGAATAAAAGGTTGGCAACCAGAATCACAGTGAAACACTGACCTGAATTGCTCAATCTAAATATTCCTCTCACAAATTGTTAATTGCGCTTTCCTTTCTCAAAACTTTTTTATCAATTCTGCCCTAGTTTCCAACAGCCACAGAGTTTTCATGAAATTAAGGTCATCTGCATATTTCACAGGGCAAATGTGAGAATTACGCCCTATACTATAAATTTAATTAAATAAATCTATTTGTCATCAAAAGCCCCCTTTGGCCTTGAGATTTTTTTCAAGAAAAAGGAAAATAATAATAATAAAATATTGGCCTTTGGCTTTTGTTTTGTTTTGTTTTTTTTAAGAAAATTGCATTTTAAAACTAGGGAATATCTACATCCTCAAATTGTGAGCAATGGGGAGTGGGTGTTTTTTAAAATTGCCACTTTTAAAGAAAATTGTTTTTTCGTACTACAGATTTTCACAGCAACAACACTTATCACAGATTTTACCAAACCCTCAATTAAGATTTTAAAAATCATGCTTTCAAAACCAAATGGACACCAATCATGAAGCATTTGGGTAAAAGAAGAATCTTACCAAGTTGTGAAATTAACCTTGCATACAGGGGATCTACATCAGTCAAATAAACATCAATTTAACAAATGTTCAAGAAATTTTTTTTACTAAGGTCGTTTACATATTTTTTGGTATTGTTTTGTCAAGAAATCCCATCTACTGGCATCTGCTTTAGTCTGAGGCGTCTGAGACAGACAATAGTTTTTTTGATAAATACTGAGATAGACAATAGTTGAAGAGAGGTAATGAGTTGAAGGCCCTACTTGTCTAGGGATCTCAGATTTTGAAATTCCTTTATAAAAAAGGTGCTAAAACTTGTGGACGTCCTCCTAAGGAAAGCACTTCTCTTCCCTGCAATCATGACAAGACAATAATAAATAAAAAATTATAGGAAGACAATAATAATTGATTAAGAGAGTGCAGTCTTTGCAAACCCCACTGCTTCCTATTGGCAATGAGTTTCTCAAAAGCATCGATGGCAAGACAATTCATATTGGTTGGCAGACCTCCTTCTGGAAAAGACTCAACTTGTTAGCAGTTTGCGATATCCAAAATTTGAAGAGATGGGAGGCGCGTATCCATGTTTTCAGGAAGTGACTTGAGATGAAGGCAATCATGGACTTTCAACAGTGAAAGGTTGGGGGCTGGCAATCCCCCACTGGGAGAATTTGCAAAATTAAGGCACTCCTTGATTTCCAAAGCTAGGATAACAAGTTCATGTCCCTCCCAAACAAGGAGAGACTTGATGTTGCCACACATGTTGATTTTGAGACTAAAAAACTTTGGAAAGATATCCAAACCAAATGATGATAGAGAATTATATCTATCAAATATGACAAAAGACTAAAGGGAAAAGTGACATGGGCATGTAGGAAATTTTAATTCTGTACATTTAAAGATACCTTTGAAGATTTTATAGCGTAGTTAGTGAGCCTTAACCTGAGCAATATTGAGCCAGCAGCTGGTTTTCCCGCTCTCTGCGCCTCTAGACCCTTGTCTTAGCATAGTTAAATTTTATGTTCTTGATGGTAAGAAGGGAGTTGGGCAGATCCTACTGGTGTGGACAAAAAGGACAGAAGGAGCAATGACATGCTGAGTCTTTTGAGCTGTCTAGAGTTAGGAAGACAATCTGCACCCACAGAGAGGTAATAACCTAAAGTAGACATATCCTCTGGAGAGGCTTCATGTCAATTCCAAAATGTAAAAGAGAGGTAGTCTTAGCCAGCCAATCTGCAACAACAGGTAGTTTGTGGCATCAGATGATGTAACTTGAATTAAACGAGGGAACATAAGATATACAAAATATCCCTCTCTATGTTGTAATATATATCCTTATGTTTTGATAAACAGAATGCATTATCAGAAAAATGAAAACTAGAGATATATATCCCTTATGTAGGACAAAGCATTAAATTCTAAAAGATTGAGCTACTATTCTAACTCCACTTTAAAAATTAAAAAGCTCTCTTTCACTTTCTTAAATGCTTCAACTTTTCCTTGTGACAAATTTACTCTAAATGATGAAAATCTACTTTCAAACTTTAAAGTTGTGATTTACAACTATGTTTTATGTTGGCTTTATTCCATGACAAAAAGTGTTGTATTTGCTTTAATTTTGGTCTTTGTATTTTGTGGGATTTTATTGTATTGGGTTTATTATTAAGTTGGTGAAGACTCAAGTTAAAATGAAGAATCAACGGATTTCGCGAGAAACTCGCGAGAAGCTAAGCCGCAAAAGAGTCATGTGAGAAGCACATGCTGGAAGCTGAAGAGTCATGCCAGGCTGTCGTTTTCGCGAGTGTCTCGCGGGTAAGGCCTTCCCGCGAGATAGTCGCGAAACATTCTGTCTAGAGGATTTTTTAAGTGAGACTTCCTTACTCTTCACCCATACTATATATACCCTCATTACCCACAAATGTAAGAGAGGCAACTTAGAGAGAAAAACCCTAGAGAGGTTTTCTACAACACACACACCCATCTTTTAGAGAGAGAGCTACTCATCCTTAGTGAGAAATCATTGTAGCCTTTTCTCCATCTCTCTCACATAGTCATACCTTGAGAGGAGATTTGTATCCAAACACAACCCACACATTTTCAGAGTGTAGAGAGTGTATTGGAGATTGGGAAGCTTTGGAGATTTGCCAAAAGAAGCCGGTGAGGCTTGGTGGATGTAATCGGGTGCATTGCGGGATTCGGAGAGCTAGAGAAGACAAGGCTCGGCGAAGTCAGTTGGTAGCAGGAGCTTGGAGGGCTCAAGTACATGGGGTAGACTAGGCTTGGAGGGCTTTTTGTTATTCGTGTACTCTAACTTATTCTCTAGTGGATCGAGCGCATTGCGAGATCTGGAGAGTTAAACAAGACAGGGTTCCGAGAAGCCTTGTTGGAGTAGGAGCTTGGAGGGCTTAGGTATAGCAGGTAAATTAGGTTTAGAGGGTCTCTTGCTCACCCATGTATCCCAACTAATTGTCTAGTGGATCGATTACCGCTTGGACGGTGGCGGAGAGGTTTTTCGCCGAGATCTTCGATAACACATCCCAGTGTTATCTGTGTTTGCATTCTCTCTTCCCTTACTCTTGTGCTTTACTTTTATGGTTTATTGGTCATATTTATGCACTAGAGTAGTTTCGGTTGATTGCGCTTCATTTACTCTTGTTTCCACACTTAGATAAGTTAGAGTAAAATCAATCTAGCCGTAATTTTAATTGGGGGTCTAAACAAGCTCTTGTGTTTTCAACACATTTTCGAGCTTTCACAAACATTTAACGTTTTCAATTCCAATTTCTTTCATATATGGTAAATTTTGTTTAATTTCCCATTTAAAACAATAATGAATAAAAGGGTAGCAATTATAATCACAATGAAACACTGACCTGCATTGCTCAATCAAAACATTGCCTCCCAAAAATAGTCTTTGGCGCTTTCCATTTTAAATTTTTTTTATCAATTCTGCCCTACTTTTCGACAGTCATGGAGTATCCAAGAAACTAAGTTCGTCTGCATATTTCACAAGACAAATGTGAGAATTACTCTCTATACTATAAATTTGATTAAATGAATCTTTTTAGACTCCTTAGTCATATGTGTATCCAACAGTGATCTCAAGTTTTCATTACTTGAATCTTGAAAAGCAAAAAAAAAACCTGAAAATATACGTTTTCAACTCCAATTTCTTTCATATATGGTAAATTCTATTTAATTTCTCATCACATTTAAAAAAATAATGAATAAAAGGATGGCAATCAGAATCAAATTGAAACACTGACCTGCATTGTTCAATCAAAACATTGCCACCCAGAAATAGTCATTGGCGCTTTCCATTCTGAATTTTCTTTTATCAGTTCAACCCTACTTTCCAACAGCCACAAAGTTTTCAAGAACTAAGGCCGTCTACATATTTGACAAGGCAAATGTGAGAATTACTCTCAATACTATAAATTTGATTAAATGAATCTGTTTAGACTCTTTAGTCACATGTGTATTCAACATTGATCTCATCTAAGAGATTTAATTAATTGAATCTTGAAAAGCAAAAAAAATCCTAAAAATGTTTAACGTTTTCAATTCCAATTTCTTCCATATATGGTAAATTCTGTTTGATTTCCCATTTAACACAATAATGAATAAAAAGATGGCAATTAGAATCACAGTGAAACACTGACCTGCATTTCTCAATCTAAACATTGCCACCCACAAATATTCACTAGCATTTTCCATTCTCAAATTTTTTTATCAATTCTGCACTACTTCCAGCAGCCAGAGTTTTCAAGAAACTAAGGTCGTCTGCATATTTCACAGGGCAAATGTGAGAACTACTCTCTATACAATAAATTTGATTAGATGAATCTGTTTGGACTCCTTAGTCACGTGTAGTTAACACTGATTTCATCTAAGAGATTTCATTACTTGAATCTTGAAAAGCAAAAAACATTCTGAAAACGTTTAACGTTTTCAATTCCAATTTCTTTCATATATGGTAAATTCTATTTAATTTCCCATTTAAAACAATAACGAATAAAAGGTTGGCAACCAGAATCACAGTGAAACACTGACCTACATTGCTCAATCTAAATATTCCTCTCACAAATTGTTAATTGCACTTTCCTTTCTCAAAACTTTTTTATCAATTCTGCCCTAGTTTCCAACAGCCACAGAGTTTTCATGAAATTAAGGTCGTCTGCATATTTCACAGGGCAAATGTGAGAATTACGCCCTATACTATAAATTTAATTAAATAAATCTATTTGTCATCAAGAGCTCCCTTTGGCCTCGTGATTTTTTTCAAGAAAAAGGAAAATAATAATAATAAAATATTGGCCTTTGGCTTTTCTTTTTTTTCTTTTTTTCTTTTTTAAGAAAATTGCATTTTAAAACTAGGGAATATCTGCATCCTCAAATTGTGAGCCATGGGGAGTGGGTGTTTTTTAAAATTGCCACTTTTAAAGAAAATTGTTTTTTCGTACTACAGATTTTCACAGCAACAACACTTATCACAGATTTTACCAAACCCTCAATTAAGATTTTAAAAATCATGCTTTCAAAACCAAATGGACACCAATCATGAAGCATTTGGGTAAAAGAAGAATCTTACCAAGTGGTGAAATTAACCTTGCATACAGGGGATCTACAACAGTCAAATAAACATCAATTTAACAAATGTTCAAGCAATTTTTCTTATTTTCTAATTAAGCAAATCATTAAATCATATGGGTACTTAACTGGTTCCGCTAGAACAGGTAGCAATGCATGAATTTTGAGTTGCGCACTTTTCCATTTCACTTTGAAAGCATTTGTTTAACAAAGAACAGGTAACTGAGCATGAATCCTGTCATACTTTTGGCAGCTTCGTCACAGAAATCAAGAGAGAAATGTTCTTCTCGATTCACCATCGATGGACAACTTCATGAGCCCAACATTGTAAAAAAGCGAATCAGACAAAGAATTAACAAGAGTCAAAGAAATCGTTTATTATTAGTAGTAATTTTTCATTCATATATAATTAATAGACAATTTATAGAAGAAAAAAAAAAGCCAATAAATAAATTAAAAAGAATGCAAAGTAAAATCAAGAGCGGGGCAAGTAAAACGACTACCTGATTTGCTTTATTTGATGTGTTGCGCTCAATGATTTCTATGAAGGGGGTGTGAGCAATGTTGCGCCACTCTTTTCCCTTCTTCCTTCGCAATCGTTTCGTCAACAAAGGACATGTAATGATCTTTACGTTCGAGATTGTGACAGGCAGCCCCTCTCCTGGCATGTGCTTGAGCTTCGGGCAGTCTTCCAAGGACAAATATTGAAGAGAGGTAAGGTGTTGAAACCCATTGTTGTCCAACGTTCTCAAATTTCCAAATCCAGTGATGTAAAGATGGGTAACAGTTGTGGGCAGTAAATACTCCTCCGGAAAGGACTCCACATCCCAGCAATCAGGATCATAATTTATGAATGCTAATCTTTTAAGAGACTGCAGTCTTTGCAAGCCCCACTCCATTCTATTGCAAATTAGTATTTTGCAGTCGCTGATTCTTAACGAAATTAGATTGGATGGCAGACCACCTTCCGGAAAAGACTCAATTTGTGGACAATTAATGATATCCAAAAATTGAAGAGACGGGAGAAACGTGTGCATGTTTTCTGGGAGTGAATTGAGAAGAGAGCAATTACTGACTTCTAATTCTGAGAGATTGGGGGCCGACAATCCTCCACTTGGAAAAGCTACAAAATGAGGGCAATTTTTGATTTTCAACCGTAGGAGATCAGTTAGGTGATGTCCCTCCGAAACTGAAAGGGACTCCATGTTCCTACACCTTTCGATTATGAGATAACGAAGCTTCGGGAAGATGTCCAATAGAAATGACTTCAGAGGATTACAGCTATCTTCTATAACCAGTCCCACAAGGGAAGAATAGCAGGGGTACATCGGGAATTCCAATTCCTTACAATTACGGATAAAAAGATATTTCAGTGTAGTGGGACTGGATAGACCACCACGAGGAAGAGACTTGAGCACAGGAAAATCATAGATAAGTAACTTTTCAACACAGTGGTTGTGGTCCATCACTCCCTCTGGCAGAGACTCCAGGTTTTCGAATCCGATTACTGTGAGGTCGTGCAACGTGGGTGGCAATTTTTTCAACAACGCATCATTACAATTCCTTACTACTAATTTACGAATAAAAGGAGCAGTAGGGAGAGAAGTCTCAAGCTGTTCACATTCCTCAATCCCAAGTTCGGTTAAAGAAGGAAGGTGCTTGGGCAAGCTTCCACTTAGTTTTGGACAGTCTTCAAGATAAAGCTCTTGGAGACTCGGAAAAGCTCCTTCTTCTTTGCCTTCTCTGTGATAAGGAGACCATTCCTCCCACTTCGACATTGCCTTAAATCTCAATATTTTCAGTGATTGAAATGGCGTAACAGTATAAGAACCGCTACCATAAAAGTCAGCATCCACGGTAACAACTTCATCAAACCCAAAAACGAAGAGGTCAAGAAGAGAGGGGAGTTGTCCAAGTGATGGCAAACTAGAGCAATTTCTACAAGAGTTTAGATGAACAACTGTTATATTTGAAAATGAACTATCCCCAACCCAATTTGGAAAGCTTGTGTCATTGTAATTCTTGATAACAAGCATTGTTAAGCTCGTATGAGGCTGCAGATTGTTGAGTACGTCTCTTTCACTTCGAGAAATAACGTCATTGGCAGCATCCCACTCCAATGTTAGCTCCTTAAGGTGCTCCTTATCCTTCAACTTTGCTTCCAAAGCATTAGTCGAGTTTATCACATTCTGGAGATTCGATATCACAATGACTCCCCGAAGATTTGAAAGTTTTCCTAACTCTTCAATTCGGAATCCAATGTCCTTGCCGACAACAAATTTGGTCAAAGTCTGAAGACATTGTAACCGACCCATATGTACTGGCATATTTTTAATGCTAGTTCCACTAATATAAAGATGACGCAAATTAATGAGATTTCTCATATTTCTTGGCAACTTAACTAGAAATTTGCATCCTGATAAATTCAACGTTTGTAAGTTCAGCAACATACATGTAGACTTAGGCAATTTCTCAATCCCAGTAAAAGAGACATCTAAATACCGTAGATGTTTGAAATCTCCAATTGACTCTGACAACTCTATATTACAATAATGTGAAAGTGAGAGCACACGTAAGAATCTTAGTGTCAATAATAGATCATGTTGTACCTTTTTTGTTAAGTAGAACTTCAAAACCTTATTATCTTCATCTTTGTCTTCTTTTTTCATTTCTAACGAAATGAAGGTGCGTAAATTTTTAGCTTTGCACAAAGCTGTAAACTTCTCTGGGATGTCATACGTGGTTCTTAAGTAAGAAAAATGACGAGTTTTTTCTATAATTTTGTTTGTGTTATCCCCTTCTGATCTAAAACAAAATTTGCCAGATACAGATTTAGCTAAATCATGGACTAGGTCATGCATTAGAAAGCACAATTTGCTTCCATTTGATCGCTGTAAAAGTGACCTTGATACTAAATCAAGGAAGTACTCAACACCTATATCTTCCATTTCTTCATTCTTGTTGTGTTGTTGCAAGAAGCCCTCTCCCATCCACAACTGAACAAGTTCTTCCATTTTGAATAGATAATTCTTTGGGAAGATCGAACAATATGCAAAACATCGCTTTAAATGTGAGGGTAGGTAATTGTAACTTAATCTTAAAGCTGGAAGAATATTACCCCCATCGTTAGGCAGACTCCAAATTTCGCTTTTCAAAATTTTATTCCATTCCTCTACATCTAATTTAGAGTGCAATAGACAACCGAGTGCTTTTGCTGCCAATGGCAGACCGTCACACTTCTTAATGATTTCTTCACCAATTCTTTCTAATTCAGGATATGCACTAGATTTTCCATTTTCAAAGGCATGATTTGCAAATAATAGCCAACAATCTTCTTCTGATAATTTATTAAGATTAAAAATTTGAATAGGGCGCATGATCAATGCAACACTTTTGTTGCGTGTTGTCACAATAATTCTACTTCCCGATGTTCCATATTTAAAGGGAATACTCAAGAGAGCCCAATCATCATAATTTTCATTCCATACATCGTCAAGAATCAGTAAACATTTCTTTCCCATCAAATAATTCTTCAATTCAGTTTGGATCGTATTGAAGTCAGTGTGATCATGTTTTTGTGGACTGACAGCATCAAGAATTTTTTTAGTTATCTTAGGAACGTCAAATTCTTCTGAAACACAAACCCATGCTTTAAGGCTGAAATGTTCTATGATTTTTTGGTTGTTGTAGATTTGCCGAGCAAGGGTTGTCTTTCCAACCCCACCCATGCCCACAATGGGAATCACACCAGTTGAGTGGTTGTTGCTTGCTACATCGTTTGAGAGCAGCAAGTTGACTATCGCCTTTTCATCATCATCCCTACCGTAAATTATAGTTTCTGGATCTACCAGAGAAGTTGTGGGCACTCTTTGGGAAGATCTCCCTTCAACACCTTCTCTCAGACCTATAGCATTTATTTGTGAATCTAGATTTTCCAGCTTATCTACGACTTCTTGTATCTTTGATTCTAGTTTTCTCCCAAACTGATCAAATGAAGTAGAGATGAAGTTACGTACCTTACTCGTAGAGGTTACAAAATCAGCTTCCACTTGGCACCGCAAAGCTTCAGTAGCGATCGCATCCAAAAGGTCCTCTGCGTGATAGACAGCATCCTTAAGCTCATCAACCCACTCTTTGACATTTGTGTCTGTGATTTCCTTTTCCTCTGCGTCATTGAGCACTTTGTTGAGGGTAAGACACCATGTCTTCAGCTTTGTTAGTAGTGTAGCAGGGACTTTTCTTCCCCGGATGAACTTCACGACCTCCTGAGATGCCATCCTGTCAAATAACACTTGAAGGGTTGCAGACAGAAATGCTCCTCCTACTAGGGTCGCAGCCATGTTTTTCTTTTCTTTTCTCAGTGGAAAGAAATTGACAAAGTGAGTGACTCAAGGAAACTAAAAGAGATTGGTTTTTGCTTGTGGTATGAAAGCCTGTGCAGTTCTTAGTTCTTATAACACATTTAGGGTATGTTTGGTTGGGGTGAAAACAGGGAGGATGGAAGGAAGCTATGAATGAAGAAATGAAGTCACTTCGAAAGAACTCAACTTGGAAAGTTGTTGAGCTGCCTGAAGGAAAGAAACCTGTTGGATGTAGGTGGTTTTTCACGGTCAAATACAAGGCAAATGGAACCACTGAACAATTCAAAGCTAGACTAGTTGCGAAGAGGTACACTCAAACTTATGGAATTGACTACATGGACACATTCGCACCAGTAGCAAAAATCAATACTGTCCGTATTCTTCTCCTTGATGGTGAATCTTGACTGACCATTGCACCAGTTTAATGTGAAGAATGCATGTTTGGTTGAGAGGAAGAGGGGAAGAGAAAAGTGGTGGGGCCCACAAGTTTTCTCTCCTCTCCCTTCAAAATACAATATCTCCAAATTGGAGAGAAAATTGGAGTGACAATTGGGAAAAATATTTGGACAAAACTAGACTAGTTTCTGGGAAAAATCTCTCCCCCACCTCTTTTAACGTTTCTGGCTTTTTTTTTTTTTTTTTTTGACTTTTCCTTTGTATGTAGGTGGGTTTTCACAGTTAAATACAAGGCAGATAGAACCATTGAACGATTCAAAACTAGACTAGTCACCAAGGGGTACACTCAAACTTATGGAATTGACTACATGGAGACATTCGCACCAGTAGCAAAAATCAATACTGTCCTTGGCGGTGAATCTTGATTGGCCATTGCACTAGTTTGATGTGAAGAATGCCTGTTTGGTTGAGAGGAGGGGGAGAGAAAAGTGGTGGGACCCACAAGTTTTCTCTCCTCTCCCTTCAAAATACAATCTCTCCAAATTGGAGAGAAAATTGGAGTGAAAAGTGGGAAAAATATTTGGACAAAACTGCCCCCACCTCTTTTAACATTTCTGGTTTCTTTTTTTTTTTTTTGTTTCTTTTTTTTTTAATGTAGGTGGATTTTCACAGTCAAATACAAGGAAGATGGAACCATTGAACGATTCAAAGCTAGACTAGTCGCCAAGGGGTACACTCAAACTTATGGAATTGACTACATGGAGACATTCGCACCAGTAGCAAAAATCTCAATAGTTTCAGTTTGGACTTATTGAAGTGAGTGTTATCATGTTTTTGTGGACTGACAGCCTCAAGAAGAATTTTTTTGGTTATCTTAGGAACGTCAAATTCTTCGGAAACACAAACCCATGCTTTAAGGCTGAAATGTTCTATGATTTTTTGGTTGTTGTAGATTTGCCGAGCAAGGGTTGTCTTTCCAACCCCACCCATGCCCACAATGGGAATCACACCAGTTGAGTGGTTGTTGCTTGCTACATCGTTTGAGAGCAGCAAGTTGACTATTGCCTTTTCATCATCATCCCTACCGTAAATTATAGTCTCTGGATCTACCAGAGAAGTTGTGGGCACTCTTTGGGAAGATCTCCCTTCAACACCTTCTCTCAGACCTTTAGCATTTATTTGTAAAGCTAGATTTTCCAGCTTATCTACGACTTCTAGTATCTTTGATTCTAGTTTTCTCCCAAACTGATCAAATGAAGTAGAGATGAAGTTACGTACCTTACTCGTAGAGGTTACAAAATCAGCTTCCACTTGGCACCGCAAAGCTTCAGTAGCGATCTCATCCAAAAGGTCCTCTGCGTGATAGAGAGCATCCTTAAGCTCATCAAGCCATTCTTTGACAATTGTGTCAGTGATTTCCTTTTCCTCTGCGTCATTGAGCACTTTGCTGAGGATAAGACACCATGTCTTCAGCTTTGTTAGTAGTGTAGCAGAGGCTAGAACTGCATCTACTTAAATGTGGTATAAGAACTAAGAACTGCACAGGCTTTCACACCACAAGCAAAAACCAATCTCTATTACTTTAACTCTACGGTGAATGCTTTTTGACAAATTGTAATCTTTTGACCCCACATTGTTAATAATTCAACAATGTGAAAGCCCCAGCCATGCTTTCTTGTTAAACCTAAAAAAGAAAAAGAAAAAAAAACGCAATGGGTGTCAAAAGTGGGAAGGAGGATATAGGCAGTTGTTTAACTATATGTTTTCAGTTTTTAAACAATACAAACATATCTTTTTCTATGTTTCTCAACTAAATACAAGGTGTATGCCAACTTTTGTGGGAGAAGTTTTTGAATTGGTAATTTCACCATAAATATATCCCAGAAAAAATGACAAGGTAGTTGTGATTTTCACTTCTTGAAACTTAAAACTCAGGTCCTCCTCAAAATATGTTTAAATTTGTTTGAATAACATGGGCAATAATAAAAACTATTCTCGGGTTTTGTGAGATAGGCTATAATTGTGCTAAATTGAATCAAGCTGATTATTAAAAATTCTAAGATCATTTAATTGTCTATCTTATATGGAACCCGAGTTGAGTTTGAGTTAAGATTTATTTAACTCTTTATTAAATGATGTAAACCATTATTGCTAGTCAAAAAGTAATGTAAAATAAAAACCTTTATAGCTGGTCAAAACGTAATGTAAAATTTACTTAAAAAGCTTTTGAAAAACAATGTAAAAAGAACTTTATAATGAATGGGTCACAATATTCAGCAAAAAGAAAAAAACTGGTCACAAAGCAATATAATAAGAAGTTGTTTGTCTTCTTTTATGCACTAACGAAGGTTGTTTGTCCTACACGCGCACGATCTGCAATCTGCTCCTAAAACATCAAACGAAGGGTTGGAAATTTCATACACCATGCCAAACTTGTTTGTCCTCTCCCTCTCTCAGAGGGAAAAATTCACCCTGTTTCCCTTGGTGGGGCAAAGAATTAGTTGGAAATTTCCACAACTATATTGTTCTCCTCAAAAGTTGTGCCAGTCTACTCTCTTTCTCTCTTTGAATTAACACAACGCAATGTTTCACGGAGGACTGAGATTCTCTGACATTAACACTGTTTGGTGGAAAAAAGAAGCGATTCAGGTTAGAAAGTTTCACGTTACGTAGCATCATTCTGCTGTTTGCTACTCAAAAGTTGTGCCCGTCTTCCCCACTCTGTCTCTCTCTCTCTTTGAAATTAGCAAAATGTTTTTGGATGTTGAGATTGATACAATAATTGTTTAGCTGAAGGAAAATTATTATGCAAACTACTCCGAGCTCTCATATAGGGTAGGCTCACACGTTGAGAAGAAGGGTTGGAAATTTCTTACATGCGCGTAAACCTCAAAAGTTGTGCTTGTTCTTTCTTTCCCTCTCTTTCAAGAAAAAGTCTATTAGACACATCCTAAATTTCACCGAAAATTTCATATACATGCTCTCACAATTTTGTGGTGTGAATCTGTGATGGGACCCAAGAGGTTTACAGGTCATTTGGTAGAGTTGTTAAATAACTCATTTTCAGTTTTTAAATAACATTACACATATTTTCACATACTTTTTTATCCACACGTATTTCAAAAAATTACAAACAACATTACTCAAACTCCTCTACTAAACGGGTCCTAAGTTCCAACGCAATACAAATATTGTGAAGAGGGAGTCAAATTTATAATTACTCTCTAAAATTAACACTATTTTTAAAGGAAGGAAAAAGAAGTGGAAAACGATTAAAAAAAAGGGAAAAAAAGAGATGAAAAGGAAAAATTATTCTTTATGGTTTGAATGTAAAAATAAAAGGTAAATTACTTTTTGCATTCTAAATTATAGTAAGAGGAAGTGAATAAGAAAAGATAAATAAAGGAAGATAAAGGGAAAGATGAATAGTGATATTAAAGTAGAGGGCAATGAGGAGATGAAAAAGTAAGGAAAGAAGAAAGGTTGAAAAAATTATAAATATTTAAAAAATAAGTGAATGTCAAAAAAAAATTATAGGAAAATTAGAAATAAAAAAGGAAATATATATAGGTGTTAAAATCAATAAAGATGAATATGTAAAGTCAATAATCTATTTATATATTTTTTTTGTAAAAAAATAGGAATAAAAAAATAATTATGTGAAGAATGATGTGGCGATGAGGTGGCGTAGCAGGAGCTCAGCAGCAATAAATGCTACGCTTCAGCTTTTAGTAATAACTAGCCGCGAACCCACGCATTGCGCATGATGAATTTTTTAGGGTAGTCTCATTAAAATTATTTTTTACAATTTGTATTAATTTAATAAATAGTAATGTATTTCATAATAACATTTTTATTTATTATAGGAACAATCATAAATATAATATAGGAACAATCATAGACATAAATATAAATTTGAACATCCATATTTTTATTCATTATAGGAACAATCATAAATCATAAATATATATTTTGTAGTACCAAAATGAAAACAAAAAAAAATTTCTCAAAAATTCAAAAGGCAAGTTAACAAAAATATTCATTTTTTAATAAAAGTTATTTATAACATTTTGTGAATCATTAAAAAGAATATAAAATTTGGAAAATTTTCTTTTATTTTTAAACAAACTTTCTAAAACTCTATTTTTTCTACCCTACAATCCAAACACAGAAAAATGTAACTAAAAAATTAACAAAATTTAACAATGATTAATTGAACCAATTAGCAAAACAATTTGTTGTTGATAATCTATTAAGGTTATTTTCTTTGTTGAAATTGCAATTTCATCCACCCAAAACATATTATCAGATA
The DNA here is from genome assembly GCA_028535165.1 of Quercus tomentella. Lineage (NCBI taxonomy): Eukaryota > Viridiplantae > Streptophyta > Magnoliopsida > Fagales > Fagaceae > Quercus > Quercus tomentella. The sequence goes on from JAPQVY010000133.1 coordinate 3,297,348, forward strand.
AACAATTATTTGCAAAATCTAAGAATTAAATTTCTATATATGTATTGTTATAAAATAATAATAATAATAATTAGAATACAATTGCAAAAGCTAAAATATATCACCCACCCGATTATTTTTGTTTGACTAAACATTTGCTTCTCTCTGAATAAATGACATTATAGAATACTTCTTATATAATTATTAAGAGTACTTTGTCCACCTCAAAGGGTTAAATAATAAACAAAAATTAGTAAAGTCTCATATAGTTTAACATCTAAATTGATCATGATAAAAAAATCAAATTCTAACTTGCAAAACAACTAATTATAAGCTCAAATCAAAACAAACCAATGGGATAAAGAAAAATAACTTGTAATCGGAAATTAGAATACCAAACTACCTAAATATGCATAAAAGTCGATGCAAATACCAAAAAGATAAACACATGTGATGTGACAATTAAATCAACAATAAAAATTAAATAAAAAATCATTAGTAGAAAAAAAATGGTTGAATCAATAAAATAAATAAAAAATCCACCAAAAAAAAATTTTGGAGAAAGAGAGAGAGTATTAACCTTTTTGTCGTGGGCCACTTGGAAGGAATAGGGGAGAGAGGTGGAAATGACGTAAGAAGAAATTTATATGAAAATTAAGATGGCAGAGGAATAGTGGAAGTAGATGAAAGATTGAACAAAGTGAAACTATAGAATTTAAGAAGATATAAAGGAAACTTTTAAAAATCTAAAGGAAATCAAATGAAAATTTAAAAAAAAAAAAAAATTATTGGAGGGGATGAAAGATTGAACTAAAAAGACAATGATTGAAGAAGATTAAAATTTGAAAAAATTAAATAAGAATTGCACAAAAAAAAAAAAAAAAAAAAGATACTAAAGATGTAGTGCATAAAGAACTTTATAAAATTTATTACAAAACTTCCATTAATATATATAGTATAGATATGTATAGACATTGTTTTTGGTTTTTGATACTTCATTGATTTCATTATTTAGTTATAAACATCTAGAATGACCCTCTAAATTAAAGTAGATGAATATATAAAGGCAAAATTATATGTGAAGTTTGAAACCACTCAAGTTTGAAACCACTCTAAATCTATTTATATTTGTTTGTAAAAAAAAAAAAATATATGAATAAAAAATAAATTCTAAATTAAAGTAGATGAATATTGTGGGGCCAGAGAACTTGTGACCCCGGCCCACTTTATGTTAGGGCCCAAGGCCCGAGCCGAGGAGGGATATTGTCGAGGACATACAATGAGAGCCCAAATGGCCTAGGGATATAGCCAAAGACGACTCTGTCCTCGGCATCCTAAAACGCTCCTGGAAGAAAGGGCAAGTACGGTATAGAAACAGTTCATGGAAAAGCTAAACACCCCCGCATTGATGGGGAAAGGACCCCTGAACAGTGTGGTGACAAAGGACAAGGGAAAGGCTGCCATTACTGCAATTAAGTACTCTGCGCCTGACAGAGCAATACTTTTCAACTTTTACAACCACCCCCAACTACTTTGGGTATGGGCTGATAGGACAAGTATCAGCCCTAGAAAGCTGAGCCTACACGTGGACGTTAGGGAAAGGGTAAAGGCTAGTATAAAAGGAGAAGGAAGTGATCCAGAGAGGGTGGGGGCTGGGAAGGAAGGCCAAGAACCAGAGCCTCCCAGTCCGTGCCGAGGAGAAAGACTTCTTGGACGAGCACGGTACACCCTTGTGCGATTATCACGAACATCATGACCAACCACTGTCCGGTGACCAAGGCCTAGCCTTTCAGTCCACTCTCTACAAATTTATCGTTTGGGCCTTAAATGTTCGAACCCAACAACCAATTTGGGGTCGTTACACATTGAGTCCTTACAAATATGTAAAGACAAAATCATATGTAATGTTAAAACTGTCCAAGATGAATGTATAAAGTCAATAATCTATTTATTTATTTTTTTTTAAAAATAGAAATAAAAAATAAATAAGAAAAATAATAATTATGTAGCCAATGACATGGTGATGAGGTGGCGCAACAAGAGCTTAGCTACAATAAATATTACGCTTCAACTTTTAGATATATATAGATTTAGATTATTAGTAATTTTGCCACCACACGATATGTGACATATATAGTTTCATGTTAATTGCATGTATTAGTGAAATGAATATACATAAACTATGTTATACATTTGTTGAAATCACAAAACTGATTTCAATAATAATCATGAAAACTTAATTACTTATTTATGGGTGAAACATTACAAATCCAAACAATATAAGAATTAAAAACTATTCGGTTATCTAGTTAAATTTCTCAAATCACATGGAGTACTCATATTATATGAATTAATCTCCTTATAACTGGTGGTAGCTGCTTTTAGACACAAATTTGCCAGTTACTTCTCTCCGATTCAATCCAACATGTGATCTTCCTTCGCCTATTGGCAAAATTTAAATTGTTTTTTGCTCCACATGATCATTGAGAGATTTATCCAGATAAGATTGTTGTTTGCTTAAGCTCTGAAACCAACATAAATTAGATAGCTAGATGCTTTAACCTATAATAGAATAATAATAATTCAACAATTGAACCATCTAACAAAACAATAATGGCAATAATTAAGTAATCAACAAATAACGTAATAGCAATGTCACTGAGGTAAACAAAAGAGAACATGTTACAATGTTATATTTCTATAGGAGGATTTCGCAATGGGGTACAAATTTCAAATGTAACAATGAAAGTTATAATTTTTTTTAAAAATAAAAATAAAAATTAACAAACCATTAAGCTAAATACAAAACACAAATAACTTCTTTTTTTCTTTCTTTCAATGGAGAATATGTAATAATGTTAGTTCATGCATTAGACTAAATGTGATAATGATTCATCAAGTCTATTTATAAATCTCACATTTTGATCATGAGTCCATAAAAGAGGTTATTTTTAGCAAGTGGCTCGTCAAGTAAAATTATTTTCTGTCTTATTGAAATTAAAAAAGCATGCAGCTAAGAAAATAACAATCATTTTCAGATTGAATATGATAGGATGATGAAAAATTGTCTAAAACTAAGAAACCTTTGAATGAAAGTCCAATGCTCTTAGTCTTAGATGGTTTATATATCTGTGTCAAGTTTGTGTATGATATGTTGCTGTATAATGTCAAAGAAGATAGGAAAAAAAGACAGCGAGACCTGTACCTTGAGGAGTATTTGAATAGATTATAGTGCCCTAAACTTCACGGATAAGAACTACAAATTCTGATAGAAGCAAGAACCTGGTCACCTCTCTTGGTTGCATTCCAAAAAAATTCTACATGCTTTCCAATTTAACTTATGAGGAATATGAGAGATGTTGACATGAAGGCACTGTGCACATCTAGCCTGTTCCAAATACTTGAGGGTGTAAGCAGTACTCAACTCCCCTGAACAACCAATAATGGTCCTACAAAGATAGAAAAAAAAAATTGGGAAGTCAAGCTCAACCCCACGGGCAAGGAATGGTTAACTTTTAGTGCTATTAATAAAACTTTGCATGTGTAGAGAATTAGCGGGAGCTTACTTGTGTGACCCCGAAGCTCCACAGAAAGCATTGATATTCCCCTTTTAAATAAGTGTAGAGGGAGGCCAAGAGAGCTAATTTAGGTGGGTTTTGTGTTGTGCTTGGGCGTGAGAACTCAAATTTAATTGAGAAGTGGAAAGGGTGAGGGAGTAAAAGTATCTAAAACGCTTTGACTGGAGTGTAGGTGACGGTTGTTATCTGCAACGCCAAATTTTATTTTTATTTTTTTCCCAATTAATTTGAAATGCCATCCTTTTGGGATGAAAATCTAAAACGCCAAATTTTTAATCAATTTGAAGAAAGATGAGTTGGAGAAAAGAAAGAGAATAGAATGACATTCACTTATGTTTCAATAAAATGACACGTGTTACCATTTTGTGCATCAATTAGTTCTAAGGATTTAACTTTTATAATAGATTATAGATTATATTTTTTCAAAATATTTTTTTAAAGATTTTATGCAACGATTACGAGGGGCTTCAATTGCAAGTGATTTTTTTTTTTTTAATAATAATAATAAATTTATTGTGTAAAGTCAATGTGGGGTCCAGTAAATTGTGGTCCTGGCCCATTTATTCGTTGGGGCCCAAGGCCCGAGCCGAGGAAGGATATAGCTCAGGCTCGGTAGTATAAGTACGAAGTGGCCTAGGAACACAGCCGAGGATGATTCAGTCCTCGGCATGTCCAAGATCTCGCCAAAAAAGGGGTAAAAATGGTACAAGAACAGCTGGAACAAAATCTAAAATATCTAAGTCAATAGAAAAGGGTACGCTGGAAAGGGCAACGACCAGGGAAAGCTGCCCTTATTGCCATTCAATACTCTGCACCTGACAGAGCCATACTCCTCAGCTTTTGCAACCACCTCCAACGACTTTGAGTATGGGCTGATGGGACAAGTATCAGTCCTGAAAAGTCGACCCTACACGTGGACGAAGGATAAGGAACACAGGCTGGTATAAAAGGAGAAGAAAGCAATCCATTGAGGAGGCTGGGAAAAATGGCCAAAACCAGAGCCTCCCAGCCCACCTCTAGGAGAAAGACTCCCAGAGCGTGCACGATTCATTTATGTATGTACACGTTTTATTTATGTATGAACACCCTAGAAAACCACCGACTCGTGATCAAGGCCTAGCCTTTCAAACCCACGCTCTATAAATGATATTGTAAGGGCCTATTTACGTGCGAACCCAGTATCGTTCTTGGGTCGTTCCAAATCGTGTCCTTACAGTCAATAATCTTTTTTTTTTTTGGGTAAAAAATAGGAATAAAAAATAAATTATAAATTAAAGTAGATGAATATGTAAAGGCAAAATTATATGTAATGTTAAAACTGCCCAAGATGAATATATAAAGTCAATAACTCATTTATTTTTTTTTTGTTAAAAAATAAGATTAAAAAATAAATAAGAAAAATAATAATTACGTGGCCAATGATGTGGCGATGAGGTGGTGCAACAGGAGCTCAGCAGCAATAAATGCTACGCTTCAACTTTTAGTAATATATAGATATAGATATAGATTACATGTATTTTCACATACTTTTTCATCCACATCCACACGTATTTTTAAAAACTACAAACAATATTATTAGAACAATGTTACGAAATGCCCCAAATTGTTTTGCCCTCGGAATCAAAATATGCTTCAATAATTGAGAGTAATTTAAACCAAATCTACATTTTTTTACTGGGGGTAAGCTTTAGAGAAAAATTGATGTTAATTGTATTTTTATTCTTCAAAATCAAAAGCTTGCTTCTAGATAGCACTAAGAAACTCACGCCTCTGGCTAGTAGTAGGCCATCATTGCCAACAAATTTAGGCCCCACGGTTGTTTTAATTGTATTTTCTTTTTCAAAAGTTTGCTTCTTTTTCCTTTTTCTAAAGTAAATTCTTTATATTTTTTGGATTTAGTCTGAGCAAATGTCATGAGATACCCTCCCAATCACCTTTTTGTTTTTGATTTTTTCTTTGAATGCCTGGCCCTCCTCATAGCCACAAATTCCACTAGAATCTGCCTAGCTATTGCTCAATACTGACTGGCTGACATTAACTTACCAACCACCTTCCTAGCTAATCTTCTTTTGCTTTTGTTTCCGTTTGTGTTTGTTTCACATGGTTACTCAAAATCTTGAGCAAGGCAATCCAATAATGCTATAGGCAAGCATGGCAAAACGGGTTAGAATTTTTTGACCTGACCCGATTAACCTGTAATTCAATGGACCCGCAACCTAATTGATCCGTTTAAAAATAACCCGTTTTGACCTGCGACCCGATTGACCCAACCTGAACCCGACCCGACTCGCTCGTTTTGTCACGTCTACCAATATTGAGTAGATTAATATTGAGGTGTAATTCTTATAAAATATTTATACTTATTCTTCTTTACTTAATATGTTATGTACTCCATTATAATTTGTCATTCTTTACTTGTCACCTTCATTTTTTCTTCCTACTTTAAACAGATCGAAGATTATACCAAGATTAGCTTCTAGAAAACTGGAACAAGAGTTGCACCAAATTTGGGTATTAAGTGACTAGTGGTAATTGATAAGTGGTAACAGTATCACCAGTGAGAATTTAATCACAGTTAAGGAACTCATAAACAATTGACAAATTACATCTATTTCAACAAAAAAAAAAAAATTGTTTGAAAAATATAGGTCAACTTGACTCGACCCGACCCGTGACCCGATTGACCTGACTCGAACCCAACCCGACCCGCCCGTTTTGCCATGTCTAGCTACAGGTCTTTTCTTTTCTCTTTTTTTGTGTGTGTGTGTGTGTGTGTGTGGATAATTTGCTATAGGTCATAAAATAACAAACTGAAATTTTCTTAAATGTATCACAACAAATGGATCACAAATAAGATAAGAGGTGAAAACAAAAATAAAAAATAATAAAAGGTAAAGATTCCATGGTTTTAAAAACCGAACTGGCCAGTTTAATCGGAAATCAAGTATCAATTTGGTCCAACTATACCTAAAAACCAAAAATTACATAAAAAGTAGAGATAATCGAAAAACCAGTTGTTTAATCGAAAAAACCAAAAACCAGTACAGTTGGACCAGTTTTAGAACAGTTCAGTTAAATGTAAAAAACACTGTGTTTTCTATAAAAAAAAAAAAAAATATATATATATAGCCGCGTTTTTTTAGGCCGCGCTTTCTAATGTGGCCTAAAACATGTGACTATAGGACTGACAGTCCTATGGCCGTACTTTTTAACCGCGGCCCAAGACCAAGTCCTATAGCCCCGTTTAAAACGCGGCCTAAGGGTCTGGTCTTAGGCCGCGTTTTAAACGCGGCCTAAGGTTGTGGTCTTGGGCTGCGTTTTAAACGCAGCCCAAGGTTTAACCTTAGGCCACGTTTAAAACGCGGCCTAAGACCAGACCCTTAGGCCGCATTTAAAAAGTGCGGCCTAAGACCCCTGAATTCCTGTTAGGAATTTGTCTATAGCCGCGTTTTAAAAACGCGGCTATAGTTTTTTTTTTTTTTTTTTTTTTTTTTTTTTTTCCTTTTTATTTCCTTTTTCTGGGCAGATGAGTTTTACAAATTTGCTTATGTTTTACAAACCTGTCACACATACAAAAAATTCCAGCTTGTTGCATGCATAGTAATATCTCTTGCAATTAACTCACAGTGCACTTTAGATAAAATTTGTGGTGAGGACTATAAAATTTGACATGCCAAGTTTCTTGATTAGTATCTAGTCCATCCTACATGGCAGATGTTAGGCATATATTTTGCTACAACATAGTGTACAAATGCATAATTAAGATTTTGACAAATAGGTTGAAAGGTATAGTGGTAGCACTACTATGGAAATTTTCATCATTCAAACAAGAGGAAATGATGACATCTAAGAAAAGTGAAGCCATGATTTGCAGCTTACAAAAGGCTTATAAAAGTGAAGTCATATTTTTTTTCCTTAGCATATTCAAATATAGTCAACTAATTGACAAGAAAGAGCAACTGTTCCTTCATTTAACCAAACTCTTATATCTTTTATTAATAACAATGAGTTACAAAACAACAACTGCAATATAATGTTTATACTGACAGGGACAAAAGCTTTATTAACTAATATATGACATTGATTATGAGCTAAATATAAAGAATGAGAAAACAAAATTTGAAGGCAATACCTAAGTGCTAATGAAGTTTTGGATCTATAACTTGAGTAATTGCAGCCAAATTACTAAGTTGTGCCTCCACTCCAACGGAGCTATCAGTGCATTTGAAATTTCCTCGCTATAATTTTAAAACAAGAACACATACTGTAAGGAACTGGAATTAAAATTAGAAACAAAAACAATATGTTAACAGATTATATAGAATGGAACATAGTGTGGTTACTTGTAAACAGAGAATATTTAACTTAAGTACACTACTTAAAGTGAAATAATATGGCCTACAAATTTTTCCACCCAAAGCAAGCCATTTTGCATAGTAGGAGATATCTAAATAATAACTAAAGTACACTACTTAAAGTGAAATATTATGACCACAAAAAAATTGTATGGGGCAAAAAAGTACCAATCTGCACATCAACCGTTCAAAGCACCAAAATGCATCTGCTTCAAAACCCAAGAAGAATTATCATGGGGGAGCAGAGGTCACTCATTCCTGCTCAGTATTGTCATAAAGTTTAGATAGAAGATCCAATATTGAGTTGCAATAATTATGTAAATTTTTGTTACCTCTTGCTATGCAAGGAATGTAAATGAGAAGAATTTCAATGAAATATATATATTTAGAAAAGAATAATATATATATAATACAATTGAATAATATTAACACTTGAGGGTTACTACTAATTTAAAGGCAAATAATCCATTTTTTATGAATAGTAGGCTTATCTGGGCGCTACAAATTAAAATATAAATTCATTCCCCTAGGGTTTACACTTTTACATAAGAAGGACATGAGGGCCTAAGGCAATGGCATTGTAAAACTAATGGATATTGGATGGTCCATGATGAATATTTAATTAATTAACTAGAAGATAAGCTAGATTGAATGAAATATAAAAATATTTCTATTTCCCTAAATATTCCCAAGTCACCACATCAAAATTAATGTATATATTCCAATGTCACTATCCAATTTTTTTTCCTAGAGTCTTAAAAAACATTTTACATGTGGAGGACCAGTAGTTGGATTTTTGTAAATAAAAGATAAATCCAATGAAAAAGAAAGAAAGGTAAAATATTAAGTTGGATTTTTTGTAAATTTAATTTTTTTTCCTAGGGACAAAAAATGAGTTTAGTAAAACGCAGGAAATAGGTTTCTTCCATTTTTGTATATATCATTGAGACTAACTCGTAGATCAAAATTGTTGAAATAAATTTATTAACAATATGGATGAACAATCATTTGAATTTGTTTGAATTAATAAGCCTAGTGATTAGTTTTATTCATTAAAAGTTGGGTAATAGTCCATCTTCAATGAGCTATGGAGGTGGTCAAACCCAAGTTTGGCCCCATTTGAGATATAGGCCTAAAGTTATCAGACCAGGAACAGCCCAATGTGCATAAAATGCTATTAAGTTCTTGGGCCTTAGGAGAGATTTGATGGGAACTGGGCCTAAAGTAAATGACACCAAATAAGCTAGTTTCCATTGACCATTAGGCTCTGTGATTATATTACGTGGTTCTTTTGGAAACTAGCTAGTAATACTAATGCAATTTCAAAATGTTAAAATAGCTGACCAGTTCTAAGATCATGTATATCCTGACCTCCTTCTCAAAAAAAAAAAAAAAAAAAAAAAAAATTGTATATCCTGACCTCGAAAGAATAGAATGTACATTCAAATGATCGTGTATATCGTGTGCCAAGTGCCAACCAGTAGATGCATTCAATGCATTAACCAAACACAAAGATACAGAGACAGAGAATTAGAGAGAGAAACAAAGAATTACTAATTACTTTACCTGGCCATTTCCTCCAATGGTGCAGGTCCAAGATAGTACTTGTTTGATTCTTTGTCTGGAGTGGATGTGAAACTGCAAAAATAAAAGAAAGGTTCCGTTAGGAATATTCCACTAAACATACCATATCTAAATGCACTATATGATGCCATTATATCATTTATAGGTAGGGAGAGAAACCATTTTTTTTCGGATTGATGAAGAAAACCATTGCAGATTCCATCCATTAATATTTTTTTCCCACAAAAGAAAGATATGACAATTAGAGCACATAACAAGACAACTTACACTATAACTCCTGTTAAAGCAGCCTGCAAGGAATCTTCTTCCTGGAGTGTAGACACCACACATATAGGAAATAAGAAATAAATAAAAAACAAGAATGAACAAAACATACAGGCATGGAAAACAAGAAAAGATGACAATGACAACTCTAGCCAAGAGACAACGGTTGTAAATCACATCAAAATCTTACCTTGTAGAAGTTTACAACTGTCTTTTGATCATATTCACATTCCCTCCATTCCAAATACTGCATTTAAAAGATTCTTTAGTTTACTTATACAATAAAATAACAATTGCAAGCCAACTCTGTGGAAAGGAATTCCCAGTGATAAAAAATAAAAAGCAATTTACATTTTTGTCAAAAGTACTACTAAGCAATCTACAAAGCAAGTATACCTAGCACTCCCCATCTAAACAAACTAAATTAAAATTAATATATAATATTACCTCCATTGCTAATCTTTCCCTTTCAGGGTCTCCCTCAACACGATAAGCAGCACCCCACTGAAAGAATAATTTAAGAGTTAAAAACAAAAACAAAGACAAAGAATGTAAAAAACATTACTATTACTATTTGGCCGCACTCTTCCTTCCACCTAGCATAAATACAAAAACAAAGAATGTAATAAACATTACTATTATTTTTTCAATTAAATAAAATAGTAGTGTCTAAAAGTTCCAACTTCTCATACTTTCTAATACCTTTCTATCTCAATCTTTCTAACTTTAAGTCCGGGTGTACTGACACTGCAATCATGAACCCTAGAACATGGCGCCCACCATCATGAACTGCCTGAGAAACAAGACCCATCAATCCCACGCTCCCACCTCCATAGACCAAATCAATCCTTCTCTCCACCTACAAAACACATCGAAAACTAGACCCATATAGGAATACCCACATGTTTTGCAAGGAAGCTTGTTTAAGTCATCCCTGGACATGCTTGTGCTTCCAATGCTGCCTCTCTCAACCACAAACGATGAAATTAAAATTAAAAAAAAAGAAAAAAGAAATGGTAATAGGGTGATGCATGACACAAGTTGCTGCTTTGACAGTTTGTCTAAGTTTATAGTTAATGGTCTTTGGATGTGGCCTACTGACATGTCAGAAAGCTTTGAACAAAATCAATATAAACTTTGTGAAGAGCAAATTGATGGTGAGGATAGAGAAGATTGGGTGTTTGCTACAAATAAATCATATAATTGCAGGGATACGCAGTGTGCAGTTAGAGATGTGAAGCCTCAGAAAAGTGCTTTGAAGTAGTCTGTCAAATCCATAAAACAACAAATACACGTTTCCATAAAAACTAGGAACCACTGAAATTAACAAACATCTAAACTCCTGTTAATTTTCTGCTTATATCAAAATGAAAATTACCTCCAAAAAAGAAAAACAAATAACATTAAACAAAGAAACAATCATTTGGCATTCAACCAAACAGCCAAACCTTACTACCAAAAATTTGGGGTCAACACCGAATCCTCTGCAGACTAATCAGGGCTAGTCACAGTATTCTATTTGGCATTCAATCCATATACGAAAAATCATTGAAAGCACCAACTGTTGTTCCTAAGAACATAAAATAAATTTCATAATCTTCAAATTTAATTAAAAAGAGGACTTTCTCAGCACTAAAGAGCAAACCACACTCTACAACAGCATAGATAGTACTAGGATTCAATCATATATTTAAGTTCAAGCATTCACATAGAAAGGGGCTAACTTGTTTCTTTCACTAATCCTATCCATCCATCCAGGACCAAACCAACATAGAAAAATCACATAAACACACTTTATTTTAATCAAATTACAAAGCATTTGCTAGTGATTTATACTTTACCCAGAAAATGTAAAAGCTTCACAAACCCAAATTTATACCTATAGCTGAGCCTTTTGTCATAAAATTTGAGCACTAGAGCTCAAATGGGGTTAAAAAAAAAAAAGCAATAATAAGAGACAATTGAGCAGAAGTAGCAAAATTAACATGCAAAGGAAACTTTTATTTAACCGTGTTCATCCCAAAAATAAAATTTGTATGCAAAGCTATTTCCTTTTAAGCTTATTCATCCTAGAAATTAAAAAAAAAAAAAAATAGAAAAGAAAAAACAAAATTAATATGCAACTGCGATTTTTCTTTAAATTAAGGTCAACAGTAATATACTAAAATCACAAACCAGAAAAACAAGAAGGGAAAAAAATAGAACATAAATTTTGAAAAATACAAACCCTAAGATTCAAGAAAATTTCGCATAGAGAAATGAAAATACAAACCCTAAGATTCAAGAACTAGTCAAAAACGCAGAAAATATCCACTTACTCAGTCCACAAAACAGAGAGAGAGAAAGAGAGAGAGATACCTGGCGCTAGCTCCGTCGAAAGAGGATCGGCGGCATGCGATGGCAGATAGTGAGAGAGAGTGAGAGAGGGGTTAGATCGAAGAGAGGGTGAGGGGAGGGAGAGAGTGAGAGAGATGGAGGCTGATGAAGTGAGAAGGGAGAGGGTCAGAAATTTCTAACCATACTATTTATACAAAGCCTAAAGCCGCGTTTTTTAACTGCGGCTATAGGCAAAATCTAAAGCCACATTTAGAAAACGCAGCCCCATCCCAAACTATAGCTGCATTTTTAACCTGCGGCTATTGGGAGGTCCTTAGGCCGCGTTTTTAGCTCAAAAAAACGCAGCCTCAGGACCCTTCTATGGCCCCGCGTTTAAAACGCAACTTCAGGTATACTAGAGCCGCATTTTTAAAATGCGGCCACAGTTAAGGAAAAGAAAAAAAAAAAAAAAAAAAAAGAAGTTTGCCAAAAAATAAAATATGGAGGTCCTTAGGCCGCGTTTTTAGCTCAAAAAAACGCGGCCTAAGAACCCGTCTATGGCCCCGTTTTTATGAAACGCGGCTTCAGTCTATCTTGGGCCACGTTTTTAAAATGCGGCCACAGTTAAGGAAAAGAAAAGAAAAAAAAAAAAAGTTTGCCAAAAAATAAAATACGGAGGTCCTTAGGCCGCGTTTTTATCTCAAAAAAACGCGGCCTAAGAACCCGTCTATGGCCCCGCTTAAAAAACGCGGCCTAAGAACCTGTCTATGGCCCCGTTTTTATGAAACGCGGCTTCAGTCTATCTTGGGCCGCGTTTTTTATAGCCACGGCTTAAAAAACGCGGCCCAAGGCCCCCGCGTTTTGTAGTGGAGATTGAGGTAAAGATTAGAGGGTGATTTTGATAATTTTTTTTTTTTACGGTGGATTACCTTTACCTGGCTATTTTCAACTTCACTTGTTCTTGAAATTTTCAAGGGAGAAAGAGTGTTTGAGAGATGGAGAAGAAGAAGCAAATTCAGAATTTAAGAGAGAATAAATAGAAGGATTAAAGAAGTGGGCACTGGACTCACTGGGATTTTTTTTTGCCATTTAACATGATTTTGCTAACAATTTCATTAGTTGACAAGTTTTTGAAACTAAATTTTAAAGTAGCATCTCAAGTCTCTTTGACTCGAGTTTCAAGTTCTGAAACAATTGACATGTTATTTTCAATCTACGTGAAATTTTTTATTCACTCCTCTTTTGCACTAAATTGGCTGTCGAAGGTCCCCAAAGAAGTTATGGATGAAGGTTCTCCTGCATGGAATAAAGGGAGGATTTTCTACACAAATGCCCCAAAGGAAGTTGTGGACGAATATGCAACTCAATTTGCAAAGGACATGGAGCCATTCCTTTTTCCTAGAGCACAAGAGCTTGTCATTGGAGGGCTACTAGCAGTTATCATACCTGCTGCCCCTAATGCCATGAGCAACTGAGACACATTTACTGGTACAGAATTGGACCTTCTGGGATATTGCCTAATGGATACGGCCAAAGTGGTGAGAAAAAGAATTTTCAATTCTTCCTCCTTGACCCTTTTTGGGGAAATTCTGGATAAACTAGGTGTGACTTTCAATAAGTTGAAATAGAAATGAAAAAAAAAAAAAATATATATATATATATATATATATATATATATATATATATCAGGATTTATTACAACCATTCATCATAAACTTCAAAATTCTACAATCAACAACTTAATTTGAAATTAATTTGTAGTGTCTAACTTGCCATCCAAATTATAGATTATTGTACACTTATCCACCCTAAATTATGACATTTACGATCTATACTCTATGAAAGTTCAAATAGTGTAAAAACACCCTTGAACGTTTAGACCCCAATTTACAAATTAACCAATTCAAGCTTTATGTCAAACAACTAGTGTGCGGAAAATGAACAAAAACTATAATATAGAATTGGAAAAACTATCTAAGCCAAATTAACATCACAACCCACAGCAGATAATAAAAGGCAAAGATAAAAGGGAAGGAAGATGCAAACACAAAGATAGCACGCGATGTGTTATCGAAGAGGAGACCGAAGCCCTCGGCGTAAAACCTCTCCGCCGCCCTCCAAGCGGTAAACAATCCACTAGAAAATGTAGTTGGGATACATGGACAGCAATAGACCCTCCAAGCCTAATCTACCCAGTGCACCTAAACCCTCCAAGCTTCTTGCTCCAACGAGGTTGCGCCGAACCTTTTTCTTTTCTAGCTTCCCGGATTCCGCTACTAGACCATAGCATCAACCAATGAAGATTGGTTCCTTCCTAACTGCTTCCCAGAACACCAAACAACCCTCTCACAGTAATGGATATGGTGAGAACAAGGTTTTGGTAAAATGCCTCTCAAGGGCTTGGCAATGGAGAGGAAGAGAGTTGAGGAATTTAAAGAGACACTTATGTAAAGATTGTAGATGAATAAATCTTGTTTTACTCTAGGGTTTCTCTCTCAAAATTCTCTCTGGAAGCTCTCTCTCATTTGTGGGTATAAGGGGTATTTATACTGAGGTGAGAGGAGAATGTGAAACGTCAGATTTTTCAAAACAGGGCTGGCTCGCGGCTTGGCCTCACGACTTGACTGAGTCGCGAGATAACCGTATGGCCAGTTGTCCTGTTATGTCCTGTAGTGCTCCAGCTAGCATGACTGTTCACCTTCTGGCATGCTTGGCACGTGTGTTGCGTCTGGCGGCTTACAGCCGCAAGTCACCCGCGAGTCTCTGTTTTCTTGCACACTCTTGAGCAATCTTCACTCTATCTCACTCACTACCCTTACAACAAGCCCACCTAAATACAGGGTTACTAAATGCAGAAATACAAGCAAATTTGGCACGGAATAAAGCCAATTAGATGGTTGATTAAATTCAACCTTACAATCTCCCCCTTTGGCTATTCCGTGACAAAACCCTAAAACAGACTCTAGACTTAACATGTGAGTTGGGAACAGTTGAGCAAAACTCACTCACACCTAACTCTAGAAGCTGTAAAGCACTTGAATCATATGAACATAAGACTCCTGAAACACAACAATACACCATGATCATTGTAAGCAGAAAATCGTGAAATGCATATGAAACAGGCAATATGTGATCAAGCAAAGATGGAGTTAAGAAACAAACCATGGCTTAATCAACCAAGTAATCACTACAAGGTAGCAACCACAATGCTCATTCACACTTGGAATGAACACTAGGACATACAAGCTAACAAGCTCAATGCAAGTCTCTTGCATGCCTAACACTCAACCAATGCATAATACACTAAGTATATGCATCTAGGAACAATCCTACAAGGGCACAAGAGTGACAGTACTTAAAAGAAAATGCAATACATTTATATAGAAGTACTGATTTCAACAAAGCATAAAAGGTTGCATAAAACATGGTACAAACCATAAAGCCTACAAATTATGCATAAAACATAACCCTAAAAGTTTACAAAAGCAACATGGGTACAAGACACAATATATACTGAATAACAACTTGAACAATATAAACTAAAAGTGCTTAAAGTTTCTCCCCTTCAAAATGATGAGAAGCTGTGATGCACTAGGAACATATATACTTGTAACCTGAAACACTTGCACAAAACACATTAGACTCTCAAGGTAAAGCAAGTAATAAAATGACAAGAATAATGTAACAAGTAAATTGCGATCAAGTAAACATGATGTGAAACATGTGAGCAACTTGATCATA
The DNA here is from genome assembly GCA_028535165.1 of Quercus tomentella. NCBI lineage: Eukaryota > Viridiplantae > Streptophyta > Magnoliopsida > Fagales > Fagaceae > Quercus > Quercus tomentella. The sequence goes on from JAPQVY010000133.1 coordinate 3,313,165, forward strand.
CACCAAAACAGTCATATAGAAATGACTACAAGCACAATAGCAAAGGGACATATACATGTCCAAAAAAAAAACAAAGGTTTCTTATTAACTCAATGTCTTCTCCCCCTTGGTATATGCATCTCCCCTATCTCCCCCTACAAATGTGTATGAGAAATAGAATTTCTCCCCCTAAGGATGTGCACAAGAGTCATATATAAATGACAAAACACTTCGACAAAACACTCTGATATACTCTCTAGAGTATACTCTCCCCCTTTTTGTCAGGAATAGACAAAGGGTCAAGGAGAAACAAGGGTAAGAGATGAAGGAATGAACAAAGATAATGATGCAGGAGGGAAAAATGAAAAGTTTTTGAAAACAACTTTGAAAATAACCCTTAATATGCAAAACACACGATTTTCGCGACTGAGTTAAGTCACCAGGGTAAGCCGCAAAAAACTTTGAAAACAAGATTCTTGAAAATATTTCCAAGTGTTTTTCGCGACTGGAAAGACTTACTCACGAGGGAGTTACAAGCTGAGCCGCGAAAATCTCTGTGTACCCCTCGCGACTGGACCTTCCACTTGCGAACAAGTCGCCAAAACCGACCCGCGAGCTCGCAACTGTGGCATGTGACTTGTCTGACCCGCGACTGAGTCGCCAAAACAGGGCAACACTGTTTTTGAAATTTTCAGTTTTTGTAAAAACAAAATACTTTCCAAAAACAACTAAAACACTCAAAAATCTTTTTGTGTTTGAATCAACAAAGATTGAGCATGTGAAAACACATTTTATCAAGTACAATCACACAAATGAATATGGCATTCATTGAACATAAACTTGTGTGTTGTGTGTGGATATCAACAATGAGATAGTCCTTAGTCTAATGTGAAGCTTCAATGATCAATTCAACCAAGGCATACACAATTAGCACTAGATCATGTGACCCATCTCAATTATAGAAGTATGCATATATGACTTCCCACAAAAACATTATAACATAACATGGAAGCTTTTCATTTGGCTCCACTACAATTCGGTCATTTGATCATTTAGATCCTTTTGAAACAAACACATCTCATTGTGAGAATGATGTCTGATATTTCACCTTAATGAGATAGCCTTTGGCTTTTTGAAAAATCATACACTTTATTTTTGGTCGCTTTCCCTTTTTCCTAGTCGAATACTAGTATGTGCGACAGGCTTTTGCAGCTCAATATCTCTTTACATTTGGAGATTTACATTTGGTGAGCTCTTTTTAGCAAAAACAAAAAAATAAAGAATGGGAAGATATATAGGCACAAGTCTATGCATGTCTCAAGATCAACATAACCATTCACTAATCATTCATGACAAGTTTGAAGATCTATTTACAACAGTTACATAGATTTCAAGATTTCTTCCACAGTGATAAGAGTGCATAGGAACAAGCTACGCTCGTAAATGCACAAAGTCATTAGCACAAAGGTATAAGGCAAAACAAGTTTTGAGACAAAACTCAACAACGTCGATCAAACTTTTTGATTTTCTACTTTTTATGTGGTTTTGGATTTTTACACACACAAAACAAAGACATAAAAGTAAGATCAAAACAAAAACAAGACAATGCACATAAAGAGATGCATGATGCACAAATGCATAACAATGAAGCATCTAATGCATGAAGGGTCCTACAAAGATCGAAAGAATTAGATCAAGGACCAAAGGAGCAAAAGCCCAACCATAGGAACCCTTCCTCATCCAAACGGAGCGATTGTTTGGAATGAGTGTCTCATGAGAAGTGAGACGAGGGTCAGAAGAATGATAACCGGAGATGCACATAGTCAAGGAGTTAAGAGCATTAAACACTTTCTTTAACAACATGCTATTTTCACTTAAATCCGGTTTACCCTTTTTAGCATAACTTCCAAGAAGCTCAAGTTTCTCTTTTCTTTTAATTCTTTTAAGAGCTTGAAACTTAGAGCAATGAGGTCTTAGATGACCAAAGGCACCACAATGGTGACAAACAATATGTTTAGGTCCATTAGGCTTTTTAGGAAGGGATCTAACAACAAAGGTTTGTTCTCTTTTTAACTTGGGGCATTGGGGTCTTATGTGACCGATTACACCACAATGGTGGCAAGTAGGAACAAACTTAGATCCACTCAATTCCCTAGAATGGGACCTAAACAGAGGCTTAGGCTTAAGAGCCTTTCTCTCCACTTTTTGATTTCTTTTGTGTGGAGGAATGTACACCAATTTGTCCTTTGAGGTAGAACACACAATAGGTACAAAATCGGGTACCACAACATGATTGCAACATATATTTTCTTCCGTTTTAGCAACAGGTTCAGCAATCAAACACTTGGCATGCATCTTAAGAGATTCATTTTCAAATTTAAGATCATCAACAAGTTTGTTAGACAAAACAAGTTTAGTATCCAAGTCCCTATTTAAACATTCAAACTCTTTCAGCTTTTCAAGAGAAATTTCAGCAATATTCTTATATTTCTCAACCAATTTGTTGGATTCATTGAATTTAGCAATCAAATCATCCTTTTCACAAACTAACTTGCTCAAATTCTTTTGAAACTTCTTAGCTCCTTTCTTCAAGAGTTTGTCAACAACACCCATAGATTCAAGTAACATGTCATCACAATTATGAGGATTAACACTTATAGAGGCATTTTCACAAACACATGGCATGTTACAATCAACAATATCCATAGAAGCATATAAAGCATTATCCATGGCAAAACACACAAGGGGTCAAGGATCACACTTAGGTAATAAAACCAAAACAAGTGTACCTGCTCTGATACCAATTGAAAGTTCAAATAGTGTAAAAACACCCTTGAACGTTTAGACCCCAATTTACAAATTAACAAATTCAAGCTTTATGTCAAACAATTAGTGTGTGGAAAATGAACAAAAGCTATAATATAGAATTGGAAAAACTATCTAAGCCAAATTAACATCACAACCCACAACAGATAATAAAAGGCAAAGATAAAAGGGAAGGAAGATGCAAACACAAAGACAACACGCGATGTGTTATCGAAGAGGAAACCGAAGCCCTCGGCGTAAAACCTCTCCGCCGCCTTCCAAGCGATAAACAATCCACTAGAAAATGTAGTTGGGATACATGGACAGCAATAGACCCTCCAAGCCTAATCTACCCAGTGCACCTAAGCCCTCCAAGCTTCTTGCTCCAACGAGGTTGCGTCGAACCTTTTTCTTTTCTAGCTTCCCGGATTCCGCTACTAAACCATAGCATCAACCAATGAAGATTGGTTCCTTCCTAACTGCTTCCTAGAACACCAAACAGTCCTCTCACAGTAATGAATATGGTGAGAACAAGGTTTTGGTAAAAAGCCTCTCAAGGGTTTGGCAATGGAGAGGAAGAGAGTTGAGGAATTTGAAGAGACACTTATGTAAAGATTGTAGATGAATCAATCTTGTTTACTCTAGGGTTTCTCTCTCAAAATTCTCTCTGGAAGCTCTCTCTCATTTGTGGGTATAAGGGGTATTTATACTGAGGTGAGAGGAGAATGTGAAACGTCAGATTTTTCAAAACAGGGCTGGCTCGCGGCTTGGCCTCGCGACTTGACTGAGTCGCGAGATCCAGTCGCGAGATAACCGTATGGCCAGTTGTCCTGTTTTGTCCTGTAGTGCTCCAGCTAGCATGACTGTTCACCTTCTGGCATGCTTGGCACGTGTGCTGCGTCTGGCGGCTTGCAGCTGCGAGTCACCCGCGAGATCAAGCCGCGAGTCTCTGTTTTCTTGCACACTCTTGAGCAATCTTCACTCTATCTCACTCACTACCCTTACAACAAGCCCACCTAAATACAGGGTTACTAAATGCTGAAATACAAGCAAATTTGGCACGGAATAAAGCCAATTAGATAGTTGATTAAATTCAACCTTACACTCTAAAATACAAAATTCAACAAACCCACTCAGATTTGGTGATATGCTGCCCAGATATGATAACTAACGTGGACGATTTAAGGACTATGCAAATTAATGTTGAACTAGAGAGTTTATTTAACATTCTATACTCTAGGGTGGTTGCAAATGTCACAATGTTTAATTTGAAAAAGATGAATAATCGCAAATAAATCTTGAACTAGAGGTGCCATCTTTTACCAACTATAAGGTTGGATAGGTCATTTGTGAAAAATCTCATATATAAACAAGAAAATACTTAGAGAATGGATAATTTGAATACCCAGAAAAAAGCATATTTTCTTGCAAACGCCTTCAATGCGTTCTTTGTTCCTGAGAGCCTTATTAGTAGGATTACTTGAAAAACAATTTGGAAATGATATGATGGATGAGTTGTTTGATCGTTACTCTGAAAAAATTACAAGGTCCTCCTATTTCTTGAATCCAGAAACTAATAAAACAATTGAATTGTTTGCCCTTTTGAAATGTAAAAATTAGATTTCAGTTTTATTCAGACCAAAAAAATCATCACTTACAATGAAAAAGAGAATATTATGTATAAGCAATTATCTTAAATCATACATCTATATAATTATTTTGAGAATCTCAATGTTTATATATATATATATATATATATATATATATAAGATAGAAATTCTACTCTAATCTAATAGTGTATATGTGTGCGAAGTTCTCTCCTGAAAACTTGAACCCATTGTTTTATTTCCATGAATCTATGAATGTCCCTAGATCTGATGGTTTCCACTTTTCATGCTTTATTTATTTTAAATGTTTTTTTTTTCTCAAGGAACTATTCCCATAAAGTTAAATCGTACTCATATAGTAATTTCATATAGTAATTTCAACAAACAAACAAAATTATAATTTTATACCATACTTTTTATAAACCGATTTTGAAAAAATTGGCAAATTGAATAAATAAAATTTAAATGATATTCTATCCAAAAAAAATTTAATTAATATTTATATATTAAAAAGTCTACTATAATTTATCACATTAAACCTTAAAATATAATGAGCCTACGCCTATGCATCCACCTTTTTCATTTGTTCCAACAACACTCTTTTAAATTCAGCAAAAAAAAAAAAAAAAAACAACACTCTTTTAAAATTTCTTCCTCCACTAGGTTCTTATTTAAGGGTTCCCCTTCTGACATATTAACTTCTCGAACTTACGATAAATACATTTTGGATAGAATCACATGTTGAAAAATTATATGAAAATTGGTGTATATGTGATATTACTTTTTTTTAAAATTATAAATAAAGAATGAATGAAAGAGTGTACCACCTTAAATTAATCAGTAATTACGTATCCTACAAATTTTATCTGACCTTCCTCTAGTACTTTGATGCTATCAGTCTAATCAAAAGTTGGTACATTTTGGTCTATTTTGGTCTATCCAATTCACTTCGGTGATTCTTTGAAAAGAGAGGTTTGTGTAGAAAGAGAAGCTACTTCATTGACAATTATGTCACATTCTTAGCGTAATGTTGGTAGATTCTTGATAAAATTATATTTTTCTTATATTTTTAAAGTCTTGCATTTTTTCCTTATATAAATAATATATTTACTTATATTTGCTTCCTCTTTAGTCCATTCAAGAAGTATAGAGGAAGAACCGTTTGTAAGGAACATTATAAATAAATCTGTCCCTGGTTGTGATGAATAACAAAACGCTTCAGCAGGACTACATTTGGTGGCAAGTAAGAGGTGCATGGGAACGAGTGATGATGGTTCCATTATCACATTAAGTAGTACCAACATCACATATGACCAAGGTTGTCAAAATCGGGGTCCTACGTAGGATCGTGGGAGGTAGGTAGGATCGTGGATCGTAAGATCCTACCTATTTTCATATTTTAAGCAAAAAACATATTGATAGTGACTTTGTATGTTATATAATGACTTAAAATATGAATCCATCCATTAAAAAAAAATTGCATCATAAAATGTAATTTGCACGCACTACATCTTTCTTATGTCATTCTAACGAAACAAAATATACTTAACTTTTGACATAATGTATCTAAAAATTTTAGTACATGTTTAATTAGCAACTAAGTACCAAAATATTATCTACACATATGGAAAATGTTTTCCAAATTCTAAGTTCCAAATCCAAAATAAGATAGGCTAGCATATAAAAACTAGCTAACTGCAAATTTACAATATGTAATCCAAAAGAGAATTCTCATTCTAAGGTTTTCTAATCTAATCATAGTAATTGTCATATCCCATTTCATCATCTAAATATTTTAGGTTTTGTTTTTGAAAACGTTAAACTTAAGTACTATAGGTTTTTTTGAGATTTTATGTTGACATAGGGGTAAATTTGAGACTTCAATTCATTATTGGGCTTCTAATAACCCGTTGGGTTTGTAGGTTTAGGTGGATTATCTTATCCAAATGAATCCCACATATAAAAAAAAAAATCAAGCCAAATGGTAGGATCAGTAGAATCGGTAGGATCTCATACGATCGTACGATCCTATGCGATCCTACACAATCCTACATACAATCCAACCATTTTTGCGATCCTGCTACAATTTTAAACTTTTTGGTGAGGTGGGATCGTAAAATCGTGCGATTTTACGATCCAGGTCGCGATTTTGATAACCATACATATGACAGTATTTTTTCTACATTCGGTTGTACTCATATTTTTTTCTAACATTTGATGGTACCATCTTCAAATTGTGCATTACCAAAATCACATGTAACTGTACTTTTGTCACATTTGGTGGTTCAATTTTTTTCCTCGCAAATGATGGTTCTATTGTCACATTAGATAGTACCAACATCATATTTGACAGTACTTTTCTCACAGTTGGTTGTACTTTAATTTTTTTCTCACATTTGACGATATCGTCCTCACATTGTGCAGTACAAACATCACATGAGATTGTACTTTTATCAAATTTGGTGCTCCCCTTATTTCTTTATCACATTTGATGGTTCCATTGTCACATTAGGCAGTACCAACATCATATTAGACCATATATTTCTCACACTCAGTGGTACTTTTGAAACATTCAATGGTTCCCTTTTTCTTTTCTCGCCAATTACCATAATACCCCCGAAACCTAAAAAATGACCGAAATACCCTTAGAACCTAAAAAATGACAAAATCACCCTAAAACTCAAAAAAAAAAAAATGACTGAAATTACTATAAAACCCAAAAAAAATGACCGAAATAACCATTAAACATAAAGAAAATGACCAAAATACCCTTAGAATAAAAAAAATTGACCAAATGACCTTAAAACCTATTAAAAAAAAAAAAGACCAAAATTACCATAAAACCTAAAAAAATGACCGAAATAACAATGAAATCTAAAAAATGAACAAAATACCCCTAGGAAAAAAATATGATCACATGACCTTGAAACATAGAAATTGACCGAAATGATCTTGAAACCAAGAAAATGACTAAAATGACCTCGTAACCTAAAAAGTGATTGAAAAATCCTTAGGACCTAAAAAATGACTTAAATATTTATAATCCACTTAATAATATAAAATTTACAAAAAAAAAAAAAAAATTACCCAATACTTGATTTCTTGAACGTAAAGTACCATACAAAAAGAAAAAAAAAAGATAAAGATAAAGATAAATCACTCCATAGTCCACACTCTAAATACTAATTACTATATTAAATATTTATAATTCATTTAATAATATAAAATTTACAAAAGAAAAAAAAATGAAAAAAAAATTACCCAGTACTTGATTTCTTGAAAGTAAAGTACCATACAAAAAGAAAATGAAAAAAATATATATAAAGATAAATCACTCCACTGTCCACACTCTAAATACTAATTACTATCATAAATATTTATAATCCACTTAATAATATAAAATTTACAAAAGAAAAAAAAGTGAAAAAAAAAAAAAATTTACCCAGTAATTGATTTCTAGAAAATAAAGTACCATACAAAAAGAAAAAAGGAAAAAAAAAAGATAAAAGATAAATCACTCTACAGTCCACAATCTAAATACTAATTACTTGATTTTTTTTTTTTTTTTTTTTTTTTTATACAAGATAGAATTTCTACTCTAACCTAATCTAAGTGAATATGTGTGTGAAGCTCCCTCTTCGAGACTTGAACTCTAGCCCTTACCCCCCACACCTCACAAGCACTTATACTTGTAGAGTGTCCACCGCACCAATGGTGTGCGGTGGTACCCAATACTTGATTTCTTGAAAGTAAAGTACCATACAAAAAGAAAGAAAACAAAAAGATAAAGATAAAGATAAATCACTCCATAGTCCACACTCTAAATACTAATTATTATATTAAATATTTATAATTCATTTAATAATATAAAATTTACAAATGAAAAAAAATGAAAAAAAAATTACCCAGTACTTGATTTCTTGAAAGTAAAGTACCATACAAAAAGAAAATGAAAAAAATATATATAAAGATAAATCACTCCACTGTCCACACTCTAAATACTAATTACTATCATAAATATTTATAATCCACTTAATAATATAAAATTTACAAAAGAAAAAAAAGTGAAAAAAAAAAAAAATTTACCTAGTAATTGATTTCTAGAAAATAAAGTACCATACAAAAAGAAAAAAGGAAAAAAAAAAAAAAAAAAAAAAGATAAATCACTCTACAGTCCACAATCTAAATACTAATTACTTGATTTTTTTTTTTTTTTTTGATACAAGATAGAATTTCTACTCTAGCCTAATCTAAGTGAATATGTGTGTGAAGCTCCCTCTTCGAGACTTGAACCCCGGCCCTTACCCCCCACACCTCACAAGCACTTACACTTGTGGAGTGACCACCGCACCAATGGTGTGCGGTGGTACCCAGTACTTGATTTCTTGAAAGTAAAGTACCATACAAAAAGAAAAGGAAAAAAAAAAAAAAAAAAGATAAATCACTCCACAATCCATAATCTAAATACTAATTACTACCTTAAATATTATAATTCACTTAATAATATAAAATTTCCAAAAGAAAAAAAAAAGTGAAAAAAAATTTACCCAGTGCTTGATTTCTTGAAAGTAAAGTACCATACAAAAATAAAAAGATAAATCACCCCACAATCCATAATTTAAATACTAATTATTATCTTAAATATTTATAATCCACTTAATAATATAAAATTTACAAAAGAAAAAAAAAGTGAAAAAAAACTTACCTAGTACTTCATTTCTAGAAAGTAAAGTACCATACCAAAAAAAAAAAAAAAAGAAGATAAATTACTCCACAATCCACAATCTAAATACTAATGACTATCTCAAATATTTATAATCCATTTAATAATTTAAAATTTCCAAAAAAAAAAAACAATTACCCAGTACTTGATCTCTAGAAAGTAAAGTACCATACAAAAAGAAGAAAAAAAAAGAAGATAAAGACCAATCACTCCATATTCCACACTCTAAATACTTATTATTATCTTAAAAATTTATAATTCACTTAATAATATAAAATTTACAAAAGAAAAAAAAAAGTGAAAAAAATTTACCCAGTATTTGATTTCTTAAAAGTAAAGTACCATACAAAAAAAAAGATAAAAAAAAAGATAAATCACTCCACAGTCCACAACCTAAATACTAATTACTAACTTAGATATTTATAATCCACTTAATAATATAAAATTTACAAAAAAAAAGTGAAAAAAAAATTTACCCAATTCTTGATTTCTTGAAAGTAAAATCTTATACAAAAAGAAAAAAAAAAAGATAAATTACTCTACAGTCCACAATTTAAATACTAGTTACTATCTTAAATATTTATAATCCACTTAATAATATATAATTTACGAAAGAAAAAAAGTGAAAAAAATACCCAGTACTTGATTTCTTGAAAATAAAGTACAATACAAAAAGAAAAAGAAAAAGATAAATCACTCCACAATCCATAATCTAAATACTAATTACTATCTTAAATATTTATAATCCACTTAATAATATAAATTTACAAAAGAAAAAAAAAGTGAAAAAAAAAATTACCCAGTACTTGATATTTGGAAAGTAAAGTACCATACAAAAAGAAGAAAAAAAAATAAAGACAAATTACTCCCCATTCCACACTCTAAATACTTATTATTATCTTAAATATTTATAATCCACTTAATAATATAAAATTTACCAAAAAAAAAAAGTGAAAAAAATTTACCCAGTATTTGATTTCTTAAAATTAAAGTACCATAAAAAAAAAAAAAAAAGATAAATCACTCCACAGTCCACAACTTAAATACTAATTACTATCTTAGATATTTATAATTTTCTTAATAATATAAAATTTACAAAAAAAAGTGAAAAAAAATTTACCCAGTACTTGATTTCTTGAAAATAAAATCTTATACAAAAAGAAAAAGAAAAAAAAAAGATAAATTACTCCACAATCCACAATCTAAATACTAATTATTATCTTAAATATTTATAATAAACTTAATAATATATAATTTACAAAAGAAAAAAAAATTACCCAGTACTTGATTTCTTGAAAGTATAGTACCATACAAAAAGAAGAAGAAAAAGAAAAGATAAATCACTTCGTAGTCCAAATTCTAAATACTAATTACTATCTTAAATATTTATATTCCACTTAATAATATAAAATTTATAAAAAAAAAAAAAAAAAAAAAAAGTGAAAATAAATTTCCTCAATACTTAAATTCTTGAAAACAAAGTACCATATAAAAAGAAAAGGAAAAATAAAAGATAAATCATTCCACAATCCACAATTTAAATACTAGTTACTATCTTAAATATTTATAATCCACTTAATAATATAAAATTTACAAAAGAAAAGAGAAAGTGAAAAAAAAAATTACCCAATACTTGATTTCTTGAAAGTAAAGTACCACACAAAAAAAAAAAATTAGAAAAAGATAAAGATAAATCACTCCACAGTCCACAATCTAAATACTAATTACTATCTTAAATATTTATAATCCACTTAATAATATAAAATTTACAAAAGAAAAAAAAAAGTGAAAAAAAAAAAAAATTTACCCAGTACTTGATTTCTGGAAAGTTGTTAAGTGCAGAGTTATGGTGGTTCTGTTTCTAGCTGAATTCGAGGCCAGCTAGTCCTCTCAAGGCAGAATTGAGATAGAGAAGATAGAGAAGAAGAATAGAACTGAAATATGCTTTGCTCATTACCTAATTTTGTACTGTTGGGTTCTAAGACTTTAGGTTTAAATGTATTAGAGCTTCCATTTTGTAATGTTGGCAAACCATGATCAAAATGTCTTAGTCTTGTTTAGACTTGCTCAAAGTATGTGGTTGTATATAAAGTTGGAATCGAGTGTTCTGCAGGATTTACTGTGTAAATCTGCCTGGCTCGATCAATCGAAAATTAGGCTCGATCGATCGAAACTTGTGCAGATTGTTTTTCTGCAAAATTTTCCAAATCAAACCAAGCCCGTTTGTCGTGTAGGGTTTTATGTTTTGTCTTAAGTATAAAAAGGAAAACCCTAGCCACGTTTTTTATTGCTCCTTATGTTGTGTATGTGAATCTTATGTGAGATCAAGAGGTGGTTGCCTTCACACATACTTAGGGTTTCCAAGATTCAAGATTATGTCAAGAACTTGGTGATCGATTCAGTTGCTGCATTAAAAGCTTAAAGATACACAAGCGGGAGTGCTTGTACTTGTTGGGAATTCAAGAAAGAAGTAGTCCATGGACTCGGAGCTATCATGGGGTCGTGGTAGTAAGTTTCCTACTCGAGGTAGCAATAGGATGTTAGTAGTCTAAGTCGCTATTGTGTAAACTTCAATTATTTTATAGATTTTACCTTGAGGAGAGCTAGGTTAAATCCTCCCCAGGTTTTTTATCAGTTTGGTTTTCTTGGGTTATCATATTGTTGTGTTCTTTATTTTCCGCACTTTACAATAATATGATATATGTGTGTTAACCTAGACTTGATAATTTGACTAAGTAATCACTTGGCTAATTACCTAGGTTAATCTGGTTATGTTTTAAGGAGTCTAAAAACAAACAAATGGTATTAGAGCAAGTAGCTCTTTTGTTTTAGATCTTTTAATCTAAGAACTGATCCTTGACCCCTGTTGTCATGGATAATTTTAAGTGTCTTACTGTTTTTGATTGTGATGATTTGAATAAAAATGACACTATTGTTTCTGTTGATTTTATTGATGCCTGTGAAACTCTTCGTAAGGAATTATATAAATCTTTGAAAATTTCTAAGAAATTTAAAGAAGAGTTAAAATTGGCTAATCTTGAAAAAGAGAAATTGATTGTTAGATTAGATGAATCTAATAAAAAAAATAAAATTTTGAGAAATCAAATTTCCTCTCAAGATGAGAAGATGAAAAGCTTTGAACAAGAGTTAGTTGAATTTAAAGCTAAAATTGAAAATTTGACTAGTACCAAGCCTGCTGTTGATAACAGAATTGTTTCTGTTTTTCTTAAGCCTAAAACTGAGAAAGTTTATATCCCTCATTTCAAGAGGAATAATAAAGAAAAGGCTTATTTTGCTAGGTTAGACAAAGGTAAAAGTTCTGATGTCGACGCTAATGTTTCTAAACCTATGTCTAAACCCACTGTTAGAGAGCATAATAAATACGTTTTTGTGCTTGTCTGTCACCTTTGTGGTGTTGTTGGTCATATTAGACCAAATTGTTCTTTGTTGAGGCAAAAACCAAAATTTGAGACTAGGTTTGTTGTAAGGAATACTGATGTTTCTAAATTTGTTCTTGTTTGTCACTTTTGTGGTGTCTCTAGTCACATTCGTCCTAATTGTTATAAATTGAAATCTAAGCATTTTGTGTTTCAGTCTAGGATTTGTGATGATATTTCTCCTGCCATAAGTCCGTATAAATTGTTTCATATTTTTTTGAAAAATTTGAGCTTGTTGGCTTGTGAAAAAAATTTGCAGGATTTTAGTCTTTCTTAGAAGATTGGTGTAATCCCTCAAATACACTCTGCTTCTCATGGATTTTCACCTACAAAGCCGAAGACTTGTACTATATGGGTGAGAAAAGACTTGCTAAGGTGAGTATTGTTTACTTGTCCCTGATTTAATTCTTTCAATTGTTTGTGGACATGTTTTGTTTTCGTTTTTGGTTGTTTTGTTTTTTAGGTTGTTTTTTTTAATAAAAAAAAATCCAAAAACATTGAAAAATTTCAAAACGACAAAAATATTTTATTTTGTGTCTAGTTTTATTTTTCTTGAGGATTACATGAATTATGATATCTCTCTCTTGATTTAGAACATGCTTGACATTGTGGAGAAACTTGAATAGTATGTGTTATATAAGTGTTAAGCTATTTCTAATTTTGTGTGAGTATGTACTAGTTTGTACATGTACTCAAGGGTTAATTAAGAAATTGATATTTCTTGTTTGTATACCCTCTATAGCTTAGTTAAGCACTGTCATGCATTGCATTTGCATTTTTTTTTTTTTTTTTTATCATATAGCATAATGTGTGCTTTTAGTTTTGGTCATAAAATTTTTTTTAACCAAAAATATTTTTATGTGTTTTGTATTATTTTTCTTGGAATTGTAATCAAGGCTGGCCATATTATCTTTACATAACATGTTTATGTACCTTGTTTCGCTTGGATGAGCTTATTTTATTGCACTTTACTAGTTTGAGCTTTGTAGTGCAAGTTGTGTGGGAGTTGTTTATAGTTTTTGATCACATGATCTTGATCTTGAAGTTACATGCTTTTGATTGTAAGGACTAAAAAATCCTAAGAGAAAGGCATAAATAACCATCTTACCACTGTTTACTAGCCAATCATGAACACCTTAGTGCATATCATATGATTTTGTGCTCGAGAAAGTGTAGCACATGCACAAAAAGAACATAAGGTGTAGCCTCAGCTTATATTAAAATTCAAATGAAATAAAATTGGTGTATACATTATCTCGGCTATTATTAATAAGTTTCTGAACAAATAAAATTAGTGTGTACAATATGAGGCAAATCAAGAAATTTACATGATTGCAAGCTTGTTTTCTAGGAAATGTGAGAGTTATATGATGTAACTCTTTAGGTGATAGTCACTTTCAAACTTATGTGATGAATTTTGTAGAAATTGTGATTGTTTACTATTTACTTATCACCTCACATGTATTTCAAGCTCTTGTTAGTTGCACACACTATACAAGTTACTCTATGCTAAACTTGGTACATTATATTGTGTGTGATCTTGTTGTGGCCATCCAAGATTAAAAGTTCCTTGATTTTAATGCAAAATGTGTTTAAAGTTTTAGATTTGAGGACAAATTGATTCAAAAATGTGTTTTTGGAAGATCTAGGTTGAATTCAAGTGTTTTTGAAAAACTTTTAATCTCATACTCATGCATTTTATTCATAAAATACTATGTTTTGAGGAGTTTTTGCATAAAATTGCTCTGTTTTTCAAAATTTTGATTTTTTCAGATTTTCGATCGATCGAACCTGTTGCTCGACCGATCGAAATTGCGATAAAAATTTTTGGTTTGAATCTGCCTAGCTTGATTGATATTCGATCGATGCTCGACCGATCGAAATTGAAAATTTTCAGTTTCTAAGTTTTTGACCAAATTTTTTTCATGCATCATTTGTGTTTAGGATTCACATGCATTGCATTGTTTTTTTGTATCCATCTTGTAGTTTTGCAGTCATATCTCTCATTGTTTTCACTCATTACATGTATACACTTTGCTAAATTGGGTACTTAACTTGATTTAAAAATTGATTGATTAATTTTTGAGTCCTTTGTACAGTTTAGTATATGCTATTTTTTATGTGTGAACTGCAAAAAATATTTTTCTTAAGAGATATGATGGACAATCAATGTGCAAATATTTTCTCTACTCATGCAACTGTTTATGGGTCACATAAGTGAATCCTCATTTTTTTTTAGTTTGGTTTTTGTTTTTATTTATCCCCACCTCCTAAAAGTTTTTTTTCCCTTTGTTGTTCTTAGAGGGAGTTCTTGCTCTTCATAGGGGGAGTTGCCTCTATTCACTAATAGAGCTGGATTCATTTGTTTCCTTGATTCTTTATTTTCTCTTGACTTTTGTTGCATATGTTTTACTCTTTGTTTGAGTTATCTTTGTCAATACGTGACAAAAAGGGGGAGAAATAGATGAAATGTGAGAATCCTGTTGTGGGAATCCTGTTTGAATCCTATTTCTTTTGTTTAGAGGGAGTTGAAATTGTTTTCGAAAAGGGGAGAAAATAATTTTTTTTTTTTTTTTTTATGTATCTAACTTAGGGGGAGAGTTAGTTTGCATATTTGTTATTTGCTTTAGTTTGTTTATTTTTGATAGTTTTTAGACCCCTTAAAACAATTGATTAAACCTAGGTAATTTGTCAAGTTGTTACTTAGTCCAATTAAACAAGTCTAGGTTATCACAATAATAAAGATCAAATCATGCAAAGCAGCGGAAAATAAATAACACACGATATGATCACCTAGGAAATCAAACCGGTAAAAACCTGGGGAGGATTTGACCTAGCTATCCTCAAGGTAAACTTAAATCCACTATCAGAAAGAATCGAAATTCATACAAAAGGACTTACAAGCACCCCCGCTTGACTTCCTAATGCTACCAACCAGTAGAACTTACTGACACGACCACGTGCAAGCTCCGAATCCACGGACTCCTTCTTTCTTGGATTCCCACCAGCTACAAGCACCCCCGCTTGTGTATTCTTTAAGCTTTAATGGCAGCAACTGTTTTGATCATCAAGGTGTAGAGAATATCTCCTCCTTGAAAACCCTAAGTTTGTGTAAAGGAAAGCTCCTCTAGATCTCACAAGAGATTTACACAAACCGCAATTATGAGCAACACTAAAACATGGCTAGGGTTTGCCTTTTATACTTAGGACAAATAAGAAACCCTAAAAAACGTTTTAAAACACTTAGGGCTGAGTTGGAAAATTCTGCAGAAAATCGATCTGCACGAGATTCGATCGGTCGAGCCTAAGCTTCGATCGATCGAGCCAGGCTGAAAGCCACAGTGCTTTCTGCTTTACACTCGATTCCAACTTTACATTGACATACAACTTTGAGCTAGCTTTAAACACTTCTAAACACATTGTTTTGATCATGGTTTGCCAATAATACAAATTAGAGTTCTAAATACATAAAGTCCTACACTTTAGAACCTAACAATTTTATTTACTTGTATTTTCCACATATGCGTTTATGCGTTTGTTGAGTGTTTCAGAAATATACAGGTTGATTCAGTCGTGCTACTGTCTACACTTGCAACTGATAGATAGTAGTTAGGTTGAATTTGTTGTGTTGGGCAATATTTTTGTAATGGGCTGTTTTTGTAAACTTTGAGCATTAGGTTCTAAGACCAATGTGGATCGTATAGGACCAAAGTGAACCGAATAGAACCAATGTGGACATAATGGAGCAAATAAGACCGAATATGACCAAATTGAACCGAATAGAACCAAAGTCGACAGAATGGACCAAATAAGACCGAATAGAACGAATATGACCAAATTGGACCGAATAGAACTGAAGTAGACAGAATGGACTGAATGGACCATATAGGACAAAAATAGAATCAAAGTGGACAGAATAGACCAAATAGGACCGAATAGACTGAAGTGGACTGAATAAATCGAATAGAATTGAAGTGGACCGAAAATGACTGAAGTGGATTGAATAGAAGCAAAGTAGACAAAAAATATAAACTGAATGGATCAACGTGGACTGATTAAGACCGAATAGGGCCAAAGTCGATCGAATAGGACCGAAGTGGACTAAATGTAAATAATAGGACCGAATAGAACCTAAGGGGACAGTATGGACCAAATAAGACTGAATGGACCGAATATGACCAAATTGGACCGAATAGAAAGTATACAGAATGGATTGTATAGGACCGAATAGGACCATATAGATTCAAAAAAGACCGAATAGGACCATAATTTCTTGGATGTAAGTGGTTTTTCACGGTCAAATACAAGGCAAATGGAACCATTGAACAATTCAAAGCTAGACTAGTTGCCAAGGGGTACACTCAAACTTATGGAATTGACTACATGGAGACATTCGCACTAGTAGCAAAAATGAATACTATCCGTATTCTTATATCCTTGGCGGTGAATCTTGACTGGCCATTGCACCAGTTTAATGTGAAGAATGCATGTTTAGTTGAGAGGAGGAGGGGAAGAGAAAAATGGTGGGGCCCACAAGTTTTCTCTCCCCCCCCCCCCTTCAAAATACAATCTCTCCAAATTGGAGTAAAAAGTGGGGAAAAAATTTGGACAAAACTGTCCCCACCTCTTTTAACGTTTTTGGCTCTCTCTTTTTTCTTTTTTCTTTTTTTTTCTTTTTTTTTTTTCTTTTGACTTTTCCTTTGTATGTAGATGGGTTTTCACAGTCAAATACAAGGCAGATAGAACCATTGAACAATTCAAAGCTAGACTAGTCACCAAGGGGTACACTTAAACTTATGGAATTGACTACATGGAGACATTCGCACCAGTAGCAAAAATCAATACTGTCCGTATTCATATATCCTTGGCGGTGAATCTTGATTGGCCATTGCACTAGTTTGATGTGAAGAATGCCTGTTTGGTTGAGAGGAGGAGGAGAGAAAAATGGTGGGGCCCACAAGTTTTCTCTCCTCCCCCTTCAAAATACAATCTCTCCAAATTGGAGAGAAAATTGGAATGAAAAGCGGGAAAAATATTTGGACAAAACTGCCCCCACCTCTTTTAACGTTTCTGGCTCTTTTTTTTTTGTTTTTTTTTTTTTCTTCTTCTTCTTTTGACTTTTCCTTTGTATGTAGGTGGGTTTTCACAGTCAAATACAAGGCAGATGGAACCATTGAACGATTCAAAGCTAGACTAGTCGCCAAGGGGTACACTCAAACTTATGGAATTGACTACATGGAGACATTCGCACCAGTAGCAAAAATCAATATTGTCCGTATTCTTATATCCTTGGCGGTGAATCTTGACTGGCCATTGCACCAGTTTGATGTGAAGAATGCCTGTTTGGTTGAGAGGAGGAGGGGGAGAGAAAAGTGGGGAGGCCCACAAGTTTTCTCTCCTCCCCCTTCAAAATACAATCTCTCCAAATTGGAGTGAAAAGTGGGAAAAATATTTGGACAAAACTGCCCCCACCTCTTTTAACGTTTCTGGCTCTTTTTTTTTTTTTCTCTCTCTTTTTTCTTTTGACTTTTCCTTTGTAACACTGGCTTTTTGTTTTTGTTTTTTCTTTCTTTGGTTTTGTCAGGTGGTGGGTTCTTCTTCTTTTCCTTCTTCTTTTTTCTTAATTTTTATTTTATTCATTTTTTTAAGAAAACATTTTTGGATGATTTCTTATGCGATTTTTTGAAATGTCCACTTTCATCTATACACAATTTTTAAAAAAAGTATAATGTATTACTTTTTGTTTTATTTAAGAGGGACATGATGGTAAATTTATACAAACCTTATTTTCAACAAAACCAAAAAAGTTTTCCATCCCTCCACTTTTCCACCTTCTCAACCAAACACAAATGAGGAAAACTAAAAACTTTTCTATCCTCCCACTTTTCCATCCTCCCTTTATTTTCTATCCTCTCACTCTTCCATCCTCCCAACCAAACGGACCCTTAAGTAGATGCAATTCTAGTCATTAGATTAGGTTCATGCATTCATAGTTGCACATGGGACCACCTTACCGCGTGGTTGACTTGACCCTGCATTGCCAATAATTCAACAATTGTTGGGTGCATCATAGCACCGTGGGTCCAGCCCACACTTGATAAAACACCTCATTAAAGAGGTAGTTGGATAAGCCACAAAAGTCAGCCTTTTTTCTTCTTGGGCAGTGACTTAGGCGTGTTGGACACGCTGAGGAGAAAAAGAAGAAAAGAAATGGGTTGATCCATTAAGGCTATTCGGCCTGTGGGAGAGCTAAAGAAAAAGAAACTAGTTGAACCAAAAGTCAAGGCTTGTGTGCTTGCATTTATTGTGAATTGATGAAATGAAGAAAAGAGGAGAAAGATGAAGAAATAAAAGGAAGGCCATTCGGCCATTTGGTGAAGAAGGAAAAAAGAAGAGAAGTCCCCGTGAGTGAGACTGAGGACTGTGCAGTCTTTGAGGACTGTGTGAGTGAGACCAAGCAAAAGAGAAGAGAAAAATAGAGCGAGTAAGAGAAAATTGTGAAAAATACACAGGGAGGAAGAGAGCAGTGAGTGAAAAGAAAAAGAAAGTTTTTTTTTGCTCAAGTTATATCTTTAAGTGTTGTAATCTCTATTTAATATAGTGAAATTATTCGGAGTTTGTCCCGTGGTTTTTGCCTTCAAGGAGAAAGAGTTTCCACGTAAATCTTTGTGTTCTTGTGTGGTTGTGCTTCCGCTGTACTTGCTAAAATTTATTCACAGTTATATAGAATTTTTGCCAACAACAATGTCTTTATTACTTTAACTCTACGAGGAATGCTTTTTGATAAAATGTAATATTTTTTACCCCACATTGTTAATAATTCAACAATGTGAAAGCCCCAGCCATGCTTTCTTGTTAAACCAAAAAAAAAAAAAAAAAAAAAAAAAACAAACAAACAAACAAACAATGGGTTTCAGAAATGGGAAGGAGGATATATTAGATTGTTTTGCTCCTTGAATCAATATATGCTTCAATGATTGAGAGTAGTTTAAACCAAATCCACATTTTTTTACCGGGGTAAGCTTTAGAGAAAAATTTATGTTTGTTAGAAATACTGAATGATTGTATTGTATTTCTCAAGTAATAGAATATACATGAGTTTCTTTATATAGGAGGCAGAGTGTGCAGTACAAGTAAACAAGGTGGGCCTAAAGCCCACATACCTTAATACACATTAACAGCCCCCTTCAAACTCAAGGTGGATGTGAGACCAACTTGAGATTGTCAACCAAAGTACAAAGGCGACCCTTAGGATGTGACTTGGTGAAGATATCTGCAAGTTGATCTTTAGAGGAGACTGAGATCAGCTTGGGAGCACCATGGACAAGATGATAATGGATAAAATGACAATCAATCTTGATGTATTTAGTCTGTTCATGGAAGATATCATTGTGAGTAATATGAATGGCACTCTGATTGTCACAATAAAGAGGAGTAGCAAAGGATGTGGACACACCTAAGTCTTTGAGAAACCATCGTAGCCAAAGGAGCTCAGATGTGGTATCAACAAGGGCACGATATTCTGCTTTAGTATTGGAGTGGGCCACATGAGTTTGTTTCTTGCTTCACCAAGAAATTAGAGAATAACCAAGAAGAAAGCAATAACCAGTGGTGGACTTATGATTAGTGGGATCTCCTGCCCAATCAGTATCAGAAAATGCACAGAGAATAAGAGGAGACTGAGTAGAGTAGAAAAGATCATGGAAGAGAGTGCCCTTTAGGTATCGAAGAATACACAGAACAGTAGCATAGTGAGTCGATCATGGAGCAAACAGATATTGGCTCACCTAGTGAACAGCATAGGAAATGTCTAGACGAGTGACAGTGAGATACACTAGGCTGCCAACCAAGCGTCTTTAAAGAGAGGGATTAAACAATGGTTTCCCCCCCTGGGGGAGTCAGATGCGCATTAAACTCAACTGGAGTGTCAACAATCTTGCTATCAGTGAGTCCAGCTCGAGACAAGAGTTCAGAGGCATACTTGGCATGAGTAATATAAAGTCCATCTGTAGAATGGGTGATTTCAAAACCCAAGAAGTAGCTAAGATGTCTAAGATCTTTCATTTCAAACTGCTGACTGAGAAAATCCTTGAGTTCTTGAATGCCACTGAGGTCATCACCAGTTATGATCATATCATCCACATATAGGAGAAGTAAAATAGTGCATTTGTCAGTGCGACGAAGAAATAAGACAGAATCATAATGACTGGCCATGTAACCCAAGTGAGAGATGGTAGAGCTGAATTTGGCAAATGAAGCTCGGGGAGCTTGTTTAAGGCCATAAAGTGCACGTCAAAGGTGACAAACCTTGTTTGATTCAACAGAGAGACCAGGAGGAGGTTGCATATAAACTTCTTCACTTAAATCCCCATTAAGGAATGCATTTTTGACATCCATCTGAAAAAGGTCCCATTTACTAGCAGCAGCAACAGCTAAGAGGGCACGAAGAGATGAGATACGAGCAACCGGAGTAAAGGTCTCTTCATAATCAATCCCATACTCCTGTGTAAAACCTTTTGCAATAAGACGAGCTTTGTAGCACTCAATGGACCTATCAGAGCGAGTCTTAATCTTGTAGATCCACTTACAACCAACCACAGATTTCCCAGGGGGGAGAGCCACCAAATCCTAAGTATGGTTTTTAGATAATGCATCAAGTTCCTCTTTCATTGCAATGTGCCATAAAGGGTCAGTGGAAGACTCATGATAGGTGTGAGGCTCGTGCAATGTAGCAAGGGCAATGTAACAATGATAGTCAAGTAAATGTGCAAGAATGAATCTTACCCGAGTTTTGTGACAAGGTGGAATGTTTTGTGCAAGATCTTTAGGCAGAGCAGGAGCAGGGGACCCAAGCTCAAGGTTGGGTAGCTCATCTTCGACCTGTTCATTTTCCACCTGTCCATTAAAGGGTGAACTAGGAAAGGGATCAGAGATATCTAGTGGTTGGATAGAGAAGTCTATAGGAGAATCAGGAGCAACTACAGGAGGATCAGGAGCAGCTACAAAAGGAATATGTGCCTCATCTACAAAAAGATCTAAGACAGAGGAGGAAGATAGGGAGGTACGGAAGTGAGGTAGATTGACAAAGGAGCGATGTTCCCAAAAGACAACATTGTGGGAGATACGAAGACGATGAGAGATAGGATCATAACACCGATACCCCTTTTGAGTTTCGCCATAGCCAAGAAACAAAACCTTGACCAAGGCTCAAGTTTGTTATGCTCATGTGGCTGAAGAAGAATGAAACAGGCAGAACCGAAGGAGCGAAGGTGATGATAATCTAGAGTTGACCCAAAAAGGCGCTCGTATGGAGTTTGATTTTGGATGACAAGACTGGGAATGCAATTAATAGCATGAACAGCATGAAGTGCAACTTCACTCCAAAAAGGAGCAAGAAATTTGGCAAAGAGAAGGAGAGCACGAACAGTGTCAAGAATATGACAAAGTTTTTGTTCGGCTCTACCATTTTGCTGAGAGGTACCTGGACAAGTTAGTTGATGAATAGTGTCATAGGAATGCAAAACAATTTGGAAAGCATATTGAGTGTATTCAAGAGCATTATCAGATCAAAAAATTTTGATGCGTTTGAAAAACTAAGTTTCAACCATTTTTGCAAAATTACAATATACTTGCAATAATTCAGAACGATGTTTCATACGAAAAATCCAGCTATAGCAAGAGTAATCATCAACAAAGACAACAAAATATCGAGATCCACCAATACTAGAGATAGAGGAAGGCCCCTAAACATCAGAATGAATAAGGTCAAAGATATCAGTGGATATTGATTCACTAGTATTGAAAGGCAAAGCTGGTTGTTTTCCTAACTGACATGAAACACAATCAGAATTTTCTGTAGACACTGAACCTAACAAACCTCTAGAAGCCAATTGTTGTACCCGAGAGGAAGATGCGTGACCAAGTCAAGCATGCCAAAGTGCAAGGGAAGGAATAGAAGAAACTGTAGCAAACTGCAGCAACTAAAACAGGAGCAACAAGTGGAAGACGAAGGTTGTCTACGGGAAACATATGCCCAACTCTGGGACCGGTCCCAAGCTTCTGTCCCGTCCTCAGATCCTGCATAATACACCTAGAATAATCAAAGATAATGCGATAACCCAACTTAGCTAATTGTCCCATAGAAAATAAATTGTAAGAAAGGTCAGGAACATTAAAGACGGTTGGAGGTCGAAACAGAATCTATATTATGACCAAACATTGTGGAACCATTTGCTGTGCGAATATTAAGAGGGTGTGGTGCAGATTTAAGTTTAGAAAATAAGGACGAATGAGGTGTCATGTGATTGCAACAAGCAGAATCCATAAGCCAAGAGGAAGGAGACATACCCGATATAACTGAGAGAGAAGAGGAATAAGATGCATTACCAACCATACGAATGACATTAGTGATAATGTTTTGAAGGTCAACTGTGAAAATGGTGATAGTGGATCCAAAAGATGTTGACCTAGCAAAGACAGGAGCCATTGGTTGGACACTTTCAGTGTTAGCAATAGTAGCAGTAGAAATTGAAATAGTTGATTTGTTGCAATGATAACAAGTCTCAATATTGTGGCTAAGACGTTTGCAAAAATTGCAAAAACGTTTGCTGGATTGTCGGCAACGATTATTGCAACAAGAAGAAGATCTGTCCCTATTCTTCATTTAGAAGCAAAATATGCAAAAATGGCCTGCAAAAATGAAATTTACGTGAAAAACTGGGCAAGGAGCACCTGGATTGCAAAAAGTCAACTTTGGCAAAAAGTCAACGATCAACGCAGTAGAAAGTCAACGGTCAACCATAATCCAAGTCAACTAAAGATGACATCAGCAATCGACGGATGACGTCAGCAGGTGGCTGATGACGATGCTAGATGAAGTCAGCAGTGAACCCAGTGGCGCATGAGCATGTGACGTAAACGAACAAAAACTTCAGGCTGCGCGTGGAGGCGCATGAGATGTCCGATGAGACCGATTCTTTTTCGATGATGTAGATCGGAAAAATATGATTCTGATGGTGGTGGCGGCAACAAGATCAGAACAACATTGGTGGCACTTGAAAAGCATGGAAGGATTTGGCCAAAACTTTGACCGGTGCATGGCAGCACGTGAAATCTCTGATGGCTACGAGAGTTCCATGGATGAGTAGATCGGGGCAAGACGATCATAGTAGTACTTGCAAAAATGTAGTCAAAGCAAGATGCATGGCGGTAACAGGAAGGCAGTGGTCTTTGTGGTGCGAAACGGCGGCAACTGCAGGTTCGGAACTAGAGACGATGACTGAGAGACGTCGAAGATTCAACAGCGAATGGCTATAGTGGTGGCTGTGATGGCGGAAGCAAAGAGCACCAAAGAGAGACAAGCCTGCAAAGAAAATTTCAAAGCAATGGCTCTGATACCATGTTAGAAATACTGAATGATTGTATTGTATTTCTCAAGTAATAGAATATACATGAGTGCCTTTATATAAGAGGTAGAGTGTACAATACAAGTAAACAAGGTGGGCCTAAAGCCCACATATGCTAATACAAGTTAACAATGTTAATTGTATTTTTATTCTTCAAAATCAAAAGCTTGCTTTTAGATAGCTACCTTCCTAGCTATCTTCTTTTGCTTTTGTTTCCGTTTGTGTTTGTTTCACACGGTAACTCAAAATCCTGAGCAAGGCAATCAAATAATGCTATAGGTCTTTTTTTTTTTTTTTTTTTTTTTTTTTTTTTTTTTTTTCGTGTGTGTGTGTGGATAATCTGCTATAGGTCATAAAATGACAAACTGAAATTTTCGTAAATGTATCACAACAAATGGATCACAAATAAGATGAGAGGAGAGAACAAAAATAAAAAATAAAAAAAGGTCAAGATTCCATAGTTTTAAAAATTGAACTGGCCAATTTGACCAGAAACCAAGCATCAATTTGGTCTGCTTATACCTAAAAACCAAAAATTACATAAAAAGTAGAGATAATAAAAAAACCGGTTGTTTAATCGAAAAAACCAAAAACCAGTACGGTTGGACTGGTTTTAGAATGGTTCAGTTAAATGTAAAAAAAACTGCGTTTTCTCAAAAATAAAATCAAATATAAAAAATAAAATAAAATAAAATAAAAAACCCACATATGTTTGTAGAGAGATTGAGGTAAAGATTAGAGGGTGATTTTGATCATTTTTTTATGGTGGATTAGCTTTACCTAGTTGTTTTCAACTTCACTTATTCTTGAAATTTTCAAGGAAGAAAGAGTGTTTGAGAGATGGAGAAGATGAAGCAAATTCAGAATTTAAGAGAGAATAAATAGAAGGCTTAAAGAAGTGGGGACTGGATTCGTTGGGATTTTTTTGCCATTTAACATGATTTTGCTAACAATTTCATTAGTTGACAAGTTTTTGAAACTAAATTGTAAAGTAATATCTCAAGTCTCTATGACTCGAATTCCAAGCTCTGGAACAGCTGACATGTTATTTTCAATCCACGTGAAATTTTTTATTCACTCCCCTTTTGCACTAAATTGGCTGTCGAAGGTCCCCCAAGAAGTTATGGATGAAGGTTCTCCTCCATGGAACAAAGGGAGGATTTTCTACACAAATGCCCCAAAGGAAGTTGTGGCCGCATATGCAACTCAATTTGCAAAGGACATGGAGTCATTCCTTTTTGCTAGGGCACAAGAGCTTGTCATTGGAGGGCTACTTGCAGTTATCATACCTGCTGCCCCTGATGTCATGAGCAACTCAGACACATTTACTGGTACAGATCGGACCTTCTGGGATATTGCCTACTGGATATGGCCAAAGTGGTGAGTAAAAGAATTTTCAATTCTTTCTCCTTGACCCTTGTTGGGGAAATTCTAGATAAACTAGGTGTGACTTTCAATAAGTTGAAATAGAAATGAAAAAAAAAAAAATATATATATATATATATATATATATCAGGATTTATTACAACCATTCATCATAAACTTCAAAATTCTACAATCAACAACTTAATTTGAAATTAATTTGTAGTGTCTACCTTGCCATCCAAATTAATAGATTATTGTATACTTATCCACCCTAAATTATGAGGACATTTGCAATCTATACTCTAAAATACAAAATTCAACAAACCCACTCAGATTTGGTGATACAGTAATTTCAACCAAAAAAATAAAAATCATACTTTTATACCATACTTTTTATAAACCAATTTCGAAAAAAATAGCAAATTGAATAAATAAAATTTAATTGATATTCTATCCAAAAAAAATTATAACTGATATTTATATATTAAAAAATCTACTAAAATTTAATTATCACATTAGACCTCAAAATATAATGAGCCTACCCACCTTATTTTCATTTGTTCCAACAACACTCTTTTTTAAATTTCTTCCTCCTCTAGGTTTTTTATTTAAGGATTCTTCTTCTAACATATTAACTTCTCAAACTTACAAATACATTTTGGATAGAATCACATGTCGAAAAATGATATGAAAATTGTCGTGTGTGACATTACTTAAAAAAATAATAATGAATAAAGAAAGAGTCTACCACCTTAAATCAATCAGTAACTATGCATCCTACAAATTTTATCTGACCTTCCCATAGGGTACTTTGATGCGACCAGTCCAGTCCAATATCGGTCCATTTTGGTCAATTCCATTTTAGTCCGTTTTGGTCTATTCCATCCATTTTGGTTAATTACGGTCCACTTCGATTCATTTGGTCCATTTGATCTATTCAATTCACATCAGTGATTCTTTGGAAAGAGAGATTGGTGTAAAAAGAGGAGCTAATTCATTTATTATTTCAAATTCTCAACGTAATGTTGGTAGGTTCTTGATAAAATGATATTTTTCTTATGTTATTAAAGTCTTGTAATTTTTTTTTTTTTTTTGGTAATATAAGTAATAGATTTACTTATATTTGCTTCCTCTTTAAACCATTCAGAACATACAGAGGATGAGACGTTTGTAAGGAGCACTAGAAATAACTCTATCCCTAGTTGTGATGAATGGCGAAGAATGGTTCAATAGGACCAAATTTAGTGGCAAACAAGAGTTGAACAGGAATGAATACATTTTCGAAGTATTTTTACCTTCCAATAATTTTTTTGTTGGAGCTTCCCTCCTTTTATCGAATATAATGGTGTGAATTGAGCTTTAATATATATATATATATATATATATATATATATATATATATATATAAGCTAAAGCGTAGCATTTATTGTTACTATGCTCCTATTGAGCCACATCATCCACCCATTTCCAACATTCTCTCTCTTCTTCTTTTTTTTAACTCTTTTTTTTTTTCTCTTATTAATTTCCCAACCTAATGTTATACTTTCACCAACTTTTCCCCTCCATTTTATCTTTTCATCTCCCCACTACTATCTATCTTAATATCATTTTTCCTCAATTTCTTTATCTTCCTTTATTTTTGGCTTTTCTTATTCTCCCTCTTACTATAAATTTACATTTTTCAATTTCATTCCATACATAGTTTTCCCACACACATAAGGTTATTTCTCTCTCTCAATTTTTTTTTTTAATTTTTTGTGGATTATTTTTTTTTTTTTTTTTGCATCTCTATGTTAAGTTGATAAGTTTTTGTATTATTTGAAACTTTACTTTCGGTTGATGTGATTAAGTTATGTTTTTAAGTTATTATCTTTTTTCTTCTCTTTGATTTCATAGATATTATCCTATTGCATTATATATAAAGATAGTATATAAGAATATAATGCTATTTTATTACATAACATAATATGAATTTGATAATTTGGTGTTTTTACAATATTTTTTATTTTTACTTTTTTTCTTCTCATATTATTTTCTATAAATTTCTTATTGTTCTCTCACATTCTCTCTCTCTCTCTCTTCATTTTTTTTTATTCTTTCTTACAACTCTTCTTTATATTGATGAATCATTGTGATTTTTAAAACTCTATTTTGGGTTCATACGTTTTGGTGCTATATTTTTTAGTTTCCCATTACAAGTTGCATATTTTTCCTTCTTATAGTTTTGTTTTGATTTTTGTTTGAGTTAATACTTTATTATTTTAAAAGTAAGAATTTGAATTTATATCAAAACACAATCTTAGCTATGCTAATAATAGATCGGCATTCAGTCCACTTCATCAATTCGGTCTAATTTGATCTAGTTCAGTCTACTTTGGTCAATTTTGGTCCAATTTGGTCTACTTCAATCCAATTCAATTAGGTCCATTTAGTCTACTTCAGTCAATTCAGTCTATTCGATCCAGTTCAATCCATTCAATCCCATTTAGTCCATTCAGTCTACTTTATTCAATTCAGTCATGTTCCGTCCATTTGGTCCAATTCAATCCACACAGTCCACTTCGATCTATTTGGTTCAATTTGATCCATATGGTCAACCTAGGTCTATTCGGTCCAATTTGGTCAACAATTTGGTCAATTAGGTTTATTAGGTCCAATTTTGTCCATACAATCCACTTAGGTCTATTCAGTCCAACTTGGTCCATTCCATCCATTTATGTCTATTCGGTTCCATATGGTCCATTTGGTCCACCTAGGTCTATTCGGTCCAATTCGGCCAATTTGGTTCAGTTAGGTCTATTCCGTCCAATTTGGTCCATACGGTCCACTTGGCCAATTCGGTCCAGATAGGTTTATTCGGTCTAGTTCGGTCTTTTTGGTCTACTTTGGTCAATTCGGTCCTGTTCGGTCCAATCCGGTCCATTCTGTCCACTTCGATCTATTTGGTCTATTTTGGTCCACCTAGGTCTATTCGGTCCAATTAGGTCTATTCGGTCCAGTTTGGTCCATACGGTCCACTTAGTTCTATTTGGTCCATTCCAATTCATTCGGTCCACCTAACCATTCTTCAAGACTCGACGAAGGTCATTTAGGTGTAGGATTGGATCTTTCAAGGGTTTTCTAGTGACCTCAATCAATAAATAGGAAAAGGATTAAAAATCAAAATCACGATTTGAATACCAAACAATTAACTCAAGGAAGCAGAGCCATGAAGGTTTGAAAGAGGTGGCTAGAGGGAAGAACCCATTAATTAGAGATCTCTCTCAAGCGCTTAACAAAAGAAGAACCCGTATGTTTTGTTTTTTGGGTTTTATAGAAAACCTAGATGACTAGTAGCAAATATCTTATTAAAATTAAATAAATGGACCAGATTAAAACAAGTGAAATCTATAACTAAGATTTAAATGGGTACCATTCTCAAAAAAAAAAAAAAAAAAAAAGGGATTTAAGTGGGCACCGTACCCCCAAAAAATATGGGGTACCGTAGAATGATCCTTAAAACAAAAGAATATGTCCAATTAAAAAAGTACTTGAGATAAGTCATACCCTAAATTTAATTAATAGGGCTCGCTATTATGTGAGAAAATAGTAAATATCATTATTGTATTCTCAAAGTATTGTAGAATTACTCATTGTATACACATATAACTCCATGAATTTTAGGTTTCCTTAAATATTTTGATTGCGTTGAATTACTCATAAGTGCGAGTATATTGCTTGATTATCCTAATGTGAGCTATATCTATCCTAGATTCGTGTATGGTAAAGAGGGAGGCCAAAATTCTCTTTTACCCCTTTCTCATAAACTTTCTAGCAAAATGCCCCATGTCTGAAACTAATTAGGGAAATGCCCTTATTTTGAAACTCGATTTTCTAAAAATCGAGTTTCAAATGTAAAACTCGATTTTTTGAACATCGAGTTATAGCGAACGTGGACTTAGAAATTTTTTTTTTTTTTTTTGGAACTCAAGTTCCATGAACTCCAGTTCCATGTAAAGTACTTGAGTTCCTTGAATGGTGTTGGGTTCTAAGACTTTAGGTTTAAATGTATTAGAACTTCAATTTGTAATGTTGGCAAACTATGATCAAAACGTTTAGTCTTGTTTTAGACTTGCTCAAAGTATGTTTAAGTGTAAAGTTGGAATCGAGTGTATTGTAGGATTTACTATGTAAATCTATCTTGCTCGATTGATCGAAAATTAGACTCAATTGATTGAAGCTTGTGCAGATTGTTTTTTTGCAGAATTTTCCAACTCAGCCCAAGCCCGTTTTGACATGTAGGGTTTTATGTTTTGCCTTAAGTATAAAAGGAAAAACCCTAGCCACGTTTTGAGGTTGCTCTTTATGCTCTGTGTGTGAATCTTTTGTGAGATCTAAAGGAGTTTGCCTTCACATACACTTAGGGTTTCCAATCTCAAGATTGATCTCAAGAGCTTGGTGATCAATTCAATTGCAGATTCAAGAGCTTAAAGATATACAAGCGGGAGTGCTTGTACTTGCTGTGAATCCAAGAAAGAAGTAGTTCGTGGACTTGGAGCTGTCACGTAATCGTGGTAGTAAGTTTCCTACTCGAGGTAGCAATAGGATGTTAATGATCTAAGTCACTATTGTGTAAACTTCAATTCTTTCATAGTGGATTTGTTTTACCTTGAGGATAGCTAGGTTAAATCCTCTCCAGGTTTTTTACCAATTTGGTTTTCTTAGGTTATCATATCGTTGTATTCTTTATTTTCCACACTTTACAATGATATGATATATTTGTGTTAACCTAGATCTGTTTAATTTGACTAAGTAATCACTTGGCTAATTAACTAGGTTAATCTGGTTTTGTTTTAAGGGGTCTAAAAATGAACAAATGGAACTCAAGTTCAGAGAACTCGAGTTCTAGAATTTTTTTTGTATTCTTTATTTTA
Source organism: Quercus tomentella (assembly GCA_028535165.1). NCBI lineage: Eukaryota > Viridiplantae > Streptophyta > Magnoliopsida > Fagales > Fagaceae > Quercus > Quercus tomentella. Next base: position 3,343,399 of record JAPQVY010000133.1, read on the forward strand.
TTTTCAGTTCGCTATAACTTGATTGTCCAAAAATCAAGTTTTAAATTGAAACTTGATTTTTAGATAATCGAGTTTTAAAACAGGGGCATTTCCCTAAATAGTTTCAGATATAGGGCATTTTGCTAAAAAGTTTTGGTGAAAAGGGCAAATGCCCATTTTCTCCTAAAGAGGGAAGTTTGGCTTTAGTAATGTGAATATGCTCGACTTCATATGCAGTGTATGGGAGGTTTTTTCTGATCCCGATGGATGATGTGCTAGGGCTTGACTTAACAAAGTTGTGTTGTCATGAAAAAGAGATTGGAGAGAAATGATCACATTCACTTTAAGATCATTGATTTTCAATCTTTATATTTTATTGCTTGCAATTGCATAGTTCCCATTCCAAAAGAAAATTATTTTTGCCACTACAAAGATAGATATGTGAACTTCTATGGTGTGAGTATCCTTTTCTGTTTGGTAAATAGTTTCAAGACTAGAATCAAGGCCAAAATGGGCATTTGTCCCTTTCACCCAAAAGATGTAACAAAATGCTCTTGTTCTAAAACTATCTAGAAAAATGCCCCTGTTTTGAAACTTGATTTTCTAAAAATTGAGTTTCAATGAAAAACTCAATTTGATGAAAATCAAGTAATATGAGAAATTTTACATTTTCTAAAAATCAAGTTTTTCATTGAAACTTGATTTTTAGAAAATCGAGTTTAAAACAGGGGTATTTTGCTGGAAAGTTTTGGCGAAAGGGGCAAATGTCCATTTTGGCCCTAGAATCAAGGTTGTGTTTCCAGCTTGTAACATGTTTAAAAAATGATTAAAAAATTAATAAAAACAATTCTAATCTTCAAACGGAGAAATAACACACTAGGGAGACTTCAATACATAGGGGAACCCCATTTAATTTTAAAGTTTAACTCTCTTTTTTTTCTATTTCTTTTTAAATTTGTTAGTTACAAAAATGGGCGTTGATTAATTCAGACTATGATTCTTCTCATAAAGGATAGTAAAGAATACTACTGTATTACAAAACTCTTAAATAGTCCAAAAACTCAAACTTATGATTGTTGTATTTACTATTTACATCAATGAAAAGCTTGGTAAATTCGAGGTCGAATTAATAAAATAGGGCGTATTAAAAATTCACACCTAAAAAATCCATTGGATAATAGCAACTCCCTAATATGGATGAAGATGCACATTAAACCCAAAATCACAATTTCGCAAATACTCTTGAGTCAAATGGCTGTCGGTGTTGAGTCTGTCGAAATTCCTTATTAGCTAGGCATGTCCTCCTCCCTCCTACGTGTCTCTTAGCTTGTGAATTTTCAAGGAAGTACCCATCATAATGAAAAGCAAAAGACACGTTTTTCCGGAATGCATCCAATTACTACGTAAGAGAAAACAATGAAACACACGTATCAATGCACCACTCGTTCAACATCAACGTCACAATATAGTTCATACATATTGGAATGTTACTTGACGAAACATAGTGGACCACAAATGGTGGGTTGATTTGGGTCCTCACAAATGGTATCAAGGAGAAAACCTGATAAGTTTGTGTGGGCTCTAGACGTCAAGGATTGCCTTAGGTTGATTGGATATTAATTAAATGTGTGTTGTGTGAGTGTATTTTGAATTTCACATTGGGCATATAGCCCTGTAAATCAGTAATATTGTCTTTTCTTATTTCTCTTTTACTAGAAGAACCAATATTCAAATCTCCATCTCATTATTGTACTAAGTAATTGGCAATACAAGTGCAAGGTCAATTTGGGAATTGAATCTTTCTGCCATTAAAATTGAAGAAATAATTAGATGCCTATATATTAGATCAATCATAGTGCCCTTATAACTACAACTATTTTCAACAAACATCTGAAGAATTAATGCATTTAGATATATATAGCAGGTATATGTATGTGAATTTCTGTCTAAGAGAGGGAGAGAGATATGGAGGGGGAAAGGACCTATGTATTGACTGAATCATATGCAATGAATGGAGGAGAGGGCCCTAATAGCTATGCTGATGTCGCGGAAGCCTAAAAAAAGCACACACGATGCTCTCTTGATGGAACAGAAACTAAACTGTTAGTTCCTAGTAGTAAACCTCGAATCCATGAGAAGTTTCCCTGAATTCACAAGGAGAATAAAATTGGAATCTGAAAGTTCAAATATGTGTAAAAACACCCTTGAACGTTTAGACCCCCCAAATTACAACTTAACCAATTCAAGCTTTATGTCAAACAACTAGTGTGCGGAAAATGAACATAAGCTATAAACAGAATTGGAAATCAATCTAAGCCAATTAAAAACACATCCAAGGCAGAAAATAAAAGGCAAAGATAAAGGGAAGAGAGATGCAAACACAAGGACAACACACGATGTGTTATCGAAGAGGAAACCGAAGCCCTCGGCGTAAAACCTCTCCGCCGCCCTCCAAGCGGTCAATAATCCACTAGAAAATGTAGTTGGGATACATGAACAGCAATAGACCCTCCAAGCCTAATCTACCCGATGTACCTAAGCCCTCCAAGCTTCTTGCTCCAACGAGGTTGCGCCGAACCTTTTTCTTTTCTAGCTTACCGGATTCCGCTACTAAACCATAGCATCCGCCATCCTTGGCATCTTCCAATGCTTCCCAAAACTCCAAGAACACTCAACACTCTAAATGGGTGTGGGTAGTGTTTGGATAGAAATCTCCTCTCAATAGGTATGACAATGAGAGAGGGAATGAGAAGAGACTACAAAGATTTCTCTCTAAGAATGAGTAGCTCTCTCTAATTGGGTGGGTGTTTTGAAGAAACCTCTCTTAGGGTTTTTCTTTCTGAATAGCCACACATATTTTGTGGGAATGAGGGGTATTTATACTGGTGTGAGAAAAGAATGCAAAGAGTCAGTTTTTCCAAAAACAGGGTTGGCTGGCTACTTGACCTCGCGACTTAACTGAGTCGCGAGTTCAAGTCGCGAGCCAGCTAAATGGCCAGTCTGGATTTTTGTCCTGTAGTGCTCCAGCTGGCATGACTGTTCAGCTCCCCTGCATGCTTTGCACGTGTGCAACTTTTGGCGGCTTGCAAGCCGCGATCCACCAGCGAGTCCTAGCCACGAGTCTCTGCTTCACTGCACTGTCTTGAGCATTTCTTCACACTCTCTCACACACTACCCTTACATGATTCCCACCTAAATACAAGGTTTCTAAGTGCTATATTACAAGCAAATTTGGCACGGAATAAAGCCAATTAGGTGGTTGAATAAATTCAACCTTACAATCTCCCCCTTTGGCTATTCCGTGACAAAACCCTAAAACAGACTCTAGACTTAACATGTGAGTTGGGAACAGTTGAACAAAAACTCACTCACACCTAACTCTAGAAACTGTGAAGCACTTGAATCATATGAACATAATACTCCTGAAACACAACAATACACCATGATCATTGTAAGCAGAAAATTATAAAATGCATATGAAACAGGCAATATGTGATCAAGCAAAGATGGAGTTAAGAAACAAGCCATGGCTTGATCAACCAAGTGAACACCACAAGGTAGTGATCACAGTGCTCATTCACACTTGGAATGAACACAAGGACATACAAGTTAACAAGCACAAGGCAAGACACTTGTATGTTCAACACTCAACCAATGCATAACACACAAGGTATATGCATCTAGGAACAATCCTACAAGGGCACAAGAGTGACAGTACAAATATCAAAATGCAGAACATTTAGATCAAAGTACTGATTTCAACATAGCATAAAGGCTGCAATTAGCAAGGTACAAACCATAAAGCCTACAAACTATGCATAAAACATAAACCCTAAAAGCTTACAAAAGCACATGGGTACAGATAACAAAACATCCTGAATAACATCATCAAAATATGTTAAAGTTTAAACCAAGAGTATAGATAAGAGTTAGAAACAACTATACACCAAAACACAGTGTATCAAACCCATAAAAGACATATAAACAAAGTCTTTGAAATTGACAACTCCCCCTCAACACATTACTCCCCCTTAAGATCTGCTTTTCTGCTTCTCAATCAACAATGTCATCATCACCAGAAACATCTCCCCCTTTTTGACAGGAATGGCCAAAGGGTCACTGTGCAGGCTGAGTGGTGAAGCTGTCAAGTTTTGCAGACAAAACATCAATCTGGTCCTGCATGGCTCTCATCCTCTCAGAGTGCTCAGTCTGGATTTCTCTGATCCCATCAAGTCTTTCCAGAATGATTTGGAAAGCATCTGGAGGTGTATCTGAAGCAGTTGATGCTCTGGGTCTTTTGCCACTTCTCCTGGGTGTTGAGGTTGATGCATGCCCTGCTGCCTCTGCTTCAGTATCCATTGGAACACCTTCTCCTTCATCACCTTCATCTTCTTCTCCTGGAAGCCTAACACTTATTCTTTTGCAAGTAAGCTTGTTAATTGCAGAAGGTGTGGACATGGGACTGATGTCTTGAGGGATTGGAACACCCTTACTTCTAAAAATCCTCATCAGCAAGCTGGGAAAGATCAATTTTGGCCTAGAGGTTGTTCTTGTCTCATCCACAATAGTGTCATATATGTGGGAACTTATGTCTATGAAATTCTTTTCTTTGAGGTCCATCAGAAAGATTGCTCTAGCACAATTGATTGTAGTCAACTTCTTAATGGGATAGAGGTTAAACATCATGATGATTGTTAGACACCTCATGTCTACTTGAAAGGCAGTGGTATTCAAACATTTCCCTTCTCTCTGCCCACCTATCTTTTGTTGAACTTTTTCAATAGAAACACTTCTATCCTTGTAGTTGATAAATTCCTCATCTTCTAGTCCTTCAAGACCTAATGCATCATCTATGACATGTGCATCCAGAATGAATTCCTTACCTCTAACCCAGCAACTTAACTCATTCTCCCTTATCACAGCATTTGAGTAAAATTCCCTAATCAGGGGTTCACACACTACAGGGAAATCACACAGAAGCTTTTCCCATCCTCTTCCTTCAAAACAGCCGGGGATAAAGGTTTGTCTCAAGTCCTCCAAATCTACAAATCTTTCTTGAATAATTCCTGCTTTCAAGAAGTTATCCTTGTATCTCTCAAAGTGATGAACTGACCTAAACAGTTTAGGATCCATTTTCAATCTTTTGTCAGCCTTCTTTGCAGGAGTTTTCTTCTTAGGAGGAGAAGGAGCCATCTGTGAGCAAGCAGAAGAGGCCACAACAGCATAGAGTAATATATGTGCAGAACAAGTCAGTACCATGTAGGATAACAAAGAGATCTCAGACAAACAAATTAACTTTGAACACTTAAATCATAAGCTACTTAGAAAAATCACATGGATAAACAAGCCTAAGATAGGAAACATATACAAAATCATCAGATAAAGATACCATCCTAGAGGTAGATAATGGGAAATGATAAGGGTCATAACCAGCATTGTTAAACTAACAGATGCACCCAACAGATTAACACAAAAGAACATGCACATCATCAAACGGAGCATTTTGGGAACAACACACAGCTCAATATCAGATAAAAAAAAAAAAAAAACACACTTAGCTAAGCACAGGATGAAGACAACTAGGAACAAAACAAACTTTAGCAAGATCATCAGCAAGCTAAGCATGAACAAAGAATAATAGTCGAAACACAAACCCATTTCTAAATCACAGACATAAAAAAAATCAAGGGGAAAAACACAAAATTAAGTAGAAATGAGTTCGAAATTGAAAACCCATACCTGAGACATGAAGAATTTGAGCAGAAAATGTGCAACAATGGAGATTGAAAATGGGAGCACGGAGTGTTTGGGAAGGAGATGTTTTAGAGAGAAAATGAACAGTTACTAAAGTTCGAGGGAAAACTGAAAAAGATTTAAAAACTGCTCCTTTTTCTGCCAAACACGCGATTTTCGCGACTTGATTAAGTCGCCACACAGTCGCCAGATCAAGCCGCCAAAACACTTAAGGACAAAAATTTGAAAAATTTTTCTAAGTGTTTTTCGCGACTGGAAGGTCTACCCGCGAATGAGTCGCGAGCTGAGCCGCGAAAATCTCTGAATAACCTCGCGACTGGACCTTTCACTCGCGAACAAGTCGCCAAAAATGACCAGCGAAGATGCGACTGAGGCTCGCGACTTGACATACCCGCGACTGAGCCGCCAAAACAGGGCAAAACTGGATTTTTGAAATTTTCAGATTTTTCAACCAAAATACTTTCCAAAAACACCTAAAACACGCAAAAATCTTTTTGTGCTTGATTTAACAAAGATTGAGCATGTGAAAACACATTTTATCAAGTACAATCACACAAATGAATATGGCATTTATTGAACATAAACTTGTGTGTTGTGTGTGGATATCAACAATGAGATAGTCCTTAGTCTAATGTGAAGCTTCAATGATCAATTCAACCAAGACATACACAATTAGCACTAGATTACGTGACCCATCTCAATTATAGACGTATGTATATATGACCTCCCACAAAAACTTGATAATATGACTTGGAGCTTTACATTTGACTCCACTATTAATCAACATTTGATCTTTTTGATCTTTTGAGGCAATCACCTCTCATTGTGAGAGTGATAGTTGACATTTCCTTTTGATGAACAAGCCTTTGGCTTTTTGAATAAAACATTTCTCTTTAATTTTTTTTTTGGTCGCTTTCCCTTTTTCCTAGTCGAATACTAGTATGTGCGACAGGCTTTTGCAGCTCAATATCTCTTTTCATTTGGAGATTTACATTTGGTGAGCTCTTTTTAGCAAAAACAAAAATAAAGAGTGGGAAGATATATAGACACAAGTCTATGCAAGTCTCAAGATCAACAAAACCATTCACTAATCATTCATGACAAGTTTGAAGATCTATTTACAACAATCACAAGGATTTCAAAATTTCTCCCACATAGATATGAGTGCATGAAGACAAGCAATGCTCGAAAATGCACAAAGCCATTAGCACAAAGGTACAAGGCAAAACAAGTTTTGAGACAAAAACTCAACAAAGTCAATCAAGCTTTTTTGATTTTCTAATTTTTATGTGTTTTTTGGATTTTTGACACACGAAGCAAAAAGATTGATAAGACAAAAGAAATATACACAAGAAGACAAACAGACAACCAATAGCAAAAACAGCAAGTAAAACAAACAAACATTGTCACAAAGCATAGGAAGTATTAATGCATGGACATGTTCTAATGCTTATGCATGAGTACCCTTTTTCACCCACACGTCACTTGCGTTTGGGGTGATTTCCTTATAGGATTGGGTACGGGAGTTAGGGCTTTCAAACCTTCGTGAGAAGCTTTCCAAGCAGTTGGTGAATGCACCAATCATCTTCATCACGTTCATCATTCCGGGATCACCATTCTGATCTCTAGATTGATCACCTGCCCAAATTCTTCTATCATTTCTAGGTCCTCCTAACCTTTGAGGAGGTGCACTGTTCTTTGCTCTTAGCTTTTGGCAATTTGATCGAGTATGCCCTTGAAGTCCGCAATAATGACACACATAAGTCACTCTAGGACCTCTTTGTGGTCGTGGACGTGACTTGGCACGAGATTCGGATCTGCCCACAGATTGACTACGGGAATTCAGCATCCGTTGGTTCACCACATTCTTCTTCTCCTCCATTTTGAGTTTCTCATCAGTAAGGTCAGCTACAACTGGATCTTTAGCCTTAACAAACTTCACTTCTTTAGTGACATTTCCAGACGAGCTACTTCCTCCGGTATATCCCAATCCGGATTTGTCTGAAAAGCTCTTTTGAGATGAGATAACATCATCTAGCTTCTTGGTGGTGACCCTCTCTACTTTAGCATTTGCTTGCACAACCTCATTCTCAAGAAATCTTACTTTTGTGTAAGCTTCGGACAACTCACCATTCAAAGTTTCTATCTCGCATTTGGCCTCCCTATATCGGATTAGGAGACTTTTGTAGTCCTCCTCTGCCTTCTTCATTTTTCTCACAGTAGCCTTGGCCACCCTTGTGTACTCACCCGACTTTTCCAAGAGTGAGTTATAATTTTCTTGAAGATTTGCTGTGCTTTCATCTTGTTCAGCATCTGATTCTTCAACAATTCCTAGTGATTCATCATCACTATGTTCTCCAAGGTCTTGTACAAGCAGATTCAACTCCTCTGAAGACTCAACGTGAGCAATGGTCATAAAAGCTGAATAGTTCCCCTCTCCATCACAGCTCTCTTCAGATTCTGAATCAGACGAATCAGAGTCACTCAATGTCGTGACATACACTTTACCTTTCGATTTCAAATAATTCGGACATTCCTTCTTAAAGTGTCCATGCCAGTTACATTCGAAGCAAGTGACACCTTGTGTAGGTTGGGATTCTTTACCATCTCTCTTTTTGAATTCCCTTTTCTCCCTTCTAGAACTTTGGAATTTTCCTTTATCACCAAATTTTCCATTATTCTTAAACTTCAAGAACTTTCGGAAATTTTTTACAAGGTATGCAACATCTTTATCAACCACATCGTCTTCCGATGAGTCATGGACTTCTACCTTCTCATTAATGGTCTTAAGAGCAAGGGATTTACTCTTCCGTTGATTGGGCAGCGACATTTCATAAGTCTGAAGAGAACCGACCAGCTCTTGGACTTTGATGTCATCTAGGTCCTTGCTCTCTTCAATCGCTGTCACTTTAGCACGAAAACTTTCCGGCAATGATCGAAGGATCTTCCTTACGATTTTAGAATCCTCCGTTTTCTCCCCCAAGTTGAACTTACTGACAACCACCTCATTTAGCTTCCCATAGAAAGAGTCAAAAGACTCATCCTCACTCATCTTGAGCTCCTCAAACCGGGTGGTCAGCATTTGTAACTTGGTGTCCTTCACTTTCTTCGTGCCTTCATAGGTAGTTTCCAATATCTCCCATGCTTCTTTGGCAACGGTGATGTGAGAAATCCTGTGAAATTCATCTGGAGACACACCACAGAAAATAGCATTTAAAGCTTTACTGTTAGCATTAGATGCAGCGAGTGCTGCCTTATCCCATGTGGATTTGGCTGCCTCAGGTCTAGTCCAACCACTTTCAACTGCATCCCAAACAGATTCATCAATGGAGCATAGAAATGCTCTCATGCGAACCTTCCAAAAAGCATAATTACTACCATCAAAATATGGAGGTGCATTTAGGGATTGAGACCTATCCATTTCAAAAAGGGAGTCAAGGATCACACAATGGTAATGAAACCAATAACAGTGTACCCGCTCTGATACCAATTGAAAGTTCAAATATGTGTAAAAACACCCTTGAACGTTTAGACCCCCCAAATTACAACTTAACCAATTCAAGCTTTATGTCAAACAACTAGTGTGCGGAAAATGAACATAAGCTATAAACAGAATTGGAAATCAATCTAAGCCAATTAAAAACACATCCAAGGCAGAAAATAAAAGGCAAAGATAAAGGGAAGAGAGATGCAAACACAAGGACAACACACGATGTGTTATCGAAGAGGAAACCGAAGCCCTCGGCGTAAAACCTCTCCGCCGCCCTCCAAGCGGTCAATAATCCACTAGAAAATGTAGTTGGGATACATGAACAGCAATAGACCCTCCAAGCCTAATCTACCCGATGTACCTAAGCCCTCCAAGCTTCTTGCTCCAACGAGGTTGCGCCGAACCTTTTTCTTTTCTAGCTTACCGGATTCCGCTACTAAACCATAGCATCCGCCATCCTTGGCATCTTCCAATGCTTCCCAAAACTCCAAGAACACTCAACACTCTAAATGGGTGTGGGTAGTGTTTGGATAGAAATCTCCTCTCAATAGGTATGACAATGAGAGAGGGAATGAGAAGAGACTACAAAGATTTCTCTCTAAGAATGAGTAGCTCTCTCTAATTGGGTGGGTGTTTTGAAGAAACCTCTCTTAGGGTTTTTCTTTCTGAATAGCCACACATATTTTGTGGGAATGAGGGGTATTTATACTGGTGTGAGAAAAGAATGCAAAGAGTCAGTTTTTCCAAAAACAGGGTTGGCTGGCTACTTGACCTCGCGACTTAACTGAGTCGCGAGTTCAAGTCGCGAGCCAGCTAAATGGCCAGTCTGGATTTTTGTCCTGTAGTGCTCCAGCTGGCATGACTGTTCAGCTCCCCTGCATGCTTTGCACGTGTGCAACTTTTGGCGGCTTGCAAGCCGCGATCCACCAGCGAGTCCTAGCCGCGAGTCTCTGCTTCACTGCACTGTCTTGAGCATTTCTTCACACTCTCTCACACACTACCCTTACATGATTCCCACCTAAATACAAGGTTTCTAAGTGCTATATTACAAGCAAATTTGGCACGGAATAAAGCCAATTAGGTGGTTGAATAAATTCAACCTTACAGAATCCACCAGAAAAAAATTTGACAAAACGTTTGTGTTTATTGATAATAGTCTAATTTGCCACTGACGGCTACAAAACATATAAATACTGGGAAAAACGTCTAAAAACCCTAATTAGCACTAATTACGCGATTAGGTGACAAAAATACCGAATTTTACCAAAAATAGAAAAATTGAGTTAAATGCAGAATCATAAACTACTGACCTTAAGGGTCGTCCCAAAATAGAAAGGACATTATTCTGACTTTTAAACTAAAAGTTATTAAGGAAAAACAAATATTACTATAAATAGCAAAAACACTGTTTTTGGGGTCATAATGAAGGAATTCGCCTAAATTTTGGCGACATTCATGATATCATGAATCTGGATCAGAACGCCGTTTCCCTTCAACCTGCAAAATTTCATGCAATTCCGACACTATTACCCCGATAGCCCCTACTGACACCCCCCTTTGATCTTGCGTTGTGACTTCCTGCGTCCCTGCTGTTCCAGGAAGGCATGTGCTGTCTATTCTATATCATATGCTCAAAACTCCATCTATCAAATATACTTTTTGATCTATTTTCTTATTTGGTGGTTTGTATCACATCGCCATCTATTTATCTCTTTATATATGCCTTTTTAAATGAAGCAAGTTCGACAATTGTTAGTGTTTTCTGTAAATATAAGTTCTATTTCAAATTTTTTTTTATTATTATAAATATTTGTAGGATTTTGAGAAATTTATATTGGGGAGTCTGAAAACTTTTCATTATTTAAATCAATCAAATTGCTATGAGCTGAATGGTGTAAATGATGCTCATGAATATCTTGCAACCAGAAGGGCTATGGACACAGTTGGATTTAGTGAGGAAGAACAGGATGCCTTTTTGTAACTTTAGAAGATGCGTTTTCTTTATGAATGTTCAATCAGATTTCTCATCATTATATAATTCTTTTCAGGAGGCAAGATTCAACGTTATAGATGCAATTCTTCATCTAGATATATTGTGCTTTAGTAGTTCTTTGATTCTTCTTGGATTGAAGCTATACCATTTTTGTTGTTTTTTTTTTTTTTTTCTTTTTTCCTTTTTGTCTCATTGTTAAGCAAATTTGTTGGATTTTTTTAATTTTAAATTTAGGCCTTTTTAGTCTCTTTTTTTTTTTGTGTGCCTAATTTTCATTTCATGTAAATTTTATTTAATAATGATTAGCACCAAAATTCTTCTTTGCTACCTTCAGTTTTGTTTTCTAAACTCATTAAAGTCCTAAATTTACTTTCCACCGAATAGAAAGAAGAAAGGAACCGAATTCAACCAATTGCCTAAAAATCAAGAATTCCCTGACTCTAGACCAAAATATTCAAAATTAGAGACAAAATATTTTAAATTTGGAGATGGTTCTGGCTATAAATTAAAGGTTTTTTTTTTTTTTTTTTTTGAACTCACATGTGCAGCTTATGTTTTCGACGACAGAATCAAAAGAATGAGATAAATTTAATAACTTTTGACCCATAACAGATAATGAATGGGATATTTTTTTTCCTAAGATGGAATGGATCAAGGATATGTGACACTAACAATTTGAGACAAAATATTACTACCACTTTTTAAGATCTCATTTTTAGCAGTTTTTCTGTGCATTGCATGAATTAGTGACTAGTTTATTAGTAAACACCTTCCTCAGACGCCTTTATATTGCATCAAACCATGAACGGAGGAGAGGGTCCTAATAGCTATGTTCATAACTCCACCTATCAGGTATATATTCTGTAATATTCATTCTTTTTTTATTATTATCTATTTTCCTATTTTAGTTAATTTGTACTACATCTTCATTTTTAATGTCGTTTGTTAAATCAACTACTATCTTTTATATATATATATATATATGACCCTTGTATGGGTATTTGGTGTTTGGGTGGTGAGATCATTGGCGTAGTTTATGACCTAAATTTAGAGGTCTTAAATTTAATTCACTACATTATTAATCTCTAAAGTTTTTGAAAAACACTATTTCCTTTGTGTGTATGTATAAACTAATTAACTTATATGAAATCTGTCTAGTTTATTAGTAAACACCTTCCTCAGACGCCTTTATATTGCATCAAACCATGAACGGAGGAGAGGATCCTAACAGCTATGTTTCATAACTCCACCTATCACTCTATCAGGTATATATTCTGTAATATTCATTCTTTTCTTTTCTTTTTAATCTAATTTCCTATTTTAGTTTGCACTGTATCTTCATTTTTAATGTCGTTTGTTAAATCAACTACTATCTTATATATATGACCCTTGTATGGGTATTTGGTGTTTGGGTGGTGAGATCATTGGCGTAGTGTATGACCTAAATCTAGAGGTCTTAAATTTAATCCACTACATTATTAATCTCTAAAGTTTTTTGAGAAACACTATTTCCTTTGTGTGTGTATAAACTAATTAACTTATATGAAATCTGTCTAGCACTAAATATGATATATATATATATATATATTTATTTATTTATTTATTTATTTATTGACCTACTTGATAGTTATCACTTTGTCAAAAAAATACTTGATAGCTATCACTCTCAATTTCACCAACCAAGGTGGACCAAGTTACTTTAGAATGGGTAAGCTTCCTATGGTAGGACGATAAGCGAACTCGAAAGCAATAAAGTATATATTGAAAATTCAATATTAGTTCATTTGAGTTTATTTTGAATCAGGGCTGAGTTTATATGTTTGGAGTAAATTTTTATACAAACAAAGCTCACCTATTAATTGATTAACTTATTGATAGTCTTTTCCCGTTCAAAATAAATTTCATGATTAAAATCATTTATTCATGCACAAATGCATTTTAATGATAAATAACATATATATTAAAATTATATTATTTAAGTTCATTTATGATAGATAAGAACCTTTTTGTTCATGAAGAACTAGGAATGGATCATTGAAAGAATTGCATAAAGAAAATTAAATGCAGAAGATGCGTATTTTCATGTTAAACTCTCCTGAGAATATTTATTTATTTTTGCCAAGAGTATTGTAACTGAATTAGCACCTTCTCATACACAAAGTAGGTCTAGGGAAAAAGGGTTTAAGCGGCAAGATTAGCAACATGTTATAATTATCTCTAAAAAAAAACCTCTCTTCTAAGAAAATATGGTGGAAACAATGTAAGGGCTTGATGGGGTTTTGAAACTGGTCACCCAGAATTATTTTATTTAATTTCCAAGAAATTTGCAATAAAAAAAAATGTAACAATGAATAAGGGAACACTTAACTCATGCATCTCTAATAGCATAATCATTTTGAGAATCTCAGTGTTTTATTTCCATGAATAATCCATGAAAGCCCCTAGATATCATAAAGACTGGACATAAGCACACTCAAATCATTACTAAAACACTCTTACTAGATAAGAAACAAGAGCCCATAACTCCATAAGCCTATATAGTGAACAGCAACAACTATATATATATATTGGTAAAAAAAATGGGTAGAGGAAGGAACCAATGTGGCTTTTTTACTTGGATATTACTATAATAGCACCTTATCCATTCCTGAGCAAGACCCCCATATTCCCGATCTATGTGAGGAACTAACTTGTATTATTATCATTTATTTATCTTATTTAAGCCAAAAACACATGTTTTTCACTTTCACTTCGTCCATTCAATAACTGCGCGAAGAAGACAAAACAACGAAAGACACATATCTATGCATCACTTTATTCTACGTATTTCAACGTGAATACGTGATAATGCAGTTCATAGTTCACACATATTGGAATGTTACTTCACGAAACACATGGGACCAAAATATTGAATTATTTATTCAATGAAAAGTAGTGACAAACACATGGGCCAATACATATCGTTAAGAAGTAGCCCTTGTAGACCACACATTTTTTAAACAAATCATAGAAAAACACATTAGTGTTTTAGTTAACTCTTTAAAGGGTATGTGCAGCTGCAAGTTCTTAATCAATTATTGTTGCAGTACTGAAGGCCAACTTAGAGACCCAGTTGGAAATGCTTCTCCTGTTAAGAAATATTCTTTGATGCCACCAATGACGACTTTTGTTAACGTTTTGTTTTTTCCCCTGAATGATAAGTACCCATAAGGTCCATAACTAATATTAATTTTCTGCCATTATTTTTATTTAATTTTTTTTTGAAAGAAAGAAAGAAAGAAAGAAAGAAATATATATATATATATATATTTATATATGCCTAAGATGATTTGATTGGTGCCAAAAACCTTGTAACTCAATTAATTGGCATTTCTTATTAAGTCCATAACATCTAAGATTCACATCCCTCTCTCCGTTGTAACAATCCAATTATTATGAGAATTTGAGATAATAAATAAAGGCGAAAACACTATTTTGGTCCCTACATTTTAAGGTCATAATTAATTTAGTTCCGACATTTTGATTGAAGTCAATTTGGTCTATATTATTTTCAACTTATAGTCAATTTGGTCCCTACCATTAAATGAGTAACAGAAAATGCTTATATGACAAACGGCGTGTACACATGGCACATTGAAGCTGACATGGCAAAATAAAATAATATTAACTTTTTTTAATAGATTTTTAAAATGCCACATCAACATTTAAATTTTTTTTAAAAGCTCAATTTAAAAAAAAAAATTTTGATTTCTCAATTTAAAGAAAGATTTTAAAAAATTAGTTCTCATGAAAAAAATTAGCACCTAACAACAATACAACATTACAGTTTTTTCTTACATTTTCTCGTACTTTATTGACAATCAATTACAAAACCACTTTCTTGATTTTTCTATCTTAAAACCTTCAATTCAAATACATCCTACAACATTTCACCTACATACAATTGAGAAACATCCAGATCAAAAAAAGCTAATAAAAATTGAAATTTTAGAACACACAAAATCTAGTAAATTTTCATTCGCTAGCAATGACTTTCTCGATAACCAAACAGAGAAGGAAAAAAAACCCAGATGGAGAAAGTTGATTTCATTCTAATTGTTATTTGTTTCTACAAATGAATCGAAAATTGAAACAAGATTTTTGTTTGTTATTTGTTACAAATATGAGATGTGTTTCTCTTGAAGAGGAAGTAGGAACCTAGTCAAAGCTCTCCATGGAAATCAAGCAAATCAAGTACACTATCATCTTCGGAATAGAAGTACCAAAATATACCACACTGAACCAAGGCAAAAGTCAAGATCATCAATCATTAGTTTTGAAGAAGACAAAAGCTTCTACGATTACATGAAAGAGGAGTTCTTGACAAAAAAATATGGAACCATTGGTCATGTATTGTGATGCTCAAATTGATTGAGTGTGTGTTGTATAGATGCGTTTGAAGTCACAGATCAATCATTTACTAGGTTGATCTGGGTCATTACAAATGGTTTTAAAGTCAACCTAATAATTTTGTGTGGGTTCAAGATGTCAAAGATATTTAAATAGAGTTTGTTATTACCTAGATTAATTAGGTATTGATTAAGTGTGTTGTGTAAGTGTATTGTGGATTTCACATCACACATATAGCCTTACAGCTCAATGATATCATCTCTTCTCCTTTATGAAAATAATCAAGATTCAAATTGTACTATGTATTTGACATCACTAGGAAATAATATCTTGGTGAACACTTTTCTTAGACAACTATATATTGCATCGATTGCAATGCTCTTATAACGACAATTATTTTCAACAATCATATTAAGACATGCACCTAGAAATATATAGCAAGAATTTATATGTGAATTTCTGTCTGAGAGAGAGAGAGAGAGAGAGAGAGAGGACCTATGCGTTGCCTGAATCTGAATCATACACAATGAATGGAGGAGAGGACTGTAACAGCTATGCTCAAAACTCCAACTATCAAATATATTTTTTGATCTATTTTCCAATTTGGTGGTTTGTATCACATCGCCATTTAATGGTGTTCGTTAAAGAAACTACAACTTTTCAAAAATATGTTGGACACTAAAAAAAATGATTGATATTGACCTACTCGATGGCAATCACTTTGAATTACTGATCACAATGAACCAATAATCGGTACTTTCCTAGGTTAGGATTGTAACTATGTTTTTTTTTTTTTTTTTTTTTTTTTGGAACTTGAAGGTATATATGAACAACTCAAGTCATTTATTGTTGAAAAGTTTTAGCTCAAAACTAATTTGGATATCTTGCTTCAATCTATTATGTGGCGATTAAAGAGATTATTTATGTGTAGTTTTAGTCACATGTTATCTAATGAATTGAAAAAAAAAAAAAAAAACTCCAAACTAATTAGGAACCAAATTATTTTATAGCCCCACCTATGAGACATAAGAACGCATTTTTTCATAAAGAGCTGAGGATGGATATATAATTCAATGTATAAAGACAACCAAATGCCGAAGATGAGTATTTTTATTTTACATTCCCCTGATAAAATATAGTGGAAATAAGTCTAACAATTTGAGGGCAAGATAGTGTTTTGAAAATAATCACCCAAAATTATTTAAATTTATTTCCAAGAAAATAACATTCCAAATTCCTCTACTCTTAGATGATTTTCATGGTTCTAATCTATATATATAATATAAAACGAAAGATGTTTGATTATTTGTTGACGTCCTTATATTATGTCATATAAGCTTTGGAGCCTTCACAATTTTTCACATCATTATTATTTTTTAAATATGATTTATTCTCTTTATTATTTATTTTGAAGAACTCTGAATGTTCAATAAGTGTATAAAACACTATGAACGTTTAGACCCCCAATTAACAAATTACCAATTCAAGCTTAATATCAAACAATTAATATGCGGAATATAAACATAAGCATATAACAGAATTGATAAACAATCTAAACCAAATAAAATCACATCCACAGCAGAAATTAAATGGCAAAGATTAAGAGAAGAGAGATGCAAACACAAGGACTACACAACGATGTGTTATCGAAGAGGAAACCGAAGCACTCGGCATAAAACCTCTCCGCCGCCCTCCAAGCGGTAAATAATCCACTAAAGAATGTAGTTGGGATATGTTCATTTTTAGACCCCTTAAAACACAATTGGATTAACCTAGTTAATTAGCCAAGTGATTACTTAGTCCAAATTCCAAATCTAGGTTATCACAATCAAACAATCATATCATGCATAGCAACGAAAAGATAAATAACACAATGATATGATCACCCAAGAAACCAAACCGGTAAAAACCTAGGGAAGATTTAACCTAGCTATCCTCAAGATAAACCTGAATCCACTATGAAAGAATCGAAGTTTTACAATAGGACTTAGACCACTAACATCCTATTGCTACCCACCAGTAGAAACTTACTGACATGACCGCGTGCAAGCTCCGAGACCACGAACTCCTTCTTTCTTGGATTCTCCAGCAAGTACAAGCACACCCGCTTGTGTTTCTTTAAGTTCTTATGGCAGCAACTGAATGATCATCAAGTTCTTGAACGAATCTCCTTCTTGATAATCCTAAGCTTGTGTAAAGGAAAGCTCCTCACAAATCTCACAAGAGATTTACACAAACAACAATATGAGCAATCTCTAAAACGTGGCTAGGGTTTGCCTTATATACCTAGGGCAAAAACATAAAACCCTAAACCGTTTTAATGAACTAGGGCTGAGTTGGAATTCTGCAGAAAAACGCATTCTACCCGATTTTCGATTGATCGAGCCTAAGCTTTGATCGATCGAACCAGGCCGAAATGCACTATTAAATCTACATCAGCTTGAATCCAACTTTACATAAATGTCACAACTTTGAGCAAATCTAAACAAGACTAAACAACTTGTTTTGATCATGGTTTGCCAACAATACACATTAGAGTTCTAAATACATTAGTTCCTAATTCTTTAGAACCTAACAAACTCCCCCTTTGGCAATCCATGACAAAACACAACTGAAAGCTCAAAGTTTACAGGAAAAAGCCCTTTACAAAAAAATGCTCATTAAAAACAAATTCAATCCTAACTACTATCCATCAGTTGCAACTGTAGACAGCAACTCAATTGAATCAACCTGTATATTTCCTGAAACACTTAAACAAAAATGCATAACCGCATGTATGGAAAATACAAGTAAACAAAATAAATCTTTGATTTCACTCAACACAAAATAAAGACATATATTAATGAATAACTCATAAATATAAATCAATAGGCAGTGAAACAAGAAACATATGAAACAATAAATGTATCTCCCCCTAACATGAATAGCCCAACAAAAATATAACAAGAGCTAAAAAAAGATAAATACAGAGTGAAGCACCTAGATACAATCTAAACTCCACAAGCTCCAACAAACAAAAATGTTCTCCCCCTGAAAACAAAAACTCTACAAGTGCTCAAAACCTAAATGCACTCCCCCTTTTTGTGACGGAATGCCAAAGGGCAATCAAAATCCATAATCAAAAGGAGGTGGCAGTGAGGATCGTCGAAACTGTGCCAACTCTGCACGTAAAGCACAGATCTCATCGAGTACATCCACCAAAATCTATCCATGAGCCGCCTGAACGGTCAAGACATGATCCAACGTACGTCGAATGTCTGAATCATTCGAAGTAGTCGGTGGAGGAACATCAGCATCAGCAACAGCAGCACCAGACGCCTTAGTCGTATCAGCACCTGTAGAAGAAAGAGGAGGGGGAACAGCACCAGATGACTCACCTCTAGGACGCGTAGAGCCAACTCTCAAGTGAGCAACCCTCTGCCTAAGGAAGGTGGCACCTATGGGAGCTATGACATGAACGGGCTCACCGACAGGGAAATCAGCTAAACCGAGAAACAACAAAATCCTATAAATGAAAATAGGATGAATAAGAGCATGAGCAACGGCAAAACTCCTATGAACTTCGTTCAAAGAACGAAGAAACAGATGAGGAAAACTGATAGACGCACCAGAAACAAAGGCATACAAAAACACACATCGCTCAAGAGGGATGGTGTGGAGATGAGAAATAAGCCACAAAGAATGACACGCTATCCTAAAGAAAAGATAGGTAGTCTCAGTAAGTTCAGCAGACGTGATCCGAGGATCAAAACTCCACTGGATAGAAGACCCAGTGATGTATGACATAACGTCATCTAAGGGTGGAGACTCCTCATAAGGATAGACAGGCTCCCTAATGACCGCAACCCCAAGAGCTTCAGCCACTATCCTAGGGGTAATGGTGAACTCAACACCTCGTATCCAACTCCTAACAAGGGTGTTGGAATCATAGATGTGGCAAGAGAGATTCGAGAAGAACTCTCTAATCAGGGCGGTCGGGGGTGGATGATCTACCTCTAGCAAAGACAGCCAACCTCTACTCTCAAAGTTCGCCCTAATGGCAGAATCAACCTCATCTGACACGACAGAACGCTCAGCCCAAATTTTTCTCTTACAGTTCAGTTTCTCATAGACCTCTCTGCTTTTGTCATTCCTGAACAACTCACACCTAGAGGGAGACTCAGAGGAAGTGGAGGGTGTCCTATGGGCTCTAGTCTTCCTAGGCATGGTGCTAGGATAAGGACAAAGACATAAAGCAGAAAAAAAAAAAAAAAAAAAAAAAAAAAAAAAAAAAAAAACCAAGGGCAGACTGCAAGTTAGCACAAAAAAAATATAGAACAAAAATCTATATGATGCATGAACAGTTTAAATGTCATGATGCATGCTCTAATGCAGTGAAATTAAGTTCAAATAAAGTTCAAGTTCACAAAATTGGCTTGAGCATAGAGTTTCTAACAAAAACCCCAAAAATTTGAAAAACCACTTGTTCAATTTGTAAAAAATTGACCAATTGATCATCACACAAGATAGAATACGTAAAATAAAGATCAATTACATCAATTCAACAAGCCAATTTCATCAATTGAAACCAATTTGAACAAAATCCCCAAATTCGGATAAATACAAGCCCTAGAATTTTCAATGTCTCACAAAACACCAAATTGATCAAATTAAACATCATAGATCATGTTTATAACATTATAGGAACAAAACCCAATGATCAATTTCAGAAAAAAAGTGGCTTGAATCATCAAAAACCCCAATATTGAAAAGTTCCGAAAATCCCAATGAAATGCATGAATAAATGCATGAAAACATGAAATAAAATGCAAAAGGAATGCATAATGGACTTACCGAATTAGAGAGAGGAAAACCTTGCAAAAATTTCGGAGGAAAACGACAAAAAATTTGTTGGTGAGCCTTGTCCAATTCGAAGAGAGAGAAAAGTTTGAAAAACTTTTTGAAAAGTTTGAACAAGTCAAACTCTGATTTTAAAAAAACTTGATTCACGATTTTCGATTGATCGAAAATTAGTTTCGATTGATCGTAACAGACAAAGGCTTCTTTAAAAATTTTAAAACAATTTTGATTGATCGAAAAACAGATTGGATCAATCGAAACAGACAGAGGCTCACTAAATTTTTGAGAAAAACAAAGTTTTTTTTTGAAAAAAAAACAAAACACATTTTAGAAACACCTCAAAGCATTGAAATTGATGAATCAAAATGCATGAGTATGTGATGAAATGTTTTTCAAAAACAACAGTTTTAAGCCCAGTTTCCCAAAATTAAGATTTTCAAGCATTTTCCATAAATTCTCAAGCATCAAAACTCAAAGTATTTGCAAACTTGGTTAGTCAGACCAAAGACACACATAATAACATGTACAATGTTTAGCAAAGAGTAACTTGTGTAGTGTGTGCAACTAGCAAAAGCTTGAGATACATGTGAGGTGATATGTAAATAGAACTCAATCACTAAGTCTACACAATTCATCACAAAGGATTTGAAAGTGACTATTACCAAAAGAGTTACATCATATAACTCCCACATCTCCTAGATCATAAGCTTGCAATCATGTAAGTTTCTTGATTTTGCCTCATATTGTACACGCAAATTTTAATTATTCAGAAACTTATTAAAAAGGGCGGGATAATGTACACACAAATTTTAGCAATTATTTGATTTAGTTTTAAGTCCAATAATATACACACCAATTTTAGCATTTAAACAGAGGCTACACCTTATGATTTTTTGGTGCATGTGCTACACTTTCTCGAGCACAAAATCTTACGATATGCACTAAGGTGTTCATGATTGGCTAGTGAACAGTGGTGAGATGGTTATTTATGCCTTTCTCAAAAGGTTCAAGTCCAACAATCAAAGACATGTGACTTCAAGATCAAGACAAAGTGATCAAAACCATAAACATCTTTCCCACACAACATGCACTACAAAGCTTCAACTAGTAAAGTGCAATAAGTAAGCTCATTAAAGCTAAACAAAGTACAAAAGACATGTTATGTGAAAATAAATTGACCAACCTTGTTTTCAAAACCAAAAAAATAGTGCAAAACACAATTTGCTTCCTTTTTCTTCCTTTTTTTTTTTTACTTTGAAAAAATAAACAAAAACAACCTAGAATGAAATGCATGAATATTATGCAATGCAAATCCTAGAAACAAAGAAAACAAAAAAAAAAAACAAAGAACAATGGTCACAAAGAATAGCAATAAAGCATAAGGACCATGTCAAAAGGACTCAATTAGATTAAGTCTTTTGCATCCAAAACTTTTTAGATGCACCACGAGCATTGGAGTTCTTATTCACATGGGAATGATTTCCAACTCCAGGATTGGAATAAAGGTTTAGAGCCTTTACCAATCCACCAATGAGTGCCATAGAATCTTGTGCTTGAGGCACAAGTACTTTTGATTTGTTTGCTCTCTTAGCAGCTTGCAGCTTGTAACAGTTTAATGAATGTGTCCAGACTTTCCATAAAAATGACAAACCCATGCAGGCTTATCATGTGACTTGTCCTTAGAAAGGGTAGGCTGCTTAGATTTAGACTCTTTCAGTTCAACCCTAATCTTCCTAAGAGGTGTAACTTCTAAGGGTTTGACAACCTCACTCACAGGGGGTTCAGAAGAAGATGAAGGAACAAAGATAGTGGAATTAGGAGCAGACACATTGATGCTTTCTACAAAACCTAACCCAGTTTTGTCAGAAAGAGACTTTTGAACACTAAGCATATGATCAAGTTTGGAACTAGCAGACCTATTAGATTGTTCTCTAACAACAGAAAGCTCATGTTCCAAATTTTTAACTTTATCAAGCAAAAGCATGTTCTCAGTCTTCACATTATTCAAAAGTTCAGTAGCATCAAACAATTTAACAAGCAAATTTTTCTTATCAAGCTCAAGAGATGCAATTTTCTTCAAGCCTAATTCAACATTCATAGCATCCTTTGTAGCAACTTTGCAAAGTTTATTATAGGCTTCTTGAAGATCTGCATCCTCAGAGAGTTCCCCATCAGAAAGGTTCTCTTCAGCAGATACGTTTTCATTGACTACAGCAGTAGCAGTGAAAGTAATGAAGTTTCTATCCTCATCACAACCAGACTCATCATCAGAAACTTCACCATCACTAAGGGTTACAGCCATAGCCTTACTCTTAGACTTCAAGTAAGTAGGACATTCAGATTTCATGTGACCATACCCTTGACATCCAAAACACTGAGGACCCATAGAATTATTCGAAGATTGACCTACTTTTTCTCTAGGTTTATCAATGTTGTTAACCTTAGTGGGATCATTCTTCCTAAAATTTCTAGGTTCAGCAGTGTTCTTATCTCTTACCCTTCTGTTTGTTGTTTCTAAGGAAATTCCTAAAGTTCTTGGCGAGGTAAGCAATCTCTGTAGCAGAGAGCTCATCATCAAATCCACCAACATCATCAACTGACTTAAGAGCCATTGATTTGGATTTGCTAGTCTTAGGTAGGTCCAACTCATAGGATTGAAGAGATCCTATAAGTTCATCAATAGGGATGGAGTCCACATCCTTGCTTTTAGTAATGGCAATCACTTTGGGTCTAAAATCTTCAGTCAAAGATCTAAGTATCTTCCTAACAATTTTAGGTTGATCATAAATTTCACCCAAATTATATGCAGAATTAACAATATCATTAAGTTTAGCATAGAATTCATTAAAAGATTCATCATCAGACATCCTAATGCTTTCAAATTTAGAAGTTAATTGCTGCAATTTATTGATTTTGACAGCCTTTGTGCCTTCATGCACAGTCTGGAGGATATTCCAAGCAGTATGAGCAACCTCAACATTAGAGATTCTCTTAAATTCCTCCATAGAAACAGCGTTAAAGATAGCATTCATAGCTTTGCTATTGAACGCGGCTACTTCTTTTTGAGAAGTTTGCCACTCACTAACAAGAGTAGTGGGCTTCTCCCATCCGTATTCGACGGAGTTCCAGACTCTCTCATCAATTGATTTCAGGAATGCTTTCATCCTTACTTTCCAATAAGCATAATTATTCCCATCAAAGTGAGAAGGAATAACAAGAGAATGTCCATGTTCCATGACAACAGAGGTCAAGGATCAGCTCAGTGATCAAGAGATCAACAACAAGAGAACAACCTGCTCTAATACCACTTGTTCATTTTTAGACCCCTTAAAACACAATTGGATTAACCTAGTTAATTAGCCAAGTGATTACTTAGTCCAAATTCCAAATCTAGGTTATCACAATCAAACAATCATATCATGCATAGCAGCGGAAAGATAAATAACACAATGATATAATCACCCAGGAAACCAAACCGGTAAAAACCTGGGGAGGATTTAACCTAGCTATCCTCAACGTAAACCTAAATCCACTATGAAAGAATCGAAGTTTTGCAATAGGACTTAGACCACTAACATCTTATTGCTACCCACCAGTAGAAACTTACTGACACGACTACGTGCAAGCTCCGAGACCACGGACTCCTTCTTTCTTGGATTCTCCAGCAAGTACAAGCACACCCGCTTGTGTTTCTTTAAGTTCTTATGGCAGCAACTGAATGATCATCAAGTTCTTGAACAAATCTCCTTCTTGATAATCCTAAGCTTGTGTAAAGGAAAGCTCCTCACAGATCTCACAAGAGATTTACACAAACAGCAATATAAGCAACCTATAAACGTGGCTAGGGTTTGCCATATATACCTAGGGCAAAAACATAAAACCCTAAACCTTTTTAATGAACTAGGGCTGAGTTGGAATTCTGCCTGATTCTGCCCGATTTTCGATTGATCGAGCCTAAGCTTCAATCGATCGAACCAGGCCGAAATGCACTATTAAATCTGCATCAACTTGTATCCAACTTTACATAAATGTCACAACTTTAAGCAAGTCTAAACAAGACTAAACAACTTGTTTTGATCATGGTTTGCCAACAATACACATTAGAGTTCTAAATACATTAGTTCCTAATTCTTTAGAACCTAACATGATACTTGAACAGCAGAAGACCCTCCAAGCCTAATCTACCTAGTGTACCTAAGCCCTCCAAACTCCTACTCCAACGAGGTTACGTCGAACCTATTTCTTCTTTAGCTTACCAGATTCCGCTATAAACCATAGTATCAACCAATATGAGATTGGTCCCTTCCTAATTGCTTCCCAAACACCAAATGGCCTTCTCACAGATATGGGTATGGTGAGAAAAGGTTTTGGTAATGAATCTCTCAAGGATGTAACAATGGAGAGGGCGAGAGTAGAGGAATTTGAAGAGTCTCTATGTGAAGATTAGGGATGAGTCAATTTTGTTTTTCTCTAGGGTTTCTCTCTCAAAATTTTCTCTGGAAGCTCTCTACATTTTGTGGGTTTAAGGGGTATATATACTAGCGTGAAAGTGGAATGCAAAGAGTCAGTTTTTCAAAACAGAGCTAGCTAGCGGCTTAGCCTCGCGACTTGACTAAGTCGCGAGGTAACTGAATGGCCAGACTGGACTTTTTGTCCTGTAGTGCTACAACTGGCATGACGGTTCAGCTTCTCTGCATGCTTGGCACGTGTGCAACTTCTGGCAGCTTGCAAGCCACGAGCCACCCGCGAGATCCAGTCGCGAGTCCCTACTTCTTTGCACAATCTTGAGCATTTCTTCACACTCTCTCACACACTACCCTTACATGATTCCCACCTAAATACAGGGTTACTAATTGCTAAAATACAAGCAAATTTGGCACGGAATAAAGCCAACAAGATGGTTGATAAAATTCAACCTTACAAACCCTATTCCAAGTTTCTAAAAACTCTACACATGGTGAAAACCTTAAGCTTCAATTGCCACCTTCTTTCTCTCTCACTCCAATCCAATCTTTTATCTCCAACGAAGATCCAGAAAACCTGATTGCTTTGGTCCATTACAAACATAACACTTCTTTTCCTCTTTATCTTCTCTATGAATTTAAGTTCTTTTGTCTTCTTTTATTTTTCTTTGTTCTTCGTTGCAATTTTTGTGCAATGCGAATTCAAAGACCGATCAAAGAGCCACCTTCTAAATAAAGAGAGGCCATTGTGTTAAATTGTCTTTTGTGTGCGTGGCATGATTGCACAAGTACGAATTGTTTTTTTTTTTTTTTAATCAAAATATTTTTTATCTCATATTTGAGGTCTTTTTGTTTAACCAAAACCCTAGCCATGCTACTCTCTTTACATTAATATAGTACCCCTTCTCTTTGAATCTCCATATTGCTCAAATCTTAGTATCATTTTTTTTTGTTTATTTATTTTAATTTTCTTATTCTAAGAATGAGGACACAAGTTTCGTTCTAGGCTCAGGGGTACTTTTTTGGCTGTGATATAGCAGGATTTTGTTTGAATATTTAGATATTGTAGTATAAAACATTGCTAGAATTTTGTTTGTTTGATTTCTTAATTAATTATATCAACTCTATGTTTGTTCTTTATTATGGATTTTTTTATAAAAAAAATTGCAATATAATGCTAAATGCTAAAATATAGAAAATCACATAAAAATTCAAAAATTAACCAAAGATAAAAATTAAATCCCATTTCTTGTCCTAAGTCACAAATTGGCTTGCTTAAGATTTAAGTACCACTTAAAGACATCATACAAACGAATGATATTCTCGGTTACATAATAGATGTGTTGCAAACACTCCTAAATGAACTTCAAAAATCGAAGTTGCAACAAAATTGTTGGGCTTTGTGGAGCCTAGTTTTGTTTGATCCGGTTCGACGACCTGACCCGATCCGAATAATATTGCGTGGTTTTTAATGGGAGATTTACTAAGGCTTAGTCCATGGAGCGGAGGCTTGGGCTGATAGGCCCAAGCCGGAGCGAGAAAAATTGTAGCCGCACTTTGTACTTTTCTCTGATAATAGTGAAATCCATGCAACTCCGTAGATGTAGGCAAATTGCTGAACCACATAAATATTGTTTTGTGCGTGTGATTGTTTTTTCTTTGGCGTGTGTTTTCTCTATTTTTTTTTTTTTTATTTCTCACAAGTTGGGATTTCAGTTAAATTCCCTACAACTGGTATCAGAGCCTAGGGTTAGGTTTGAGTGGGAGCAATGGTAGAGGAAGCAGGAAAGGCGTCTGGAATAGAAAAATTTGATGGCACAGACTTCGCGTATTGGAGGATGCAGATTGAAGATTATCTCTATGGGAGGAAATTGCATCTGCCTCTTTTGGGGATAAGACCTGAGACTATGAAGGCTGAGGAATGGGCGCTTCTTGACAGACAGGTTTTGGGAGTTATTAGGTTAACTCTATCTAGGTCTGTTGCACACAATGTTGTAAAGGAGAAGACTACAGCAGATCTAATGAAGGCTTTGTCCGGTATGTATGAAAAGCCATCCGCAAACAACAAGGTGCATCTGATGAAGAAATTGTTCAATTTGAAGATGGCAAAGAATGCATCAGTAGCACAACATCTGAACGAATTTAACACTATCACAAATCAATTGTCGTCTGTAGAAATTGATTTTGATGATGAGATTCGTGCTCTGATCGTCTTGACTTCTTTGCCAAACAATTGAGAGGCAATGAGGATGGTAGTAAGCAATTCTACAGGAAAGGAAAAGCTCAAGTATAATGATATACGAGATTTAATTCTGGTTGAGGAGATTCGCAGAAGAGATGCAGGTGAAACCTCAGGATCTGGTTCTGCCCTAAACCTTGAGACAAAAGGCAAAGGTAATGACAGAAATTCAAATCGGGGCAGATCAAAATCCAGAAATTCTAATCGGAACAGAAGTAAATCTAGATCAGGCCAACAAGTACAATGCTGGAACTATAGGAAAACAGGTCACTTTAGGAGGCAATGCAAAAGTTCTAAGAAGAAGAATGAAGATGATTCTGCTAATGTTGTAACAGAAGAGGTACAGGATGCATTACTTCTTGCGGTAGACAGTCCACTTGATGATTGGGTTTTGGACTCAGGAGCTTCGTTTCATACCACTTCACACTGAGAAATCATACAAAATTTTGTTGTAGGTGATTTTGGTAAGGTGTATTTGGCTGATGGTTTAGCCTTGGATGTTCTAGGTATGGGAGACGTCCGGATATTGTTGCCCAATGGATCTGTCTGGTTACTGGAGAAGGTTCGACATATTCCTGACCTGAGGAGGAATCTGATTTCTGTTGGACAACTTGATGATGAAAGACATGCAATACTATTTGTTGGTGGTACATGGAAGGTTACAAAGGGAGCTAGGGTATTGGCTCGTGGAAGGAAGACTGGTACTTTATATATGACCTCAAGTCCAAGAGACACAATTGCAGTTGCTGATTCAAGTACTGATACAAACCTATGGCATCGCAGACTTGGTCACATGAGTGAGAAAGGGATGAAGATGTTGCTGTCAAAAGAAAAACTACCAGAATTGAAGTCCATTGATTTTGACATGTGTGAAAGCTGCATCTTAGGAAAGCGGAAAAATGTGAGCTTCTTGAAAACTGGTAGGACACCGAAGGCTGAAAAATTGGAGTTAGTACACACTGATTTGTGGGGGCCTTCTCCGATTGCATCCCTTGGAGGTTCAAGGTACTACATCACTTTCATTGATGACTCAAGCAGAAAGGTATGGGTTTATTTTCTGAAAAATAAATCTGATGTATTTGAAACTTTTAAGAAGTGGAAGGCCATGGTTGAGACAGAAACAGGTTTGAAAGTAAAATGTTTAAGGTCAGATAATGGAGGAGAGTACATAGATGGAGGGTTCCATGAGTACTGTGCTGCACAGGGAATTAGGATGGAGAAGACCATTCCTGGGACACCACAGCAGAATGGTGTGGCTGAGCGCATGAACAGAACTCTCAATGAGCATGCTAGGAGTATGAGGTTGCATGCTGGACTACCAAAAACTTTCTGGGCTGATGCTGTTAGCATTGCAGCTTACCTGATAAATCGAGGACCATCAGTTCCCATGAAGTTTAGACTTCCTGAGGAGGTTTGGAGAGGTAAAGAGGTAAAGTTTTCACGTTTAAAAGTTTTTAGTTGTGTTTCTTATGTTCATATTGATTCTGATGCTCGTAGTAAACTTGATGCAAAGTCTAAAATATGTTTTTTCGTTGGCTATGATGTTGAGAAATTTGGCTATAGGTTTTGGGATGAACAAAACAGGAAAATCATCAGAAGTAGAAATGTGATATTTAATGAATAGGTTATGTACAAGGACAAGTCAACTGTAGTGTCAGATGTTACAGATATAGATCAAAAGAAATCTGAGTTTGTCAACTTAGATGAATTGACTGAAAGTACTGTCCAGAAAAGGGGTGAAGAAGATAAGGAGAATGTAAATTCACAGGTAGATCTGAGTACACCTGTAGTTGAAGTCCACAGATCTTCCAGGAACATTAGACCTTCACAGCGTTATTCACCCGCTCTAAATTATCTCCTGTTGACTGATGGTGGTGAGCCAGAGTGTTATGATGAAGCCTTGCAAGATGAGAATTCAAGCAAGTGGGAGTTAGCCATGAAGGATGAGATGGATTCCTTGTTGGGGAATCAGACATGGGAACTGACTGAATTGCCAGTAGGAAAGAAGGCTTTGCACAATAAGTGGGTATACAGAATAAAGAATGAGCATGATGGTAGCAAACGTTACAAGGCCAGATTAGTTGTTAAAGGGTTCCAGCAGAAGGAGGGCATTGACTACATAGAGATATTTTCTCCAGTTGTGAAGATGTCAACAATCAGACTGGTACTGGGAATGGTGGCTGCAGAAAACTTGCATCTTGAGCAGTTAGATGTGAAGATGGCATTCCTTCATGGTGACTTGAAGGAAGACCTTTACATGATTCAACCAGAAGGGTTCATTGTTCAAGGACAAGAGAATCTAGTCTGCAAACTGAGAAAGAGCTTGTATGGCCTAAAACAAGCTCCTAGACAGTGGTACAAGAAATTTGACAGTTTTATGCATAGAATTGGGTTCAAGAGATGTGAAGTTGATCACTG
Source organism: Quercus tomentella (assembly GCA_028535165.1). Classification (NCBI taxonomy): domain Eukaryota; kingdom Viridiplantae; phylum Streptophyta; class Magnoliopsida; order Fagales; family Fagaceae; genus Quercus; species Quercus tomentella. Next base: position 3,372,963 of record JAPQVY010000133.1, read on the forward strand.
TTGCTATGTTAAGTCTTTTGTCAATTCTTACATCATATTACTATTGTATGTGGATGATATGCTTATTGCAGGGTCTAGCATTGAGGAGATTAATAATTTGAAGAAGCAATTGTCCAAACAGTTTGCAATGAAGGATTTATGAGCTGCAAAGCAAATCCTTAGTATGAGAATCATTAGAGACAAGGCTAATGGTACATTGAAGCTTTTACAGTCAGAGTATGTGAAGAAAGTGTTAATAACTTATGGCATCTACACAAATGTTAAACAGAACCTAAGTCCTGCATAGCTCCTCGGACCACAGGCTTAGGGGAAATTAATAACTTATGGCATCTACACAAGTGTTAAACAGAACCTGAGTCCTGCATGGCTCCTCGGACCATAGGCTTAGGGGAAATTAATAACTTATGACATCTGTTCAGACATTAAACAACTCAAACGGGTCTTGAAGTGGGTACACTCCATAATCTTAAATTGCCTATATGTTGATTTCTAAACAGGACTTGAAGCCTAAACAGGCCCAAAGCAAATTTAAACCTGTACTTACGCGCAGCATAGGGACTGTCTGCATGTCAACCTTCACTACCTAAGATTCCTTGCACAGTTTTTACTCCTAACACTTAGTCATATTGGCAAAATATTGTTGTAAACTCTAACTAAAGGCACAGCTGCATTTACTTAGAGCAATGCAATAAAATTCAAACAATATCAGGGAAAAGAACAAAGGATGAAAGAAAGAGCATTCACATTAGGAGATAAAGGTAATACAATACTATTGGACGAGACGTCTTTAAGAACAAAAATAAAATGCAGTCCTACTCCAAAATGATACTAAAAAAAAAAAAAAAAAAAAGAGAGAGAAAAAACCTAGGGACTAAACTTCAACAAGAGGATCTTCTTTTTGCTTTGGCTGAGAAGGAGGAACGTCCTTGGCTTGGGGGTCAACCCCATGACCCTCAGCCTCTACAACCTTCTCCTTAGAGGGATCTTTTGATTTGGAAGAGGGTTTTTTCCCTTTGCCCTTGCCTCTGCCGTTCTCTCCCTCGGCTTCCTCTCCTTGGTCGGTAACTTGGCTAGGTCCCTCTGTAGCTTCGGTTATTGGGATGGCATCTGGGATAGCCACAGGTTGCTCAGAGGCTTCAGGGGCATCAGCAGGGACCTCCCGGTTCTCTAGCGGGTAGAAGACGTTTTCAGGCAGCCTCCAAGCAGAATATGCAGGGACACCCGCAACGCTGAGAGCCTTATCCCATGTAACGCTGCAATAGTCCCTGCATACTTCTGACAGTTCCTCGGCAAGCCTTACTTGTGTCTCCTCCACGCCAAGTTGATAGGTAGCCCTCTTCTCGGCCTCGGCTGCTTCCTTAGCCAGCTGGGTCTCCTCCTTGGCCTTCTGCAACTTGGCCTTGAGATCTAGGACGGCCTGTCTCTCGATGGCAAGATCGATCTCAGTCACATACAGTTTCTGGCGTTGGTCCTCAGCTTGTTTCTCCACATTTTCCAGGCCAGCCTCAGTGCTCAAACAGCCTGATTGTGCCTTTTTCAACTTCTCAGCCAACTCATACTGCTCCTGCCTGATAGCCCCTAGTGTTTTCTCTGTCTCGGCGTGAAAGAGTGCTTCAGCGTCAACCAGCTTGCAAGCATCGCGACACCATTCCTCGGCCACAAAAACCTACTAAGTAATCTGCCCAAAGATCACAAGACGACATGAGTTAGAACAAAATATGATGCAGTATTTATGCTTGCAAAGGGATAAGCTGCCTTACCATCGCGAGGTCCCTCTTCAGGGACAGAAAGAGTTCATTCTGCGAGAAGCGCCTGTAAGCCTCCATGTCCCTAGGAAGAAGCATGGGCTGCTCTAGGGCTTCAGCGATGTACCCTGCTCGACCCCTCCGGTATTCCCAGACCGAGGCGTTCTAGGGAATTGGTGCCCCATCCACCTCGAGCCAAGGGCTTCAAGTACGCTGTGGCATGTGCACTTCAGCCCTTTCCAACTCATCACGACTCTCCACCGATGGGGCCCACTTATCCCGAGGTTCCCGGGTCACCTTTTGGTGTTTTGAGCCATAACGAGGGCCCACCTCGCCTTCCTCAAGCGCCTCGGCCGGCCTCTTCTTCTTCAACCCCTTCCTCAAGCGCCTCGGCCGACCTCTTCTTCTTCAAGTCCGGGTTCACCTTCAGGCCGAGGTCGGCGGAGACCTGTAAAGGGGCAGGAGGAAGGTTTGAGGGAGCTTGAGACTTAGTGGGTGCCTTCGAGGTTGACCCTTTACCCCGAGCAGCCATAAGCTCCCTTAAGCTCTCATTGCCCTTATTTGAAGCCATGTTATCTACCTCTTCGTCAGAGGAATCGTCCGGGCAGGCAATCACAAGGGGAGGAGCGCAAATGCCGGAGTTTCTGTCTGGCTCACCCTCAATGTCCAAGAGGTTAATCAGAGGAGCCTTAGGATTTTCTTCCTCAAAATAGAACTTGTCTATCTCCTCCTCTAATGAAAGGCGCGACAATTCAATCTCCTCTCCAGCAGATGCTGCAGCTCCAGGATGGTCTTGTGGAGGTGGTTGTATAGCTGGCGAAAGGTTTTGTAGAATTGGCAAAGTAGCCGGTGGGAGATCCCTTAGAGCCAAAAATCTTGGCTTAGAGACGTCGATCTGAGATATCCTTGAACTCCCGGCTCTTATTGATTGGCCAATGTCCTGAAAGACACGGGAAAGAGGCTTGTAACCCAAGATCAGATGAGCGGCACGTAGTTGTCCGTCCTCGCTTACAAAAATCTTCGACCTTAGGAGGTAGTTGAGGATCTGAACGTTGGTATGGCTGAGCCGTGGAGCAACGTGGGCTTTATCTGCAAAACAGCCGAGAAGGGAATTATGGTTAGATCGTTGAAAGGATATTTTCCATAAAAAAATTTAAAAATAAAAAAAAACAAAAAAAAAACAAAGTGCCGAGCAAAAGGAATAAAGCTAAAAGGTTAAATCCCCTTCCAAAGGGACTGATCCTAAAGGAACCACACCTAGATCTCCTACCTGAGTTGGACAATGAAGACCGTCGCTCCATTCCCCCGAGGCAATCAGGTAGTCATCCTTCATACCCTTATTGGACTTGGGAAGACAGGAAATTAGCCTAACGTCCTCGACCCGAGACTTAAGGTAGTACCCCGCACTGGCAAGCTTGTGGCACTCGTACATGTGAACCACATCATGCCATGTGAGCCCTAAGCCCATTTGCTTGTTCAAGGCATCTATGCAGCCCAAGACCCTAAATAGGTTGGGGGCGCACTGATAAGGGGTCAACCTATGGTTAATCAGGTAGTCTCGGGTAATCCTACACATAGGAAGCGTCATTCCTCCCTCTATGAAAGCGATCATGGGAATGACGACTTGACCTATATCTCTATCGGTCAATACTCGGTCCAGAGGGCAATACTCTAAAACCACCCCCTGTGGAATGCGGTACCTAGCCCTAAACGCCTCCATAGCGGCTGGTGTGTCTACTAAACGTTTGAATCTACCTATCTAGATGAACTGAAAGGCCGAGGAGGAAGGCCGAAAGAAAAAAGGGGTAATATAAGGGAATGAGAACTTACGGGTACTCGTATAATAATCTCTGAAACTTTCAGAGATCTTTTCAAAGAAAAGCTTCTTACAGGAAATGACTACGGAAACTTGAGAGTTTAGTGCTTTTTATGAAGAGTGAGTGCTGGAGTTCTCTGAAATTCCTGAAGATTCGTAAAAAAAGAAAGGCAAAAAGGGTTTCCTTCAAGGCTTTATATAGCAAGAAAAGATGGAAAGGGGCCCTCCCGCTCAAAATACTAGAAGAAACGCCAGCCATTGGATCTGCGTTTCGCTGTTGGATGCAGGAGACACAAAGCCGCCTGGAGTAATTAATAGCGCCTCGTAAACTACGAAGCGTCAGAAGTAACCACTCCCATACGTGTGAACCAAAAATCAATTGTTCTTATCTCTTAAAAATCAAAACCCCGATCTTTCCCCTCGGATGGAAGGGAAAAATCGGAGTTTTGAGGGGCTATTGTAGGGGCTAGGGCCCAAAACAATGTATTGGGCCTTGGGCCTTGTCTGAGGACACTGACAAATCCGAGGAGGAGAATACGACTTAGATGATCCACATTACTAGTCTCATCAGTGGGGGACAAAGGGAAGAAGGTCCGAGGAGAAACTCCTCCTCGAACACGGCAAATGCAGACCATGTGTGTACTCTACCAATTGAGATGTGCCCTATGAACACGTGAGAGGGAAGAAAACTCAAAATATCTAAGGAAAAGCTGCCACCACCACATTAAATGCACTGCAACTACTTTTTTGGCCGCATTAATGTGGAGAAGACCCTTGAACAGTGCTACCTTGGCTGCCACAACTCACAGAGGGCTGAAAGGGGTGTCTGATGGGATGGGTACTCAAGTGGGAATCCAGATGATCAACAAGTGTAAGGTCCAGATGATCAGGAAAGAGCTATATAATGTGGGAGAGCTCCCATGAAGGGGGCGGAGGAAAAAGGAGAGAGAGTGAGAGCAAGAATACTGTAGCATGCTAAACAACCTTAACATGGTGATCTATACATGTGAAATTCTGGTCTCCTCGAACCGAATGTCTTTTGGCAATAATGGCTTTTATTTATGTCTGATTGATCTTTAACTTCATGCTAGCCGTTGCCTAACTCATCTAGACCTAGTTCTTTGACCCATACTCTACAAAAATTCATTGTATTGGGCTTATTAGACCAGGATTCCATACATTTGGGCTTGGGCTCAAAATCTTGCCCCTACAATTGTAATATATTACTTCATAATATATGTATGTTTCTCATTTTTAACGATCTTATTTGTGAAAATTTGACAACTTTTCATAAGAAATGTTTAAACTACATTTTTCATCTTAAATTGGAGCCAATTTAGCTTTCAAATAATTGAAATTAGACAAATATTTAAACCTAAATATATTTACATTTGATCTAAATTTTTTTCCGTACATCGCACGAGTTAGTGACTAATTGTTATGATGAATATTAAAAACCACTTGTTCTTTAAAGAGAAATTGTGGAAGCTGCCAAAGAAAAGGTCAAGAGGCCGTAGCCAATCAATTTGACATCAACACATATATCTACTATAAAAAATGTCATGAAAATTATTGTATTTATGAATTTATTTAAAAATAATTTTTTTTTAAATGTACCGTCTTAAATTTTTTAGTAACTGTGCATCCTACCAATTTTATCTGACCTTCCTCTATAATTGGAACTCAATAGACTCATGTCGGTCACATCTGGACATTAACAAACGTGATATTTATGAAGCTTGATAAGTTGCATCATGATCACACCTTGCCAGATCCTAAGTCCAACATCAAAAATCCAAGCTGCAAACCGCCATAAAATTTTTGTTGTTTTCAAGTACCGAGTCAGTGGCCAGGTCCTCTGTGATCTTTGTTTTCTATTGCTGCAATCGGCTAAACTTTTTCTTGTTCACAGGTTTTCTGTACTAGGGACTGTTTCTGGGACGGCAAATAACTAGTCCAGCTTTGTATTTATCATGACTCATACAAATATATCATGCAAATCAACTCTCATTTCTGTACAATTTTAGCTTGGTGTGGTTAATATTTTTAACCGAAAAATAACATTTTGGTCCGGGTTACCGTTAATTTATTTCTTACATTTTGGTAAATTTATTTCTTACATTTTGGTAATAGTCAAATTGGTCCATTTTATTTTCAATTTGCAATCATTATGGGTCTATCTTTGGGTTTTTTTTTTTAAGTTGCTGGGTTGATATGTATATCTACTAGAGTTGAAGACTGATAAATTTGAATTGTGTTATTGTGTTTGGTTACCAAGAAAATGTAAGAAAAGCTGTGATTTTATAGTATGGACCAAATTAATAGCAAATTGAAAATAACATTGACCAAATTGACAATAACCCCAAAATGTAGGGACTAAAATAGAATTTTCGCCTTAATTCTACCTAACATTTCAGTTTGCATTGTAGTGATGGCTATAAAAATTGTCAAACTGAAGTTTCAACCCAAAAATAAAAAAATAAAAAATAGTTTTTACCATTCCAGTTTGCGTTGTAGTGATGACCATAAATATTGTTAAACTATGTTTCACTCCTCCCCCCCCCCCCCCAAAAAAAAAAGAGCTTTTACCATTCCAATTTGCGTTGTAACAATGGTCATAAATATTTTCAAACTAAGTTTCACCACCCCTAAAAAAAAAAAGTGTTTTTACCATTCTAATTTGCATTGTAACAATGGCCATAAATATTGTCAAACTTAAGTTTCACCCCAAAAAAATTTTTTTACGAAATCTTTGATTTTATGTATTATAATTTATAAATGAATTTTTGCAAAACTAAGTTTAGAATCAATAAATAGATGATTTTCTAGATTTTAATTAAACTTTGAATTTTTTTATAAGATTATAGAAATTAATTTGATATGTATTAAAAAACAGTTATTTTTGCTTCTTTTTTTTATTTATCCTAAAGTACCAATTGCTTCTCTACAACTCCATCAATTGAGCTGCCTTTATATTCACATCTTCTCTCAACAAACTCCGAAAGGCATGCACATAAATAAAAAATAAAAAATAAAAAATTTACATATAGCAGTTGCATCTGAGTTTGTGTGTCTCTGAGAGAGAGAATGGAGGACAAAAGGACCCATGAATTGCCAGAATTATATGCACCGAATGGAGGAGAGGGACCTTATAGCTATTCTCAAAACTCCAATTATCAGGTATTCTTTAATATTTAGAACTTTCTTTTCTTCTCTTTTCCATCCATTCATTGGTGTGTTTGTTGAAGCATCAACACCTTGTATGAAATCTGTTGGAAACTAAATTAATTTATACTGCCTGCTTCATAGCAATCACTTGTAATTTCCAAGCACATTGGACCAAGTTACTTTCCTATGAGAGTCAATAACTATTTTCTACACAGAAACTGGGATGAGTAATTGAAAGTACTGTTTAATAAAAATATTTGCAGAAGATGAGCATCTTTACATAACATTATCCTGAGAGAATATGGAGGAAATAACAATTTGAGGGCATGACAGTCCTTTAATATAAAAGCAAAGAAAGTCGTACCCAGTGCATAAAACTTTCATTTTTGCGAAGTATAGGAGAGGTGATTGAATGTTGGAAGTATTGTAATATTGATTACTCAAAATTCGTTTATTTCATTTCCTAGAAAATTACATTCCGAATCTAGCTTATGTTAGAATTCTTTGTCAAATTTAGGATAATGCAGCCAATCAAAATATATAGTGATTTTCATGGTTCTAATTATGATAATCACCCCTTGTTCTGTAGAGAGGAGTTGTGGAAGCTGCCAAAGAAAAAATCAACGAGGCTATAGCCAATCACTTTGACATCCAGACCTTTTGTGGTTCTAAAAACCCAGTTTGTATAGTAGATTTGGGTTGTTCTACAGGAGCCAATACCTTCATTACAGTGCAAAGCATAGTAGAGGCTATAAAACTCAAATGCAAATCAAAAGGAGTAAATGCCCAAATCCCAGACTTTCTAGTGTTCTTTAATGACAATGTCTCCAATGATTTCAATACTCTGTTCAAGTCCCTCCCTCCCAATAGGCAATACTTTGCAGCTGGGGTACCGGGTTCTTTCCATGGTTGCCTGTTTCCCAAGGGATCTCTGCATTTGATTCACTCCTCTTGTGCGCTAAACTGGCTCTCCAAGATTCCCATTGAGGTTATGGATGAAAGTTCTCCTGCATGGAATAAAGGGAAGATTCACTACACAAATGCAACAAAGGAAGTTGTGGAGGCTTATGAAACTCAATTTGCCAAGGACATGGAGTCCTTCCTGTTTTCTAGAGCACAAGAGCTTGTGGTTGGAGGGTTACTAGTACTCTTTGTACCTGCCGTCCCTGATGTCATGAGCAATTCTGACACATTTACTGGCACAGAGCTAGACATTCTAGGATCTTGCCTAATGGATATGGCCAAAGTGGTAAGTAAGCAATTCCTCTCCATTAAACCAGGATGATTGATGCGATTGATAATTTGGTTGGTTTTTTTCCACACATTGGTTAGCAGGATATATAGCTAGGACACAATTTTCCTTTCCCCCACTACACTATGTGACAACTCAAATAGGTATTAAAGTGGAATTTTAATCAAATGGTTTAAATTAAACATGTGATAGGTTTTTTCCACGTACACATAGATAGTCTTATAAAATGTCATGTAATAGTTTCAAGGAATCTCCTATAACCTGGTTTAGAGAAAAACTTTGTCCCAACTTAGTTCAACTTTCACCAAGTGGAATTGAGATATAAATTATCCATCCTAAACTATAATGGGACATTTACAATATTATGCACTTCAAAAATATTCTACAACCTCAGAATTTGAGATCAATTTACAATTTGTCTACTTTACAATTTATATCAATATTAAAATTAGCAAATTAAGGGACAATATTCACCAAAGTTATGAGAAATTGACACTAATTTTCCCACAATATGATACTTTGACTAGATTAGATGGTGGATATTAGATAGACATTGTGAATTAATCTCAAATAAGGGTGTTTATTGCAATATCTATATTCTAGATTAGAGTGTATATAAAAATGCCTTGTAAGTCAACACTAGACAACAGAAATTATAGGATGAAGGTTAGCATAGACTGGTTTTTACATTAGGTTATTAAGGTTGTTCTTTCTTGTAGGGATTAGTCGAGGAAGCAAAAGTGGATTCTTTTAATGTGCCAGCTTATTACACTCCCCCTAAGAAGTTGAAGGCATTGATAGAAAGAAATGGAAATTTCAGCATTAAGAGAATGGAAGTATTGAATAACCAGAAGAAGCATCTTATCTTGCAGAGTGCCTCACTGCGTTCCTTATACTTGAGAGCCGTATTGGAAGGAATAATTGAAAAACATTTTGGAAATGAGATCCTGGATGAGTTGTTTAATCACTTTACTCACAAAGTTGAAGGATCCTCATTTTTCTTAAATCCAGAAACTGATAAATTAATCATATTGTTTGTCCTTCTTGAACGCAACAATTAGATTTCATTGTTATTCCAGCCAAATAAATCTTATCATTTGTCATAAACGCATAATCTCTCATTGCAATAAGCTAAGAGCCTTGTACTTGTAGCTCAATTGATTGACACCTTCTAGTGTTTCTAAAAAAATCCATTATTCAAATTTCTCTTCCCCAATTATTGATGTATCCAAAAAAAATTTTAAAAGGAAAAAAAAAAAACTTTTGTGTATAGAATTACCCACTTATTCGTATCTCTAAACTCTAATTTTGTATTCATTTGTAGAATCCTAACATTTATTTTCTTTGATGTTCTATTTTTATTCAAATAAGCTAGGGACACAATAAAAATTTACAACATTCTCTGATAGAAGGAACACTTGAATTTTCCAATGCTTATTTGCACTGTTTATTAGATGCTAAACAATGGTTTCCACTGGTGAAAGATCAATGTGAAAAAAAAAAAAAAAACTAAATTGACATTGGTTTCCAATGAGTTCTAGCTCAAGAAGCACTTTCTTTTCCCATAAGAATGGATGGGGGATGAGGGTGCATAAGTAACTTACTTTTTCAAAAATGAAAAAAAAAATCTAGATTGTACAAAATCTAAAGGTGATGTTGTGGATTTAAAGTCCCACCCACTCCTGTAAATTACCATTAAACAAAGGCAAACAAATTTTGAAACACTTTACAGGGCTATTATAGGACTGCATGCTTCTTTTTATGATTGGACTGTATACAAATTTCATTTATTTATGTTTATGAATATGATATCATAATTATGCTCAATATACATTTTAAATGCTTCAGTATTAATTGAAGTTGCTTTCGTATTGATGGAAGTATATGTAATTCTCTTTTTTATTATCTTGATGTGGATTAGCACAATGCTTGATACACATGTTTTTGTCACCAGTTTATATCATTTTTAATAAATTGATTGAAGCATTTGCTTGAAAACCTAGGGACCCTGATAGATCATATTTAACCTAGGGAAATTGTGAAAGATCTTTTGATGAATTGTTTATTTCTATACAGTTATAGACATAGTGATAATGATTATTTGGCAGCATCCATTTGAAATTTGTTGGGGAATTTCTAATTTAATGTCTAGCGTATTAAGAGACAAAACTACCGGTACAGTATTCAGTAGTTCTATTAAGATGTATGGTGATACAATTTTGTATGAATTTAAGGTAATTTTTTACATTTAACTTGAGGAATTTTTCTTGATGTTGTCTTGCTATGGTGACTGGTATATAATTTTTTGGCCGTATGGAGATAAGTGAGCCAAATAATTGCATTTCAAATATATGGTAACCAGATACATAGGCGTTTGTAATTTTGTATGTGGTTAACTTCTAAATGATCATATGCAGTACATCCATACATGGATGGCACTCTACATTGCTTGTGCCTATGATACAGCTGACTATAGTTTGGTGATTGCTTAAATGACTGTCAATGTTATTAGTTATTACTATTACTAGTACTGGTATTATTATTATTATTATTATTATTATTATTATTATTATTATTATTATTTTGGCTAGGGCCTAGGGGAAGTCAGGCTCAACCCTATAGGGATGAGCTCGAGGCACCACTAGGCCATGAGGCCTTTGGAAATTTTTATTATTTGCTAACATCTGTATTTGTCTCATTTAGTTCTATATGAAAAATTATGTGTCCTTGGGCAGAACAAAGAAAATCACCCTTGCAGCGTGCAACATATGAATATCTGAGAGGAAAGATATTGGATGTATTTCCAGACCTTCGGAAGGAAGCAGAGGATCATCTCTCGAAAGCTGTAAGTGAGAAGAAATTGTTAGTTTCAACAATGCCATGTCTTGTAGTGCTCCAGTTGAGTTTTTTTTCAAACTTGGCTGTTCCATGTTCCAGGTTACGTTGAATCCAGCACTTGCATAGAAAGGAAAAAGAGAGCTATTACTGGGATAAATTGGATAGAAATTTCTATTTTTTAAGTGTACAAGTCAGAAGAGAAACCTTATTTTTACAATTACCCCTTTTGTAGGAACTGAGAATGAGGCAGAACTTGTCGAGGAAAGCATTCAACATGCTAAGGAAGCTATTACTTTGGATGTCAAGGATGGGAATTCTTGGTGTAAGAATTTTTTAATGCTACCATTATCACAATATAAAGACTTCGTATAAATGTGATATACATGTGACACATTGCAATACACATGACAATGTGGCATTGACTTAAAACATATAATTTACTTGTCATTTTTGGTCATCTTTGTTCTGGCTAGCTTCATTGTAATATAGCTGAAAAATTGCTCATCATGCTGCACATGCATATATATTAGTTCTGGGACAGAAGTGCACAAATATGATGTCTCTTTCTACATTAAGCTGCTGTTATTATTTTCTAGTTACTAAGTTTTCTTGAAAATCTGACAGAATGCTTACTCATTCCATCTGCTTTTTTTTCTATATACTGCAATATGGTTAATTTTATTGATAGACAACCTTGGAAATGCATGCCTTACAAGCTTCTTTGTGACTGGAGCTTGGGATCGCAGCAAACTTCAGCAGTCTTCAAAAGCATACCAAAATGCTGTAAGTCTGCAGCAGAAGAACTTTCCCTAGGAATTTTCTGGTTCAAGATGATTTTCTCATGATTATGGTTTGCCAAGCATGTTGAATTTTCTCTCATATTCTATTATATAAAGGGTTTGTTGTCATTTCTTATATTATATCAGGAGAAAGATGATAGAATGAAGTCCAATCCAGATCTCTATTTTAACTGTGCTGCTGTAAGTTTCAACTCTCTCTCTCTCTCTCTCTCTCTCTCTCTCTCTCTCTCTCTGTATTCTGAGTCATGTTGGTGAGGACTTCATGTTGGAGAAAAAGTCTTCATGTGACTAAGGATCCATAGCTGACCCCAAATTTTGGGAATAAGACTTTGTTGTTGTTGTTTGTGAGGACTTCATGTCCTTTTTGTATTCAAGGTCATGCTCTTTTATGCCCCATTACTTGCTCTATCAACATGAAGAACATAAATATGTTGTTGCTGGCTATTCACTGTTCAATCACTTATATGTTCTGTACATATATGGTAGAACTTCTGTTTTTAGGTAAACAAATATATAGAGAACTATGAGAGTGCCCTAAGTGGATTCGAAGCTGCTGCTTTAAAGGATCCTGGTCCCAACGCTACAGTGGAGGTTCAAAAGGTGGTTAATCTTCTTGACAAGTTGGAGAATATGTTCAGGGTAATTCATCTCCCTAGTGGGTTTTTAGTCTTCTGTTTTATTTATTACGTCTGCACAGCCATGATTTTATCCTTTTTAGTCAAGAAGATTTTGAAGTCTATATTGTTATTTTTAACATTGTTGTCATTCTGAAGTCATTATAGTATCCGCAAAATAAATTACCTATCCAAAGAAAAGAAAAAAGATGTGTAAAATATCCATTTATAAAGATACAGCTGGAACTTACAAGATTTTCTTTCAGGGACATGCTAGATCTAAATGACTTGCATCTTTATCATCATCACTGGCTGCTGTTAATTGTAATATACCTCTAACTTCTCCATGTATATGAGTTTGTGGTTGATTGTGGACTTGAATGAGCCTGATATCTTTTTTATTACTTTGCATGTTCTTTTGAAAGTGAATTCCTTATACAAAAGAGCCACTACAGATCTTCTGTTAGATGGTCTGAACAAAGCAGTAGCTGTAGTTGGAAAAGTTCTATTCTTCATTAAGCATGATAATGTTGCTCCCCTGTAAGTCTTCTGCTTGACGACTCTATCTTAGTTTGTTAATTTGGATATTATAATATTTCATGTAAGGTTCTGCTGCACTTGTCTTAGATTTTCTATTGCTTATAATAAAACTCTAAATTTTGAATTGTCTAGTGGTTGATAAATGATTCTCTCTCCACAAATTTTTATTTTTGCAGATACTATCTGTTATGTGATTCAAATCAAATATGCTTCATTCTATCAGTATATGGTATTCACAGTGACACGGTAAGATTGACTGTTTTGGTTCTTTTTTCCCTTGGAGAAGGGCTTCTTCTTTTTTTTGGGGGGGGGGGGGGTTGCTGTTGGGGTATGAAGCACCCTTTTATCTTACGAGTTTATTCCATATAATCTGGTGGAAAGAACTTCTCTATCTATGAAATAGATCATTGAGGTTGCTTTCAGTCTACTCTTGAGTTATTCTTCCCACTTAGGAAGCATGGACACAGAAAAATCATCAGTGCGTCCATGTCGAATTCAGACTGAAGTTTTGAATACTGTTTTGGACTGGCCACTAGAACAAAATATATCGGTATTGGTGTTCTGTTTTGGATTACTGCTATATTATAGTTCGTATACTTGTATATATAAAGTAAATACTCATGAAAAAATTTAGTAATTGCATAGTTCATGCCATGCCATTAAGGCATTAACTAAAATAAAAAGTTGATAACATGAAAACAAAATATCACAAAGTTCATAAAATCTCATACATAATTGATAAATCCAACGGAAAGACATTCAAGTAAATAGTATGACTTATTATCAACATAAAATTAAGGATCAAATTCAGGACCCTTAGTCAAGACATTATCATCATCATGATACTTCCCCAATCCAAGTTTTCTCCATCAAGAAGCTCAGGCTAATGTATCTTGTTGGGAGTGGATGAGCTTGCCAGAGTGAGGGAGAGCTGTGCTTGCCAAGTGCTGAGACTCGATATTGTGACTTGTCACTTACTGTGATGAGTGCTGAGGGCCCAAGTTGGTGAGTTCATGAGAGATGAGAGTGAGAGTGCCAGAAATGAGAGGCCAAAAGGTCTGATTTGAGGGAGGAAGAAATTATCAAAAACCTAAAGTTCAAAAAAAAAAAAAAAACTCAAATTCTATTGGTAGTTGAAACAGAGTTTTCGTCCGAAATGGCAGGAATTGGCTAGAATTGCCCAAATTCTATTCGTAGTTGAAGACATGGTGGAGACATGACAGCTATCACACACACCAAAAAAACATTTTTTAGTCCTCTTTTTTCTTTGTTTTTATTGTAGTCTGTCTTAATTTTTTCGATTTTCAAGAATGAGTGGAGGTTAAGGTTGTCGGTTCAAAAACATTTGGATGTGTGTAACTTATCAATCACAAAAAGAAAGTCTTGGTCCCAAAAATTGACTTGTATTGGCATTAATGGCCAGTTAACTTTACTACTTCTAGGACTATGCTGCTGCTACTACTTATAATGATGATGATGATGATTGGAATACTAACTCAATGGGGTGACTTTCACTCCTGGATAAATATTTAGTTTCTTGATTCACTATTTGATAAACCTTCATGTTCCAGCTATACGAGCCAAATCTGGCCATGTAATGGTTAAGACTACTGTGGAATTTTCTCTCAACACCATTCCACATCATGAAATATGTCTTGGTTTTGAGGCTTTTCTACTGGAAAAAGAGATTCCATAATCCTTGGATTCCAAGAGTGCATGAGTATGTGTGTGCTTGAAGTCACATTTGCACTCTTGTGTGGTTCAGCGAATAGTTTTCTAATGACTTCATTCTCAAGCTCTGGCTTCCTGTTTCTTCCACCTGTAAATACTTAGGTCATGGATAAGGTCAATAAAGGATTAAGTGATCATTCATAAAAATTAAATATATTGATTTGTTCTCAACCTTGCATTTAATTTGCAAACAGTTGTTTTCTTCCTTTTGTCTTTCATTTGTTCAAGTAATATTAGAACTGTCCCTTGTCCTCACAGATCAAAGAAGGAGATCAGCTAACCTTATTGGAACCTTATTACCGTCATTTTGATTTTTCTTGGAAGGAAAAGGTACATTCTTGTGTAATCTTCTCGACATTTCATGCCTTTTGATTCATAGATATAAAAACTAACTAGCTTTGATACATTCTTTTTCATGAAATATTGTATTATTTAAGGGTAACTATAAAAATATGCTTATTCCTTTAATTGATGCGTCTAAGTTAAATAACGAGACCATTCTTATTCCTGAGTCTCTTTTTATTTTTGTGTATATTGGAACAGCACTACCAGTTCAAGTCAATTCTTATAGATTTCTTGGAACAAGTTCTTGTTAATGGGAAAGCTCTTTCTTCTCACCAAGCTGTCTGTACATCAATCTATGCACAGCATAAACCTTGAGAAGTTGAATCATGTAACTTGTGTGTATCATGCTGGTGTTTTTTTTTTTTTTGGTCAGTCCTGATTCATTTTGTGTTGTATCATTTGTAAATAGTATAGGGATAAAATATTTAAAGAAAAATATGAGATAATTTTTTGTCCAAGTCAAAATGGGCAACAGAATACAGTGCATTGCTGCATTGTGTTGGGAGTTGCACATAGATGAATATTGTTCATGGTTACTAGTTGGTGTTCTTTCAAATGCTTGAGTGGTTTCTGTGGAAAGCCTCTGATTTTGTATTTGCCGAGTATTCATTTAAAAATTTCATGACACTTTTATCTTGTATTACTCTACCAGTGGTTTTCTCTACTGAATGACAGTATCTTATTTTTGTTTGGCTATATTAGTATTACTCTTCACATTGCATCCCAACTGTAACAGAATTCATTGGGACTATGTCCTATGAAACGGAGGTTGTTACTTTGAATCTTCTCTTCCTCTTGTAAAATCCAAAATGTAGGTGTAAAAGAAATGAGTAAAACTTAGGTGTTGGACCTTAAATTTACCAAGATCAATTATGCAGTTGAACCACATGATTAAATCTGATTGTCATTAGTGTGATGTCGGTGGCTTGATCTGATCCTAATCCATGTTAGTTTTGGAGTGGCTTGCAAGACATGAATTCTATTTCAAGTAGGATTCTATTTCCTATTTCAAGTGCATCTATATTTCCTAATTGTAATAGACTAGGATTCATAGCAAGTCACGTGTAAAACTATGATCACCTAGCCGACCTACCTTTGTATAAATAGGACATAGGTATTGCGGCAATTAAACGAGAAGCAAAAAGAAAATAGAGAGTACAATAGAGAGTTTTCTTTTGGCTGCTTCATGATTTTGTGAGAGTTCTCTAGTTTAGCATAGGGTGCAAGGTTTTCTCTATTCCTTGTATTTGTGAGAGAGCTATTGGGTGTATTGGGGATTGGGTGTGTGTGAGAATATTGGTACACAAACTTGTATATCTCCATATTTGATTAGTGGAATTTCTTCGTCGTTGCCTGTGGATGTAGGCCAAAAGCCGAACCACGTAAATCCTTGGTGTTCTTTGTTTGTGTGTTTATTTTCAGTGTTTGGGTTTGCTTCGTTCCTATTATTTATTTCTTGGAGATCTTTCTAGAGTCATAATATTTTCACAATCAATATTGAAGTGGGAGTGCTATCCGGAGGCGCTTTCCTACAACAAACTGGTATCAGAGCCCAGGTTCGTTACCTAGGCATTTGGATTTGTTCTCTTTGGAGATTTTGGTGATTGATTTGTGAACTTAATTATTGAGGAGAAAGATGTCAGGTGATTCCTCTACAAAATCTTCGACAGATTCCTCTGGAAAAGCTTCGACGGAGTCTTCTGCAAAACCTTCGGCAGTTAGGACATCAGTTTCTAATGCCAAATTTGAGGTAGAGAAGTTTGATGGAACGAACAACTTCGGCATGTGGCAATGCGAAGTTATGGATGTCTTGATCCAACAGGAGTTGGATATTGCTTTGGAAGACAAACCTGAAGAGATGTCAGACAAAGATTGGGACAAGATAAATAGACAAGCTTGTGGCACCATTCGTTTGTGTTTGGCCAAGGATCAAAAGTATTTTGTTATGAGGGAGACGAAGGCTAAAGTGCTTTGGAAGATGTTAGAAGACAAGTATATGACGAAGAGTGTGGAGAACCGTCTATATTTGAAGAAAAAGCTCTTCCGTTTCCAGTATCGTGCAGGTATTTCTATGTCTGAGCACTTGAATGATTATAATAAAATACTTGCTGATTTACAAAATTTAGAAGTTGAGATTAAAGACGAAGATAAAGCTCTCTTATTGTTGAATTCACTACCTGATACTTATGATCATTTAATCACAACACTATTGTATGGGAAGAATGAAATTAAGTTTAATGATGTTTCCAATGCTTTGACTAACAATGAATATCGTAAGAAAGATAAGCAGGCCTACGTAGACACAGGTAGTGAAGCATTGATGGTTAGAGGCAGGTTTGAACAAAAGAAGTCTGGTAGAAGAAGTAGATCGCGCTCTAAGTCAAAAGGATCTACAAAGAGGAAAATTGGGAAAGATGAGTGTGCCTTCTGTCACAACAAGGGGCATTGGAAGAAAGATTGCCCACTTTTGAAGAATAAGGACAAGAAAGATTCTAATGCTAATGTAGCACATAGTACTGATGAAGATTCTGATTTTGCATTGACCGGTTCATCATTTGTTTGCCATTCAGATGAATGGATCATGGATTCTGCTTGTACCTTTCATATGTGTCCGAAGAAGGAATGGTTTTACAATCTGGATGAGTCGGTACGTGGTTCAGTCCTCATGGGTAATGATGACGCTTGTGAGATTCTTGGGATGGGTAAAATCAAGCTGAAGTTGCATGATGGAACAGTTCGTAATTTGACGGAAGTTCGATATATACCGGACTTGAAAAAGAATCTAATATCTGTTGGTTTCTTAGAATCCAAGGGATTTAAGATTACCATGGAGAATGGAATTTTGAAAGTTTCATATGGTGCATTTGTAGCATTGAGGGCCACTCGTAAAAGGAATATGTATTTCCTTGATGGGAGTACTATTGTAGGTGGAGCAACCACTGTTTCTGATATTACTAGGGATGTTGCTTCAGATACTACTAGACTTTGGCACATGCGTTTAGGGCATGCCGGTGGGAATGCTTTGCAAAGTCTCGCAAAGCAAGGTTTGCTAAAGGGTGCCAAGACCTGCAAGTTGGATTTTTGTGAGCATTGTGTTTTGGGGAAGCAAACTAGAGTCAAGTTTGACACTGCAGTTCATCAGACAAAGGGTACACTTGACTATGTACACACGGATGTGTGGGGGCCTGCTAAGGTTGCTTCTCTTGGAGGTAAGCATTATTATGTTACCTTTGTTGATGATTACTCCCGCCGAGTTTGGGTTTACACTATGAGGCACAAGGATGAGGTTCTTGATGTATTTTTGAAGTGGAAGAAATTGATTGAAACTCAAACAGGCCGTAAGATAAAACGGCTCAGATCTGATAATGGTGGTGAGTACAAGTCTGATCCATTTTTGAAAGTTTGTCAAGATGAAGGTATTGTTCGTCACTTCACTGTTAAAGGTACCCCACAACAAAATGGAGTGGCTGAAAGAATGAACCGTACTTTGTTGGAGAAGGTGGGTGTATGTTGTCTCAAGCAAATTTGGGTAAAGAATTTTGGGCTGAGGCGGTAACATATGCAAGTCACATCATCAACCATTTGCCTGCAGCTGCAAATGAGGGGAAAACTCCCCTAGAGGTGGAGGAGAGCACAGTTGAGAGTGATCCGCAGCAAGTGGAGTTTGAGACTCCTGTGGTTTCTTCAAAGTCTATTAACACAGACAATGATATTGTGGTTGATGAAGGAAATAATCTAGATGAGAGTGAAGCTCCAGTTTTGACACCTTCACAGTTGACAAAGTCCATTGCAGTGAGAAGATCCAAACGGGAAATTCGAAAACCAGCTAGATATGTTGATGCTGTAGCTTATGCACTTCCCATTGTTGAAGAAGACATTCCATCCACCTATAAAGAAGCTATGTGCACATCTGAGAGTGGTGAATGGAAGAAGGCTATGGATGAGGAGATGCAATCTCTTCACAAGAATCAGACTTGGGTTTTGGTACAGCTTCCTAAAGGCAAGAAAAGGATTGGGTGCAAGTGGGTCTACACAAAGAAAGAGGGACCTACGGGCAAAGATAGTGTGCGGTTCAAAGCTAGATTGGTTGCAAAAGGATATGCTCAAAAAGAAGGGATTGACTACAATGAGGTGTTCTCTCCTGTTGTTAAACATTCATCTATCCGTATTTTGCTAGCTTTGGTGGCACAATTTGATCTCGAGTTAGCACAACTTGATGTAAAGACAGCTTTCTTGCATGGAGATTTGGAGGAAGAGATTTACATGTCTCAACCTCATGGCTTTGAAGTTGCTGGTAAGGAGAATTGGGTCTGCAAATTGAAGAAATCATTGTATGGATTGAAACAGTCTCCCCGATAGTGGTATAAGCGGTTTGACCGCTTCATGATTGGGCAAAAGTATACTAGGAGCCAGTTTGATCATTGTGTATATCTTCGTAGGCTTTCTGATGGATCCTATATCTACTTGCTTTTATATGTAGATGACATGTTAGTGGCATGTAAAAACAAGGCAGAAATTGAACGATTGAAGACTCAGTTGAGTTCAGAATTTGAGATGAAGGATCTCGGTGAAGCAAAGAAGATACTTGGAATGGAGATTACACGAGATAGAGTGAAGGGCATTATTCATTTGACACAGAAGCAATATTTGACTAAAGTACTACAACGTTTTGGTATGAATTCCAATACCAAGCCTGTGAGTACTCCTTTGGCCCCTCATTTTAAGCTTAGTGCTTTGTTGTCACCGTGCACCGATGAGGAGCATGAGTACATGGCTCATGTCCCATATGCAAGTTTGGTTGGTAGCCTCATGTATGCAATGATGTGTACTCGGCCGGACATTTCTCAAGCTGTCAATATGGTTAGTCGTTATATGCATGATCCGGGAAAAGGTCATTGGCAAGCGGCTAAATGGATTTTGAGATACATTTTGGGAACTGTTGATTTGGGTTTGAAGTTCGAGAGAGATGATAATGTTGGAGGCCACTTAGTTGGTTATGTTGACTCAAATTTTGCTGGTGATCTAGATAAGCGTCGTTCTACTACGGGCTACATGTTTACACTTGCTAAAGCACCGGTGAGTTGGAGGTCGACATTGCAGTCCACTGTTGCATTGTCAACCACTGAAGCTGAATACATGGCTGTGACCGAAGCCATTAAGGAGGCTATTTGGCTACATGGTTTGGTTGAAGACTTAGGAATTTATCAAGAGCATGTCTCTGTATTTTGTGATAGTCAAAGTGCTATTTATTTAGCAAAGAACCAAGTCCATCACTCTCGAACTAAACATATTGATGTTCGCTTCCACTTCGTTCGTGAAATTATTGATGAAGGAGATATTCTTCTTAAGAAGATTAGGACTGCAGATAATCCAGCTGACATGATGACTAAGCCAGTTCCTTTGCACAAGTTCAAGCATTGCTTGGACTTGACTGGCATTTGCAGTTTGTGATAGCCCTAAGGGGCATTAGTGGTGACGACGGAGAAGTTTTGTTTGTGTGGATTCAAGCCAAGGTGGAGATTTGTGATGTCGGTGGCTTGATCTGATCCTAATCCATGTTAGTTTTGGAGTGGCTTGCAAGACATGAATTCTATTTCAAGTAGGATTCTATTTCCTATTTCAAGTGCATCTATATTTCCTAATTGTAATAGACTAGGATTCATAGCAAGTCACGTGTAAAACTATGATCACCTAGCCGACCTACCTTTGTATAAATAGGACATAGGTATTGCAGCAATTAAACGAGAAGCAAAAAGAAAATAGAGAGTGCAATAGAGAGTTTTCTTTTGGCTACTTCATGATTTTGTGAGAGTTCTCTAGTTTAGCATAGGGTGCAAGGTTTTCTCTATTCCTTGTATTTGTGAGAGAGCTATTGGGTGTATTAGGGATTGGGTGTGTGTGAGAATATTGGTACACAAACTTGTATATATCCATATTTGATTAGTGGAATTTCTTCGTCGTTGCCTGTGGATGTAGGCCAAAAGCCGAACCACGTAAATCCTTGGTGTTCTTTGTTTGTGTGTTTATTTTCAGTGTTTGGGTTTGCTTCGTTCCTATTATTTATTTCTTGGAGATCTTTCTAGAGTCATAATATTTTCACAATCAATATTGAAGTGGGAGTGCTATCCGGAGGTGCTTTCCTACAACAATTAGAGGAAGATAACATAATTTGCCTATCATCCTACAAAGTACAAAGATGTGGACCGGGCCTAAATACCCATCATGCCAGGAGCTCCAAGATGATGGTTTGACTATCTTCAGATAGGGAAATTCTTAGGTAGTCTTGTTGATGACCTTGTAGTCCTGGCCAATGAAAATAAGCCACATCAGTAAAATGAGATTACATCATCATACCTGTCATGTTAGCACAATAAATATCTCTTTTCATAACATCTATTTCTTATTATGCATTTAATGATAATTACTTATTGACATTATTGAAGGAAATTAATGCCTATATTATAATTACACTAAATTGTTTTTGGTTCTTTTTTTTTTTTTTTTTAATTATTACTTTTTTAGTTCAATCTTCTTTTGAAAGTTTTTTTTTTTTTATATATAAAAATTATTAATCAACTAATGCATTTTCGACAAAATTATTGAATAGTTATCGGATGTGGAAGGTTAGGAAACTAATAAGATGCAAATGATAATCAATTTTGTGAGTTAGGAATATTTTAATCGACAAAATTTGTTCCACGTTAGTGAAAATAGGATTCAAACCCTGGTCTCTTATTTGTATAGAAACCAATATTCAACCAGATTTCACAAGTGAAACTTAGGGTGTTGAAGCTGGACATGCAATGAGATAAATCAGCTCACTATCTAATGAAACTTTTTATATTTTGCAGGGGCTAACCAGCAAGAAAAAAAGTGAACAATTTAACTTGCCCACATGTCTTCCATCCATGAAGGAATTGAGGGAAGTAATAATATATGCAATTAAGCTCAGCTCTATATTGTACTAAGACCTAAACTTAGTGAAAAACTATTTAAGTTCAAGAGAAGTTCTTTTATATTCACATGGACACCATGTGAATATGTACAAGCCAGTGGTTATATACATGGTATAGCTTTATTCTATTCCCTTCTAATCATTCTTTTGAGAAAGAACCTTTTAATTATTCATTCGAGAAAAACCTTCATTATTTTAATGATAATCATTCATTCAAGAAAAAGACTCATTATTTTAATGATAATCATTCATTCGAGAAAAACCCTCATTATTTGAAGCGGAGTTGGGGACTATCAATTTTATCCATATTTTAAAAAATATAAATTGAAGGTTGGTATGCATATTTGATTTTATTCTATTCTGCCATGGCCTTGGGTGCATGCCCATATTGGGTTGCTATGGCCTAGGCATCATGCACAAGCATGCCATGGCCTTTGGCTGCATGCCCACGTTGGGTTGTCATGGCCTAGGTAGATTGCACGGGCGTATGCCGTGGCTTTTGGCTGTGTGCCCATGTTGGATTGCCATGGCCTCAGCAGCGTGCACACAAGCATGCCTATGGGCATGCTAGCATGCCCAAATAACCTCCTTTGGGCGTGCTACGCATTTATGATTTATCTATTTCGTTCTTTCATAAACTCCATTTTGTTCCATTTGTTTTTTATAAATTGAATTTTCATTGATCAATTGCTAATAAAGACTTAAAAATCAACAGTGGGTGAATTGGTTTATAAGTGAAGTATGAAACTAACTCTTCTAATTTCTATTGTAACTATGTAATGAATATGAATATTGTCAATAATAGGTGTTCAAAATTCACCGATCATATACATTACTACATCAGTTTATTGGTGTGTTTGGATAGAACTTATTTTGCTGAAACTGAAAACTGAAAACTGAAAACTGAAAATACTGTAGCAAAATAATTTTTAAATGTGTGAATAGTGCTGTGGGACCCATTTTTAATGAAAAAATTGATAAAAAATGAAATTTGTGGGTCCGTGAACAGTGCACATGTGCACTGTTCACTGCAGGAAGTCAACATTTGCGGTTACTGTTCAATGAACAGTAACCGCAATACCCCAAAAATGCGTGAAAACCAAAAAAAAAAAAAAAGAACAAAAACGCAGAGTAGAAAACGTGGACGTGAATAAGTTGAATACAAACACACACTATAAGTAGTATGTAATAAAATTTGTAATGACTTTAATATTTTTCTTATAATAAAGTCTTGTTGAGTTGAAATGTATTAAATTTTTTATTTTTTATTTTTTATTTTGTTAATACTGAATAGGCATTAGTTTTATTATAAACATATTTGAATTTTAGTTTATTCTTTTTTTTGAAATGACCCAACAAATTTTATTTATGTTTGGATCCCCGAAGAGGCAAAGATCAAATCCTGATTTTCGTCCCCACTGTGATGAAAGGCAAAGAATACTTAATCAGGGAACACATGTAGTGGCAAACAAAAGCAGAATCAACCAAACCTACTATTGTAGTCTTTAATATCATTGGAGCACTAAAAATAATAAATTCTTAAAGCTAAAAGAATCTAAACGAGGAAGTAAGAAATGTTGGCTTTAGAAGGGGAAATGTCAACCGAAGAATTGAATTTTTCTTCTATAAAATTGAAGAGATAATTTCTTGGTGAACACATTTCTCAGACACCAATATATTGCGTGAACCATGAATGGAGGCCTGGGTCCAAACTGTCAAAGTTTAGTTGACTGTACAGATAAGAAACATAAGGAGAAGTCAGATGTAAGCAATTCAAGCTGAGTTTGTTGAAGAATGTTTGAAAACATTAGCTCAGGCAGAGAGGCAGAGCATTGGAGCAGAGCATTGGAAGATTTGTGGATTGCTAAACGACTGTTACAGCAGATACGACCTGTAGTTTAGGCATAGATCAATTAGAAGCTATGTATAAGCACGTGTAATGTAGTGATTGGTTGTAGGTATTGGATCCGTATAGTGTGGAGTTAGTTAGGAGATAGTTATTTCATTCCTGTACCAGTTCTGTTATATAAACCTTATGTACATTCAGTTTTGTTAATTAATGCAAGTATTAGAAAGTTTCTTCAATCTTGATTCTCTCTCTAGCTTCTCTATTTCCTAGCGCTCTGTTTTCTTATACAAACAGCTATGCTCAAAACTCCTCCTTTCAGGTAGTCTTTAATATTCAAGTCTGCCTTTTTATCTATTTTCCTATTTGATTTGTATCAGTATAACATCGCCACTAAAATTTTAATGGTGTTTGTTATTTGTTAAAGCAACTGCAACTTATATGAAATCTGCTGGGCACTAAACAAACTGATATTGGCTTCCTTGATAGTAATCTAGACTCATTAATCTTTGTATTCTTAGAAATCATCTATAAGATGGATTTAAACGACAAAATGAACTATTTATATTATCAAAAAATTAAAAAAAAAAATTAATTTGATATCTTATAAGATTATATAATTTTTTTGTTAATGTTATATCATTTAATAACTTTTTATTAGATATTTTTTTTCTTATTCTAAAAAAAAATAGATGTTTTTTGTTTTATTTATTTTATATACTTTTTAAAATCCATTATTAGATTGCAAATTATTTTTTTCTTAACATGCACACAAAATTTCATGATAATCAATATTATACTATCTATCTAATGCATAAATTAATGTTACATAATTTTTTTTAATTTAAAAATATTAAAATTATGAAACATATTTAATAGTTATTAGGTGAAATATTATTGACAAAAATGAGTGGTATGACTTGCAATTTTTTTCACTAGAAGATTTTTGGATTTAAATCTTCTCGGTTCTTCTTTGGTAACTATTGTATTATCCATTTAAAAAAAAAAAAAAAAAAAAACACTTTGACCTAAGCCTTTATAGGAATCTATACTTAAATTGAGCCATATAACGCTTGGTATGTCTGTAAACAAACAATTATGCACAGGTTTTTTTTTTTTTTTTTTTCTCTGAAGTCATAGTTAGTTATGGACAACTCAACTCATTTACTATTTTACAGCCCCACCTATGAGATGTAAGAACTCTTTTGTTCATAAAGAACTGGGGATGGTTAACTGAAAGAATTGCATAAAGAAATCTAATTACAGAAGATGAGTATTTGTACGTTAAATTCTATCGCAAAAATATAGCGGAAATAACAATATAACGCTTGATATTGTTTTGAAACTAATAACCCAAAATTTTAAGTATTATTTCTAAGCAAATTGCATTCCAAATTTTGCTACTGTTAGATGATTTTCATGATTCTAATTATGATGAATCTTATAAATGATAATCACCACTTGTTTTGTGCAAAGAGGAGTTGTGGAAGTTGCCAAAGAAAAGATCAATGAGGCTGTAGCCAATCACTTTGACATCAACACCCTTTCAGGGTCTCTAAACCCAATATGTGTTGCGGACTTGGGTTGTTCTACTGGACCTAATACTTTCATCTCAGTACAAAACATAATAGAAGCCATAGAACTCAAATACATATCAAAAGGAGAAAATACTGAAACCTCAAAATTTATGGCCTGTTTGGATGGAGCGGGGGAAGGAGGGGAGTAGAGGGGAGTAGAATAGAGTTGGCTAAAAATAAGCTAATTTTGTGCTAAATCTACTCTACTCTACTCCCCCTCCCTCTTCCTCAATCCAAACAGACCATTATGGTGTTCTTCAATGACCAACTCTCTAATGATTTCAACACTCTTCATCTCCCTCCCTTCCAATAGGCAATAATTTGCAGTCGGGGTACCGGGTTCTTTCTATGGTCGCTTGTTCCCCAAGAGATCTCTTCATTTTATTCATTCCTCTTATGCACTACAGTGGCTGTCAGATGTCCCAAAAGAAGTTATGGATGAAGGGTCACTGCTTGGAATAAAGGAAGGATTTTCTACACAAATGCACCAAAGGAAGTTGAGGACGCCCATGAAAATCAATTTGCCAAGGACATGGAGTCCTTCCTAATTGCTAGAGCACAAGAGCTTGTGATTGGAGGGCTACTAGCACTTTTCATTCCTGCTGTCCCTCATAACATGAGCAAATCTGACATATTTGGTGGTTCATAGTTGGACGTTCTAGGATCTTGCCTAATGGATATGGCCAAAGCTGTAAGTAAACAATGTCATAACCCGTTGTTATTAAAGTAACATCGTTTTTACTTTGATTCACTAATGATATTACTTTTATTTTGCACCAATTATAACAAATCATGCTTAATTGTGAAAAATATTATGTCTAGATTTAAAATTATACTTGTTTAGTGTGCAAAAGTTGTGAATGATTGTAATTAACCCTTTGTTGGGAAATTCTAACCAAGGTTACAATCATTCATATGAAATTCCAAAAAGTTACAATGAACATCCTAATTAGAAATTAATTTATAATGTCAAGACTACCATTCAAATTAGTATATAAATTTATAAAATTAATGGACACTTATCCATCCTACAAATTTCTACAATCAACATTTTGATTTCACAATAATCTATCCCTAATCTAATACACTAATTGGGATGAAAAAGGACATTGCAAATTAATCTCAATCAAGAGAGTTGATATAAAATTCTATTGTTTAGGGTGCATTGCAAATGTAACAAATTTTAAGTTGAATAACTACAATTATAGAAAGAACATGGGTGTAACTGAGCTTCCATGTTTCAGTGACTAATCTGGTTAGATAGTGAAATATTGGTTCATGAAAGAGTTACTACTTCCATGAGACAGACCATTGTTTTTAATTGCAGGGATTAACTAGTGAAGCAAAAGTGGATGCATTCAATTTGCCCGGTTATTTCACCTCCCCTAAGGAATTGAAGGCATTGATTGAAAGAAATCAGCATTTTAACATTGAGAGAATGGAAATATTGAATAGTCAGAAAAAGTATGTGAGCTTGCGAAATCCCTCAATGTGTTCTTTATTCCTAAGAGCTGCATTAGAAGGAGTAATCGCGAAGCATTTGGGAAATGATATCATGGATGAGTTGTTTAATCGCTACACTGAGAAAGTTGCAGAGT
This sequence comes from Quercus tomentella, assembly GCA_028535165.1. Classification (NCBI taxonomy): domain Eukaryota; kingdom Viridiplantae; phylum Streptophyta; class Magnoliopsida; order Fagales; family Fagaceae; genus Quercus; species Quercus tomentella. Next base: position 3,399,788 of record JAPQVY010000133.1, read on the forward strand.
CCTCCTTCTTAAATCCAGAAGCTGATAAATCGATTGTATTATTTGTCCTTCTAAAGAACAACAATTAGACTTTAGCTTTATTCCAACGAAATAAATATTATCACTTGCAAATAAATGTAACAATGAAAAGGAGAATATTCTTGTAATAAATTATCCATTAATTCTTACATCTCTTATTGTATAATCATTGTCAATGTTATACTTTCTCTCATTATTAAATAGTAGTATTATACTTATTTTGTATTTATTTATTTATTTTATATTGGGTTTTGGAATAATGTTTAGCAATTAATTTTTTTTTCTTAAAATTAGTTTTGATGTGTGGATATTGGGTATGCTTTTTAAAGAAGTTTAGAATTAATTCTAACAAATTCTAGCAAAACCACACGAGTTACAAGAAGGGCATGAGAGGATTTGTTTAATGATGAAGTGTAATGGACCCAATTTTGACATGGGCCATTCGTTAATATTGAATGCTGCCACATCCTTATTAGACATGGCAAAACGGGTTAGAATTTTCTAACCCGACTTGACCCAATCCAAAAAATACCTTACCTAAACCCGATTGTTTTTACTTGAAACAAAAACGGGTTGACCCATGACTCGACCCGTGTTTTTTGCAGGTCAACCCAACTCGACTTACGACCTGACCCAAACCTGAACCATTTTTTAAAACTTTTTCTTTTTGGTAAAAAAAATAATAAAATTAAGACAATATTGGTTTAATTATTTGTTGTGAGGTTTAAGGAAACAATTGAGACATTTATATAACTGCATACAAATTAATTAAAAGATGAATAATTGAGCATTCTGTAATGAGTAAAGATTTTTAGATATTAAATAGCAAAGTACATGTCAAGATAATCTGGTAACAGTTCAGTTAAAAACATAGATTTAAAGTTGTAGACAAATGTGAGAAACATTCACAAGTGTGAAAATAGTGAAGCCAAAGTATCAAATTAACATAAATTATGAATTCTTAGACCTCTTTTCTAACAATTTATGTCCAAAATAAACGGCTTTTCAAAATAAATTATGATATTTCTTACAGTGTGTGTTGCTTAACAATGATATGATATTCATAAAAGAGACCATATATAAATAAGTAAATAATCAAACTTTAATGTATAGCTCAAATTGAAATAAAGTGCCAACCACAATTGACAATAGACTATAAAATTAATTTTCAAGATTGTAAATTTCTTATATGTTTTTATTCTTTGTCAAATGAATTATCCAATAAGTCATTTGTAATTTTTTTTATTTTTTATTTTAGGATGATATTGTGTAGAAATAAAACTTGTGTATTTGTTTTACTTATCTTTGTGTTATTTTGTTTTAGATAATAGTGTTAGGATTTGTATAATTTTAAAATTATTAAATAAGTATTAATAAGTGTAGTTCATTCTTGATATAAGTGGTGAATTCAAAGTAATGCATTTTACATCAAGTAATTTCTTGCATGACTTTCCAAATAGCAAATACATATTGTTTTATTTATAATAAAAAAAATATATCATGTAAAAAATACGGGTCAACCTGACCTGCAACCCGATTGACCTAACTTGAACCCGACCCGCCTGTTTTGCCATGTCTAATCCTTATTATATGACTTCACTAGTCTCGGATGTAATAGATTATGTATTGATATTGGCCCTAGGGCTATGTAATTCTATTTATGTTATATATTCCCTATTACCCAAAAAAAAAATGTTGCCACATCAACAATTAAAAAGCTAGATTGACAGGTCAGATTTTATTTAAAAATTGGACTATAATTTTAAAAAACATAAAATTCCAAAACTGAAAAAACCCATTTGTATTTCACTAGAGACCCATATGGACTTTACAATCTAGTTGTACGAAACCCAATTGGGTTTTGAAGAATTGTGTAAACTTATTAATGTTATAGCACTCAATAACTTTATATGAGTATGAGATGTCTTTTTTATATTTTCTTTCTTTCTATTTTTTTTCTTTTAAAAAAATCCATTATTAGATTGCATATTATTTTTATTCTTAACATGTGCACCTAACTTCATGATAGTCAATATTATACCATATGATCCATAAATTAATGTTTAAGTACAATTTTAAAATGTGGGTTTCAATTAGCTCAATTGGTAAAGTCTCTGATTGTTAAATTATAGATCTGGGGTTCAATCTCCGTCTACATCATCAATAAGAGATCTAGAGTTCAATTTCTACCTACACCAAAAACTAATTAGTATCTTAGTTTGATAATAAAAAAGTTATTATCAGTAGTAGACACCATAAGTTGAAACTCTTTAAAAAAAAGGAAAATATAATTTTAAAATACAAAAAATAATTTAAATTTAAATATATTAAAACTGTGAAACATATTTAATGGTTATTAAGAGATTGATATTGACAATTAGGTCTAAGCCAGTCACACATGTAGATTACTGGTATAGTTTGCTCTCCTTTGCTAGGAAAATTGAGGTTTGAACACCCCCCCACCCCCGCGAAACCCATTATTGTAGCCATCAAACACACACCGAAAAAGGACATAGACCTAAGCCTATATAGAGCTTGGTATGTTTGTAAAATAAATAAATATAAATATGAACAATTTTTTTGCCGTTAAATTCTCTGGAGAAAATATAATTGAAATAACATTTTAAGAGCTAAATAGGGTTTTGAAATTGATCACCCAAAATTATTCAATTTTATTTCCAAGCATATTGCATTCCAAAATTTGATACTATTAGATAATTTTCATGAATCTAATTATAATGAATATATAAAAAAAAATAAAAATAAATAAAAATAAAAATAAAAAAAAATAAAAAAGATAATCACCACCTATAGAGAGGAGTTGAGGAAGTTGGCATAGAAAAGATCAAAAAAACTGTAGCCAATCACTTTGACATCAAGAACCTTACAGGAGTAGTATTCTCTTTTTCGTTGTTACATTTTGTTGCAAGTGAATTTTATTTGGTTGGAATAAAGCTAAAGTCTAATAATTGTTTCGCTTGAGAAGGACAAACAATACAATCGATTTATCAGCTTCTGCATTTAAGAAGAAGGAGGACTCTGCAACTTTCTCAATGTAGCGGTTAAACAACTCATCCATGATATCATTTCCAAAATGCTTTTCGAGAACTCCTTCAAATGTTGATCTTAGGAATAAAGAACGCATCAAGGGATTACACAAAGTTAGAAACTTTGACTTGTTATTCAATATTTCCATTCTCTCAAAGCTGAAATGTCCATTTCTTTCTATCAATGCCTTCAATTCCTTTGGGGTGGTGACATAAGCGGGCAAATTGAATGCATCCACTTTTGCTTCACTACCTAATCCCTGCAATTGAAAACCATGGTCTATAATTGTAGTTATTCAGCTTAAAATTTTAGACATTTGCAATTCACCCTAAACAATAAAATTTTAAATAGACTCTCTAGTTCGAGATTAGTTTCCAATATCGTTCATCATCAAAATCAATGTATTATATTAGGGGTAGATTATTGTCAAATCGGGATTTTGATTGTAGAGTTTTGTGGTTTAGAGTGTATGTTGCAAATGCTTTTATAATTTAGGAAAGATAAATATACATTAATTTATTAATTTATATACTATTTTTTTTTTTTTTTTTGAGAAAGAATTTATATACTAATTTGGATGGCAAAGTGGCCATTACAAATTAATTTCTAATTAGGGTGTTGATCATAAATCTTGAAGTTTCATATGAATGATTGTAATTAATCATTTTTTTCATTTCTTATTTCAAATTATAGAAAGTTATACCTTGGTTAGAAGTTCCAAACAAATGGTTAATTACAGAATTCTAAACAATAGAATTTTAAATCAACTATACTGAACTAGGTATAACATTTTTCAAAACTTTTTTTTACAACTGAGTATGGTTTGCTATGATTGTTGCAATTAAAAAAAAAAATAGTGTCAATAGGGAATCCAAGTCTTGCTTCAAATCATTACAAGTCATGCTATTGTAAACTCACCATTTTGGCCATATCCATTAAGAAAGATCCTAGAAGGTCCAACTCTGTACCAATAAATGTGTCAGAGTTGCTCATCATTTCAGGGATTGCAGGTATGAAAAGTGCCAATAGACCTCCAACCACAAGCTCTTGAGCTCTGGTAAATAGAAAGGAATCAATGTCCTTGGCAAATTGAGTTGCACAGGCCTCCATAACTTCCTTTTGCGCATTTGTGTAGAAAATCCTCCCTTTATTCCAAGCAGGAGACCCTTCATCCATAAATTCTATTGGAACCTTAGACAGCCACTGTAGTGCAAAAGAAGAGTGAATAAAATGAAGAGATTTCTTGGGAAACAAGCAGCCATGGAAAGAACCCGGTACTCCAGCTGCAATGTATTGCTTGTTGGGAGGAAGAGACTTGAAGAGAGTGTTGAAATCATTGGAGACATGGTCATTGAAGAACACTAGAAATTCTGGGATTTCAGTATGTACTCCTTTTGATATGTATTGGAGTTTTACGGCTTCTATTGTGTTTTGCACTGAGATAAAGGTATTGGGTCCGGTAGAACAACCCAAGTCTGCCACACATACTGAGTTTAGAGAAGCTGAAAGGGTCGTAATGTCAAAGTGATCGGCTATTGCCTTGTCGATCTTTTCTTTGGCAGCTTCAGCAGCCTCTCTCTACAACACAAGTGGTGATTATAATTTTTTTTAATATTCCTCATAATTAGAAGCATGAAAATATTCTAACAATAGTGTTTGGATTTGGAATGCAATTTTCTTGGAAATAAAATTAAATAATTTTGGATGGTCAGCTTCAAATTACTATCACACCCTCAAATTGTTATTTCAACTATGATTTCTACTAATTTTTTTTTTTAGAATCAATGATTTCTCCGTTGCATAAAAATACTTATCGTCTGCAATGAGTTCTCTTAAAGCATGTCCTTCAATAAAAATAAGCAAGTCCTTCAATTATGATAAATTCAACTATTCTCTTGGAAGCTCTTAAAAATAAAACCTATTTTCTTGGATACTAATTATGATAAATTCAACTATTTACTTGGCAATCTATGGTATAATCCAAAGATTTCAAACAAGAAAATAGATCAAAATGTAGGCTTGAATATTAAAGAAGACCTGATAGATGGAGTTTTGAGCATAGCTATAAGGGCCCTTTCCTCCGTTCATTGCATATGATTCAGGCGATGCATATGTCCTCTTGTCCTCCATCTCTCTCTCTCTCTCTCTAACAAATACATATTCTATTTATATGAGTTGAATTCAACTTTCAAGTTACCCATGGTATAATTTTAGGCAATATTACACCATTTAAAAACTTTTTCTTGAATCAGCAATTTAAAATTCCAACCATTGCATTACATGCTCTCTATGTTTTTAACAAGTTTGTTATATTTCATACAAATCAGATTTTATTTATTATTTAATTCATAAACTCATCTTTTATACAGATTTAAAATTCAAAAACATAAAATTTAAACATTTGATATCTGACATATTTATAATCTTTGAATTGAGCACCTTAAAATTTTGCAAGCATGAAAGGTATGAGAAGAAAACGTAATCAACTGTAGATTTGTCAAAATTTGCATCTAATAAAAAAAGATATTAAGTGGTTTAAAATTTAAACATTTCTTAAAGTTACATTAAGTGAAAATAATAATAATAAAGTTTGGTGTAAAATAATAATAATAAAGTTTGGTGTAATTCAATCTCTCCCTATGTATATTTCCAAGCGCATATCTTCAGATGTGTTGATTTCTTTGTCAACTTTATCACATGAAAAATTCAATTTCTGTATTTATCTTGCCCTCCACATTTAAAATTTTTAGTTAATGTTGTACTAAATACATCTTTGAATTCATATTATTTAATTTGAACCATCCTATTAATTAATTTAAGATTGGGAAGATCATATTCCGTATGGTTCCTTACTTTCTCGATTTGATGCTTTAAGAAATACTATATATTAAGTAGTAACTTTTTAGTGTTTTTAATTTCATGCCGACTTTTTTTTTTTTTGAGAAAAAGGTAAGCGAAATTTTATTAAAGAAAAAACAAACGAACTACAACGCAAAAACAAAAAACTAACTCAAGGTAGATCCGACTGGAAAACATCATCCACGTCATCGGGTAATTCTTCTACCCAAACCTCAAAATCTGCAGATAGAACTGCTTTTTTAGCTAAGCTATGAGCTAATCTATTCCCCTCCCGCCTAACATGTTGAAACTCACAGCTTCTTAAGACAGCTCCCAGACGCTTTGTTTCATCCACAATGTGACCAAATAGCAGAGGACAAAGACCACTTCGACGCAAGGCCTGAATAACTACCAGGCAATCACCTTCGACAATGACACTAAATAAACTCAGTTCCCCGGCGAAGACCACAGCCCTTCGCGCCGCCAGAGCTTCGGCCATCTCTACTAACTGCACCTGACCCAGATTCTGTCTAAGAGCCGCGATAACTTGACCATAATTATCCCGGCAAACCACTCCGATACCAGCCAATCCTGAATCCTCACAAAACGCAGCATCAAAATTAATTTTGAAGAAGTCCACTGGCGGGGGAGACCAGTGCACCCTGTGCCGAGGAATAGGCGCGCCACACTCCTGAGAATTCACGCTCCAAAATTCATCCACCAATCGCTGGGCGTTGTCACCAAGTTCATGCAACTTCCACGTTGACTGGTTTTCCCTTAACCGGTTGCGCCTCTGCCATATGCACCATGCCACAGTAGCGAACAACGACACCTTCCTAGCTGGCCCAGCACTGAAGACTTCCTCTAATAAATCATAGAACGACCGACATTTCTTCTGCACCAGTGATCGAAACTCCAAGAGCGACATCCACACCGACCTCGCCTGATCGCACAACCATAAATAATGAATTATCGACTCCGTGTGATCTCCACAGCCATCACACTCTCCTCCAACCGGGATGTGCCGAGCCTGTAAATTCTGTTTTGTGGGCAGAGCATCCTTCGCAGCACGCCAAATAAAGTGTCGAATCTTCGGAGGCACCTTCATCTTCCAAATTTTCTTCCAAACCAACCCGTTACTACCCAAAACTGATGAACTCGGCTGAAGATTTGATTCGGCTGAAACCAGCAAGCGGTATGCACTCCGCACACTAAAATCCCCATCATTCGTTAACGGCCAAACTAAAGTATCCTCTGCCTCAGCTGCACACACCTGTATCCTTCGCACCAAATCTGCCTCCCATGGAATCAAACAAGTCTCAAGACGACCCGGATCCCAAACTCGAGTATCCGGATAGAACAGATCACACACCCGATGCACTGATAAATCAACTCTTGGGGAGATGATCTTGCTGTGATTAAGGTCAGGCAGCCACCTATGTCGCCACACATCAATTCGCTTCCCATCACCAACCCTCCAAATAGCCCCTTTATCAATGACTTCTCGTGCTTGTAGAATACTCCGCCATGCATAGGAACATTTTGGGTGAACAGCCGCCTCAAGAATATTACCCTGCGGAAAATACTTGGCACTAAAAACTTTAAAAAGAAGGGAGTCTCGATTATGGATAAAACGCCACACCTGTTTAGCTAGCAGTGCGTTATTGAATTTTTGGAAATCCCGAAAACCCATGCCACCAATTGATTTTGAAGAAACAAGAGAGCTCCATTTGACCCAGTGAATTTTCTTTCCACCACCATTACCCCACCAAAATTTACGAACCATTGCCTCTATATCCTTACAAAGACTTACTGGAAGTTTGAACACACTCATTGAATAAACCGGGATAGATTGAACCACAGCCTTGATCATAATCTCTCGACCGGCTTGAGACAGCAGCTTTTCCTTCCACCCTTGCATCCTACCCCAGATTCTTTCTTTGATTTGAGTGAAACATGCCGTCCTATTCCTCCCAACCAGCGAAGGTAAACCCAAATACTTTTCATACTGTCTAATGGCAGGGACATCAAGGGCCACTTTTATAGCTTCTTGAGTTGCTTCATCTGTATTTCTGCTAAAACAAATAGTGGTCTTCTCCTTATTTATCACCTGACCTGACGCTGCCTCATAACATGCTAGAAGCTCTTGAATTTTATTGCACTCATCCAGTGTGGACCTGCAAAAAATTAAGCAATCATCTGCAAAGAAGAGGTGTGTTAGTTTTGGTCCCGCTCTACACAGTGAGAACCCCTGAATTTCACCATTCATTGCTGCCCCACGTAAGAGTGCATTCAAACCTTCAGCACAAAAGAGAAATAAATAAGGGGACAGAGGATCTCCTTGTCTTAATCCTCGAGATGGGACAATCATACCCTTCGGTTCCCCATTCACTAGGATAGAATAAGAAACAGTGGTGATACACTCCATAATCAAGCCTACCCAAGCAGCTGAAAAACCCATCCTAAGAAGAATCTTTTCAAGAAACACCCACTCCACCCTATCATACGCCTTGCTCATATCCAGTTTCATAGCCATAAAGCCTTTCTTCCCTGTACAAGTAGTCTTCATATGATGCAAAGATTCAAAGGCAATTAAAATATTATCTGTGATCAATCTTCCAGCAATAAAGGCACTCTGAGTCTCCGAAATAATAGAATTAAGAATGGGTTTAAGCCGATTGGCAATCGTCTTACTGATAATCTTATAAATAACATTGCATAAACTTATCGGTCGAAAGTCAGAGATTCTTTCAGGATTAGGAACTTTGGGGATCAAAGTAATAAAAGTATGGTTAATTGATTTAAGAATGGACTTTGTATTTAAGCAGAATAAAACAGCCTGAGCCACATCCATACCAATATTAGTCCAATAAGTCTGGTAAAAAAGAGGCGGCATTCCATCCGGACCTGGGGCTTTTAACGGAGCCATTTCCTTAATTGCCACTCCTACCTCCTCACTGGTAAAAGGCCTTTCCAGGTCTGCTCTCATCGTCCCAGTGACCACAGCTTCGACCCCCTCCAAAACCTTGTCAAGTTCCTGTGGATTTGAGGAAGTAAATAGATGAGTATAAAAATTAGTAATAATAGCTGAAAAAACCTCCTCATCCTCTTGCCAAATTCCATTCTCATCACGCAACCCTTTAATAAAATTCTTCCTCTTCCTTTGAGTAGCAGTCCCATGAAAAAACTTTGTGTTCTGATCCCCATTCTTCAGCCATTGAACCCTGGACCTCTGTTGCCACATCTTCTCCTCTTTATCATAAAGTGAATTCAATTCCTTTTTAATCTTGATAACCTCCTCATGCTCCCCAGTCCTAGCCGAAACCTCTTCAGCTTGCCATAATTGATTCGTTGCTTGCTTTATCTGTTGCTTCACATTGCCAAAATGGACCCGACTCCAGGTCTTTAACTGTTTCTTACATCTTTTAATTTTAGTGGCAGCCACAAACATTGGATTACCATTAGGAGCACAATCCCAAGCCCTTTCTATCACCTCCTTACACTCAGGGTCTGAACTCCACATTGCTTCAAACCGAAAAGGCTTTCGACGCCACTTTTGGTACTCTATACACCCATTCAAAGAGAGAAGAATTGGCCGATGATCTGATGTAAAGCAATTCAAATGCTTCATCCTTCCTGTAGGGAACCGAGTCATCCATTCATAATTTGCAATACCTCTATCTAATCTTTCCCAAATCCACTCCCCCCTACGCCTACCGTGCCAAGTGAAATCTGGTCCCGAATATCCCAAATCAACAAATCCACAAAGGTCCAACACATCACGAAAATTTTGCATCAAATAGTGTGCTCGAGGGACCCCACCTCTCTTCTCTTGTACCTCAAGCAACTCATTAAAATCACCTAGAACACACCAAGGAAGCTTTGGTTTAGAGCTAAGCATTCGAAGCATGTTCCACCCCTCATTCCGTCGACCTGTATCAGGCTCCCCATAAAACCCAGTCAACCTCCAAGCATTCTCTGAACCCCCATGCACAATAGAATCAATGTGATACTTAGAAAAACTATCCACCCACACATCCACCCCTGCTTTCCACAACAAAGCTAAACCCCCTCCCCTATCATCATTTGAAACCGTAAAACATCCATCAAAGAAAATCTGATTTTTTACCCATCTCATATGCTCCGTAGATGACCATGTTTCTGACAAAAACACAATCATGGGATCTTGTGCTTGTACTATTTCGACAAGCTCTTGAACTGCACGCCGGTTCCCAAGCCCCCTGCAGTTCCATGCTAAGATTTTCATGGCTGTCGGCGGGGCTGAGCATCAGCCTCCACCGATTGAGTTTTGATCACCACTGCCTGTTTCTTTCTACTAACCTTTGCAATACCCAACTCCTCACTAGACACCTCCCTTGGACGTTTCAAAGAACCCAAATCCACTGACACAGTAGCGTTATCATGCTGAAAAGAAGCATAATCCACTGATTTCTCCAACCGGGCCCCTAGACCATTATCCCTCCAAACTTGGTGCTGTTCCCCACAGTCCCTTCCACCATCCAGCCGGCCAATCTCAGCATCTATTTCATCGAGTTGAGCTTGGAAATTTTGGCTGGTAAGGCCCCGTGTCTGCCCAATGTCCATGCACCTGATCGACGCAATGTCAACATTCCGTCTAACATCTTCCAAAACTGTTGGACCAGCCCCCACGCATGACGTTTCATCAAGCCTCTCGCTTCGACTCTCCTTCTCAGCACCATGATCACTGTCTTCAACCCCAATACCATGTGCGGCATTCAGTGTTACCCCGTCCTCTTCCTCACTGCGCTCCGAATGAAATACAGGACCCTCATCCTCCTGCCACGGCTCTTCATACCCTTCAACCCGGATCACTGTTTTCTTGGCTAGATTCGGTGTGCTTGCTCTCAGCCACGAACCATACTGCTGCCCACTGCCCTGCACCGAGCCCTTACGAGCCACCCATATCGAACAGTCCCTGTCCTGGTGAGTAAGACGACCGCACCAATAACAGAGGTTCGGCAATCGCTCGTACTTGAAACCCGCCCAGCCATCTTCTCCGTTACTCAGTCCGATTTTTCTGCCTCGGCATATTGGTTTTGTAATATCCAATCGAACTCTAACTCTCACAAAGTGACTACTTTCAAAATCTTCCTCTCCCCCATCCATGTGTATGACTTCCCCTGCTACCGAGACGATATTTTGTGCGACATGCAGCTTCAGGCTACTGATAGGAAGATCGTGCACCTGAATCCAAAAACATGCGCTATCGTATACCAGTCCCTTCATCTCAGATTGACGTCGAATTCTTTTCAAAGCAACTAGATTCTTGTCGAACGACCACGGCTCCCCTGCTAACACTCTGTCAACGTCGCTCTGTTCCGAGAAAACAAACAGAACACAGTGATCCCCCATATCCCTTGCTTCGAAGCCCTTCTTAGTATGCCACAATATTTTAAACGTGCGAGCTATGGCCTCAATATTCAACACTCTTCCCGTAAAAAACCTAGCCGCTAGAAGAAACTTCCCCTCAAGTCCGCCATCGTCCACTTGAAACGTACTGCCCTCCGACTCTGTCAACGAAAAAGACTCCCAAAGAGTAGACAGATTCTCCATGCTTCTTCCTGCGTCGATCAAGGATCCCACTATGTCAAACGGAAGCCTCACTCAGAGAGTAGGCACGTATTCTACCACCCTAGGGTTTTAGCGCCGCCTTAGGTTGGAGAAACTAAGTTTGTTGCACAAGCTTGTTAGTTATATGCCGACTTAGACTTGCACAAGCTTGTTGTGATGTGCTCCAATGATGTTATATTTTAATTTATTTAGACTTGATAAAGTATTCTCTCCATGAAAGCCCCTTGGACCTCACGGGTTTCCATCCTAAATTTTTTTCAAATGTTTTGGCTTCTTTGTCGGGAAATGTACTCAAATCCATCTGTTTTTTTTTTTTTTTTTTTTTTTTTTCAACACTTAAATCAAGACTTTCGATACTGCGCCAAATGGTCCAAATCCAAATGCGAATGCAGCGAATCTATTGAAACACCTTTACATTTTCTTTGCAATTGTCAACTCCATCTTTAATTGGTATCATTTCTATTTCCGCAAATAAATGCAATATTTCTCATGGTCTTCCTTGGTGATTACTTTATATTTTGCCATCTAGAACTACTTTTTACTTTTGCCATCTAGAACATATAATTAAGACAAAGACACTCTTACACCGAAAGTTGTTTGTTTTTAACAAATATACCCTTTACCTTCTATAACTTTGATCAATTGTTATTAAAGACCCTTTTACACCGAAAGTTGTTTGTTTTTAACAAATATACACTTTCCATTCTATAACTAATCAACCCCATGCAATTGATTTAAAAGTAATGACATTAAAATAAATGAGTAATTGCCCTAAAGTAAGACTTTATGTTTAGAAAGATTTTCACTTAAATTTAGCCGGATTAAAATAGACTAAAATGCTACATTAATGTGACTTAACAGGAGCATAGCAATAATAAATATTTTACTTAATATTTTAGATATTAGGAGATTGAGATCTATATATTTTTAAATAAATTTCAATTTAGAAGAGGTGCTTTAAACCCAAACCTTTCTTTTCCCATTATCTAAGTTCAGAAAAATTGACTAAATACATCAAATGCACCGAAGTGGACCAAACTGGACCAAATGGGCTGAAGTTATCTGAATGGACCGAAATGGACCGAATAGAGTGAAATGAACGAATAGGACCAAAATGGATCGAATAGGACCGAAGTGGACAGAATGGACGAAATAGGACCGATGTAGACCAATGTGGACCTATAAGACCGAATAGAATCAAAGTGGACGGAAAAGACCAAATAGGACCGAAGTGGACTGAATAAAACTGAATAGAACCAAAGTGCACCGAATAGGACCGAAGTAGACCAAATAGGCCGAAGTGAACCGAATAGAACCAAAGTGGACAATATGAACCGAATGGACCACAGTGGACAGATTAAGACCGAATAGGACCAAAGTCAACCAAATAGGACAGAAGTGGACAGAATGGAAGTAATAGGACCGTAGTGGACCAATGTGAATTGCATTGGACTGAAGTGGACGAAATAGAACAAAAGTGGACAAAATGACCAAATAAGGAAGAATGGACCGAATATGACCAAAGTGGACCAAATAGAACTCAAGTCTATCGAATGGACTGCATAAGACCAAAATAGAATCATAGTGGATAGAATAGACCAAATAGGACTGAAGTGAACCAAATAAAACCAAATAGAACCAAAGTGGACTGCATAGGACCGAAGTAGATTGAAGAGGACCGAAGTGGACCAAAAAGGGTCAAAGTGGACTGAATAGAACCAAAGTAGACATTATAGACCGAAGTGGACCGATTAAGACCCAATAGGACCAAAGTGGATCGAAGAGGACAGAATGGAAGTAATAGGACTGAAGTGGACCAATGTGGATCACATAGGGCCAAAGTGGACCGAATAGAATCAAAGTGGATAGAATGGACCAAATAAGACCGAATATACTGAATATGACCAAATTGGACCAAATAGAACTGAAGTAGACAGAATGGACCGAATGGACCACATAGGACTAAAATAGAATCAAAGTGGATAAAATAGACCAAATAGGACCAAATAGACTAAATTGGACTGAATAAACCTAATAGAACTGAAGTGGATCGAAAATGACTGAAGTGGACTAAATGGAAGCAAGGTGAACAAAGAATATAAATCGAATGGATCGACGTGGACCGATTAAAACCAAATAGGGCCAAAGTCGACTGAATAGGATGGAAGTGGACTGAATGTAAGTAATAGGATCGAAGGGGACCGAATAGCACTGAAGTAGACAGTGGACCGAATGGACTGTATAGGATCAAATAGGACTGAAATGGACCGTATAGAATCAAAAAAGACTGAAGTAGATGAAATATGTTTGAATGGACAATAGATTGAAACGCTAGGGTGATGTGGATCAGTAAGAGCTTAGTAAAAAGTATTAGACACCTAAAATATAAATATTAGTCTTTACACACCTAAACTAATTTTTTTATGTTTATTTCCTAAGAAATATAAAAAGTATTATCAAAGGGTTGGAATTTTATTAAATTTTTTCTTTTTTTACCTATGATACTTCTTTTTTTTTTTACACATGTTATTTGCATGACTCCAAAGCAATATGCAGGATTTTTATTAACAAGTAAATTAGACTATATAATAAAATGTAAAAAGCTAATCTTTTGTCTACTTATTCAATACTCTAGAACCAAATGGGTTGAAAGAGTACCTCTTAACTTTGACAATAGTCTTCTATATTAAATTTTAGCTCCTACAAATGTTTTTGGCCAGGAAAATATTTTGCCTATAAAATAATGACGCTTGTGATTTAATTCAAATGCATGATTATATGAATTTCCGTGGATTGGCAGAGATTTTTCCAACCTATATAATTACAATTGCAATAACAAGAATTATGGTTATAGGGTGCAAAATTACTGGTACAACATGGATATAACTCTAAAATACAACACATGCATTCTATCTATTACATAAATTAGTCGCGAACCTAGTCCATTGTGCATGGTAATATATATATATATATATTTCAATTTGGACTAATTTAATAAATAATAAGGTAATTTATAATCATATTTTCATTTATTATAGCGACAATCACAAATGTAATATATATAATTTTTGTCGTACCAAAATCAAAACAATTTAATTGATTTTTAAAATTTTTTATGACAGCATTAAGACAATTTCATTTATTAGACAATTTTTTTAAAATATTTTTTTATTCTTCATTGATTTCATTTTTTAGTCATAAGCAACCAAAAGTAGAACTCTAAAAAAAACACAAATAGTCATCAATCTAAGGTAGAAATACATTAAAAAAAAATGCAAAAAAAAATGGAAAAAAAATTGAGAGAGAGAGAGAGAGAGAGAGAGCACCTTTTTGTATGGGAAAAATATGCATAGAATGGAAGGGATTGAGTGGCAAATTTATAATAAGAGGATAGGAAAAAGAAAAGCCACAATAAAGGAAGATAAAAGGGCAAAATAATATTTAAATTTAAAACCGCCCAAGAGGAATATATGTGTACATCACTTTTGTTTCAATTTTCCATTGATTTATTATTTAGTTATAACATCAAAATTAAAGTAAATGAATATATAAAGTTAAAACTGCCTAAAATGAATTTGTAAAGTCAATATATTTATATAGTTTATATTGTAAAAAAATTAAATTTAAAAAATAAATGTGAAAAAGGCTAATGATGTGACGGATGAAGTGACTCGACAAGAGTATAGCAATAATAAATGCTACGCTTTAGCTTTTAGATATATATAGATTTATTATTTAATTATAACATTAAAATTAAAGTAAAGGAATATGTAAAATTAAACCGTTTAAAATGAATTTATAAAGTCAATATATTTATATAGTTAATGTGGGGTCAGAGAATTATGACCCCGGCCCATTTCATGTTAAGGCCCAAGGCCTGTGCCGAGGAAAGATAATGCCGAGGACGCACCATGGGAGTCCAGGACGGCCTAAGGAACTGGCCGAGGACGACCTCATGCTCGACATCCCATAATACCCCTAAAAGGAAAAATGAGCACAGTGCAGAAAAAGCCCAAGTAAAAGGCTGCCAACACTACAATAAAGCAATCTACACCTACCAGGACCATACTCTTCAGCTTTTGCGACCACCCCCCAACCACTGTAGGTATGGGCTGATAGGACAAGTCTTAAGCCCTTGAAAATTGAGCTTACACGTGGACGCTGGCGAGAGGATAAATGCCAGTATAAAAGGTTAAGAGAGGATGTATGAGAGGGGGGGGACAACCAATCCTCCCAACGATGGTGTCCTAGAAATAAGGAGAATAATAAGGGCACAAAGCTCCCCAGACTCCTTGGACGAGAGTCACCAACCGGAACCAACTCAAACCACTGTTCGATGACCAAGGCCTAGCCTTTCAAACCCACGTTCTACAAATGACATTGTTTGGGCCCTCTTTACGTACAAGCCCAATGACATCTTGGGGTCGTCACAAATCGAGTCCCTACAATTAATATTGTAAAAAAATTAAATCTAAAAAATAAATATGAAAAGACTAATAATATGACAGATGAGATAGCTAAACAAGAGTGTAACAATAATAAATGATACACTTTAGCTTTTAGATATAATATATATATATATATATATATATATATATATATATATATATAAATTAATGTCAAAATATGCTTGCTAATCCACTAAAGTCTTTATAGTTCGTGAAGAAGAATTTGGAGTAGAAGTTCTTATATCTTTATGAAAAAAAAATGATATTCTTTCTAGTTTATTGACTAATTACTTCAAGGTTTTTCAATATATTACCCCTTGGATGATGTATTGAAAGCGACCTTAAATAGCTAAATTGGATGAATGATGGATCGGGTAAAATGTGGAATGATTTTGTAAGTAAATTGGCGAATTTTGCATATACAAGACCCAAATGGAAAAATTTGAGTCTTTTGCATATAGAAGCCTTAATAATATCATAGTGTCCACAATACTTAATATTAAAAAGTTACTCTCACAACTCCATCTGGAACGGGATTGTAGTCACAAGTGGTGCATTACGCCTTGTCTTATTTGAATGCTCACGAGTAATCATGTGTTCCATTTAATTTAGCGTATCAATGGGTAGGTAAAAAAAGGGCTGGATGAGTCAATAGTCAATTTCTATTTACTATTCTCTAAAAAGTAGATAAAGCATACACTCATCTCCTTGTGGGTTCCAAAAAATTTAGCTTAAATAGTAAATATTTCCAAACTCAAATCATTCTAAAATGAAAGTGAAGAAAACAAGAAAGTAAACAGTGTAACAATGGCGGAATAGAAAGAACAGAGTAAAATCTATGTGATTGAATATTAGCAACACTAACTGAATAATAAAATGTGTATAGTTCTCTATATATAGAGCAAGAGATAAGCTTAAATCTAATCTAACCAACTAACAATAATTCCGTAAAGCTTGGAATCAGTTAGACTCTATTTACACGTGATTAATGTGCTCTTAACAGAAAATATCTAATTACAAAAAAATATCTCAGCAGCTAATCCTTTGAAGAAGATGCTAACACGGACTCTGAAGCTCCAAGGCTAAACGATGCCGTATAGCTTGACTGAAAGAGTTCTCTTTAAAACCAAAACGTCACCGTTTGTAATAATGAGAAACGGTGCCGTTTTGCTGCAGAGTTAAAATATAACCCTCAGCTGACACTGGTCGTTAGGCTCTGAAGTATCTATTCTTCTATCAGAAAGCACAACATCACGACCTGATTTGAAGTCTAAATATTCAAAGTTCCATTTAAATATTTTCTATGTTCGCTAATCATCTAACACTTCTATTTGAGCTTCCAAATTCTTGTTTTGGATTTATCTGCAAAACAGAAAAAATACAAAAGTTATTTTCTTGTTGAGGAAATTAAAGATTGTGTGAAGTTTTAAAAAGAACCAAATAATATTTATTTGTGCAATTTTGCTTACTTCTCCAAAAAATTTCTTTTCTTTACTTCAGCACAAATTGTTTCTTTGGATACTTCATTTCCATTCTTAGTCCTTCTTTTTGTTGTTTCCTATAATCAAAGATGCAATATGTCATTATGTATGATAATATTATAACTTCACCAATAAAGTATAAGTGAACCATTTTTACCTGTAATTGTTCATTTCCTCCGATTTCAAAGACTCTAGCTACCGTAAAGCTTTGGTTGCAAACAAAGAAACTGTATGCAGTAAATTTCACTTGGAAGATGTAGGTTTTCCAATAATGCACTGATACTATTTGGAATAATATTGTCACCGTCTACATCCTTTTTTTTTTTTTTTTTTTTAAAAGATTTCAATTAGTGTAACGTAACAGACTTAATTTAATTAAACAAATAACATATTTCTTTCATTTTTACCTCTTCTTCCATATTGGAGAGTTTCGTATCAAGAACTTTAAATAACTTCACTGCTTCCTTGTCAAATACTACAAAATTTGCATGTTCTATTATATCACCAACTTGCATGTCAAGCTTGTATCTGAAATATTATTTTCAATTTACATCAACATTTATATATACATATATATATATATATATATATATATATATATTCAAAATTAACCAATAGTAAATACATAGAATTACATACCTATTTTTTGGAAATTCACATGCTTTCATACATGTGTCACACCATAGTTTTAATTCATGTTTTTTCAACTTATTAGGACACTCATCACAAGAGACATAAACTGTGTCACATTCTACCAGAATTGTGATATAAGATCGCCCACTAAAAAACAAAGCAAAGCCATGGGGCGATAAACTAACCACTCATCAATCAATACAAACCACTCAAGCCAAAAAAGTATAAGGTGATCAATAAATATCACTAGACTATGCAACCATAAAGTGGGATTGCATAGATACTAACCACTCAGACAAAAAAAGTATTAGGAGATCGATGAATATCGCCGGACTACCAATTGAAACCACCTTGAGAACCTCCTTTAGGCATGCTAGCATGCCCATGGTAACCTAACGTAGGACAACCACGCTAACAATAGAACAAAAAGATAAACCCTAAAAGTCAACACCTAAGGGCTACTTGGAGTCAACACCAAGCAAAACTAGAATCGGCACCAGTGAAAGAAAACACACATTTTTTTTAATAATTCTCAAAACTATCTTACAATAATCAGAAAAAGTGCTTAAATAGCTAACAACAAAAATGCATAAAGAAACCCTAATTATTAAATGCTTGGGCTTGCTTAATCTCAAGCCCAATAACGAATAGGCTCAATTCATAAGGCCACAGGTTGGGCCATCTTCTTTTTGCTCTTTCTCCTATACGTGCATGTAATTGGGGGCTTGTATCTTGTGTCCACACCAACTCCCCCCAGGTAAGAAGAACTCGACCCAGTCGAGTGGAAATCTAAAGAGCTCTGATAATACTCCAACAAGTCAAGATCCTGTCACTGTAGCTCATCTCGAGTAATCCATGTGCAATTAGAATCTGGTCACCCTCACCACAGAACTAGGAAACAGTGAACTCCTCCATACCTGGTAGAAACAATCTGCTCATCTAAAATAGCATCAATAGATTCTTTATATGCATAGGGTAGATTTAAGGGTAAAGGAGTGGGAATAGGGGCATCAATAGGATTAGGCAAAGACTCATCAAAAGGGGTATCAAGAATAGCCATGAGGCTTTTATAAGTAACTAGATCCTCAATATTAAAAGAGGAGCTAATACCATAATCATGAGGAAGGTCAATGACATATGCATTTGGGCCCATTCGTTTCAATACCTTGAATGGTCCGGCACTACGAGCCTGCAATTTCTTAACGATCCCAGAGGGAAACCGTTCAGGTCGAATCCGAATCATGACATAATCCCCTACCTGAAACGCTACATGACGCCGATGAGTGTCAGCATGAATTTTATATTGAGAATTACTTGCCTGAATTTTTTTGTGAATCTCATTATGCAAATCATGAATATGTCATGCAAATGCCTCAACAGACTCAAAAATCCTAACATGTGGGGACATGGGCAAAAGATCTAAGGGCTTCCTAGTCGTATATCCATGCACAACCTCAAAAGGACTAGCGCCTATAGACCTATTGACAGAGCTATTATATGCAAGTTGGGCTACAGGAAGAATTGAATCCCAATTCCAAATGGCTTCACCCACTAGACATCGAAGGAGGTTGCCTAGACTACGATTAACCACCTCAGTTTGACCATCAATTTGAGGATGAAATGCCATGAAAAATTTCAATTTGGTGCCCACTAAATGCCACAAGGTCTTCCAAAAATAACTCATGAAGCAAACATCCCTATTAGACACTATGGTTTTGGGAAGAACATAAAGTTTGACAATCTCATCAAAGTAGAGCTTTGCAATCTTGGAAGCATCAGAGGTCTTAGAACATGGTAGGAAATGAGCCTTCTTAGAGAAGCGATCAACAACTACTAGAATGGAATTGTGCTTCCTAAAGGTGCGAGGCAAACCTAACACAAAGTCCATGCTCATATCCTGCCACGAGCGATCGGGCACAGGTAGAGGTGTGTACAGGCCAGTGTTTTGTTTGCGATGTTTGACTAGTTGACATGTATGACACTGACCAACTATCTTGGCAACGCCCCTCTTAAGACTAGGCCAATAAAATTGACGCTCCACTTCCTCAATTGTTGTCTCGGCCAAAATGACCTGCAAGGCCTCCCGCATGTGTCTCCTAAACTAGAAAATCTCTCACTGAAGACCGAGGGATACATAACTTGTTGGCTCTGAACAAGTAACCATCTTGAAGGGTATAATCATCCAAGATTGGCCGTAGGGCATTACTTAGGCTAGTGTAGAGCTCCCCAAAATCTGGGCATGACTCATAATCATCCTTGAGTCATTCAAACCCAGTAACCTTAACACTCATGATGGATAGCAAAGACACCTTTCGACTTAGTGCATTAGCAACCTTATTCTCAACTCCCGCCTTATGTTTCACCACAAAGTGGTAGCGTTGCAAAAATTCAACCCAACTACCATGCCTAAAATTCAGCTTCTTTTGGGAATGGAGATAGCGCAAATGCCAAAGAGCTCGAATAATGGCATAAAACTCTTTGTCATATGTGGAGTACTTTTGCTTAGCATCATTTAACTTCTCACTGAAATAAGCAATTGGGTGGCGCTCTTGACTAAGTACTCCCCCTATACCAATACCTGAGGCATCACATTCCACTTCAAAAGGCTTGGTAAAATTAGGAAGACGCATGACAAGTGCCTCAATCATCTTTTGCTTTATCGCATTGAAAGCATTAGCAACAGCTTTAGTCCAAACAAACTCCCCTTGTTTCATGCAGTCAGTGATGGGGGACATAATGGTACTAAACCCCTTGATGAATCGGCGATAAAAGGGAGTGAGTCCATGAAAGCTTTGAATTTCATGGATATTTTTGGGCTCGGGCCAATCCACAATCACTTGAACCTTTTGGGGGTCGACAGAAACTCCCTCAGAGAATATTACGAATCCTAGGAAGACGACTCTATCGGTGAAGAAAGAACACTTCTTGAGGTTTTCATATAAACTCTCCTTTCTAAGGGTAGTACAAACTTGAGTTAGGTGGTCTAAGTGCTGCTCCCTAGACTTACTATAGATGAGGATGTCATCAAAGTACACAACCAAGAATTTCCCCATAAAAGGCTTGAGCACTTGAGTCATCACTCTCAAAAAGGTACTAGGAGCATTGGACAATCCAAAAGGCATGACTATCCACTCATATAAACCATCCTTCATCTTGAAGGTAGTTTTCCACTCATCACCAGAACGAATCCTAATTTGATGATAGCCACTTTTCAAGTCTATCTTGGAGAAGATCGTTGCTCCAGCCATCATATCCAACATGTCATCCAACCGAGGGATAGGAAAACAATATTTCACAGTGATCTTGTTGATGGCACGACTATCAACACACATCCTCCAAGTTCCATCTTTCTTTGGAGTAAAGAGTGCAGGGACTGCACAAGGACTCATGCTCTCACGAACAAAACCCTTCCTAAGTAATTCTTTTACTTGCCTTTGCAATTCGGCATGCTCTGCAGGACTCATCCTATAGTGAGGCATGTTAGGTAGAGTCGCTCTAGGCACAAAATCTATGGCGTGTTGTATGTCATGCATGGGCGGTAAATGATCGGGGAGTTCCTCAAGGAAAACATCCTTAAATTCCTGGGGCACTGACTTCACTTCTTCAGGTTGCTCCTCACGAGTCTCTCCATGAAGTTCCCTGGCAACTAAGACAAACATAATGGATTCTTGAACTACTACCCTTTCAAATGCCTTTGGGCTTATGATGTTCAGGTCTTTCGCCTTTGGTGCTTTGGTCTTCTTGCTCATGTCGATTGGCTTGGGTTTCAAAGGATCAAGCACAATCTTCTTACCTTCAAACATAAATGAGCACGAATTGGACCGCCCATGAAGGGTGACATCCAAACCATAAAGCCAAGGCCTACCTAAGATAATATGCCCTACATCCATGGGAATTACGTCACACTATATTTCAGCCTTGTAGGTGAGGAATTGAAGTGGGACAACACATCTTTCTTTTATGGCTATGGAGGAAGTATCCAACCAAGAAACTTTTGGGGGTCGACAGAAACTCCCTCAGAGAATATTACGAATCCTAGGAAGACGACTCTATTGGTGAAGAAAGAACACTTCTTGAGGTTTCCATATAAACTCTCCTTCCTAAGGGTAGTACAAACTTGAGTTAGGTGGTCTAAGTGCTGCTCCCTAGACTTACTATAGATGAGGATGTCATCAAAGTACACAACCAAGAATTTCCCCATAAAAGGCTTGAGCACTTGAGTCATCACTCTCAAAAAGGTACTAGGAGCATTGGACAATCCAAAAGGCATGACCATCCACTCATATAAACCATCCTTCATCTTGAAGGCAGTTTTCCACTCATCACCAGAACGAATCCTAATTTGATGATAGCTACTTTTCAAGTCTATCTTGGAGAAGATCGTTGCTCCAGCCATCATATCCAACATGTCATCCAACCGAGGGATAGGAAAACAATATTTCACAGTGATCTTGTTGATGGCACGACTATCAACACACATCCTCCAAGTTCCATCTTTCTTTGGAGTTAAGAGTGCAGGGACTGCACAAGGACTCATGCCCTCACGAACAAAACCCTTCCTAAGTAATTCTTTTACTTGCCTTTGCAATTCGGCATGCTCTGCAGGACTCATCCTATAGTGAGGCATGTTAGGTAGAGTCACTCTAGGCACAAAATCTATGGCGTGTTGTATGTCATGCATGGGCGGTAAATGATCAGGAAGTTCCTCAAGGAAAACATCCTTAAATTCCTGGGGCACTAACTTCACTTCTTCAGGTTGCTCCTCACGGGTCTCTCCATGAAGTTCCCTGGCAACTAAGACAAACATAATGGATTCTTGAACTACTACCCTTTCAAATGCCTTTGGGCTTATGATGTTCAGGTCTTTTGCCTTTGGTGCTTCGGTCTTCTTGCTCATGTCGATTGGCTTGGGTTTCAAAGGATCAAGCACAATCTTCTTACCTTCAAACATAAATGAGCAAGAATTGGACTGCCCATGAAGGGTGACATCCAAACCATAAAACCAAGGCCTACCTAAGATAATATGCCCTACATCCATGGGAATTACGTCACACTATATTTCAGCCTTGTAGGTGAGGAATTGAAGTGGGACAACACATCTTTCTTTTATGGCTATGAAGGAAGTATCCGACCAAAAAACTTTATAGGGGTTAGGGTCAAGGGTCAATTTCAAGCCTAGGCGGGAAACAACGTTAGAGGACACCGCATTAATGCAACTCCCACTATCTATAATAACTTTGCAAGTTTTGTCTGCACACTTAGTATAAGTTTGGAAGATGGCACTCCTTCGCCAATCATCAGTGTCTCTCTGCTCTGTCAAAGCACACCTTACCACATTCACTCTTGGGACACCAAAGTCCTTGAAGTCATCAACCTGGGGAGAAATGACTCCAATGCATGCAAGGTAGCTAGGATCATCTTCCCATTCTGCCTCAATATCTTGGGTTTCTTCAACATTTGGATCATACACCAGTTCCTCAACATCTTCTACCTTTTCATCATCCTCTTGAATGACAAGGGTCCTAGAGGGACATCTAGTTGCGATGTGTCCAACCCCATTGCATTTGAAGCATTGGAGGTAAAAGCCTAATCTTGAAGGCTCATTGACCACACCTTTTCCCTTGTCCTCTTGTTCTATTAAGGTGCTATTGGGGTTGACCTTAGAGGGTAAGGCAAGTCTAGGTTTGCTACCAAAAGGTTAAGGGTTGGTGGGAACACTTCGGAGCTCAAAACATCGCCAAAAGATAGATTTGGATGCTAAGTCACAATTCCTAGCGAGGTCATATGCTTCTCTTAAGGTAGTGACTCCTCGAGTGATAATCTCACCTAGTAGGTTAGCATTTAAACCTTTCTTGAACCTATTGAGTGTGACAACCTCTTCCTCAACTATTCGAATTCGTCTCTTGAACTCCTTGAACTTCTCTATATATTCAGCCACAGGAGCAGTGCCTTGCTTTAGGCGATCCCATTCCTCAAGGAGGGAGCTCCTATAAGTTGGAGGAAGATAATTCCTTGAGAGTGCATCTTTCATCTCAAGCCAATCAATAATGGGTGGCTCATGCCGTCGCCCAAAGGTATCCTCAAAGTCTTCCCAAAAAAGGTCGGCTCTTCCAATTAACTTCATTCTGGCATACCTTACTCTCTTATTCTCAGCCCAATGGTAGTAGTCAAAGAATTTATCCATCTGACGTAACCAATCAGTGAAAACCCCTGGGTCTAGGCAGCCATCAAAGGTGGGTGCTTCTATCTTTTCCTTGAACATCCTATCATCATAATTCCTAGGGCCATTGTGATTATAATGGTCATGTTCAAAGTTTGGAGCCCTATTAAAGTAACCGTGGTTATTTTGCCTAAGCATGTTATCTCCTTCATGGTTAATGGTCTCTCTTTGAGATGCTTCAATTTGCTCAACCCTATCTAGTAAATTATGGACACTTTTGCTAGGTCTTCTATGGTTTGCTCTAAGGAGGGTCTAGGCTCGGAAGTGGATTGATGTTCAGAGTTTGACATGATGCGACCACTACATAGATGCATGCACACTATATTTATGAATGCAATTGAGATTTACAAAAGTTTAAGTAACCAATTCTCAATGTAAAATTAAGGTCAAACAAGAGTGCATGTAGAGATTAGATCAATGGATCAAAGGAGTAAATTGCAGTCAAGTAGTGACAGTGTTCACAATATTGAGAGATGGCCCAAATAAAAGTCAATTTCCAATAAGCTCCACAATTAATAATGAGAATCAGATATTTCAAAGAAATTTTGGTTTTTTTTTTTTTTTTTTTTGGAATTTTAGAATGTGTACTGAAAGAAAGCACAAATAATAAAATAGCTAACTTGAGCACAAAATGGGTAGGCCAATGGGGTATGGTGGGATATGCACATAAAAAATATAAAGATAATATCTTTCAATGAGACAAAATTGAACCCACCAAAAAGAGAGTAAGAGTTGTACCTTGATCAATGGCCAACTTATTGCACTAGATAGTCATAGGCTTGGATCCTCAAGGGAATGGATCTTACTTGGACAAGTGTACCTGTGGATGAACAATTTAAAAGCCCAATACATGCAATGGGCTGTCACAGTAACAATGCTTTCTTTCTTTCCTTTCCTTTTGATTTTTTTTTTTTTTTTTTTGCAAAAATAATAAAATGCACTGCTGCTTTAAGAACTACAGACACGGACTTAAAAGAAACTCAAATGAAGGACTTTAAAAGAAACTCAAGTACAGACTTAAAAAGAAAACCACAGAAACTAAAAGAGACAAGATAATCGGCTCGGCGAAAGACAGTGGTGCTAGTGGTCGACGACTGCAGCAGCGCAAGACAGGGAAGACTGCAACGGAGTGGCAACTGCCTGTCTCGGGTCTTGCATCAGCGGTGGCTGACGTCCTCAGCGGCGGCTGACGTCCTCAGCGGCGGCTGACGTCCTCAGCGGCGGTGGTCAGGGGCGAAGATGGTGTCAGCGGCAGTGGCTGATGGGTCTGCAATTGGTGGCTGATGGGCTGCGACGACTAAGGGTTGATTTGTGGGTCTCGGCTAGTGGCTGATGGCATGCGTGGGTTCTTTTTTTTTTTTTTTTTTTGGTGGTTTGTGGGGTTCTATGATCAGAGGCGAGCATGAATGGTGGTCACTGGTTTAGGAAGCGTCGCTGGCTTCTCTGTTGGCTTGGGGATGAAAAACTCGTGGGACTGCGGGGTATATACGGATTGCAGGGGCTGGTTTGGGCTTGTTTAAGATCTCATGGGGCAAAAACTTGAAAGGTACTGTCATATTTGGCTAGCTTGCTCTTTTGATGGTTTTTCTTTCAATTGGTTGTCTATGGTTGTGTTGTATGGACCGAAAGTCTGCTTTGATACCAAAACTGACGTAGGACAACCACACTAACAATAGAACAAAAAGATAAACCTTAGGAGTCAGCACCAAGCAAAACTGGAGTCGGCACCAATGAAAGAAAACACACGTTTTTTTTAATAATTCTCAAATCTGTCTTACGATAATCAGAAAAAGTGCTTAAATAGTTGACAATAAAAATGCATAAAGAAACCCTAATTATTAAATGCTCGAGCTTGCTTAATCTCAAACCCAATAACTAATTGGCTCCATCCATAAGGCCACAAGTTGGACCGTCTTCTTTTTGCTCTTCCTCCTATACGTGCATGTAATTGGGGGCTTGTATCTCTTGTCCGCAACACAACCCCATGTGCATGCTGTCAAGGCCAGGCGTGGCCACGTGCACGTTGCCAAAGTCATGGCAGCCGAACGTGATCATGTAGCCAAGGCCATAGCAGGTCCGCGTACATGCTACCTAGATATCCAAGAGAGGCCAAGTAAATTTGTATACAGCTGGTGTATGCAAATTAAGTGCATCGTGGCAGCTCAATTATGCCAAAATGATGGCCTAAGAAGTGTTATGGATCTAATAACCAAATCCTCTATTGGTCATCAAGGTCACGCAGGCGATATAATCAATACCCCCTCACCGTAATCTCTCTCTCTAAGTTTGATCTTGATCTAAACACCTCCATCTCTCTTCGATCTCTCCAATCTAAAAGAATTGAAGCATCCATGCTCCTTTGTGGCAAACCCCCTCACCGTAATCTCTCTCTCTAAGTTTGATCTTGATCTAAACTCCTCCATCTCTCTTCGATCTCTCCAATCTAAAAGAATTGAAGCATCCATGCTCCTTTGTGGCAAACCCCAGCCACCACCATCTCTCTCTCTCTCTCTCTCTCTCTCTCTCTCTCTCTCTCTCTCTCTCTCTCTCTCTCTCTCTCTCTCTCTCTCTCTCTCTCTCTCTCTCTGAGCATAAAGCCACTCTGTGGACCTGATCTTTCCAAAATCTAATAGAAGTTTGAGAAGCATGGAGACAAGGGCGCAACCACTGAGATATATTTAGACTACAAGCTAATTGACAGAGGGGTGGTTCAAATGGAGTATAAGGTAATAGACTATATCAAACTTTGCTAGCTATTATGGGGGGACAGCATGTGTGAATATCTATAGCGCAGATCCTTCGTAGCACCTGTGTAATCTCTTAGAAAACTAACCACAAGTTTTTTCAAAGTGCGTTGAAAAAACATGTCTATACCATGATCCATCACATTAACCATTGCTAGTACAGAAAAAAGATAAAAACAATGGAAGGGGTAGAAGGCAGAGTCTTGATTCAATCCTATATGATATCATCCTCTGTATGTTCTCAATGCTTCCACTTTTTTGTGTCTTCAAATTGAAGTGTGTGTGTGTGTAAGGCATGGCATGTGTTAGTATTAGTGCCAAACATTTTTTTTTTTTTTTTGGGACAAGTATTAGTGCCAAACTTTAGTAAAAGCAACTTTTATAAATGGTACCCTCTAAACCTGATGAATAACCCCAAAGAGGGTGGGTGAACTTTCCCCCCAAACATAAAGAAACTATTATTATTAGAACAAAGTTTAGCTACAAAAATGGTTATAGCCTAAGGCTACAACCTTACATTTTCTTCTTATAGAGATGAGAATGGATGACCTTGGTGGTCAACCATGGAGGTTCAAAGAGAAGGAGAGAGAGAGAGAGAGGTTTCTAGAAAATTGGGCATACAGCCAGGGTTTTCAGTGGTTTAAGTAGTAGTGGACAAGCAACCTCAGCCAACTCTTCAAAGAATCATTTCTTTAAGCCTCATATGAGAAGAATGACATTTGAATAATAGCAAGTGGAAAGCATTATCACGCTACTGTTATGCTTGAAAGGCATAGTAACTCACTTGAAACAGAAGCCAACCTATCAGACGTCGCTTTTCCCAATTAATATTTCCTATTTTCCTTTGATTTTGCGATTTTTATAGAGAAATTTTATTATGTAATGTCTAGTTACAGGAGCTGTAGTGCTTTTGAGTAAACTTCCTTACAGAAGGAATAGTTAAACACACCCTTAGCACTTTTTATTCCATCATTGAGTCAATTCCCAAGAGTTTTTAATATATTGATGGTTTGTTGAAGAACACATTGTTCACATACAGATGTGAACTTTGTACTTCTTTTTTGGTATCAGATCACAGTATGTTTATGTGTGTAATTGTGAACAATAGATCAAAAGTGGGTTCAAGTAAACAAAAGTGAGCACAAAGTATTCATCATTAATTTCAGCACATATCAACATATTAGTGAAATTGATAGTAAAATTGAGTGGGTCACTTATTTGAGGGCTAAGGCATATACAAAACTAGAGATGGGTGATTTGCTTCACCTAGGGATGGGAAGGTGTTAGGCACCCAACCCACCCCCCCACCACCCCCCCCCCCCCCCCAGTCCTTAACTTTCATGTGTTTGGTTAATAACTTGTGTTAGGTTTTGATGCTTAAGGTTTCTACATTGATTCTATGTGGTGAAGCCTAGGGTTTGTTGTTTATCCCTGCATTCCTCTTTTATCCTTATTTTTCTACACTGTTTTACATCAAGCAAACAATATGTTTAAATTGTTAAAAGAAAGTATCAATCATCAAATAAGAAACAAAAATACTTGATGTCTTTATAATTTCAAAATTACCTGAACTTAATACATAGGAAATGGACAATGCTGAAAGCCCCCTTCCAACTAGAATGTGCACAAAAGACTTGAGTTTAGAAAATCCCCTACAGAGAAAAACATAATTCTGCAGTGGTCATATGAATCCAATACTATAGTGACATAGCAGAGCACAAAAAAAAATTTATGGGACTCTTTCCTCATGAAAATTTCAAATCAAGTTGTGACATAGTCGAGAACAAGGTAGCTAGATATGTTTCAACAACACCTCAAAAGAAACAGAAATACTCCTCCAGAAAGGACTCCACATCCCAGCAATCAAGATCACTAATTAGGAATCCTAATTATTTAAGAGACTGCAGTCTTTGCGAACCCCACTCCATTCTAGTGGAAATAAGTTTTTTGCGGTCCTCAATTGCTAAAGAAATTAGATTGGGTAGCAAACCACCTTCTAGAAAAGACTCAAGCTGTGGACATTTTATGATTTGCAAAAATTCAAGGGAATGTTTTATATTTTCAATTTCAAACATTCAGTTGTATGTTTGCAAATTTTTTTTCCGATGTACAGCTAAAAAGAAATATAAGTAAAATCAAGATTGAAACTTAGCTGCTCAAGTAGAATCAATACCTAATTTTGGTTGGGGCATCCATTTTTATGCAGCAGATGTGACCAATCTTTCCCCCCTATTTTCCCTTCTTCCTTGGCAATTGTTTTGTTAACTACTCTTCCAGAATGTATTTGACCAAGCCTTTTGTGGCACTTGCTACTGACAAGTGGAAATAATCTTACAAAAGAACCTATAAAAACTTGAGAACACCAGCTCTGGACTAAAAATCTTAGAAGAAATCCTTTTATTTTTTCCATTTTTTATCGGATTAACCAATTTTTCAAATTTAATTATCCATAAACAACATAAGTAAGAAGCATAAATAAAATCAAATGGAGGCTTAGAGGGCTGAGTGGAACAAGCACCTTATTGTCAAGTGGTTTTTGATCTCATCTACACTTTTGGCTCAAATAATGAGACTTCATCATTGATTTGTATGATAGAGATGTGAGCAATCCTGCGCCACACGTTTATTCTTTTTTTTTGGGAAATTTTTTATCTAGGCAAGACATTGACGAAACTGTAGCTTAGAATGGAGACAAGAAATCCCATCTTCTGGCATCTACTTTAGTCTGGGGCAGTCTAAGATAGACAATAGTTGAAGAGAGGTAAGGAGTTGAAGACCCTTCTTGTCTAGGGATCACGGATTTTGAAATTCCTTTATAGGAAGAGTGCTAAGACTTGTGGAAGTCTTCCTCAAGAAAGCACTTCTCTTCCCTGCAATCATGACAAGAAAATAATAATTGATTAAGAGAGTGTAATCTTTGCAAACCCCACTGCTTCCTTTTGGCAATGAGTTTCTCAGAAGCATCGATGGCAAGACAATTCATATTGGTTGGCAGACCATTTGGAAAAGACTCAACTTGTTGACAGTTTGTGATATCCAAAATTTGAAGAGATGGGAGGAGCGTAACCATGTTTTCAGGAAGTGACTTGAGACGAAGGCAATCATGAACTTTTAACAATGTAAGGTTGGGGGCTGGCAATCCCCCACTGGGAGAATCTACAAAATTAAGGCATTCCTTGATTCCAAAGCTAGGATAACAAGTTCATGTCCCTCCCAAACTGAAAGAGACTTGATGTTGCCACACATGTTGATTTTGAGACTACAAAACTTTGGAAAGATATCCAAACCAAATGATGATAGAGAATTATATCTATCGGATGAAGGGAAGAGTGACATGGGCATGAAGGAAATTTTAATTCCCTATATTTAAAGATACCTTTGAAGATTTTTTAGTGTAGTCAGTGAGCCTCAACCTAAGCAATATAGGGCCAGCAGCTGGATTTCCCTCTCTCTGCGCCTCTGGACCTTTGTCTTAGCATTGTTAAAGTTAATGTTGTTGATGCTAAGAAGGGAGTTGGGCAGATCCTATTGGTGTGGACAAAAAGGACAGAAGGAGAAGTGACATGTTGAGCCTTTGGAGCCGTCTGGAGTTAAGAAGACAATCTGCACCCACAGAGAGGTAATAACCAAAAGCAAACCTATCCTCTGGAGAGGCTTAATGCGTATTTCAAAATGTAAAGAGAGGTAGTCTTAGCCAGCCAATCTGCACTCACAGGTAGTTTGTAGCATCAGATGATGTAACTTGAATTAAACTAAGGAACATATATAAGATATACAAAATATCCTTCTCTATCTGGTAATATATATCCTTTATGTTTTCATAAACAGAGAGCATTATAACAAAAATGAAAACTAGAAATATATATCCATTACGTAGGACCAAAGAAATAAAATTCTAGAAGATTGAGCTACCAATCTAAACCCCACCATAAAAATTAAAAAGCTCCCTTTCACTTTCTTAAATGCTTCAACTTTTCCTTGCCATGAAATTACTCCAAATGATGAATATCTACTTTCAAACGTCATAAAAATCAACAAAAAGGAATTATGTTTGATACGGACTGAAGAATTCTTATTTTTAGCAACAAAGGATGTGTTTAAAAATAAGTTTTGAAAATTTGCAGGATCCATACAGCATGGATTTTTATTGTTTGCGATTATAGAACATTTAATTAGGCAAGAAAATCAATTAATACATCAAATATTTATAGTGTACATAACCACATGTGATTAGTTAGGCCAGTACATATTATTTCCATGAGCTACCAACAAATGGAGAATCATTCAACATCATGGGACATCCCCAGTTGGACTGTAATGAACCCAAAAGCCAGTGAAATAGAATCCTTAGTAAAGAAAATATATTGGCACAACAAATCATTGAAAATATAAGAATGCAACTAGGAATATATTCAAAATTTCCTGTAATGAATGAAAATGTTTTGGTATAGGTGGTCTTTTTATGTTTTGGGTCAAAGCCAACATTTACAGTGAGGTGGGGTAAGGGGAAATAGATATAGACTCCTTAGTCACATGTGTATTCTACACTAATCTCATCTAAGAGATTTCATTACTTGAATCTTGAAGAGCAAAAAAAATCCTGAAAACGTTTAACGTTTTCAATTCCAATTTCTTTCATATATGATAAATTCTGTTTAATTTCACATTTTAAAAAATAATGAATAAAAGGATGGCAATCATAATCATAGTAAAGCACTGAC
Source organism: Quercus tomentella (assembly GCA_028535165.1). NCBI lineage: Eukaryota > Viridiplantae > Streptophyta > Magnoliopsida > Fagales > Fagaceae > Quercus > Quercus tomentella. The sequence goes on from JAPQVY010000133.1 coordinate 3,431,552, forward strand.
ATGCATTGCTCATTCAAAACACTGCCTCCCACAAAATAGTCACTGACACTTGCCATTCTTAATTTTTTTTTTTTTTTTTTTTTTTTTTTTTTTATCAATCCTGCCCTCCTTTCCAACAGCCACGGAATTTCAAGAAACAAAGGTCATCTACATATTTTACAAGGCAAATGTGAGAATTACTCCCTACACCATAAATTTGATTATATGAATCTGTTTAGACTCCTTAGTCACGTGTATTCAACACTAATCTCATCTACTACGAGATTTCTTTACTTGAATCTTGAAAAGAAAAAAAAAAATCATAAAATGTGTAACGTTTTCAATTCCAATTTCATTCATATATGGTAAATTATGTTAAATTTTCCATTTAAAACATTAATGAATAAAAGGACGGAAATCAAAATCACAATGAAACACTGACCTGCATTGCTCAATCAAAACATTACCTCCCACAAAAAGTCATTGGCACTTTCCATTCTCGAATATTTTTTTTTATCAATTTTGCCCTACTTTCCAATAGCTATGCAGTTTCCAAGAAACCATGGTCATCTGCATATTTCACAGGGTAAATGTGAGAATTACTCCTTATACTATAAATTTGATTAAATGAATCTATTTACACTCCTTAGTCACCAACATTTAACAGTGATTTGAACTAAGCGATTTCATTACTTTTATCTTGAAAAGAAAAAAAAAATCCTAAAAACGTTTAATGTTTTCAATTCCAACTCCTTTCACATATGGAATTCTGTTTAATTTCCCAAATAAAGCAATAATGAATAAAAGGATGGCAATCTGAATCACAATGAAACCCTGACCTGCATTGCTCAATCAAAACATTGCCTCCCACAAATAGTCATTGGCGCTTTCCACTCTCAATTTTTTTTATCAATTCTACCCTACTTTCCAACAGTCATGGAGTTTTCAAGAAACTAAGGTCGTCTGCATATTTCATAGGACATATGTGAGAATTACTCACTATACTATAAATTTGATTAAATGAATCTGTTTAGACTCCTAAGTCACATGTGTATTCAACACTGAATCCAATACTAGAGTGACATAGCAAAAATCAAACAAATTCATGGGACTCTTTCCTGGTAAAAATTTCAAATCAAGTTGTGACATAGTGAGAACAAGATAGCTAGATATGTTTCATCTGCACCTCCAAAAGAAAAATAGGAAGGCAAAATGGCAAAAAGAAGAGAAACGGAAATTCTTGTCCAAAAAGGACTCCTCATCCCAGCAATCAAGACCACTATTTAGAAAATCCTAATTACTTAAGAGATGCAGTCTTTGCAAAACCCACTCCATTCTAGTGGAAATAAGTTTTTTTCTGTCGTCGTTGCTAAAGAAAATTAGATTGGATGGCAGACCACCTTCTAGAAAAGACTAAGCTGTGGACATTCTATGATTTTCAAAAATTCAAGAGAATGTTTTATATTTTCAATTTCAATTACAAACATTTGCTTGTATGTTTATATATATATATATATATATATATACACACAAATATATATTCTGTTGTACAACTAAAAAGAAATATAAGTAAATACAAGATTGAAACTTAGCTGCTCAAGTAGAATAAAATAAACACCTGACTTAGGGCATCCATTTTTTTGCAGAAGACGTGACCAATCTTTTGCCAATATTTTCCCTTCTTCCTAGGCAATTTTTTTGTTAACTGCTCTTCTGGCATGTGTTTGACCAAGCCTTTTGTGGCACTTGCTACTGACAAATGGAAATAATTTTACAAAAGAACCCATAAAAACTTGAGAACTCCAGCTTTGGACTAACAATCTTAGAAGAAATCCTTTTATTTTTCCATCTTTTTATCAGATTTTAACAAATTTTTCAAATTTATTTATCCATAAACAAAGTTAGAAAGAAGCATAAATAAAATCAAATGGAGGCTTAGAGGGTTGAGTGGAACAAGTACCTTATTGTGAAGTGGGATTTGATCTCGTCTACACTTTTGGCTCAGATAATGAGACTTCATCATTAAATTGTATAATACAGATTTGAGAAATTTTGTGCTACACATTTATTCCTTCTTTTTTTGGTATTGTTTTGTCAAGAAATTCCATCTACTGGCATCTGCTTTAGTCTGGGGCATCTGAGACAGACAACAGTTTTTTTGATAAATACTGAGATAGACAATAGTTAAAGAGAGGTAATGAGTTGAAGGCCCTACTTGTCTAGGGATATCAGATTTTGAAATTCCTTTATAGAAAGAGTGCTAAAACTTGTGGAAGTCCTCCTCAGGAAAGCACTTCTCTTCCCTGCAATCATGACAAGACAATAATAAATTTATTTTATAGGAAGACAATAATAATTGATTAAGAGAGTGCAGTCTTTGCAAACCCCACTGCTTCCTATTGGCAATGAGTTTCTCAAAAGCATCGATGGCAAGACAATTCATATTGGTTGGCAGGCCTCCTTCTGGAAAAGATTCAACTTGTTAGCAGTCTGCAATATCCAAAATTTGAAGAGATGGGAGGCACGTATCCATGTTCTCAGGAAGTGACTTGAGATAAAGGCAATCATGGACTTTTAACAGTGAAAGTTTGGGGGCTGGCAATCCCCCACTGAGAGTATCTGCAAAATTAAGGCACTCCTTGATTTCCAAATCTAGGATAACAAGTTCATGTCCCTCCCAAACAGAGAGAGACTTGATGTTGCCACACATGTTGATTTTAAGACTACAAAACTTTGGAAAGATATCCAGACCAAATGGTGACAGAGAATTATATCTATCAGATATGACAAAAGACTGAAGGGAAGAGTGACATGGGCATGTAGGAAATTTTAATTCCCTACATTTAAAGATACCTTTGAAGATTTTATAGTGTAGTCAGTGAGCCTTAACCTGAGCAATATTGAGCCAGTAGCTGATTTTCCCGCTCTCTGCGCCTCTGGACCCTTGTCTTAGCATAGTTAAATTTTATGTTCTTGATGGTAAGAAGGGAGTTGGGCAGATCCTACTGGTGTGGACAAAAAGGACAGAAGGAGCAATGACATGCTGAGTCATTTGAGCTGTTTGGAGTTAGGAAGACAATCTGCATCCACAGAGAGGTAATAACACAAAGTAGACATATCCTCTGGAGAGGCTTCATGTCAATTCCAAAATGTAAAAGAGAGGTAGTCATAGCCAGCCAATCTGCAACCACAGGTAGTTTGTGGCATCAAATGATGTAACTTGAATTAAACTAGGAAACATAAGATATACAAAATATCCTTCTCTATGTGGTAATATATATCCTTATGTTTTGATAAACAGAATGCATTATCAGAAAAATGAAAACTAGATATATATATCCTTTATGTAGGACAAAGCATTAAATTCGAAAAGATTGAGCTACTATTCTAACTCCACCTTAAAAATTAAAAAGCTCTCTTTCACTTTCTTAAATGCTTCAACTTTTCCTTGCGATAAATTTACTCTAAATGATGAAAATCTACTTTCAAACATTTAACATTTTCAATTCCAATTTCTTTCATATATGGTAAATTTTGTTTAATTTGCCATTTAAAACAATAATGAATAAAAGGGTAGCAATTAGAATCACAATGAAACACTGGCCTGCATTGCTCAATCAAAACATTGCCTCCCTAAAATAGTCATTGGTGCTTTCCATTTTAAACTTTTTTTATCAATTCTACCCTACTTTCCAACAGTCATGGAGTATCCAAGAAACTAAGGTCATCTGCATATTTCACAGGACAAATGTGAGAATTACTCTCTATACTGTAAATTTGATTAAATGAATCTTTTTAGACTCCTTAGTCATATGTGTATCCAACAATGATCTCGAGTTTTCATTACTTGAATCTTGAAAAGCAAAAAAAAATCCTGAAAATGTTTAACGTTTTCAACTCCAATTTCTTTCATATATGGTAAATTCTGTTTAATTTCTCATCACATTTAAAACAATAATGAATAAAAGGATGGCAATCAGAATCACATTGAAACACTGACCTGCATTGTTCAATCAAAACATTGCCACCCAGAAATAGTCATTGGCACTTTCCATTCTGAATTTTCTTTTATCAATTCAGCCTTACTTTCCAACAGCCACAGAGTTTTCAAGAAACTAAGGTCGTCTGCATATTTTACAAGGCAAATGTGAGAATTACTCTCAATACTATAAATTTGATTAAATGAATCTGTTTAGACTCTTTAGTCACATGTATTCAACACTGATCTCATCTAAGAGATTTCATTAATTGAATCTTGAAAAGCAAAAAAAATCCTGAAAACGTTTAACGTTTTCAATTGCAATTTCTTCATATATGGTAAATTCTGTTTAATTTCTCATCACATTTAAAACAATAATGAATAAAAGGATGGCAATCAGAATCACATTGAAACACTGACCTGCATTGTTCAATCAAAACATTGCCACCCAAAAATAGTCATTGGCGCTTTCCATTCTGAATTTTCTTTTATCAATTCAGCCTTACTTTCCAACAGCCGCAGAGTTTTCAAGAAACTAAGATCGTCTGCATATTTTACAAGGCAAATGTGAGAATTACTCTCAATACTATAAATTTGATTAAATGAATCTGTTTAGACTCTTTAGTCACGTGTATTCAACACTGATCTCATCTAAGAGATTTCATTAATTGAATCTTGAAAAGCAAAAAAAATCCTGAAAACGTTTAACGTTTTCAATTGCAATTTCTTCATATATGGTAAATTCTGTTTGATTTCCCATTTAACAAAATAATGAATAAAAGGATGGCAATCAGAATCACAGTGAAACACTGACCTGCATTTCTCAATCTAAACATTGCCACCCACAAATAGTCACTAGCACTTTCCATTCTCAAATTTTTTATCAATTCTGCACTACTTCCAATAGCCAAGTTTTCAAGAAACTAAGGTCGTCTGCATATTTCACAGGGCAAATGTGAGAACTACTCTCTGTACAATAAATTTAATTAGATGAATCTGTTTGGACTCCTTAGTCACGTGTATTCAACACTGATTTCATTACTTGAATCTTGAAAAGCAAAAAAATTCTGAAAACGTTAATGTTTTCAATTCCAATTTCTTTCACATATGGTAAATTCTATTTAATTTCCCATTTAAAACAATAAAGAATAAAAGGATGGCAACCAAAATCACAGTGAAACACTGACCTGCATTGCTCAATCTAAATATTCCTCCCACAAATTGTTATTGGCGCTTTCCTTTCTCAAATTTTTTTTTTATCAATTCTGCCTACTTTCCAACAGCCACAGAGTTTTCATGAAATTAAGATCGTCTGCATAAATCTCTTTGTCATCAAGAGCCCCCTTTGGCCTTGTGATTTTATTCAAGAGAAAGGAAAATAATAATAATAAAATATTGGCCTTTGGCTTCTTTTTTTTTCTTTTTTTAAAAGAAAATTGCATTTTAAAACTAGGGAATATTTGCATCCTCAAATTGTGAGCCATGGGGAGTGGGTGCTTTTTAAAATTGCCACTTTTAAAGAAAATTGTTTTTTTGTACAACAGATTTTCACAGATTTTACCAAACCCTCAATTAAGATTTTAAAAATCATGCTTTCAAAACCAAATGGACACCAATCATAAAGCATTTGGGTAAAAGAAGAATCTTACCAAGTGGTGAAATTAACCTCTTTTTTTTTTTTTTTGAGAAACGGTGAAATTAACCTTGCATACAGGGAATCTACATCAGTCAAATAAACATCATTTAACAAATGTTCAAGAAATTTTTCTTATTTTCTAATTAAGCAAATCATTAAATCATATGGGTACTTAACTGGTTCACTAGAACAGGTAGCTGTGCATGAATTTTGAGTTGCCCACTTTTCCATTTTTACTTTGAAAGCCTTTGTTTAACAAAGAACAGGTAACTGAGCATGAATCCTGTTATACTTTTGGCAGCTTCTTCACAGAAATCGAGATACAAATGTTCTGCTTGATTCACCATCGATGGACAACTTCATGAGCCCAACATTGAAAAAAAGCGAATTAGATGAAGAATTAACAAGCGTCAAAGAAATTGTTTATTATTACGAGTATTTTTTTCAATCATATATAATTAATTGACAATTTATAGAAAAAAAAAATTAAATGTCAATAAATAAAATTAAAAAGAATCCAAGTAAAATCAAGAGCGGGTTAAGTAAAACAAATACCTGATTGGCTTTTATTTAATGTGTTGCTTATCGATTTCTATGAAGGGGGTGTGAGCAATGTTGCGCCACTCTTTTCCCTTCTTCCTTTGCAATCGTTTCGTCAAGAAAGGACATTCCTCGATCTTTATGTGAGAGATGGAGACAGGCAGCCCCTCTTCTGGCATATGCTTGAGCTTAGGGCAGTCTGCGATGGACAAATATTGAAGAGAGGTAAGGTGTTGAAACCCCTTGTTGTCCAACGTTCTCAAATTTCCAAATCCCCAGATGTACAGACGGGTAACAGTTGTAGGCAGTAAATACTCCTCCGGAAAGGACTCCACATCCCAGCAATCAAAATCATCATTTAGGAATCCTGATATTTGAAGTGACTGCAGTCTTTGCAAGCCCCACTTCCTTCTATTGCAAATTAGTTTTTTGCAGTCGTCGATTCTTAAAGAAATTAGATTGGATGGCAGACCATCTTCCGGAAAAGACTCAATTTGTGGACAATTAATGATATCCAATTTTTGAAGAGACCGGAGAAACGTGTGCATGTTTTCTGGGAGTGAATTGAGAAGAGAGCAATTACTGACTTCTAATTCTGAGAGATTGGGGGCCGACAATCCTCCACTGGGAAAAGCTACAAACTTAGGGCAATCATCGATTTTCAGCTCTAGGAGATCATCAGTTAGGTGATCATCCGAAACTGAAAGGGACTCCAAGTTGCTACAACTTTTGATTTTGAGATAACGAAGCTTCGGGAAGATGTCTAAAGGAAATGACTTTAGAGAATTACAGCTATTTTCTATTATCAGTCGCTCAAGGGAAGAGTAGCAGGGGTACATCGGGAATTCTACTTCCTTACAATTACGGATAACAAGACATTTTAGTGTAGTGGGACTGGATACACCACCACGAGGAAGAGACTTGAGCACAGGAAAATCAACGATAATTAACGTTTCAACACAGTGGTTGTGGTCCCTCACTCCCTCTGGCAGAGACTCCAGGTTTTTGAATCCGATTACTGTGAGTTCGTGCAATGCGAGTGGCAGTTCTTTCAACAGCGCATCATTACAACTCCATAATAGTAATTCACGAATAGAAGGAGCACTTGGGAGAGAAGTCTCAAGCTGTTCGCATTCTTTAATCCCAAGTATCGTTAAAGAAAGGAGGTGCTTGGGCAAGCTTCCACTTAGTTTTGGACATTTTTCAAGATAAAGCTCTTGGAGTCTCGGAAAAGCTCCTCCTTCATATTTGCCTTCTCCATGATAAGGAGACCATTTCTCCCACTTCGACATTGCCTCAAATCTCAATATTTTCAGTGATTGAAATGGCGTAATAGTAGAAGAACCACTACCATAAAAGTCAGCATCCACGGTAACAACTTCATCAAACCCAAAAACAAAGAGGTCTTTAAGAGACGGGAGTTGTCCAAGTGACGGCAAACTAGAGCAATTTCTACAAGAGTTTAGATTAACAACTGTTATATTTGAAAATGAACCATCTCCAACCCAATTTGGAAAGCTTGTGTCATTGTAATTCTTGATAACAAGCTTTGTTAAGCTTGTATGAGGCTGCAGATTGTTGAGTACGTCTCTTTCACTTTGAGAAATAATGCCATTGGCAGCATCCCACTCCAATGTTAGCTCCTTAAGGTGCTCCTTATCCTTCAACTTTGCTTTCAAAGCATTAGTTGAGTCTATCACATTCTGGAGATTCGATATCACAATGACTCCTTGAAGATTTGAAAGTTTTCCTAACTCTTCAATTTGGAATCCAATGTCCTTGCCGACAACAAATTTGGTCAAAGTCTGAAGACATTGTAATCGACCCATATGTATCGGCATATTTTTAATGCTAGTTCCACTAATATAAAGATGACGCAAATTAATGAGATTTCTCATATTTTTTGGCAACTTAACTAGAAATTTGCATCCTGATAAGTTCAATGTTTGTAAGTTGAGCAACATACATGTAGACTTAGGCAATTTCTCAATCCCAGTAAAAGAGACATCTAAATAGCGTAGATGCTTGAAATCTCCAATTGACTCTGGCAACTCTATATTACAATAATGTGAAAGAGAGAGTACACGTAAGAATCTTAGTTTCAATAATAGATCATGTGATACCTTCTTTGTTAAGTAGAACTTCTTCTTAGCTTCATCTTCATCTTCATCTTCATCTTCTTTTTCCATTTCTAATGAAATGAAGGTACGTAAATTTTTAGCTTTGTACAAAGCATTAAACTTCTCCGGGGTGTCATATTTGGTTCTTAAGTAGGAAAAATGACGAGTTTTATCTATAATTTTGTTTGAGTTATCCCCTTCCGATCTAAAACAAAATTTGCCAGATACAGATGTAGCTAAATCATGGACTAGGTCATGCATTAGAAAGCACAATCTACTTCCATTTGATCGTTGTAAAAGTGACATCGATACTAAATCAAGGAAGTACTCAGCACCCGTAACTTCCATTTCTTCATTCTTGTTGTGTTGTTGCAGGAAACCCTCTCCCATCCACAACTGAACAAGTTCTTCCTTTTTGAATAGATAATTCTTTGGGAAGATTGAAAAATATGCAAAACATTGCTTTAAATGTGAGGGTAGGTAATTGTAACTTATTCTTAAAGCTGGAAGAATATTACACCCATCATTAGGCAGACTCCAAATTTCGCTTTTCAAAATTTTATTCCAATCCTTTACATCTAATTTAGAGTACAATAGACAACCGAGTGTTTTTGCTGCTAATGGTAGACCGTCACACTTCTTAATGATTTCTTCACCAATTTTTTTTAATTCTGGATATGCATCATATTCTTCATTTTCAAAGGCATGATTTGCAAATAATAGCCAACAATATTCTTCTGATAATTTATTAAGATGAAAAATTTGAATAGGGCGCATGATCGATGCAACACTTTCGTTGCGTGTTGTCACAATAATTCTACTTCCTGATGTTCCATATTTAAAGGGAATACTCAAGGCCTCCCAATCTTCACCTTTTTCATTCCATACATCATCAAGAATCAGTAAACATTTCTTTCCCATCAAATAATCCTTCAATTTAGTTTGGATAATATTGAAGTCAGTGGTATCATGTGTTTGTGAACTGACGGCCTCAAGAATATTTTTAGTTATCTTAGGAACGTCAAATTCTTTTGAAACACAAACCCATGCTTTAAGGGAAAAATGGTCTATGACTCTTTGGTTGTTGTAGATGTGCCGAGCAAGGGTTGTCTTTCCAACCCCACCCATGCCCACAATGGGAATCACACAAGGGTGGTTGTTGCTCGCTACATCGTTTGAGAGCAGCAAGTTGACTATTGCCTTTTCATCATCATCCCTACCGTAAATTATAGTTTCTGGATTTACCAGAGAAGCTGTGGGCACACTTTGGGAAGATCTCCCTTCAGGAACTTCTCTCAGACCTATATCATTTATTTGTGAAGCTAGATATTCCAGCTTATCTACGACTTCTTGTAGCTTTGATTCTAGTTTTCTCCCAAACTGATCAAATGAAGTAGAGATGAAGTTACGAACCTTACTCGTACAGGTTACAAAATCAGCTTCCACCTGGCACCTCAAAGCTTCAGTAGCGATCTCATCCAAAAGGTCCTCTGCGTGATAGACAGCATCCTTAAGCTCATCAAGCCATTCTTTGACAATTGTGTCTGTGATTTCCCTTTCCTCTGCGTCATTGAGCACTTTGTTGAGGGTAAGACACCGTGTCTTCAGCTTTGCTAGTAGTGTAGCAGGGACTTTTCTTCCCCGGATGAACTTCACGACCTCCTGAGATGCCATCCTGTCAAATAACACTTGAAGGGTTGCAGACAGAAATGCTCCTCCTACTAGGGCAGCAGCCATGATTTTCTTTTTTGCAATGGAAATAAATTGACAAAGTGAGTAACTCCAGGAAACTAAAAGAGATTGGTTTTTGCTTGTGGTGTGAAAGCCTGTGCAGTTCTTGGGTCTTATAACACATTAGAGTAGATGCAGTTCTAGCCAATAGATTAGGTTCATGCATTCATAGTTGCACATGGGACCACCTTGCCGCGTGGTTGACTTGACCCCGCATTGCCAATAATTCAACAATGTCTTTATTATTTTAACTCTACGGGGGTTGTTTCTCAAAAAAAAAAAAAAAAAAAAAGACTCTACGGGGGAATGCTTTTTGGCAAAATGTAATTTTTTGATCCCACATTGTTAATAATTCAACATGTGAAAGCCCCATCCATGCTTTCTTGTTAAACCAAAAAAAAAAAAAAGCACTAAGAAACTCACACGCCTCCGGGCTCCGGCTGGCAGTAGGCCATCATTGCCAACAAATTTAGGCCCCACGGTTGTTTTAAATTTTTAATTGTATTTTCTTTTTCAAAAGTTTGCTTCTTTTTCCTTTTTCTAAAGTAAATTCTTTTTTAACCAAAAAAGAAAAAGTAAATTCTTTATATTTTTTGGATTTAGTCCGAGCAAATATCATGAGATATTTTTGTTTTTGTTTTTTTATTTGAATACCTGGGCCTCCTCATAGCCACAAATTCCACTAGAATCTGCCTATCTATTGCTCAATACTGACTGACTGACATTAACATACCAACCACCTTCCTAGCTAATCTTCTTTTGCTTATTGCCTTTTTGCTTTTTGCCGGTTGGTTTAATAGTTCAACCCCTATTTTTAAATAACATTACACTTTTTTTTTTTACATTTTTTCATTCGTAAATATTTTAAAAAAATACAAATAACATTACACTTTTTTTTTTACATTTTTTCATTCGTAAATATTTTAAAAAAATACAAATAACATTATTAAAAAACGTTATTAAACAGTTCCAAATATATATAGGTTTTTTTATTTTATTTTATTTTTAATATCTTATTTAAAAAAAACATAATATTTTTTACATTTAACTCAACCATTCTAAAATTGATCCTACTATACTATTTTTTAGTTTTTTCTATTGAACAACTGGTTTTTTTTATTATATCTACTTTTTATGTAATTTTTGGTTTTTAGGTATAATCGGACCGAATTAATACTTGGTTTCCGATTAAACTAGTCAATTTGATTTTTAAAACCATGAAATCTTTACTTTTTTATTATTTTTTATTTTTGTTTTCACCTCTTATCTTATTTGTGATACATTTGTTGTGATACATTTACAAAAATTTCAGTTTGTTATTTTATGACCTATAGCAGATTATCCACACTAAAAATTAAAAAAAAATAAAAATAAAAGAAAAGACCTATAGCATTATTGGATTTCCTTGCTCAAGATTTTGAGTAACCATGTGAAACAAGCACAAACGGAAACAAGTCAATACATATCGTTAAGAAGTGGCCCTTGTAGACCACACATTTTTTAAACCAATCATAAAAAAACACATTAGGGTTTTAGTTAACTCTTTTAAGGGTACGCACAGCTAGGAACGGACCCAGAATTTCAAGCTGGGGGGCCGGAGATAAGCAAAAAAAAAAAAAAAAATCAAATATACATCCATATAGTATTAATAAACTATAAACCAAGACAAATACCCAAAAATCATTGTTTCTTAATATATTAAAATACAATCATCTACCAACAAAAACCAAAAACACGAAACACTATTGTTTCTTAATACAATCATCTATAAAAAGGGAACTCCTCTTTCAAATCTTCAAAATCATCTATGATTGAATCCAAACTAAATGTCAAAACTATATCATTTTCAATGTATAACATCAAAGAGTCTGTCAAAAAATCATTTTCCATAGATTTCACACAAACGGTTGTTGTTACTAACTAAAGACAAATACTAGAATCTAGGTAATATGCATAATGCATTTAATTATAAATTTAGTATTTCTCACTTCTTTTCAATTTATAAATTTATCTAATTTAAATTATGAGTTAACAATAGACGCAAATAAATCATTGTTATTTTCTTAAATTTGTATGATAATTTTCTATATTATATGATTTGTTTTTTTCTTTTTGTCAATGGTCTACCTTTATTTATCCCTTTGTCTTTGTGTTCTCTATCTTTGTGTTGGCTCCATCTTTCTAACATTGACCCACTAACCCAATGCCACTAGCTCCGCTATAAATTTATTACGGCACTAATAACAAAAACTCTTCTTAACTTTACCTTCTTCTTTTTTCTTTTTTTTCTTTTTTTTGTCACCTGTCTTTTATTATACTCAATTACCGGTCAACAAAAAACAAACAAACAGTTAAACAAATATTATCTAATCTGAGTAATCCCTACAGACTCTACTCTCTCTCTTTATGTCTCTTATCTATATAATCCAAGGGAGAAAGTCACAAACACAGAGTGACAGAAGTCACAAAGCCAAAAACACAGCTGTAAGAACTTGCAGCTGACAGAGAGTCACAAACACGGCTGTAAAAACTTGCAGCTGTACAGTACAACTGCAAGTTCTTACTCAATTATTGTTGCAGTACTGGAGGCCACCTTAGAGACCCAGTTGGAAATGCTTCTCCTGTTCAGAAATATTCTTTGATGCCACCAATGATTTTTGTTTAACATTTTGTTTTTTCCCCTGAATGGTAATTACCTATAAGGTCCATAACTAATATTAATTTTCTGCCATTATTTTTATTTACTTTTTGTTTTGAAAGAAAGAAAGAAATATATATATACATATATATATATATATATATATATATATATATTCTTTTTTTTTTATGTATGCCTAAGATGATTTGATCGGCGCCAAGAACCTTGTAATTCAATTAATTGGCATTTCTTATTGTGTCCATAATATCTAAGATTCGCATCCCTCTCTCCATTGTAACAATCTAATTATTATGAGAATTTGAGATAATAAATAAAGGCGAAAACATTATTTTAGTCCCTACATTTTGAGGTCACAATCAATTTAGTTCCGACATTCTGATAGCAGTTAATTTGGTTTATGTTATTTTCAACTTGTATGGCTTGTTTGGATGGAGGGGGGAAGGAGGGGGAGTGGAGGGGAGTGGAGTAGTGTTTGCTAAAAATAAGTTAATTTTGTGCTAAATCTACTCTACTCTACTCTACTCCCCCTCCCTCCCCCTCAATCCAAACAGACCAGTAGTCAATTTGGTCCCTACTAAATGAGTAATGGAAAATGCTTATATGGTAAGCGGCGTGTACACGTGGCACATTGAAGCTGACATGGCTAAATAAAATAATATTAATTTTTTTTAATAGATTTTTAAAATGCCACATCAACATTTAAATTTTTTTTTTAAAAGCTCAATTTTTTTAAAAATATTGGTTTCTTAATTTAAAGAAAGATTAAAAAAAATTTGTTCTCATGAAAAAAATTAGCACCTAACAACAATACAACATTAAAAAATTTTCTTACATTTTCTCATATTTATTGACAATCAAATACAAAAAACACTTTCTTGATTTTTCTATCTTAAAACCTTCAATTCAAATACATCCTACAACATTTCACCTACATACAATTGAGAAACATCCAAATAAAAAAAAAAAAACTAATAAAAATTGAAATTTTAATACACACAAAATCTAGTAAATTTTCATTCACTAGCAATGACTTTCTCGATAACCAAATAGAGAAGGAAAAGAACCCAGATGGAGAGAGTTGATTTCATTCTAATTGTTATTTGTTTCTACAAATGAATCGAAAATTGAAACAAGATTTTTGTTTGTTATTTGTTACAAATATGAGATGTGTTTCTCTTGAAGAGGAAGTAAGAACCTAGTCAAAGCTCTCCATGGAAATCAAGCAAATCAAGTATACTATCATCTTTGGAATAGAAGTACCAAAATATACCACATTGAACCAAGGCAAAAGTCAAGATCATCAATCATTAGTTTTGAAGAAGACAAAAGCTTCTACGATTACATGAAAGAGGAGTTCTTGACAAAAAAATATGGACTGAGTGTGTGTTATATAGATGCATTTGAAGTCACACATCAATCATTTACTAGGTTGATCTGGGTCATTACAAATGGTATTAAAGTCAACCTAATAATTTTGTGTGGGCTCAAGATGTCAAAGATATTTAAATAGAGTTCATTATTACCTAGATTAATTAGGTATTGATTAAGTGTTTTGTGTAAGTGTATTGTGGATTTCGCATCACACATATAGCCTTACAGCTCAATGATATCATCTCTTCTCCTTTATGAAAATAATCAAGATTCAAATTGTACTATGTATTTGACATCACTAGGAATTAATATCTTGGTGAACACTTTTCTTAGACGACTATATATTGCATCAATTGTAATGCTCTTATAACGAAAATTATTTTCAACAAACATATTAAGACATGCACTTAGAAATATATAGCAAGAATTTATATGAGAATTTCTGTCTCTCTGAGAGAGAGAGAGAGAGAGAGAGAGACCTATGCACTGCCTGAATCTGAATCATACACAATGAATGGAGGAGAGGGCTCTAACAGCTATGCTCAAAACTCCACCTATCAAATAAGAGAGAGAGAGACCTATGCACTGCCTGAATCTGAATCATACACAATGAATGGAGGAGAGGGCTCTAACAGCTATGCTCAAAACTCCACCTATCAAATATACTTTTTGATCTATTTTCCTATTGGGTGGTTTGTATCACATCGCCATTTAATGCTGCTCGTTAAAGCAACTACAACTTTTTAAAAATATGTTGGACACTAAAAAAAAATGATTGATATTGACCTACTTTTTGATGAACAAGAAATTTTATTCACAAGACAAAAAGAACTACAAAGGGGAAACAAGAGTCTCTTTTGTAATGATAAACTCAAAACAGGAAGGGCCGAAACCTACATCAAAAGAACCAAAAACATTATTCACAAATGACCACTTAGCTAGAGAATGAGTTGCTTTATTTGCCCCTCTAGGAATCCAGGCGATATGACAGCCAAGAACAAGTGACATCAAGTTGAGAATTTCATTGCATATACCTCTAATTCTCCAGGGAACTTGATTACCAGAAGAAGCTAGAGCGTCTACACAGTCTTTGGAGTCACTCTCCACAATCATAGCAGCTACATCAATACTTTTAGCTAAACTTAAAGCCCATTTAATGGCTTCTGCTTCTACCTGAAGAGGGAGGTTGGAATATACTCTCTTAGCATAAGCAAAAACCATTTCACCTCTCCAATCTCTAGCAACCACTGCAATGGATGATTTATCATCTTTAAAAGCAGCATCAACATTTATCTTGATTGAATCTCTGGGTGGTTTCTTCCACCTTTGAACTGGTTTCGGCAATTGGAAACCCGAATGGGTTGTTATGGCCATTTTGTGCTCATCTATGGACTTATCAACTTTCTGGCATAGCTCAATTGGATTAGTTTCTTTGCCTTCAAAGATAGCTTGGTTTCTAGCCCTCCAAATGGCTTCACAAATAACAGCCCCAAACAATAAGAATTCACCCCTTTTAACTCCCACAATATTAACTTCAGTGGGAGGATTAAGGAAGACCCCAATAAGATGAGAAGGAGAGTTTAAGTTCAGATTTTCTAACCTTAGTCCCCACTGGGAATTAAACCACACAGCTCTCGTAAAAGGGCAAGAGATAAAGAGATGGAGGCTAGATTCTTTAGCATCCTTGCAAAGAGGGCAAAGGACATCATCTAAATCACAAAATCTGACTAAACAATCTTTAGTAGGTAAGCAATTTGCCGCAATATGCCACAGGTGCATTTTGAGCCTTTCATGGATTTTTGACTTCCAAATGAGGCCGCGAATTGCGTCTTGATTTATGGGAGGGCTAATGTTTCTACTTAACCAATAAGCAGACTTGACCGAAAACTCCCCTGAGTTATTGGAGATCCATATCCAACAATCTTTTGGAGTAAGCTGTGAGAGGGGGATTTTTTGGATGAGCTGGGATGTAGTCTCATCAAAAGTATTTCTTATTTTGGTAAGATCCCAGCCTTCGTGGTTAACTAGTTGTGAAACAATAAGTGCCATTTCTGGACAGGTCCCCTCCCTTGGACTCGGAATGAAATTAAGAAGATCTGTAATCCAAGGGTCCTCCCATATTCTGACTGTGTTTCCATTTCCTATCAACATGCAGGCACTTCGAGCTAACAGAGATTTCATGCCTTCTAAGCTTCTCCAAATCTTGGAGGGAGACCCCACAGTCTTATGGTTTAGCCAATTGCCCCTAACTTTGTATTTTGCTCTAAGTACTTTTACACACAAACAATCTTTCTCTAAAAGAATCCACCAGGCTAACTTGGAAAGTAAAGCTTGATTGAAGTCCCAGAATTTTCTAAAACCCAAGCCTCCTTCCTTTAGAGGCCAACATAAAGACGACCAAGCAATGGGAGTTAGGAACGAGCCAGAATTAGATTTTAGGTTCCACCAGAACCATCTAACAACAGCATCTAAGCGCTTGCAAAGCTCTCTAGGAAATTGAATGGCTGTCATTAAATAGACTGGAATGGCTTGTGCAACTGATTTGATGAGGGTTGCTCTACCTTGCTAGGATAAGTTTTTGCTCTTCCAACCCAAGAGTTTATTTTCTAACTTCTCTTTGATTGGGTTTAAATCCCTGGATCTAGTTGCCGGAAGAAAAGAGGCACACCCAAGTATTTTGAGTTTGGGGGAAGTTTGCTTATACCGCAGTAGCTTTTAATTTGATTTAAAAAATTTTGGCTAACTCCCTTTGAAGGAAAAACCCCATACTTTTCCACACTGATGACCTGTCCCTACCAGTAACAATATTTCTCCAAACAATTTTTTAGAACATTAAGCTCAGACATTTTAGCTTTACAGAATAGCATTAAATCATCAACATAACAAAGTTTGGAAATAGAAAGGGCATTACCTGAGACTTTAATAGCAGACAGTCGCCAAGAGAGATTTCTCTGCTGATTAGCCTCATTAGCACTTCACTACCCAAGATGAAAAGATATGGGGATATGGGATTCCCCTATCTGATCCCCCATGATGGTAAAAAGCTTGGGCATTGGCCACCATTGAGCAAAATTGAGAATTGGACAGTAGAGAGGCACTGATGGATCAAACTTGTGAATTTAGCACTAAACCCAAATGCTTTGAGCACAATGATTAAAAAGTTCCATTCCAAACAGTCATACGCTTTTTGAAAATCTAGCTTGATCCCCAGAAAACCTTTCTTTTTTTGTGTTTTTTTAAAACCATGCACAACTTCCTAAGCAAGAGCCATATTTTCTGTTATCCAACGTTTTGGCACAAAAGCTACTTGAGTTGGATCCACCATTTTTGATAGGAGGGGTCTTAACCTGTTAACAATGATCTTGGAAATCACCTTATAGCACACATTGCATAGACTAATAGGCCGAAATTGGTCAAAATTACATGCTCCCTTTTTCTTTGGAATTAGAGAGATGAAGGTCTGGTTAAACTCTTTAAGCAACCTTCCATCTCTGAAAAAACTTTGAGTGGCTAACACAATTTGATCCCCTACTATCTCCCAATAGTGTTTGTAGAAAAGCGCTGGAAAACCATTTGGCCCCGGGGCTTTAAAAGACTTCATCTCAAATGTAACTTTCCATATTTCATCTCTCGTTGGCACCCTGCATAGTTCTTTGTTTTCAATATTTGAGATGCATGGCTCTATTAAGTTTTTCAAATTTTTCGAAATATTAGGAGAACCAGTTTGATAAAGAGCCTTAAAGTTCTCAATAAAATACTTTTGAATGTCTTCCCCATCATTTATCCAAGATCCATCCTCCAATTTGATTTCTTGAATACAATTTCTCCTTCTTCTGATCAAAGTTGAGAGATGGAAGTAACGAGTATTCCAATCACCCTCTCTTATCCAAATCTCTCTAGAGTTTTGTTTCCATTTTAGATCCTCTCTTGCCAACCATTCATCCCATTCTAAACTCAATGAAGCTTCAAGCTCCAAATTTTCTTTTGTGGCCTCTAAACTCTGAATTTGTGCTATCTTCTACTCTAGCTCTTTAATTTTCTCTCTTGAACTTCCAAAACAGCTCTTATTCCATCTTTTAAGATCTCTCCTAGTTGCATCCAGTTTTTTGGCCAGTTTAAGATTTTGAGGGCCGTTTACTCTCGTTGCCAAGCACTTTCTATTACTTCTTTACTTGATTCATCCCTAGTCCACATAGCCTCAAAACGAAAAAGGCTTTACAAGATATGTGTTCTCCATATGGGCATTTAAGAGGATTGGGTTGTGATCAGAATTCGCATTGACAAGATGCCGAATGCCTGCTTTAAGGAAGAGAGTCTGCCATTCTGGATCATAAAAACACTTATCTAACCTCTGCCTAATATTTGCGAGACCTTCATGTCTATTGGACTAGGTAAAGGACAAACCAATAAAATCTAGATCAATGGCACCCGTATTATTTATAAAATCCCTGAGACTGTTAACCGAGCTTTCCCCTACATGTCGTCCTCCTTTTTTCTCCTTTGAGCCCTTGATGCTATTGAAGTCACCCATTACTGCCCAGGGCCCTGAAAATTTTTTTGCCAAGTCTTCAAACTTTGCCCAAAATTTTTTCCTTTTGGCTCTCCAAGGAGGGCCATATACACAAAAAAACATCCATGGAGATCTTTCTGGATCAAAATAGATTAGTGAAGCAATTACATTGCTATTTGAATAGACTATCTCCAAATCAAAACCCATTCTCCAAAACAAAGCTAAACCCCTAGCCCGTCCATTGGCTTCCACATAAAACCAGTTAGAGAAGTTTAAACGGGTTTTGATTCTATTAATTCTAGGTGCCTGGATTTTTGTTTCAGATAAGAATACCAAATTCGGGTTTGAAGCTCGTATTAGCTCCTTAAGAGCTCTTACTTTTAAATCTCTGCCTATACCTCTACAATTCCAGGCTAACAAACGCATGCCGAGATTGAAAGAAACCATAGCTTGACAACTCAACCATCCAAGAACAACCAAAGGACCACAACCCAACACAATCACAGCAAAAAGAAGGGGAAATATGAGTCTTACCAATAAGGGCGTCGATCCACTCAATAGCCGATGAAATTGGGCGATTCCAACAACCAGGCCCCAACGAACGGCAAAGGTCCGCTGTACAGAGACTTCCAACCAGACCCACTGAGGTGCAAAGAAGGTCTCTTCCCTGATCAAACTCGCGAGATTTGGGAATAATAAGTGAGTAAGAATTCTGAGATTTTGGGCAAGAAAGTTGGGAAGGATTGATGGGAAAAATTGATGGGTATGAATTCTGAGATTTGGGTATGAGATCTGAGTTTTGGGTATGAAAAAGACCCACCCAATAGTGGGGAGAGGAAACCACACAAAGGTGGTGGAGAAAGAAAACACTGAGGTGGAGCAACCACACGGAGGATCACAGTGAACCAATAATCGGTACTTTCCTAGGTTAGGATTGTAACTATGTTTTTTTTTTTTTTTTTTTTTTGGGAACTTGAAGGTATAAATGAACAACTCAAGTCATTTATTGTTGAAAATTTTTAGCTCAAAACTAATTTGGATATCTTGCTTCAATCTATTATGTGGCGATTAAAGAGATTATTTATGTGTAGTTTTAGTCACATGTTATCTAATGAATTGAGAAAAAAAAAAAAAAAACTGTTCATTTTTAGACCCCTTAAAACACAACTAAATTAACCTAGTAAATTAGCTAAGTGATTATTTAGTCCAAGTTTCAGATCTAGGTTAACACAATCATATAATCATATCATGCAAAGCAGCGGAAATATAAATAACACAATGATATGATGACCCAGGAAACTACACTGATAAAGACCTCGGGAGGATTTAACCTAGCTATCTTCAAGATAAACCTGAATCCACTATGAAAGAAACGAAGTTTTACAATAGCGACTTAGACCACTAACATCCTATTGCTACCTACCAGTAGAAACTTACTGACACGACCACGTGCAAGCTCCGAGACCATGGACTCCTTCTTTCTTGGATTCTCCAGCAAGTACAAGCACACTCGCTTGTGTTTCTTTATGCTCTTTAATGCAGCAACTGAATGATCATCAAGCTCTCAATCAAATCTCCTTCTTGATAATCCTAAGCATGTGTGAAGGCAACCACCTCTAGATCTCACAAGAGATTCACACACAGAGCAAATAGAGCCACTTCAAAAACGTGGCTAGGGTTTGCCTTTTATACTTAAGGCAAAACATAAAACCTTACACGTTTTAATAGGCTAGGGCTGAGTTGGAAAAATTCTGCAAAAAAAACATTATGCCCGAGATGCAATCGATCGAGTCTAATTCTCGATCGATCGAGCTAGTCAGAATTGCACACTCAATTCTGCAGTTAACTTGATTTCGACTTTACATAAAAGACCTATACTTTGAGCAAGTCTAAACAAGACTAACATCTGTTTAGATCATAGTTTGCCAACATTACAAAATAGAGTTCTAATACATTCGTTCCTAATTACTTAGAAACTAACAAAAACAAAAACAAAAAAACAAAGAAATAAAAAAAATAAAAAAAAATAAAACAAACAAACAAACAAACTCCAAACTAATTTGGAACCAAATTATTTTATAGCCCCACCTATGAGACATAAGAACACATTTGTTCATAAAGAGCGGAGGATGGATATATAATTCAATGTATAAAGACAACCAAATGCCGAAGATGAGTATTTTTATTTTACATTCCCCTGATAAAATATAGTGGAAATAAGTCTGACAATTTGAGGGTAAGATAATGTTTTGAAAATAATCACTCAAAATTATTTAAATTTATTTCTAAGAAAATAACATTCCAAATTCCTCGACTCTTAGATGATTTTCATTGTTCTAATCTATAAATATAATATAAAACGAAAGATGTTTGATTATTTGTTGACTTCCTTATATTATGCCGTATAAGCTTTGGAGCCTTCACAATTTTTCACATCATTATTATTTTTTAAATATGATTTATTCTCTTTATTATTTATTTTGAAGAACCCTATTCCAAGTTTCTAAAAACACTACACATGGTGAAAACCTTAAGCTTCAATTGCCACCTTCTATCTCTCTCACTCCAATCCAATCTCTTATCTCCAATGAAGATCCAGAAAGCCTGATTGCTTTGGTCCATTACAAACATAATACTTCTTTTCCTCTTTGTCTTCTCTATGAATTTAAGTTCTTTTGTCTTCTTTTATTTTTCTTTGTTCTTCATTGCAATTTTTGTGCAATGCAAATTCAAAGACTGATCAAAGAGCCACTTTCTAAATAAAGAGAGGCCATTGCGTTAAATTGTCTTTTGTGTGCGTGGCATGACTACACAAGTACGAATTGTTTTTTTTTTTTTTAATCAAAATATTTTTATCTCATATTTGAGGTCTTTTTGTTTAACCAAAACCCTAGCCATGCTACTCTCTCTACATTAATACAGTACCCCTTCTCTTCGAACCTCCATATTGCTCAAATCTTTGTATCTTTTTTTTTTTTTTTTTTTTAAATTTTCTTAGTCTAAGAATGAGGACACAAGTTTCGTTCTAGGCTCAGGGTACTTTTTTGGCTGTGATATAGCAGGATTTTGTTTGAATATTTAGATATTGTAGTATAAAACATTGCTAGAATTTTGTTTGTTTGATTTCTTAATTAATTATATCAACTCTATGTTTGTTCTTTATTATGGATTTTTTTATTAAAAAAAATTGCAATATAATCCAAAATGCTAAAATATAGAAAATCACATAAAAATTAAAAAAATTAACCAAAGATAAAAATTAAATCCCATTTCTTGTCCTAAATCACAAATTGGCTTGCTTAAAATTTAAGTACCACTTAAAGACATCATACAAACGAATGATATTCTCGGTTACATAATAGATGTGTTGCAAACACTCCTAAATGAACTTCGAAAATCGAAGGTGCCACAAAATGCCCCCACTATTGGGCTCTATGCTAAATAGCTTGAGAAACATGATCAGCTTGTCCTCGTAATTTCAAATACTTGTTGAGGGCAGTGGAGGTGAGAAAGATAGTCTAGCAGTCTAAAATAGTAGTATCACTCACAAATCTTAGAAGATGATGGACTGTCATTTAATAGATGATCAAATAATCCATTTCCTCTTTAAGAATATCTCTACTGATCAGAGCTAATAAATAGATGAAGTTCTTTCCATCAAAGTTAAATAGATCTCATAAGGGAACTCTTAGCGGTTAAGCTCAAGTCTAGTAGTCATAGTGCAAATAAACAGGTAGAAAATTCAAAAATGCAAGCAAGAAAGTAAAAAAGGATTAAGAAATGGCCTTAAAGTCTTTGAATGGGCTAAATAATACTTGAACCGGCTAAAAACAACAAAGAATGTCACTAAAATGGCCAAAATAAGCTCTATTTTGGCCCAAGAAAACCACCCGATCCAAACACGTTTTTATGAAATCACATATTTTCTAGCAGTTTTTCTTGAATCCAACCGAGTTCTATTCTATCATATTTTACCTTGGTTCATCTCATTTGTGCTCGAATCAAAGTGCGTTGGTGGTTCATTTACAGCTAGACTTTTGGCGGAGCAGCCAGGCTAAGTTGAAGAGTTAATGGCACGATCATATCTGGTTAATATCTTTTGTTTTTAGTATGTTTGATCTTTTGGAATATTTGTATGGATCTAATAGCTAAACAATTAACAAAAGAGAATTAGAAACTTTCACCAAAAGCAAAACCCAGAAAGACATTGGATAAAGCTTGAAGATACTAGTACAATTATATATTATTTTGTTTACTAATTCTTTTGTAATACTTATTTAACCAAATGTAAGAGCATATTATAATTATTGTAATACATTATTTCATAATACATGTATATTTCTCATTTTTAACGATCTTATTTGTGAAAATTTGACAACTTTTCATAAGAAATGTTTAAACTACATTTTTCATCTTAAATTGGAGCCAATTTAGCTTTCAAATAATTGAAATTAGACAAATATTTAAACCTGAACATATTTACATTTAATCTAAAAAATTTTCTGTACATTGCACGAATTAGTGACTAATTATGATGAATA
The DNA here is from genome assembly GCA_028535165.1 of Quercus tomentella. Taxonomy (NCBI): domain Eukaryota; kingdom Viridiplantae; phylum Streptophyta; class Magnoliopsida; order Fagales; family Fagaceae; genus Quercus; species Quercus tomentella. The sequence continues at coordinate 3,454,618 of JAPQVY010000133.1, forward strand.
TTAAAAACCACTTGTTCTTTAAAGAGAAATTGTGGAAGCTGCCAAAGAAAAGGTCAAGAGGCCGTAGCCAATCAATTTGACATCAACACATATATCTATTATAAAAAATGTCATGAAAATTATTGTATTTATGAATTTATTTTAAAATAATTTTTTTTAAATGTACCGTCTTAAATTTTTTTAGTAACTGTGCATCCTACCAATTTTATCTGACCTTCCTCTATAATTGGACCTCAATAGACTCATGTCGGTCACATCTGGACATTAACAAACGTGATATTTATGAAGCTTGATAAGTTGCATCATGATCACACTTTGCCAGATCCAAAGTCCAACATCAAAAATCCAAGCTGCAAACCGCCATATAATTTTTGTTGTTTTCAAGTACAGAGTCAGTGGCCAGGTCCTCTGTGATCTTTGTTTACTATTGCTGCAATCGGCTAAACTTTTTCTTGTTCACAGGTTTTCTGTACTAGGGACTGTTTCTGGGACGGCAAATAACTAGTCATGCAAATCAACTCTCATTTCTGTACAATTTTAGCTTGGTGTGGTTAATATTTTTAACCAAAAAATAACATTTTGGTCCGGGGTTACCGTTAATTTATATCCTACATTTTGATAATAGTCAAATTGGTCCATTTTACTTTCAATTTGCAATCATTGTGGGTCTAATTTTGGGTTTTTTTTAAGTTGCTCGGTTGATATGTGTATCTACTAGAGTTGAAGATTGATAAATTTGAATTGTGTTATTGTGTTTGGTTACTAAGAAAATGTAAGAAAAGCTGTGATTTTATGGTATAGCAAATTGAAAATAACATTAACCAAATTGACAATAGCCCCAAAATGGAGGGACTAAAATAGAATTTTCGCCTAAATTCTACCTAACATTTCAGTTTGCATGTAGTGATGGCTATAAAAATTGTCAAACTGAAGTTTCAACCAAAAAAAAAATAGTTTTTACCATTCCAGTTTGCATTGTAGTGATGACCATAAATATTGTTGTGAGAGTGCCTTTTTTTGTGACGCTCAGGCCCAAGGATCCCAGGCCTAATAAGTGGTTTGGTGAACCGGGCCTTAACTCACCACAGCTAACAAGCTGTTTAAGAGTCAAGTGATGCACGGGGGATACTTCCTACAATACAAGTAAAATGACAAGTAAAGATATTCGTGTTGAAAGACATGCCAAAACAACAAGGTAAATTCGAAAAAATAGGATCAACAAAGAGGTACAAAATAATGTTAAAGGGATCCTTGAATTACTGAGACATATTTCATTAATATGTTCTTTGTTAAGTTACAGAAGGCTCACTAGGACGTAATACAAGGTTCAATCAAGCTCAAAAATTACAGTCTTAAATGGCTATTTCAGCCTTCAAAACTTGCAAAGTTTGATTCTCTTTGAATCCGAGTATGTGCAATAGTGGCTTTTACAGCGATATCGGGAAGCAATATTAGCTTTTTTCTTAGTGTTTCCTTTCTTTTCACCACAACTTTACTGATAGTTCTTTTCTCTAAGAATCTCCTTTTTTCCTTCCCCTCTCTTCATAACCTACTCCTTCCTTTTATAATGAAGTTCTGGCATCCCAGGGGAACCATTGGTTCCCCTATTTTGTCTTACGGTGAACAGAGCCCGTTCCATGCCTATCACTCGACAGATTCTGTTTCCTGTTTTTCTTATTCTTTCCTTCTTTCAGCTTTGATTCCTTTGAAAGTCCCTGGTTGGTTACGTTCTTCGGGATGTGCTGAGGTATGCCCTTCTCGGTCTCACCATTTGTCAATTCCCCGTTTGCCCTTTTTTCCCATCTGAGCGGAATCTCATTCTGCCAACTTGAAAGTCGCCTGTTGCCATTCTCTTTTTCGTATTTCTCTGTTCTGGTTCCCCGAGACGCTTCCTGCTTGTGTCATGAGAGTTCGCTGGGTCTTTTGGCGCTTGTGTTTCTTTGTTTTGTTTCTTATTTTCTTTTTCTGTCCTTTTCTTTCGAACTGTCTTAATCTTCTTTGACTGTGAGCCTAGAAGGATCCGCGCCCCTTGATGGTTGCTGAAGATCCTGGCTACTTAGTCTCTTGCCGTGGGTTTTTTTTTCCTTCTTGATGTTTCTTCATTTGGGCTTCAAGCCTCCTGGGCCTTTTTTCTTTTGTAGTCCCTTTGTACCTGCTTCTTTGGACTTGGCTTGTTCTTCTTTTGGGCTTGGCTTACTCTTTTGGGCTTCTCTCACTATGATCTTTTTAGACCTCAACAATTATTAAACTAAGTTTCACTCCCCACACCCCCCCACCCCCCCCCCCCCCAAAAAAAAAAGAAAAAAAAAGCTTTTACCATTCCAATTTGCGTTGTAACAATGGTCGTAAATATCTTCAAACTAAGTTTCACCACCCCAAAAAAAAAGTGTTTTTACCATTCTAATTTGCATTGTAACAATGGCCATAAATATTGTCAAACTTAAGTTTCACCCAAAAAAGAAAAGTTTTTACGAAATCTTTGATTTTATATATTATAATTTATAAATGAATTTTTGCAAAACTAAGTTTAGAATCAATAAATAGATGATTTTCTAGATTTTAATTAAACTTTGAATTTTTTTTTATAAGATTATAGAAATTAATTTGATATGTATTAAAAAACAGTTATTTTTCTTCTTTTTTTAATTTATCCTAAACCACCGATTCCTTCTCTACGACTCCATCAATTGAGCTGCCTTTATATTCACATCTTCTCTCAACAAACTCCGAAAGGCATGCACATAAAAAATAAAATATAAAAAAAAATTACATATAGCAGGTGCATTTGAGTTTGTGTGTCTCCGAGAGAGAGAATGGAGGACAAAAGGACCCATGAATTGCCTGAATTATATGCACCGAATGGAGGAGAGGGACCTTATAGCTATTCTCAAAACTCCAATTATCAGGTATTCTTTAATATTTAGAACTTTTTTTTTCTTCTCTTTTCCATCCATTCATTGGTGTGTTTGTTGAAGCATCAACGCCTTGTATGAAATCTGTTGGAAACTAAATTAATTTATACTGTCCTGCTTCATAGCAATCACTTGTAATTTCCTAGCACAGTGGACCCAGTTACTTTCCTATGAGAGTCAATAACTTTTTTCTACACAGAACCTGGGATGAGTAATTGAAAGTACTGTTTAATAAAAATATTTGCAGAAGATGAGCATCTTTACATAACATTATCCTGAGAGAATATGGAGGAAATAACAATTTGAGGGCATGGCAGTCTTTTAATATAAAAGCAAAGAAAGTCGTACCCAGTGCATAAAACTTTCATTTTTGCGAAGTATAGGAGAGGTGATTGAATGTTGGAAGTATTGTAATATTGATTACTCAAAATTCTTTTATTTCATTTCCTAGAAAATTACATTCCGAATCTAGCTTATGTTAGAGTTCTTTGTCAAATTTAGGTTAATGCAGCCAATCAAAATATATAGTGATTTTCATGGTTCTAATTATGATAATCACCCCTTGTTCTGTAGAGAGGAGTTGTGGAAGCTGCCAAAGAAAAAATCAACGAGGCTATAGCCAATCACTTTGACATCCAGACCTTTTGTGGTTCTAAAAACCCAGTTTGTATAGTAGATTTGGGTTGTTCTACAGGAGCCAATACCTTCATTACAGTGCAAAACATAGTAGAGGCTACAAAACTCAAATACAAATCAAAAGGAGTAAATGCTCAAAACCCAGACTTTCTAGTGTTCTTTAATGACAATGTCTCCAATGATTTCAATACTCTGTTCAAGTCCCTCCCTCCCAATAGGCAATACTTTGCAGCTGGGGTACCAGGTTCTTTCCATGGTTGCTTGTTTCCCAAGGAATCTCTGCATTTGATTCACTCCTCTTGTGCACTAAACTGGCTCTCCAAGATTCCCATTGAGGTTATGGATGAAAATTCTCCTGCATGGAATAAAGGGAAGATTCACTACACAAATGCAACAAAGGAAGTTGTGGAGGCTTATGAAACTCAATTCGCCGAGGACGTGGAGTCCTTCCTGTTTTCTAGAGCACAAGAGCTTGTGGTTGGAGGGTTACTAGTACTCTTTGTACCTGCCGTCCCTGATGTCATGAGCAATGCTGACACATTTACTGGTACAGAGCTTGACATTCTAGGATCTTGCCTAATGGATATGGCCAAAGTGGTAAGTAAGCAATTCCTCTCCATTAAACCAGGATGACTGATGCGATTGATAATTTAGTTGGTTTTTTTCCACACATTGGTTAGCAGGATATATAGCTAGGACACAATTTTCCTTTCCCCCACTACACTATGTGACAACTCAAATAGGTATTAAAGTGGAATTTTAATCAAATGGTTTTAATTAAACATGTGATAGGTTTTTTCCACGTACACATAGATAGTCTTATAAAATGTCATGTAATAGCTTGAAGGAATCTCCTATAACCTGGTTTAGAGAAAAACTTTGTCCCAACTTAGTTCAACTTTCACCAAGTGGAATTGAGATATAAATTATCCATCCTAAACTATAATGGGACATTTACAATATTATGCAATTCAAAAAAGTTCTGCCAACCTCAGAATTTGAGATCAATTTACAATTTGTCTACTTTACAATTTATATCAATATTAAAATTAGCAAATTAAGGGACAATATTCACCAAAGTTATGAGAAATTGACACTAATTTTCCCACAATATGATACTTCGACTAGATTAGATGGTGGATACTAGATAGACATTGTGAATTAATCTTGAATAAGGGTGTTTATTGCAATATCTATATTCTAGACTAGAGTGTATATAAAAATGCCTTGTAAGTCAACACTAGACAACAGCAATTATATGATGAAGGTTAACATAGACTGTGGTTTTTACATTAGGTTATTAAGGTTGCTCTTTCTTGTAGGGATTAGTCGAGGAAGCAAAAGTGGATTCTTTTAATGTGCCAGCTTATTACACCCCCCCTAAGAAGTTGAAGGCATTGATAGAAAGAAATGGAAATTTCAGCATTAAGAGAATGGAAGTATTGAATAACCAGAAGAAGCATCTTATCTTGCAGAGCGTCTCACTGCGTTCTTTATACTTGAGAGCCGTATTGGAAGGAATAATTGAAAAACATTTTGGAAATGAGATCCTGGATGAGTTGTTTAATCGCTTTACTCACAAAGTTGAAGGATCCTCATTTTTCTTAAATCCAGAAACTGATAAATTAATCATATTGTTTGTCCTTCTTCAACGCAACAATTAGATTTCATTGTTATTCCAGCCAAATAAATCTTATCATTTGTCATAAACGCATAATCTCTCATTACAATAAGCTAAAAGCCTTGTACTTGTAGTTCAATTGATTGATACCTTCTAGTGTTTCTAAAAATATCCATTATTCAAATTTCTCTTCCCCAATTATTGATGTATCCCAAAAAAAATTTAAAAGGAAAAAAAAAAAACCTTTGTGTATACAATTACCCACTTATTCGTATCTCTAAACTCTAATTTTGTAATCATTTGTAGAATCCTAACATTTATTTTCTTTGATGTTCTATTTTTATTCAAATAAGCTAGGGACACAATAAAAATTTACAACATTCTCTAATAGAAGGAACACTTGAATTTTCCAATGCTTATTTGCACTGTTTATTAGTGCTAAACAATGGTTTCCACTGGTGAAAGATCAATGTGAAAAAAAAAATTAACTAAATTGACATTGGTTTCCAATGAGTTCTAGCTCAAGAAGCACTTTCTTTTCCCATAAGAATGGATGGGGGGTGAGGGTGCATGAGTAACTTACTTTTTCAAAAAAAAAATATATATATATATATATATATTGTACAAAATCTAAAGGTGATGTTGTGGATTTAAAGTCCCACCCACTTCTGTATTATTATTATTATTATTATTATTATTATTATTATTATTATTATTATTATTATTATTATTACCACTATTATTATTTTGGCTAGTGGAAGTCAGGCTCACCCCTATAGGGATGAGCTGGAGGCACCACTGGGCCATGAGGCCTTTGGAAATTTTTATTATTTGCTAACATCTATATTTGTCTCATTTAGTTCTATATGAAAAATTATGTGTCCTTGGGCAGAAAAAAGAAAATCACCCTTGCAGCATGCAACATATGAATATCTGAGAGGAAAGATATTGGATGTATTTCCAGACTATCGGAAGGAAGCAGAGGATCATCTCTCGAAAGCTGTAAGTGAGAAGAAATTGTTAGTTTCAACAATGCCATGTCTTGTAGTGCTCCAGTTGAGTTTTTTTTTTTCAAACTTGGCTGTTCCATGTTCCAGGTTAAGTTGAATCCAGCACTTGCAGATGCTTGGCTGTGTTTAGGCAACTGCATTTGGAAGAAGGGAGATAAAAATAAAAAATAAAAAATAAAAAGGAAAAAGAGAGCTATTAATGGGATAAATTGGATAGAAATTTCTATTTTTTAAGTGTACAAGTCAGAAGAGAAACCTTATTTTTATAATTACCCCTTTTGTAGGAACTGAGAATGAGGCAGAACTTGTCGAGGAAAGCATTCAACATGCTAAGGAAGCTATTACTTTGGATGTCAAGGATGGGAATTCTTGGTGTAAGAATTTTTTAATGCTACCATTATCACAATATAAATACTTCGTATAAATGTGATATGCATGTGACACATTGCAATACACATGACAATGTGGTATTGACTTAAAACATATAATTTACTTGTGATTTTTGGTCATCTTTGTTCTGGCTAGCTTAATTGTAATATAGCTGACAAATTGCTCATCATGCTGCACATGCATATATATTAGTTCTGGGACAGAAGCACACAAATATGATGTCTCTTTCTACATTAAGCTGCTGTTATTATTTTCTAGTTACTAAGTTTTCTTGAAAATCTGACAGAATGCTTATTCATTCCATCTGCTTCTTTTTCTATATCCTGTAATATGGTTAATTTTATTGATAGGCAACCTTGGAAATGCATGCCTTACAAGCTTCTTTGTGACTGGAGCTTGGGATCACAGCAAACTTCGGCAGTCTTCAAAAGCATACCAAAATGCTGTAAGTCTGCAGCGTAAGAACTTTCCCTAGGAATTTTCTGGTTCAAGATGATTTTCTCATGATTATGGTTTGCCAAGCATGTTGAATTTTCCCTCATATTCTATTATATAAAGGGTTTGTTGTCATTTCTTATATTATATCAGGAGAAAGATGATAGAATGAAGTCCAATCCAGATCTCTATTTTAACTGTGCTGCTGTAAGTTTCAACTCTCTCTCTCTCTCTCTCTCTCTCTCTCTCTGTATTCTGAGTCATGTTGGTGAGGACTTCATGTTGGAGAAAAAGTCTTCATGTGACTGAGGATCCATAGCTGACCCCAAATTTTGGGAATAAGACTTTGTTGTTGTTGTTGTTTGTGAGGACTTCATGTCCTTTTTGTATTCAAGGTCATGCTCTTTTATGCCCCATTACTTTCTCTATCAACATGAAGAGCATAAATATGTTGTTGCTGGCTATTCACTGTTCAATCACTTATATGTTCTGTACATATATGGTGGAACTTCTGTTTTTAGGTAAACAAATATATGGAGAACTATGAGAGGGCCCTAAGTGGATTTGAAGCTGCTGCTTTAAAGGATCCTGGTCCCAACGCTACAGAGGAGGTTCAAAAGATGGTTAATCTTCTTGACAAGTTGGAGAATATGTTGAGGGTAATTCATCTCCCTAGTGGGTTTTTAGTCTTTTGTTTTATTTATTAAGTCTGCACAGCCATGATTTTATCTTTTTTAGTCAAGAAGATTTTGAAGTCTATATTGTTATTTTTAACATTGTTGTCATTCTGAAGTCATTATAGTATCCGCAAAATAAATTACCTATCCAAAGAAAAGAAAAAAGATGGGTAAAATATCCATGTATAAAGATGCAGCTGGAACTTGCAAGATTTTTCTTTCAGGGACATGCTAGATCTAAACGACTTGCATCTTTATCATCATCACTGGCTGCTGTTAATTGTAATATACCTCTAACTTCTCCAAGTATATGAGTTTGTGGTTGATTGTGGACTTGAATGAGCCTGATATCTTTTTTATTACTTTGCATGTTCTTTTGAAAGTGAATTCCTTATACCAAAGAGCCACTATAGATCTTCTGTTAGATGGTCTGAACAAAGCAGTAGCTGTAGTTGGAAAAGTTCTATTCTTCATTAAGCATGATAATGTTGCTCCCCTGTAAGTCTTCTGTTTGACGACTCTATCTTCGTTTGTTAATTTGGATATTATAATATTTCATGTAAGGTTCTGCTACACTTGTCTTAGATTTTCTATTGCTTATAATAAAACTCTAAATTTTGAATTGTCTAGTGGTTGATAAATGATTCTCTCTCCACAAATTTTTATTTTTGCAGATACTATCTGTTATGTGATTCAAATCAAATATGCTTCATTCTATCAGTATATGGTATTCACAGTGACACGGTAAGATTGACTGTTTTGGTTTCAATTTATATCTTTTTTCCCTTGGAGAGGGCTTCTTTTTTTTTTTTGGGGGGGGGGGGGGGGGGTGGTGGGGTGCTGTTGGGGTATGAAGCACCCTTTTATCTTACGAGTTTATTCCATATAATCTGGTGGAAAGAACTTCTCTATCTATGAAATAAATAGATCATTGAGGTTGCTTTCAGTCTACTCTTGAGTTATTCTTCCCACTTAGGAAGCATGGACACAGAAAAATCATCAGTGTGTCCATGTCGAATTCAGACTGAAGTTTTGAATACTGTTTTGGACTGGCCACTAGAACAAAATATATCAAAATTGGTGTTCTGTTTTGGATTACTGCTATATATATAGTTCGTATACTTGTATATATAAAGTAAATACTCATGAAAAAATATAGGAATTACATAGTTCATGCCATGCCATTAAGGCATTAACTAAAATAAAAAGTCGATAACATGAAAACAAAATATCACAAGGTTCATAAAATCTCATACATAATTGATAAATCCAATGGAAAGACATTCAAGTAAATAGTATGACTTATTATCAACATAAAATTAAGGATCAAATTCAGGACCCTTAGTCAAGACATTATCATCATCATGATACTTCCCCAATCCAAGTTTTCTCCATCAAGAAGCTCAGGCTAATGTATCTTGTTGGGAGTGGATGAGCTTGCCAGAGTGAGGGAGAGCTGTGCTTGCCAAGTGCTGAGACTCGATATTGTGACTTGTCACTTACTGTGATGAGTGCTGAGGGCCCAAGTTGGTGAGTTCATGAGAGATGAGAGTGAGAGTGCCAGAGATGAGAGGCCAAAAGGTCTGATTTGAGGGAGGAAGAAATTATCAAAAACCTAAAGTTCAAAAAAAAAAAAAAAGCTCAAAATTCTATTGGTAGTTGAAACAGAGTTTTCGTCCGAAATGGCAGGAATTGGCTAGAATTGCCCAAACACTTCGGTATGGCCCGGTATTTGGGCCGATAAGGAATTGAGGGGTGCTATGTATTGGTTTATGTGCCTGTACGGAATGCTAACTATTATTGGTTGCCTGCATGTCCATGACTTGTCGGGTGGAAAATTTTGATTCTTTATTGAAGACATGGTGGAGACATGACAGCTACCACACACACCAAAAAAAGATTTTTTAGTCCTCTTTTTTCTTTGTTTTTATTGTAGTCTGTCTTAATTTTTTCAATTTTTAAGAATGAGTAGAGGTTAAGGTTGTGGGTTCAAAACCATTTGGATGTGTGTAACTTTTCAATCACAAAAAGAAAGTCTTGGTCCCAAAAATTGACTTGTACTGGCATTAATGGCCAGTTACTTTACTACTTCTAGGACTATGCTGCTGCTACTAATAATGATGATGATGATGATTGGAATACTAACTCAATGGGGTGACTTTCACTCCTGGATAAATATTTAGTTTCTTGATTCACTATTTGATAAACCTTCATGTTCCAGCTATACCAGCCAAATCTGGCCATGTAACGGTTAAGACTACAGTGGAATTTTCTCTCAACACCATTCCACATCATGAAATATGTCTTGGTTATGAGGCTTTTCTACTGGAAAAAGAGATTCCATAATCCTTGGATTCCATGAGTGCATGAGCATGTGTGTGCTTGAAGGCACATTTGCACTCTTGTGTGGTTCAGCGAATAGTTTTCTAATGACTTCATTCTCAAGTTCTGGCTTCCTGTTACTTCCACCTGTAAATACTGAGGTCATGGATAAGGTCAATAAAGGATTAAGTGATCATTCATAAAAATTAAATATATTGATTTGTTCTCAACCTTGCATTTAATTTGCAAACAGTTGTTTTCTTCTTTTGTCTTTCATTTGTTCAAGTAATATTAGAACTGTCCCTTGTCCTCACAGATCAAAGAAGGAGATCAGCTAACTTTATTGGAACCCTATTACCGTCATTTTTATTTTTCTTGGAAGGAAAAGGTACATTCTTGTGTAATCTTCTCGACATTTCATGCCTTTTGATTCATAGATATAAAAACTAACTTGCTTTGATACATTCTTTTTCATGAAATATTGTATTATTTAAGGGTAACTATAAAAATATGCTTATTCCTTTAATTGATGCGTCTAAGTTAAATAACGAGACCGTTCTTATTCCTGAGTCTCTTTTTATTTCTGTGTATATTGGAACAGCACTACCAGTTCAAGTCAATTCGTATAGATTTCTTGGAACAAGTTGTTGTTAATGGGAAAGCTCTTTCTTCTCGCCAAGCGTACATCAATCTATGCACAGCATAAACCATGAGAAGTTGAATCATGTAACTTGTGTGTATCATGCTGGTGTTTTTTTTTGGTCGGTCCTGATTCATTTTGTGTTGTATCATTTGTAAATAGTATAGGGATAAAATATTTAAAGAAAAATATGAGACAATTTTTTGTCCAAGTCAAATGGACAACAGAAAACAGTGCATTGCTGCATTGTGTTGGGAGTTGCACATAGATGAATAGATGAATATTGTTCATGGTTACTAGTTGGTGTTCTTTCAAATGCTTGAGTGGTTTCTGTGGAAAGCCTCTGATTTTGTATTTGCCAAGTATTCATTTAAAATTTTCATTACACTTTTATCTTGTATTACTCTACCAGTGGTTTTCTCTACTGAATGACAGTATCTTATTTTTGTTTGGCTATATTAGTATTACTCTTTACATTGCATCCCAACTGTAACACAATTCATTGGGACTATGTCCTATGAAACGGAGGTTGTTACTTTGAATCTTCTCTTCCTCTTGTAAAATCCAAAATATAGGTGTAAAAGAAATGAGTTAAACTTAGGTGTTGGACCTTAAATTTACCAGGATCAATTATGCAGTTGAACCACATGATTAAATTTGATTGTCATTAGAGGAAGATAACATAATTTGCCTATCATCCTACTAAGTACAAAGATGTGAACCGGGCCTAAATACCCATCATGCCAGGAGCTCCAAGATGATGGTTTGACTATCTTCAGATAGAGAAATTCTTAGGTAGTCTTGATGATGACCTTGTAGTCCTGGCCCATAAAAATAAGCCACATCAGTAAAATGAGCTTACATCATCATACCTGTCATGTTAGCACAATAAATGTCTCTTTTCAGAACATCTATTACTTATTATGCATTTAATGATAATTACTGATTGACATTATTGAAGGAAATTAATGCCTATATTATAATGACACTAAATTGTTTTTGGTTTTTTTTTTTTTTTTAATTATTACTTTTTTAGTTCAATCTTCTTTTGAAAGTTTTTTTTATAAAAAAATTATTAATCAACTAATGCATTTTCAACAAAATTATTGAATAGGCATTGGATGCGGAAGGTTAGGAAAACTAATAAGAAGCAAATGATAATCATTTTTGTGAGTTAGGAATATTTTAATCGACAAAATTTGTTCCACGTTAGTGTAAATAGGATTCAAACCCCGGTCTCTTATTTGTATAGAAACCACTATTCAACCAGATTTCACAAGTGAAACTTAAGGTGTTGAAGCTGGACATGCAATGAGATAAATCAGCTCATTATCTAATGAACTTTTTATATTTTGCAGGGGCTAACCAGCAAGAAAAAAAGTGAACAATTTTAACTTGCCCATATGTCTTCCATCCATGAAGGAATTGAGGGAAGTAATAATATATGCAATTAAGCTCAGCTCTATATTGTACTAAGACCTAAACTTAGTGAAAAACTATTTAAGTTCAAGAGAAGTTCTTTTATATTCACATGGACACCATGTTCATATGTACAAGCCAGTGGTTATATACATGGTATAGCTTTATTCTATTCCCTTCTAATCATTCCTTTGAGAAAGATCCTTTTAATTATTCATTCGAGAAAAACCTTCATTATTTTAATGATAATCATTCATTCAAGAAAAAGACTCATTATTTTAATGATAATCATTCATTTGAGAAAAACCCTCATTATTTTAATGAAGCAGAGGTGGGGACTATCAATTTTATCCATATTTTAAAAAATATAAATTGAAGGTTGGTATGCATATTTCATTTTATTCTATTCTGCCATGGCCTTGGGTGCATGCCCATATTGGGTTGCTATGGCCTAGGCATCATGCACGAGCATGCCATGGCCTTTGGCTGCATGCCCACGTTGGGTTGTCATGGGCCTCAAGGCTTAGGTAGCGTGCACGGGCGTATGCCGTGGCTTTTGGCTGTGTGCCCATGTTGGATTGCCATGGCCTAAGCAGCGTGCACACAAGCATGCCTATGGGTATGTTGGCATGCCCAAATAACCTCCTTTGGACGTGCTACGCATTTATGATTTATTTGTTTCATTCTTTCATAAACTCCATTTTGTTCCATTTGTTTTTTATAAATTGAATTTTCATCGATCAATTGCTAATAAAGACTTAAAAATCAATAGTGGGTGAATTGGTTTATAAGTGAAGTATGAAACTAACTCTTCTAATTTCTATTGTAACTATGTAATGAATATGAATATTGTCAATAATAGGTGTTCAAAATTCACGGATCATATACATTACCACATCAGTTTATAAGTAGTATGTAATAAAATTTGTAATGACTTTAGTATTTTTCTTATAAAAAAGTCTTATTGAGTTGAAATGTATTAAATTTTTTATTTTATTTTATTTTGTTAATATTGAATAGGCATTAGTTTTATTATAAACATATTTGAATTTTAGTTTATTCTTTTTTTTGAAATGACCCAACAAATTTTATTTATGTTTGGATCCCCAAAGAGGCAAAGATCAAATCCTGATTTTCGTCTCTACTGTGATGAAAGGCAAAGAATACTTAATCAGGGAACACATGTAGTGGCAAACAAAAGCAAACTCAACCAAACCTACTACAAAAAGGAGTGGAATAATTAACAATTTTTTAAGTAGTCTTTAATATCATTGGAGCACTAAAAATAATAAATTCTTAAAGCTAAAAGAATCTAAACGAGGAAGTAAGAAATATTGGCTTTAGAAGGGTAATGTCAACCTAAGAATTGAATCTTTCTTCTATAAAATTGAAGAGATAATTTCTTGGTGAACACATTTCTCAGACACCAATATATTGCGTGAACCATGAATGGAGGTCTGGGTCCAAACTGTCAAAGTTTAGTTGACTGCACAGATAAGAAACATAAGGAGAAGTCAGATGTAAGCAATTCAAGCTGAGTTTGTTGAAGAATGTTTGAACTTTGAAGACATTAGCTCAGGCAGAGAGGCAGAGCATTGGAGCAAAGCATTGGAAGTTTGTGGATGAGTTTGCTAAACGACTGTTACAGCAGATACGACCTGTAGTTTAGGCATAGATCAATTAGAAGCTATGTATAAACACGTGTAATGTAGTGATTGGTTGTAGGTATTGGATCTGTATAGTGTGGAGTTTGTTAGGAGATAGTTATTTCATTCCTGTACTAGTTCTGTTATATAAACCTTATGTACATTCAGTTTTGTTAATTAATGCAAGTATTAGAAAGTTTCTTCAATCTTGATTCTCTCTCTAGCTTCTCTATTTCCTAGCTCTCTGTTTTCTTATACAAACAGCTATGCTCAAAACTCCTCCTTCCAGGTAGTCTTTAATATTCAAGTCTGCTTTTTGATCTGTTTTCCTATTTGATTTGTATCAGTATAACATCGCCACTAAAATTTTAATGGTGTTTGTTAAAGCAACTGCAACTTATATGAAATCTGCTGGGCACTAAACAAACTGATATTGGCTTACTTGATAGCAATCGAGATTATGTTAAGTTCATTTATAAACATTGAAATCTAGACTCGTTAATCTTTGTATTCTTAGAAATCATCTATAAGACGGATTTGTAAGGTTGAATTTATTCAACCATCTAATTGGCTTTATTCCGTGTCAAATTTGCTTATATTTCAGCATTTAGTAACCCTGTATTTAGGTGGGCTTGTTGTAAGGGTAGTGAGTGAGATAGAGTGAAGATTGCTCAAGAGTATGCAAGAAAACAGAGACTCGCGGGTGACTCGCGGCTGCAAGCCGCCAGACGCAGCACACGTGCCAAGCATGCCAGAAGGTGAACAGTCATGCTAGCTGGAGCACTACAGGACAAAACAGGACAACTGGCCATACGGTTATCTCGCGACTTAGTCAAGTCGCGAGGCCAAGCCGCGAGCCAGCCCTGTTTTGAAAAACCTGACGTTTCATATTCTCCTCTCACCTCAATATAAATACCCCTTATACCCACAAATGAGAGAGAGCTTCCAGAGAGAATTTTGAGAGAGAAACCCTAGAGTAAAACAAGATTGATTCATCTACAATCTTTACATAAGTGTCTCTTCAAATTCCTCAACTCTCTTCCTCTCCATTGCCAAACCCTTGAGAGGTTTTTTACCAAAACTTTGTTCTCACCATATCCATTACTGTGAGAGGGTTGTTTGGTGTTCTAGGAAGCAGTTAGGAAGGAACCAATCTTCATTGGTTGATGCTATGGTCTAGTAGCGGAATCCGGGAAGCTAGAAAAGAAAAAGGTTCGGCGCAACCTCGTTGGAGCAAGAAGCTTGGAGGGCTTAGATGCACTGGGTAGATTAGGCTTGGAGGGTCTATTGCTATCCATGTATCCCAACTACATTTTCTAGTGGATTGTTTACCGTTTGGAGGGCGGCGGAGAGGTTTTACGCCGAGGGCTTCGGTTTTCTCTTCGATAACACATTGCGTGTTGTCTTTATGTTTGCATCTTCCTTCCCTTTTATCTTTGCCTTTTATTATCTGCTGTGGGTTTGATTTTAATTTGGCTTAGATAGTTTTTCCAATTCTACATTATAGCTTATGTTCATTTTCCGCACACTAGTTGTTTGACATAAAGCTTGAATTGGTTAATTTGTAAATTGGGGGTCTAAACGTTCAAGGGTGTTTTTACACTATTTGAACTTTCAGGATTTAAACGACAAAATGAACTATTTATATTATCAAAAAATTAATTTGATATCTTATAAGATTATATAAATTTTTTGTTAATGTTATATCATTTAATAACTTTTTATTAGATATTTTTTTTCTTATTCTAAAAAAAAAAAATAGATGTCTTTTTGTTTTATTTTTTTATATACTTTTTAAAATCCATTATTAGATTGCAAATTATTTTTTTCTTAACATGCACACAAAATTTCATGATAATCAATATTATACTATCTATCTAATGCATAAACTAATGTTAGATATATTTTTTTTAATTTAAAAATATTAAAATTATGAAACATATTTAATAGTTATTAGGTGAAATATTATCGACAAAAATGAGTGGTATGACTTGCAATTTTTTTCACTAGAAGATTTTGGATTTAAATCTTCTCGGTTCTTCTTTGGTAACTATTGTATTATCCATTAAAAAAAAAACACTTTGACCTAAGCCTTTATATGAATCTATACTCAAATTGAGCCATATAACGCTTGGTATGTCTGTAAACAAAAACAATTATGCACAGGTTCTTTTTTTTTTTCTTTTTTTTCTTTTTTTTTCTCTGAAGTCATAGTTACTTATGGACAACTCAACTCATTTACTATTTTACAGCCCCACCTATGAGATGTAAGAACTCTTTTGTTCATAAAGAACTAGGGATGGTTAACTGAAAGAATTGCATAAAGAAATCTAATTACAGAAGATGAGTATTTGTACGTTAAATTCTATCGCAAAAATATAGCGGAAATAAAAATTTCAGGACTTGATATTGTTTTGAAACTAATAACCCAAAATTTTAAGTTTTATTTAAATTGCATTTCAAATTTTGCTACTGTTATATGATTTTCATGATTCTAATTATGATGAATATTAAAAATGATAATCACCACTTGTGCCGTGCAGAGAGGAGTTGTGGAAGTTGCCAAAGAAAAGATCAACGAGGTTGTAGCCAATCACTTTGACATCAACACCGTTTCAGGGTCTCTAAACCCAATATGTGTTGCGGACTTGGGTTGTTCTACTGGACCTAATACCTTCATCTCAGTACAAAACATAATAGAAGCCATAAAACTCAAACACATATCAAAAGGAGAAAATACTGAAACCCCAAAATTTATGGTGTTCTTCAATGACCAACTCTCCAATGATTTCAACACTCTCTTCATCTCCCTCCCTCTCAATAGGCAATACTTTGCAGCCGGGGTACCGGGTTCTTTATATGGTCGCTTGTTTCCCAAGGCATCTCTTCATTTTATTCATTCCTCTTATGCACTACAGTGGCTGTCAAATGTCCCAAAAGAAGTTATGGATGAAGGGTCAACTGCTTGGAATAAAGGAAGGATTTTCTACACAAACGCACCGAAGGAAGTTGAGGAGGCCCATGCAACTCAATTTGCCAAGGACATGGAGTCCTTCCTAATTGCTAGAGCACAAGAGCATGTGATTGGAGGTCTACTAGCACTTTTCATTCCTGCTGTCCCTGATAACATGAGCAAATCTGACATATTTGGTGGTTCAGAGTTGGACCTTCTAGGATCTTGCCTAATGGATATGGCTAAAGCTGTAAGTAAACAATGTCATAACCCGTTGTTATTAAAGTAACGTCGTTTTTACTTTGATTCACTAATGACATTACTTTTATTTTGCACCAATTATAACAAATCATGCTTAATTGTGAAAAATATTACGTCTTGATTTAAAATTATACTTGTTTAGTGTGCAAAAGTTGTGAATGGTTGTAATTAACCCTTTGTTGCTTTCAATACTTTGAAACAAGTAACAAAAAATGGGGTTAATTACAATCAATCATATGAAACTCCAAAAAGTTACAATCAACATCCTAATTAGAAATTAATTTATAATGTCAAGTCTACCATTCAAATTAGTATATAAATTAATAAAATTAATGGACACTTATCCATCCTACAAATTTCTACAATTAACATCTTGATTTCACAATAATCTATCCCTAATCTAATACACTAATTTGGATGAAGAAGGACATTGCAAATTAATCTCAATCAAGAGAGTTGATATAAAATTCTATTGTTTAGGGTGCATTGCAAACGTAATAAATTTTAAGTTGAATAACTACAATTATAGAAAGAACATGGGTGTAACTGAGCTTCCATGTTTCAGTGACTAATCTGGTTAGATAGTGAAATATTGGTTCATGAAAAAGTTACTACTTCCATGAGACAGACCATGGTTTTTAATTGCAGGGATTAACTAGTGAAGCAAAAGTGGATGCATTCAATTTGCCCGGTTATTTCACCTCCCCTAAGGAATTGAAGGCATTGATTGAAAGAAATCAGCATTTTAACATTGAGAGAATGGAAATATTGAATAGTCAGAAAAAGTATGTGAGCTTGCGAAATCCCTCAATGTGTTCTTTATTCCTAAGAGCTACATTAGAAGGAGTAATTGCAAAGCATTTTGGAAATGATATCATGGATGAGTTGTTTAATCGCTACGCTGTGAAAGTTGTAGAGTCCTCCTTCTTCTTAAATCCAGAAGTTGATAAATCGATTGTATTATTTATCCTTTTAAAGAACAACAATTAGACTTTAGCTTTATTCCAACTAAAAAAATATTATCATGGCTGCTAGGGTTTTCTCTGGCCGCCTGTAGAATATTTGTCCCTTTCCTAGGTTTAGGTTCTTGTACCCTCCAGAATATTTTTATTCTGGTAGGACGGATCGTTGCTCGTGGCTGTTTTCGTTGGTGTGGTCTCTTTCAACGTTGGGGCGATAGGTTTTTTGGTAGTAAAAGTTTTTCTACCATGGCTGGCTTAGAGAATATGTGGTCTCGTTTCAATCTGGATGATGAGGAGGAGTATGGGGCGGAGGTGCCAAAACCGGTGGAGGCGACGTTGCACCGGTTGGTTGGTCGGTTTTTCACGAAGCGGACTTTGAATGTAGAATCTGTTGCACGCACCTTTAAACCTCTGTGGAAACCTAATGGTGAACTAAAACTCCGAGATCTTGGTGAAAACATCATCTTATTTGAATTCTCAGATTCGCTGGATCTTGCTCGGGTTCTTGAGTTTGAGCCGTGGACTTTTGATAAAAATATAGTTGTGTTCAGAGAAGTGACTGAAGTGGAGGAAGTTCCTTCATTGGAATTCTCTATGGTTAATTTTTGGGTCCAGCTGCATAATCTCCCGCACACAAGTCTTAACCAAGCTACAGGGGAGGCTATTGGTAAATCTATTGGGCAAGTTATCGATGTCGCTGACCCAGAGGATGATGGGGAGGGCGGTGAGTTTCTCCTGGTCCGTATCTCCATTGACATTACTAAGCCATTGCCGAGATGTCGTAAGCTTTGGTCTGAAGGGAAGCAGCTTGGTTGGGTGGGCCTCAAATATGAACGCCTTCCCAATTTTTGTTATTGGTGTGGGCGTCTATCACATGGCGAAAGAGACTGTGAACTGTGGCTTAGGGGTAAGGGCCGTTTGAAGAAGGATGAACAACAATTTGGTGATTGGATGAGGGCGGAGATGCTTCGAGCTTCGAAGAAATCAGTTGCAGTTATTCCAGGGCGTGCTCGGAGTCAGGCACAGTGGTGGAGGAATCCAGGCAGTAAGGAGAAAGCTTCATCCACAAACTCCGGTCATAGAGCAGAATCAAGTTCGGAGCATGAGGATGTGGTTGGGGAAGTGGGTTGTTCTTTTCAGGAAGTAGTCATGGAAGATGCTATCCCATTCAAGCCGGTACAAGAAGGTGAGGTTGTTGCAAAAAGTAGTGGGGCCGTGACTAGTAATTCAAATGGGGGAAGCACTGATTGTTTGGCTAGAAGTATTAATGGGTTATGTGTGGCTAATCACGTTGCTAGGGAATTTCCCCAGGGACATTTGACCCCACCCACTTTTAGTGGGTTGGTGGACTTTAATAATAGCCATGCAAAAGGGGCTCACGTAAAGGCTCCCTTGGGAGATTGCACAAACCAGCAAAGTCCTTTATCTCAATCTACTTCTCTCAAAACTTTTAAGAAGCTTGCCCGTAATATTGTGCCTAGTAATGAGGGGATGTCAAATGAAAGTGTACTGGTAAAACGCTCTGTATTGAATTCTGCAGAAGTTCAAGGGGGTAAAAGACAGCGGGTGTTGGCTGAAGGTAAGCATTCCAAGGAAAATATTCAGGTGGAGACTGATTCCTAGTCCCACCCAGCCCAATGAGTTGCCTTAGTTGGAACTGTCGTGGACTTGGGAACCCACAGACAGAAGATGAACTGGTTGCTCTGGTTGGCAACAAAGATCCCAAAATGGTTTTCTTGATGGAGACAAAATGTGAGAAGTCTACTATTGAGAGAATTGGCAGAAAAATACAGTTTTCAAATAATTTTGTAGTTCCACAGGTTAACAATGGAGGAGGTTTAGCACTACTGTGGAAAACCGACTTTCAGGTGGATGTTCAGTCTCATTCTGAGCATCATATTGATGTCATTATTGACCATGGAGTTGATGACGCCTGGCGATTCACGGGTTTCTATGGAGACCCTGAGACCGCCAACCGGGAAAACTCCTGGTCCCTACTCCGAGAGCTTAGTAATCGGTTCTCTCTCCCTTGGATTTGTTTAGGTGATTTTAATGAGATTTTGTTGGCTGAAGAGAAGCAAGGCTGGCTTGATAGACCAGAAAGACAAATGCAACCTTTCAGAGATGCCTTGGATTTTTGTCGGTTAAAGGATTTGGGGTTCAGTGGGTTTCCCTTTACTTGGTGCAATAGGAGGTCGGGAGATCATAACGTGTGGGTTCGGCTGGATAGGGGTGTAGCTACTGTGGATTGGATACTGCGCTTTCCATCTACCCGTGTCCATCATCTGGATGCCTTTCACTCTGATCACAAACCTTTACTGTTATGCACAGATTCAGAATTTAAACGTTTCTACCGCAAAGGTCGTCCATTTAGATTCGAAGCAATGTGGATAAAAGAGGAGTCTTGTGAAAGTGTGGTTCGGGATTCTTGGGGTGTTAGCAATGAGGCTATCTTGGCCTCGATTTTCAACCAGAAAATTTTTATGTGCCAAGAAAAATTGAAGGAGTGGAATCGGTCCACCTTTGGTCATGTCCGAAGCACCCTATCAAAAAAACTGAAGGAGTTGCAATTTGTAGAGGAAGCAGGTGGGTACACTACAAACCCAAACCGGGTGTATCAGTTGAGGAGCAACATTGACAAGTTGAAAAGGAGGGAGGAATGCATGTGGAAGCAACGGTCTAGAACAGCTTGGCTGAAGGAGGGTGACCAAAACACTCGGTATTTTCATTGCAGAGCTAGTCAGAGGAATAAGAGGAATTACATTACAGGGTTAGAAAATGAGGATGGTTTGTGGATGGAAGATGAGGCTGAGATGGGTCAGATTGTTGAGAAATATTTTCAGGAGATGTTTACTACTTCTCAACCTGATAGTTTTGATGCAATTCTAGATGGGCTTGAACCAGCAGTGACAGTTGAGATGTGTGCTGCACTTGATCGCGACTTTCAGGCTGAGGAAATGGACCAAGCTCTTAAACAAATGGCACCTCTTACCGCCTCGGGTCCTGATGGTATGTCTCCTATTTTTTATAAGACTTATTGGCATATAGTTGGTAAGGATGTAACTACTATGGTTTTAAATGCTTTAAATTCTGGTGTGGTTCATGAGTCCCTAAATCCTACTTTCATATCTCTCATTCCAAAAATAAAGAACCCAAAAAAAGTCTCTGATTTTCGACCTATCAGTCTCTGCAATGTGGCTTATAAGTTGATTTCAAAGGTGCTGGTTAATCGGTTGAAAAAAATCTTGTTTTTGAATCCCAAAGTGCCTTCCTATTTGGTAGATTAATTTCAGACAATGTGTTGGTGGCATTTGAAACATTGCACTATCTTAAGAGAAAAACCCAAGGTAAACTGGGCTTTATGGCACTAAAACTTGATATGAGTAAGGCATATGACCGGGTAGAATGGGTCTTTCTGGAGAAAATAATGAGGAAATTGGGTTTTACTGATAAATTGGTGACTCTCATTATGTCTTGTTTGACTTCAGTTTCTTATGCTGTCTTGCTCAATGGCCAACCGGTGGGGAACATTAAGCCAACTAGAGGGCTCAGACAGGGTGATCCATTATCACCCTTCTTATTTTTGCTATGTGCTATGGGATTACAGGGTTTTTTAAAAAAGGCAGAAGCAAATGGGGATATCAGAGGTGTTTCTCTATGCAGGAATAGTCCTCGGGTTTCCCATTTATTCTTTGCTGATGACAGTGTCTTGTTTTGTTGAGCAAAGGTGGAGGAGTGCCAAAATATTCTTGATTTACTCTCGGTCTATGAAAGAGGTTTAGGGCAAAAAATAAACAGGGATAAAACCACCATTTTTTTCAGCACCAATACTCAGTCAGATATGCAAACCCAGATTCAAAACATCCTAGGTGTGCCTGCTATTCGCCAATATGAGAAATATTTGGGATTACCTGCATTGGTAGGCAGAGCCAAGAAACAAAGCTTTGCCTATATCAAAGAAAGGGTGTGGAGAAAGTTACAAGGGTGGAAGGAGAAGCTCCTCTCTCAAGCTGGTAGGGAAATTTTGATTAAATCTATCATTCAAGCCATTCCTACATATACAATGAGTTGTTTCAAACTCCCTAGGGGGTTGATTAAGGAATTGGAAACACTCATTAGGAAATTTTGGTGGGGATATGATGGTAACAGTAAAAAGGTGCATAGGGTGAAATGGGAAAAGCTATGCGAGGATAAGGGGAACGGAGGAATGGGGTTTAAGGACATTGAGAAATTCAATGATTCTTTATTGGCGAAACAAGTTTGGCGTATGATAAATCACCCGGATTCCTTGTGCCATAGAGTCTTTAAAGCTAGATTTTTTCCAGATTGCTCGATACTTGAAGCTAAGGAGTCTAATACTGGATCCTATGCATGGAAGAGCATTTTAGGTGCTCGGGATGTGATTCGAAAAGGAATGGTTTGGAGGATAGGGAATGGGAGCTCTGTTAGAATCAAAGAAGACAAATGGTTGCCGGACAAAACTCACAGAGGTGTTGTATCACCTATGCCCACTATTGAACCAGGTGCAAGAGTGAATACACTCATCAAGACCGAGACAGGGGAGTGGAATACTCCTGAAATCCAGCGCTTATTCTTGCCTCATGAAGCAGCCATTATTTGTGGTATTCCATTGAGCACCAGACTTCCACCTGACCGGATCATATGGGGCCTCACTCCTTCTGGTACTTTCACAACTAAGAGTGCTTATAAACTTTTAGTTTCCCATGCTTCAACTAACCTTGCAGGTACATCCTCGTTGGTGCAACAAAATAAATTTTGGAAAGACCTCTGGCAGCTAAGAGTCCCTAACAAAATCAAGCATTTTGCTTGGCGGGCGTGTAATAGCTCCCTCCCAACCATGGTCAACCTTCAACGCAGGCACATCTCTGTTTTGAGTACATGTGAAGTTTGCGAGACTCAACCGGAAGATGAACTCCATGCACTTTGGTCCTGTTTGAAGCTTGCTGAGGTGTGGAGCTCTCTCAACTGGACCCAACGGGCTACTGAGTTACAGGTTTCCAGCTTTAAGGACTTGATGGAGCATTTTACGCAAACCGACGAAGACTACAGGAAGGAGATTTTCATCACTGTGGCATGGCTGCTGTGGAATCGTCGTAACGCTTCAAGAGTGGGGCGGACCACCCAGCCCCTGCATAAGATCACCCAATTGGCAGGAAGCTTACTCCAGGAGTTTCTTAATGCTCAAGAACCCACCAAAGCTAATCTTGAGCCTCCTCCGATCCAGCAATTTCAGCAATGGCGCCCACCTGACGCGTTCATTTACAAGGCCAATTTCGATGCGACGGTGTTTAAGTCGGAAAACAGGGCTGGCCTAGGTGTGGTAATTAGGGACTGGTGTGGGGAGGCTATTGGTGCATTAACCACATCAGTCCCACTAGCTCAGACAGTGGTTCAATTGGAAGCGCTAGCATGTCGTCGAGCAGTACAGTTTGCCAGAGAGATAGGCCTTTCTCAGGTCATTTTTGAAGGTGATTCATCCACTGTCATTCAAGCAGTACAGGAGGGGTATTCAGATGTCGTACCGTTCGGGCATGTCATCGAGGATATTCGCGTGCTAGCTTTGGATTTTCAGTTTACTAGTTTTACTCTTGTTTCTCGTGTTTGTAATGTTGTGGCTGATGCTTTAGCCACAAAAGCTAAAACTTGTAGAGGCACCCAGGTTTGGCTTGAAGAATTACCTCAGGACATAGCCTCCTTAGCTAGCTTTGATGTTCATTGACGTTTTGTTTCTTTCTTTATGAATAAATTTCCAGGCACTGCTAGTCTGGTTTCTCAAAAAAAAAAAAAAAAAAAAATATTATCACTTGCAAATAAATGTAACAATGAAAAGGAGAATATTCTTGTAATAAATTATCCATTAATTCGTACATCTCTTATTGTATAATCATTTTCAATGTTATATTTTCTTTCATTATTAGAGAGTAGTATTATACTTATTTTGTATTTATTTATGTATTTTATACAGGGTTTTGGATTAATGTTTATTTTTTCTTAAAATGAGTTTTAATGTGTGGATATGCTTTTTAAAGAAGTTTAGAATTAATTCTAACAAATTTAGCAAAACCGCATGAATTACAAGAAGGGCATGATGAGAGGATTTGTTTAATGATGAATTAATGGACTCAATTTTGACATGGGCCATTCCTTAATATTGAATGGTGCCACATCAACAATTTAAAAAAAAAAATTAAAAAGCTAGATTGAGGTAAGATTTTATTTAAAAATTGGATTATAATTTTAAAAAACTTAAAACACCAAAAAACTTAAAAACCCATTTGTATTTCACTAGACCAAACCCAATTGGGTTTTGAAGAATTGTGTAAACTTATTAATGTTATAGCACCCAATAACTTTCTATGAGTATGAAATGTCTTTTTTATATTTTCTTTCTTTCTTTCTATTTTTTTTCTTTTAAAAAAAATCTATTTAATGGTTATTAAGGCTCTGTTTGGAAGTTCATAAGGGGATGGAATGGAATGATCATAAGGGAATGGAAATGAATGGAATGGAATGGAATATATTTAAGTAAGGGAAAGGAATGGAATGGAATGGAATTAAGTAACCTTGATTGGATGTTTTAAAATAAAGGAATGGAAAGGAATGAAAATGAATGGAATGTAAGTAATCTTGTTTGGGAGCAACATGGAGGGAATGGAATGGAATCATTTTATGACAATATTACTATTAGACCCCTATTTTAAAATAAAGAGTTGAATATATAGGGGTATTTTGGGAGTTTTAGTAAAAAAATCATTAAATCTAATTTCATTCCCTTCCATTCCTCCCAATTTCGGGGGGAATGAAAATTTGAGGTTTTAAGGGAATAGAAAGGAATGAGTATTCCCTCCTATTCATTCCATTCCCTCCCACTTAAACTCCCAAACAAGGGAATGGGTTTTCTATTCCCTTCATTAAAACTCCCAAACAAAGGAAGGGAAGAATATTCTAAAATGATTCTTTTCATTCCTTTCCATTCCATTTCATTCCCTCCTCCCAAACGAGGCCTAAGAGTTTTGATATTGACAAAAATTACACTGTGCGTGCCAAGAACGAGGCTATTGGGTTGGGCCTCAATCAGAATCATAATCTATTTGTATTGTGGGCTTGAGTTTCCTACTTTAGGTCGTTCTTGACGTAGAGACTCAACGGAATTACCTCTTTCACTGGATCGTTCTATTCTCTCTCCTTTCCCAACTTCTTTGTGAACCTTTCAACAACCTTTTCCCCCTTTAACTTCTTGTATTTATAGCCCAAAATTAGTGGAGATACTATGATTACTTTCATGGTTAGTGCAATGCGAGATCCAATGTCGTTAATCATAAGTGAGTGTTAGGTGGGAGTGGGGTGTGGTGAGAGTGGCTTTGGAAATGGTTCCCACTTCAGTAGATATGCTCGGCAGTGATACTCCCTAGGCACTGCCGAGCAACCGAGAGACAATACAACCGAGCAATCACTTTCTTGTTCGGGTGGCAGGTCATCGGATGTGACCCAGGAGGCGTAGCGTGGTAGGAATTGATGAAGATCATTTGTTCAATGGGCTTGAAGCCGGCGTGAGGCCTGGGCTTAGGGACGGTATGGGCCATATCGTCAAGTTGAAGCCTTAGGCCTAAATGGGTCTGGATATGGCAAGGCCGTACATTAGCCCTCCCTTGATTCGTGCTCGGTTCTCGGGGACGAATCAAGGAATCCAAGGGGCAAATGGCTAATTGAGAAGTTCAATGGGTAAATACTGGATGGTTGAGGAACTCATTAATGCACCCTCAAAAAGCGCATTGCGTCTGACTGTTCGCTTAGCCACCATCATTATCTGGCGATTCGTGAACCGAAACGGCACGTGTGGCAGTAAATGGGGATTCGTTGGTTTTCCTGCCCTCCAATTATTAAATGTCATTTATCCCTCCTTTTGGCTCCTACAAATAGTCATCTCTGAGTTCCTCCTTCACTTTTGCATTCCTCATTCTCCAAACTTTCACTCTGCCAAGCATAATTTCCTTGTGCATTCATCTCCCAGCCCAGAACTCTTCCTCCTTAGAGCCCGCTGTAAGTTTCCTCTCCTTTTCCTTCTATTTCTTTTATTTCTTCCTGTTCTATCATAATCGTAGTTCTAGGAATCCTAGCTTAGAAAATGGGCTTTTCTCATCTACTTTCCTCAGAAGCCACTTTGCCACTTTTAGGGCTGCTTACAACGTCCCCGAGGATGTTGATATCGCCAACTGTCATAAGGGTGATATTGACATTCAAAGGCAACGTGGCGTAAACACTGTATTCTTTCCTTTGATGGCCATCCTTGAGGGTGGGGTTAGGTTCCCTGTTAACCCCCTCGTCATTAGCACCCTTAGGTTTTATGCTCTTTACCTCGACCAACTCCCCTCCAATTTTTACCGAGTGGTGAGTTGCGTTAGTAGGTTGAACCAATTGTTCGGGTTGCAATTGGATCACCACGACATTAATTTTATGTACGGTTTGTGCGGCAAAATTACTTCGAACTATTATTTAAAAACAAGAGACATGAGGGTACGGCTTATATCATGCCTACCTGATTTGAATAGGAACTCGGCCGGTGAGTTTGTACGGGTAAGTGGCAATTGGTTTGCCGAAGAGCTCCCCTATCTGTTCTTACCTCGTGATGTAGGTCGATACTGAATATACTCGTTTGTAAATTTGTGTTTTCTTAATTGTACTTGACTATTTTGACTGACTGACCGTTAACTAGTTTTTGTGTTGTTTCCGTGCAGAGAGTAAATGGTTCAAGCCAGACCTTAGAGTGGTGCATGTAAGAGACCTAAATTTTGTGCTTAGGTCAGAAATTTTCGTTCACTGGGACGGACAGCTTAGAGCGTCCCACTTAATCCTCAATGTTGACCCCGTGTACTCCACTTGGCAAGCATTCGGCCAAGCTTTGCTAGTTGACAGTCCCCTTCTCTCCTATATTAATGTACAGCACGCGAACTTCCTCCCCTCAAAACTTACAGTAGGCGAAGCTCGGGACCTTGGCCCACGGTACATTTGCTTGGACGAACTTGCACCAATACGGGACGAGTCGGCTGAACGTGTATCTTTACGACGTCGAGAATAGGCTCACGTGGGGGTTCAGCCTGAGGCCCTCGTTCAGCCCGAGGTCCTTGTAGAACCTGAGGCCTCTGTTGAACCTGAAGCTCCCGTCCAAGTAGCTGAGGAATCGACCGCCGAATCAATCAGCTCTTCAGAAACTAAATCTAACCGAGGTCACGACATGGTGACAAGAAGGACAATGACAATTAGCCGTTTTGTGCCCGATGCCCGGCCAACCGCGCAGCAGCAACCACCCTAGGGCCACGATCAAACTCCCCCTCCTCCTCCTCCTCCTACCAGCCGAACTCAGAAGAGACCACTCATGGCAGAACAAACCCCTCCAGCTCGGGAGTTGTGCCCACAAGGACTCCCCCCCGGTCATCGGGAAATATTGTCATCTGGGAACCAGTAGCTCAAACTGGGATGAATGTGGCGTCCACCTCCCGAGCCACTTCTACATGGCAGCCTTCGTTCCTGTTGGACGGCAAGCCCCTTCTCGCAACCGCGAGTGTACGGGTGTGGGAAAAGGGTGAAGGGGGTCGTGTTGCCCAAAGTTTGGTGTGCGGCCTCCTATTGCCCGAAGACGTGCACACGTTTAAGGACGAGACGGCTACAGTGGCACACCATTGCAGTAATCCCTTGTTCCCCGGGTTTTTTTTTTTTTTTTACTGACTTTTACACGCATACTGTTCTTGTCGTCGTACTTATCATTGATGTTTTGCTAGGCTGCCCAACTGACCCACATCCTCGATGGATGGGTGAAAAAGCTTGCTGAAGATGTCGAGCGGGAGAAGGCTCTGAAAGATGTGGCCGAGAGGAGAGCACAAAGGAGAAGACTAAGGCTACTGCGACTGCAGAAAAGAAGGTCGTTGCATCCGAGAAGGCCAAGGTATGGGTGGAGAAGAGATCTTCGGAACTGGAGGCTAGGCTAGGCGAGACTGAGCTGAAGCTGGCAGAGGCTATGAGCTTGAATACTGCGCAAGCCAAGGAGTTGGTTGACTTAAAGGCAGCTTTGGAGGCTTGTGAAAACAAGTGGTATAACGAGGGATTCGCTAACGTGGAGAACTCAGCAGAGCCGATCATTAATGAAGCTCAAAAGCTAGCCTTTGAGGAGGGTTGGTTGGCAGCACTGCAAGCTTTGGGGGTCCCTGAGGACTCTCCTCTTAGGAATTCCAGCCAAATCCCTTTCCCAGGCCCTCCTACAGCTGCGCAGAACCATCCTGGTGCCATTGATGAGGAGGAGACCCAGAGCATGAGGGAGTTAGTGGAGGAAATTGACTCCCACGTGGAGGCAATTGACCTAGAAGCCACCAACAACCTCCGTGCTGATGATCAGCCTGGGGACGGTGTTCAACTCCAACCCAGCCCCGCGATCCAGCAGCCGTCCGAGATTGTCCAAGTGTAGCCTGCCGACCCAATGAATTGATTGTCGAACTGGATTACTCTCAAGGCAAGAGGAAGTGGAAGCACAGGGGGAAATAGAATCCACAAACCAAAAGTGAAAAGCAAGACGAAGAGGAATTCAGACCGATATAAGAGCAATAGAGTTGGCAAATCCACTTCCCGAGAAGACAGAAAGAGGTCTTTATTTGAAAAAGACAGAGACAAAAAAGAGGTGTTTACCTTTCTTTTACTTGAATGATTTCTTTCCCCCTTTTTTTTTAACAAGTTTGCTTATGTCACCGGGTTGTGGTGACAGGACAATTATTTTTCCCGAGTTTAACTTTTTTTATGGTCACCGAGTTATGGTGACAAGACATTGGTTTTGTTTACATGTGTTGACTGTTTGACTATGGTTTACTTACCGAACAATTGCCCTTGTCATGTTTATAAATGCTTTAATATTATGCTGTTCCAACATGTGTTGACTGTTTGCCTCCAATGGTTGGGTAATTTAATCATGGTTTGCTTCTGGTCTGGGAATGCTCGGCGCCCGGGGTTGGTTTGTAAAGGAAAATGAGTTAGCTCCTCGGGATCGAAACTCCGCTTAATATGCGCCTATCTTCTCATGCAAAATGTAGGCTATGGAAAACCTAGTCTCTGGACTAAGCCTTTAAAGCAGGCTCTCATCCTTAGAAAACTGTTGTGCAAGACTTCCACCTGCTCAGTGATAGTGAATGAACCGAGAAGTAGGTTTCTACCCTTAAAAGAGTTTAGCATAAGGTCCCCACCTACTCAGTGATAGTGATCGAACCGAGAAGCGGGTTTCTGCCCTTAAAAGAGTTTAGTATAAGGTTTCCACCTACTCGGTGATAGTGATTGAACCAAGAAGCAGGTTTATGTCCTTAAAAGAATTTAGTATAAGGTTTCTATCACGCCCCAAACCCAGTACTCGGATTTGTGACCATGACCGGCATGCTAATATCAAGCCTAAACTTAATATTAACAAGAACCAACTTAACTTTTTGAAAACTTTTACAAGATCTTTCCGCTTACATTTCATCCTTGTTTCCTTACTTAAATGATATAACTTTTTACTTGATATTCAGAGCATCTACATTGTACTCAAAGATTGACATAATCCACCAATTGTTCAAATTCGGAATTTCACATAATACATCTCTTAATACTTTAAGGTATACACTTTCATTAGATCCTAAATACACAATGCTACAAATCTAAACATCATATTGCTAATTTAGGATCTATACATATAAAACTAAAACCAGCTCCTTCCAAACTCGACTAAGGCTCCCTCTGCTCCAAAATCAAACCTGCTAACTGAAAGAGTGGAAGGGGTTAGCTACACAGCTCAGTAAAGGTAAGATATATGAGAATTCAATAAGGATGCATGTAAATCAAATCATTTCATTCTATGAATATTCAAACAGGAGAACATCTTTTCATGCATAGTATTTTATACTATTCATAATAATAGCTTATACGCTCTTCATAGAAAATAATTGTTCTCCTTTTTCTTACCAGAATAATTTTACCAAAACCTTTCATATTGAATCTCTTTCAGTTCTTACAAAGTCACCATATATATTTTCCTTACAAAATAATCATTTTAACTTAAATCAGGTAATCAGCAACTTTGTATTAAACTAGAAACATCTTGACCCAATAAGAAAATCTTTCTTTATAAACATTTTTCCGAAAAATATTATAACTTTCATAGTCATAAAACGTAACATTTCATAAAGAACAGGTATCTGATAAGTTTTAAACATAACTTGTACTTTCATCAGAAGCTTTATCTCTATATTACAACAGAACTTCAGAAACTTTTATCTTTAATGAATAGCTTTTCTTTTCATCAAAAACTTCTTCTTGCCATGAGAGCTTTTACTTTTCACAATACATTTAAACAAAATAATTCTCTCATGATTAATAACATAACATAACTGTTCATAAATAACTTATTGGTTAGCCCATATCTGATAAGTCTGTACTTATTTGGAAGGCTTCTAGCACCACGGTGCTAGGCATCCAACATTCCCCACAATGCCAGGTATTCCCGGGATCACATCATAATACATATCTTCCAACCACGGGGGTAGGTTGGCTTCCCCCACAAGTTGGCCGTAACCAACAAGGGGCGGGTATAGCAGAGCCAGTCCCACTTAATGGCCAATCATATAACATTTTCCATGGAAAGCCAGTAATTAACCCCTACTGACAGAGTTCAAATTACCAGAGGACATAACCCGAAAACATTTCGTACTTTACATTATACTGAAATTTCTTATTTTGCATAACATCTCATAATAATAGCATTTCCATTCTTTTCATTAAACATCATGTTCGTGGAAATTAGTAATGGTATCAATATGCTTAAATCATATACATAAGGTTTCGAGAACTCACGAACATATCTTGTCAGAATAATGATTATATGCCATATCTCTAATCAAAACATTTTAATGCATAATATACTTTAAAATAACCTCATGACTTACCAAATACCCATATAACTTATCCCTTACCTGAAAGCAGAGGAACCGAGAGCCTAAAGTCGAAAGAGCTTAGACTTGGATACTGGTAACACCTAAACCAAATATCAAAGCTTATTACTATCCATAATTCCTTATCATAAACTTCACATTCATCTCAAAGCCTATCTCTTAGAATCAAGGAAGTCCTAATCCCACCTCAAAGAGGTTCCCACAAATAAAAATACATTCATTAAACAACAGGTACAAAATCCTAGAGAAACCAACATTCTTATATTAATCCCATATCTCTAGAAAAGCCAACTTTATTTCAAAAGATGCTTTGAGGTTAGGGCAATAATGCATGCAGAAATATAAAATCCTTTAAGCATGGTAATGTAACTATATACATTCATATGGTAACATACAACACGTCGGACAAAACAGCTTCATAAATACAACTGTCTCATGGTTTAGAACCCCTCCTTTGAGTACTAAACCTCAAAAAAAGTTACACAAAAATTAATCTATGATTGAGACATACCAAAAGATAAGCATATTAAATTATAGCTCAAAACATTCACCCTAGTTTTAGAATTAAATCCTCAAAGTTAGGCATGTCCCTTACTGTTCACTGTTCTATTCCAGCAGCATATGCCCCATTTGTAAAATGCAAATGGGCTGTTCACACACATCCAATTGTTATGAAATTTTATAGAACCACTCCCCTGTATGTCCAGTATCTACCATAAAAATTTCGGAGTCAAGCCATAAACCCATGATTTACTAAAAATCACGCAAGACGTCATACTCAAATCTGTCCTGACAGAATTTCATGCAAATTATAAATTAAACCATTATTTTTATATTAATCCAAATGCTGTGAGACCAATTCAATAACAACCACAAGTGTCTTAGGTTTCATAGGAATTATCCCTAGCATCCAAATTCACTATATGCAATTTAATACATAATTTATCATGCATAAACACAGAATCTGTCACAGTGACAGCTTTGCAACGTTTTTCTCGTAAAATCGCAAACAATTATCAAACAATGGTATTTTCATATGGGGATTTTTATACACTCATTAGACATGTTATAAAACACTTACATACAGTCATTTAACCATTTATAACAAAATACCCACAACCAAAAATCCCAGCAGCAGCATCAAAATACTCATCCTAACTTTTTCTTACTTCCTTAATCATATAAAATCCTTAATTAGTAAAAACCCTAACCTACCTTCAACAAATCACCAACACAGCTTCAAAGCTTCTTAAAACAGCATATATATATATATATATATATATATATATATATATATATATATATATATATATATATATATATATATATGTATGTATAGACTTACATGAAAGGATTTCCCTTTCCTAGTGGCTGGACCAGAAAGTATGAGAGGTAGAGAGCTTGAGCGAGTTAAAAGAAGCTTCCTTCTTGCTGTTGGACTCATAGGTATGAAAGGGAGAAAACAATTGAGAGCTTTTTCTTCTTTTTGTGTTGGACCCGTAGGAATGAAAGAGGGAGAGAGTTCTTGATTGTTGTAGGTTCTTTGAAAGAGTCAAATATGAGATAAGATGGAGACTTATCTTTCTTTTGGTGTGTGTGTGAACCCTTGGACTCAAGAGAAAGACTCAAGGGAGCTTCCTGGCACTTTCCTTAAGAGAAAAAGAGACAAAAGTGAAGTGAGAATTCAGATTTTGCATGGACCCGTGGGAAATGAGAGGTTCTTGGATGTTCTATTTGTTTGAGAAAGTCAAGGAAGAGGTGAGGTGGAGCTTGGTGATTGCATGGCCAAGTCTTGGTCTATGGGGTTTGTCATCATGCATGGTTCTTTGGCTTTACATGTGTTGAATTTCAATTGATTGCATGTGGGTGGAATTTCCACTATAATATCTCATGCATCATACATAGTTAAAACACCAACAACTATATATATATATATATCTCATAACTTAACCACTTAATATAGTTTTGTACATAATTAGTGTGTGTGTAAATATATATATATAATACAAATGGCCATTCAATTATTTATAATCTTTACAATTCTCATTCAATGGCATTATAAAATAATATGCTTATTAAATACTCTTATATTAATTTTTGCAAGTAAGTGGCTTAAAATATTAATAATACTTAACCACTTAAACACATAGTTTAATTATAAAAATTGGGTCGGGGTGTTACAGTTTCCACCTGCTCGGTGATAGTAATCGAACCGAGAAGCAGGTTTCTGTCCTTAAAAGAAAAACAAGCAGTCCTAGTTCCATAACTCTCTTTATATTTACTGACCGATAGCGCCTCTAGATGAATTAACAGTACTAAGGATAAATGCACCTGTAAAAATAAATATCACCTTCATATTAATCAACAAAACATATATACAAGATTATATCTAATTTACAGCCTCGTGCATGAGCAGTTAATGATAAAAAAAAAATTCAGATTGTGCACGTTCCATGGCCGAAGGAGTGGCCTTTCATTTAAATCTTCTAAGTAGTATGTTCCCGCACCTGCAACGGCAGTGACCCTATAAGGCCCCTCCCAAGTCGGGGCTAACTTCCTAGCGTTTGTATCCCGCATGTTCCCCACCACTTTCCATAACACCAGGTCCCCAGCACTGAATCCCCTCGTCTTTACATCTCGGTTGTAGCACCAGGCAAGTTTTTACTAATATTCGGCTAGCCTTATAGTTGTCGCTTCCCGGTATTCTTCCAGCAAGTCCAAGCGCTCTACCATTAATCTTTCATTCTGGGGGGGGGGGGGGGGGCAAATGTTGCAACTCGTGCACTGCATAAGTTTACCTCGGCTAGTATCACGGCTTTTGCCCCGTATGTTAGTGAGAATGGAGTTTCTCCTGTAGATCTTTTGGGAGTTGTTCAGTATGCCCAGAGAACGTTGGGTAGCTCTTTGGCCCACCTACCTTTTGCACCGTCTAATCTTTTTTTCAACCCATTCACAATCGTCTTGTTGGTGGCTTCAGCCTGTCCATTGCTTCGGGGATACGCCGAGGTAGAGTATTTGTTCTTGATGCCGAGATCACTGCCGAACTCCCGGAAGGCCCTGCTGTCAAACTATAACCCATTGTCAGATATAAGAGAGTCGGGCACCCCAAATCTAGTGACTATAGTCTTCCACACGAACTTCTTAACATCCACATCCCGAATATTAGCTAACGCTTCTGCCTCAGCCCATTTAGTGAAGTAATCAACAGCCACTAAAACAAACTTTCGATTGCCCGTCGCTCAGGAAAATGGGCCGAGAATATCCAGCCCCCACTGTGCAAATGGCCAAGGGCTGCTGATCAAATTCAGATGCCCCGTTGGTTGGTGGATTAAGGGGGCATGCTTCTGGCACCGTTCACACTTACGCACATATTCAGCGGCATCCTTCTGCATCTGTTGCCACCAAAATCCCTGAGTCATTGCCTGGTGAGCTAATGAGAGTCCCCCCACATGACTGCCGCACACCCCATCATGTAGCTCGGCCAAGAGTTCGTTTACCCTCCCGGGGTGTAGGCACAAGAGGTACGGCCCTCTAAAGGACCTCCAATATAGCTTTCTATCCACCGACAACCAATACCGAGAGGCTATTCGACGAACCCTGTTAGCCTCTTTTTCGTCATCCAAGACTCTATCCTCAGCTAAGAAGTCAATGATCGGGTCCATCCAACATGGTCCGGATGTTGAAATCACTGTAACACCAACCCTAGCGACACCAACATCAGTCACAGTATTAACGCTCGATTCCATTATGAGCTCCACTTTGATTAACCGAGGAACATCCTCAGTCATTGCTGACGCTAGCGTAGCCAGAGAATCAGCGTGCCTGTTTTGCCCCCGTGCCACTTGGATCAAATTTTGTCGTACGGAACTTACCCGTAACCCGCTTTAACACCTGTAAGTACTCTTTCATTCGAGAATCCCGGGCTTCAAAACTGCCCTGTACCTGGCTAACCACCAACCGTGAATCTGAATTAACCTCTACGTCTCGAGCACCCATGCCTAATACGGTCCTCAATCTGGCCAGCAAGGCCTCATATTCCGCCTCATTGTTGGTGGCTCTGAACCCCAATCTAAAAGAGTGCTCCAACCGTATTCCTTCCAAAGTAATTATGACAATTCCAGCACCAGCCCCCATGGAGCTTGATGCACCGTCCACAAACACCCTCCATGGACGACATTCCACTTGACAAACCATTTCCCCTTTGTCCCTAGGAGAAAATTCCGCTACAAAATCAGCCAACACCTGCCCCTTCACCAAACTCCTTGGCTTATACCTTATGTCAAAGGCTCCGAGCCGGGTCCCCCATTTAGTTATCCGTCCTGTGAAGCCAGATCTTTTCAACAATGACTACAGAGGGTATTTAGTTAATACGTATACGGTATGAGCCTAAAAGTAATGGGGCAACCTTCTTGTGGCATGAATTAATGCCAACACCAACTTCTCCAAAGGCAGATACCTCGTCTCGACATCGACCAAGGTCTTGCTGATATAATATATGGGTTGCTACCCTCCTCGGTCCCTCAGAAGTACGGCACTTACAGCATGATCGGACACTAAGAGGTACATGAACAAGTCCTCCCCGGGCTCCGTGGCTGTCAACATAGGTGCCTGCATTAAATACTCCTTTAAGTCCTGTAAGGCTTTTTCACACTCCTCATCCCACTGGAATCCCTTCCACTTCTTCAGGAGTTGGTAGAATGGTCGACAACGATCAACGAATTTGAAGATAAATCAGTTGAGGGCAACTAGCATCCCGGTCAATACCTGCACTTCTTTCGAATTGCTCGGCGGCTTGAGGCGTTTCACGACTTCGATTTGGTCGAGGTGGACCTCTATTCCCCGATTAGTAATCAGATATCCCAGGAATTTACCAGCCCTCACCCCAAAAACACACTTCTCTGTATTAAGGCGCAACCTATGATGCCGGAGTATTGCAAACACGTCCTGAAGGTCCTCCACATGTTGTAATTCCCGCTTGCTTTTTACTACCATGTCATTAATGTACACCTTAACCGTACGCCCTATTTTATCTCGGAACATTCTCCTCATCATTCGTTGGTATGTGGCCCCGGCGTTTTTCAACCCAAAAGGCATCACAGTATAGTGATAATTGGCTTCCGAGGAGATGAATGCTGTCTTTTCTCAGTCCTCGGCAGTCAGGGCAATCTGATGATACCCCTGAAATGCGTCCAAGAAACTCATCCGCGGGTGTCCATATGTGGCGTCTACCAACTGATCGATCTTCGGCGTAGGGAACGGATCCTTTGGGCATGCTCGGTTCAAATCCGTGAAGTCTACACAGACTCTCCATTTACCATTCTTCTTCCTCATTACCATCGTATTGGCTAACCATTCTGGAAAAAAGATCTCTCTTATTGCCCTAACTTCCCTTAATCTTTTAACCTCCAACTTAACTGCCTCAACATGCTCCTTGGCTGACCTTCTCGACTTCTGCTTCTTGGGAGGAAATGACGAGTCTACATTGAGCCTATGGACTATGAATTCGGGATCCACCTCGGGCACCTCATAAGGGCTCCAAGCGAAGACATCAATATTCTGAATAAGAAACAACAACATTCCCACCTTATCCTCGTCCTTCATACCCGCTCCTATTTGGAAATACCTATCCACATCCGGTAATATCTTAACTCTGAGTGGTTCCTCGGCACAACTAGCCCCATTCCCTCTCGGGGCTCCTGTAATTGCTATAAAGGGGCCTCCTCGGCAATTTCCTTCTCAGCCTACACACTCTTCCTATTAACTACGGCAACTAGGCATTGTCTCGCCACTTGTTGATTTCCTCTCACTACGGCAACGCCATGCTTGGTAGGGAATTTAACCTTCACATGTAAGATGGACGGGACAACCCCCATTACATGAATCCACAGCCTTCCCAAGATTGCTGTGTAAGGAGAAAAAGAGCCTACCACAATAAACGTTGCAACAACCTCCTTACCTTCCATATTGAGATTTTCCCTTAGGGAATCACCACCCTGCCATCAAACCCAACCAGAGGTGTATCGTACTTTGAGAGGTCCTCCCTTCTAAGCCCGAGCCCCTTAAACAGGTCGGGGTACATCATGTCGGCCCCACTCCCCTGATCTATCATCACCCTCTTTACTAGGAAACCACTTATTCATGCCGCCACTACCAACGCATCATCGTGCAGCTGAATTGTTCCCTCTAGATCGCCATCATCGAAAGCAAGAGGACCCTGAGCAAATCTCATTTTCTTTTCGAAGGGCTGCTCATCCGAGTAATTTTCTACGGGGGCCACAGTCAGTACCCCCTTCCTAGTCACTACCGTACTCTTCGGTGCAGCATGGATAACTTCAATCACTCCCAGTGGCGGTGGGAGAGGATTTCCTCTCTGCGGGGCTCCCTGCCCGGCACCTCGATTCTCGAAATTTGCCATGAACTCTTTCAAGTATCCTGCTTTCATCAGCTGCCCTAGATGATCTTTTAACACTCGGCATTGCTCGGTGGTATGCCCCTTATCTCTGTGATAGGTACAATACAAGTTCTGGTTCCTCCGAGATGGGTCTCCCCCCATCTAGTTGGCCATCTGAAGAACGATTTGTTCTTTATCCGGTCTACGATCTTATGCATTGGCTCCCTAAATGCCATGTTCAACTCCCCCATTCGTACCTCCGATTCCTGCATTCTCAAATCCTTCCGGGGTCTCGGCGGAAAAACGCCCTACCGAGGACGATTTAATAACGGGGCCTTGCCCTTACTCTGCACCCGATCATCCTCGAGGCGTTTATACTCTTCAATACGCCTTATAAGTTGCCTCATATCCTCAAGAGGCCTCTTCGTCAACGACTCCCGTAGTTCGGAATCCTCGGGCAGCCCCATCCTAAAAGTGCTTGCCGCAATTTTCTCGTTGCCCCCGCCAATTTCATTATAAAGCTCCCAATACCGACTGGCATAACTGTGAAGGGTTTTGCCGACCCTCATCTTCATAGACAGTAGTGCGTCCACCGATTGTGGCACTCGGCTTCACGTCACAAACCGGGCACCGAATTCTTGAATTAGCTCGACAAAGCTGTGAATAGAGCCTTTTCGCAACCCATTAAACCATCTCAATGCCGTGGGGCCGAAACTTGAGAGAAATACCTTACACATCAGTGTGTCATTGCGTGTGTGTAGAGACATCATATGGATGTAATGACTGACGTGCTCTACCAAGTCCGTTTTCCCATCGTAGAGTTAAATGGTGGCCGCGTGAATCTGTTTGGCATTAAAGCCCACTCAATTTCGTCCGAGAAAGGTGACCGAGCAGCTCTGCGCAATGCGTGGCTCATGGCATCCATAGTGGCATTGTGGGGTCGACACCCCTCAAGGGAGTCTGAACCCCAGTCAACATACTCGCGTGAACGCGAATGGTCTCGGTTTCGACAAAACTCTCGGGAATGGGAACGGTCCCTGCATCGACGTGACTCTCGAGAATGGGAACGGTCCCTGCGTCATCGTGACTCTCGAGAATGGGAATGGTCCCTGCGTCATCGTGACTCTCGAGAATGGGAACGGTCCCTGCATCGACGTGAACCGAACTGAATGGACTCTACCCCGTATCGATTTCCCCTACTATCAGCTCTCCTTTCTCGTTCATCTCGGTCCCTTCTCTAGTGCCCACCCATCGCCTCCAACTCCAAATCTCTCACTAGTTCGCGTAACCGCTCCAACTCCTCATCTCTCTCGTCAAATTACCCGTGCCCCGAGGCACCTGATATTGTTCGGTGTATTTGATATAACCCCTCTCCAAGGCCAGATTGTTCCTCCTCTCGCTCCCGCTCCCTATCCTCACATCTTTTATGTTTTCTCTCTCGCCAAGTTGATCCCCGAGAAGACCCCATCGAATCACTTTCAGCATGGCATCCTGATCGTCTATCAGACATTTTGCCAGACGTGAGTCTCACTCGAACTACAGCTTTGTAGGAGATTCCCACAGACGGCGTCAATTGTGCGTGCCAGGAACAAGGCTATTGGATTGGGCCTTAATCGGACTCACAATCTATTTGTGTTATGGGCTTGAGTTTCCTACTTTAGGTCGTTCTCGGCACAAAGACTCAACGGAATTACCTCTTTCACTAGATCATTCTATTCTCTCTCCTTTCCCAACTTCTTTGTGAACCTTTCAACAACCTTTTCCCCCTTTAACTTCTTGTATTTATAGCCCAAAATTAGTGGAGATACTATGATTACTTTCATGGTTAGTGCAATGCGAGTGGGGTGTGGTGAGAGTGGGGTGTGGTGAGAGTGGCTTTGGAAATAATTCCCACTTCAATAGATATGCTCGGCAGTGATACTCCCTAGGCACTGCTGAGCAACCGAGAGACAATACAACCGAGCAATCACTTTCTTGTTCGGGTGGCAGGTCACCGGATGTAACCCAGGAGGCGTAGCGTGGTAGGAATTGATGAAGATCATTTGTTCAATAGGGTTGAAGCCAGCGTGAGGCCTGGGCTTAGGGACGATATGGGCCATATCACCAGGTTGAAGCCCTAGGCCTAAATGGGTCTAGATATGGCAGGGCCATACATACACCATTTAACTTAGGTCTAAGTAGGACCCACATCTTGTAGATTAGTGGTATAGTTTGCTCTCCTTTGCTAGAAAACCGAGGTTTGAAATTCCCCCCCCCCCCCCCCCCCAATTGTAGCTGTCAAATACACAAAAAATATACCTAAGCCTATATAAAGCTTGGTATGTTTGTAAAATAAATAAATATAAATATAAATTATTTTTTTTAATTTCTTGTACGTTAGATTCTCTGGAGAAAATATAATTGAAATAACATTTTAAGGGCTAGATAGGGTTTTGAAATTGATCACCCAAAATTATTCAATTTCATTTCCAAGCATATTGCATTCCAAAATTTGATACTGTTAGATAATTTTCATGATCCTAATTATAATGAATAAAAAAAAAAATGATAATCACCACCTGTAGAGAGGAGTTGAGGAAGTTGCCAAAGAAAAGATCAAAAA
This sequence comes from Quercus tomentella, assembly GCA_028535165.1. Lineage (NCBI taxonomy): Eukaryota > Viridiplantae > Streptophyta > Magnoliopsida > Fagales > Fagaceae > Quercus > Quercus tomentella. The sequence goes on from JAPQVY010000133.1 coordinate 3,494,475, forward strand.
GACTGTAGCCAATGATCACTTTGACATCAAGAACCTTACAAGAGTATTCTCTTTTCGTTGTTACATTTTATTTCAAGTGAATTTTATTTGGTCGGAATAAAGCTAAAGTCTAATAATTGTTTCACTTGAGAAGGACAAACAATACAATCGATTTATCAGCTTCTACATTTAAGAAGAAGGAGGACTCTGCAACTTTCTCTGTGTAGCGATTAAACAACTCATCCATGATATCATTTCCAAAATGCTTTTCGAGAACTCCTTCAAATGCGGATCTTAGGAAAAAAGAACGCATTGAGGGATTACACAAAGTAAGATACTTTGACTTGTTATTCAATGTTTCCATTCTCTCAAAGCTGAAATGTTGATTTCTTTCAATTAATGCATTCAATTCATTTGGGGTGGTGACATAAGCAGGCAAATTGAATGCATCCACTTTTGCTTCATTACCTAATCCCTGCAATTGAAAACCTTGGTCTATAATTGTAGTTATTCAGCTTAAAATTTGAGACATTTGCAATGCAACGTAAACAATAGAATTTGGGAAAAATGTCCTAACACCCCCATGAACTTTGGGCTAGTTTCCTTGACCAGGGGCGTAGCCAGGAATAATTACTTGGGGGGGTCGGGTTGTAGTTGAGATATGCTAAAAATAATTCATAAGTCTATTAAATACAAAATTATCAACTTTCATATACCATCATATTTTTGTACGTTATGAACATGAAAAACTATCTAGTTCAATGTAGACATACAAAAAAGAATATTCACATCAAATCATGCTTGGCGACGATTTTTCATGGAATAAAGTTCATCCATTATCATCTCTACAGTGAAATTCCCTGCAATTTCCTTCTCTATATAAACTATCATATTATTGGTGACTAATATCTTTTTTCTTAAAGAATGCATCAATTGTTTGTCGTTTGCTCATTATTTGGCACCTAATTTCAATCCAAAAAAAAAAATCAATTTAAAAAATGATAAACTAACTTATAATAAATTATCATATAAAATTCATTCTTACATGAATTATAATATAAATACACATTTAATTAAGTAATGGCCTTTTGGGATAAAAAAAATTAAATAAACAAATCAATCAAAAGTATAAACAAACAACATAAACCAAATAAATTAACAACACCCTGCTACCTTGCATAATGTAATGGCTAAAAAAAAAATACACAGACTCACGGCCCTCATCCCAATTGCCTTCCATAGATTTTTTTTTTTTTTTCATTTATAATTTACTTACTTTACTACCCAACTACAAAATGCAAGCCCCGCCCTGCCCCCACTCAAGAGACAAACAACACAAAAGCCAAAAGGTTAAGTCATAGAGTCAATGGAGTTAGTGGGTCAGGAATAAAGAATAAAATAACAATAAACACAAAAAAAAAAAAAAAAAAAAAAAAAAACAAAGTCAAATATGCATAAATAGTTGTGCTAGCAAAGGGATATCACACATTCACTTACAAATATTTGATATTTCTATTCTGCTATTCAGACTTCAATATTTAGTTTAGTTGTTGAGAAAAAGAGAGAGAAGTGAGATGAGAATGATTGAATGAGATACCTTGAGGAATTGAGGTGAGGGCTTGAGGTTGAGGTGATGAACAAGTCAACGGGCTAGTGGAGGCTGCGGCGTCACGGCAAGCGGGTGAGGAGATTGTTTTCAAGGCAAAGGCATGACACTATTAGAGGCGTGAATTGAGAATTGAGAGGGAAAAAAACCAAGGTGTAGTCGTGACAGTCAAATTGTTCTCTCTTTTTTCAAACGGTGAGGATGGATGATGCCTTTGTTTTGTTTGATTAGGTATTTTAGATTTGAGGTTGGGCTGGGCTGGAAGTGTGCTTAGTTTAGAGGAGAAAATTTTTGCTTTATTAAGGAATTGGGGCTAGCTGGTGGGGCTGGCTGTGGGACAAGGTTTTTATTTTATTTGAAGTTGTGTTGGACTAGAACTCAAGAAGAATTGTTGAAATAATTTGGGAGGGGGGGGCCGGATATCACTTTTTGGAGGGGCCCAAATCAATTTTATATATACTCTAAAGGAAATTTGAAAAATTTTGGGGGGGGCCCGTGACTCCGCCCCTGTCCTTGACACTCCCTAAACTTTTATTTTTGCCAATTTAGTACCTCAACTTTACTCATGTTTCAAATTACTACTTCTGTTATTGCTGTTTAGTAATCTAACGTGGTACTCACATGAGAACTAAACAACGAAAACGTGTGGATAAAAATAACAAAAACAATTGTTTACAGGTCCAATCTGAGAGAGATAGGATGGAACCAGGCCATGCCGTTTGTAATCCCGCCAGAGCCAACATTCATGGTCCTGCTAGATTTGGTTCGTTTTCTCTCCAATATTTTTAACTCAAAACTGAACCAGCAAACAATTGATTTTGGTATTTGCTTTTTGTCCACACGTGAGTAGACGGTAGCTTATCAAACGACACTGGCAGATGTAGCAATCGGACACATGTGAAGTTTAGGTACTAAATTGGCTAAAATAAAAGTTTAGGGCTGTCAAAGCAACTACCCCAAAGTTTAGGGAGTGTTAGAGCATTTTTCCCATAGAATTTTAAATAAACTCTCGTTCAAGATTAGTTTCCAATATCCTTCATCATCAAAATCAATGTATTATACTAGGGGTAGATTATTATCAAATCAGGTTTTTGATTGTAGAATTTTGTGGTTTAGAGTGTATGTTGCAAATGCATTTATACTTTAGAAAGATAAGTATACATTAATTTACTAATCTATATATTACTAAAAGCTGAAGCGTAGCGTTTAATGCTGTTGCTCTCACGTTGCGCCACATCAGCTGCCACGTCATTCTTTTTTTTCTTTTCTTTTTTAAAATATAATTTGTCCTACAATTTTAAAATGGTTTTTACAATTTTCAGCCCTATAAATGTAGCCTACTACTTATTTATTTACTTCCACTATCACCCTATAATAAATCCAGCCCACTACTTATTTATTTACTTCCACTATCACCCTATAATAAATCTGTATAATTAATTCAACCCACCTCTTATTTATTTAGTTCCATAATCAAGCCCAACCCAAAACCTTTTCAGTTCAGTTTTAGGGTTTTGTGTAAGCCTTTTCAGTTTTAAAAAAAAAAACAAAAAAACAAAAACAAAAAAAACAAAAACAAAAACAAAAACAAAAAACAAAAAACAAAAAACAAAAAACAAAAACAAAAACAAAACGTTGAAACCTTTCAAGCTTTAGGGTTTTTTTTTTCAATTTTCTTATAATTGTTTTTAACATTTATTTTTTTAATATTTACACTTCTCCAACCTTTCTCTCTCCCTTACCATTTCATCTCCCCACTACTTCAATCTTTCTCCCTCCCTTACCTTTTCATCTCCCCACTACCCTCTACATTAATATCATTCTTCTTCTTTCTCTTCATCTTCTTTTATTTTTGTCTCTTCTTATTCACACCCTCTTACTATAAATTTGTCACTATCTCTTCTATTTTATGCATAGTTTTCCCTCACAAAAAAAAAGGTCCACTCTCTCTCTCTCTCTAAATTTTTTGGTGGATTTTTTTATTTTTCTTGCATCTCTACTTTAGGTTGATAATTTTTTATATTCTTTAAAACTCTATTTTGGGTTAATGCGATTTAGTTTTGTGTTTTAAATTGTTGTTGTTGTTTTTTATTTTTTTATTTTTTATTCTCTTTGATTGTTAAATGTTATCTTATTGCGTTCTAAAGAATTAAATATAGCATATAAAAATATAATATTATTTTATTACATAGCATGATTTGGATAATTTGATATTTATTCTGTTACATAGCATGATTTTTTATAGTGCTCAATTTAGATGTTAAACTATGAGACTTTACTAATTTTTGTTTATTTTCTAATCCTTTATGGTGGACAAAGTACTCTTAATAATTATATTAGAAGTACTCTATAATGCCATTTATTTAAAGAAAAGCAAAGGTTAGCCAAATGAAAATAATTGGATAGGTCACAAATTTTAACTTTTGCAATTTTATTTTTATTATTATTATTTTATAACAATGCATGTATAAAAATTTAATTCTTAGATTTTGCTAATAATTTTTTATTTGATAATATGTTTTGGGCGGCCGAAATTATAATTTCTACAAAGAAAATAACCTTAATAGATTATCAAAAACAAAATTTTATCCTAATATTGGTTCAATTAATCATTGCTAAGTTTTATTATTTTTTTTTTTTAGTTTACGTTTTTTTGGTGTTTTGGATTGTTCCTATATTACATTTATGATTGTTCCTATAATAAATAAAAATATAATTACGAAATACATTACTCATTATTAGATTAGTTTAAATTGTAATTTTTTTTTAATAAAACCACCATAAAAATAATTATCACGCGCAACACGTGCATTCGCGGCTAGTTTATATACTAATTTGGATGGCACAGTGGACATTACAAATTAATTTCTAATTAGGGTGCTAATCATAAATCTTGAAGTTTCATATGAATAATTGTAATTAATCATTTTTTCATTTCTTATTTCAAATTATTGAAAGTTATACCTTGGTTAGAGGTTTCAAACGAAGGTTAATTACAGTATTCTAAACACTAGAATTTTAAATCAACTCTATTGAGCTAGGTATAACATTTTTTAAAACTTTTTTCACAATTGGGCATGGCTTGTTATGATTGTTGCAATAAAAAAAAAAAAAAAAAAAAAAAATAGCATCAATGGTGAATCCAACTCCAAATGATGTTGCTTCAAATCATTACAAGTCATGTTATTGTAAACTTACCACTTTGGCCATATCCATTAAGCATGATCCTAGAAGGTCCAGCTCTGTACCAATAAATGTGTCAGAATTGCTCATCACATCAGGGATTGCAGGTATGAAAAGTGCCCATAGACCTCCAACCAGGGGCGGAGCCACATAGTGGCTTGGGGGGGCCGTGGCCCCTGCAAAAAAAAAAAATTTCCCATTAGACTATGAAGAAAAAATAATTAGGCCCCCCCAAACTTAGGCAGCCGGCCCCCCCTCCCAATTTCTCACCCATTCTCCCAGGCCTCAATCAAAAATTAGTAATATCCTCAGATTAAAAAAAAAAAAAAAAAAAAATTATCTGTTCTACTTTCAAAGAAAAAAAAAAAAAAAAAAAAACCCAAAAAAAATTGAACTAAAATCTGAAAAAAAAAAAAAAAAAAAAAAAAAAAAAATTACAGAGAATCAGAAAATCCAACCATCACGTCGCTGGCAGAGAAATCAAATCGGTGGCAGATACCACAATGCCCGATACTGCCTATACAGAGCAAATCAAGCTCAACAGCAAACCAAACTCAACACTCAACAGCAAACCAAACACAGAGAGAAACACAGAGAACACAGAGAGACAGAGGTTTTTATCTAAAAAAAAAAAAAAAAATCCCCAATACACAAATACAAACCAAACCCCAGCAAACCCACGGTCACGTCGCCGCGACGCCGCAGCTCGCTCGTCGTCGCCGTCGTCGCTCGCCCCTCATCGCAGATCGGAGATCGGCCTCTGCTCCGGTGCTCCCTCCGGCCCTCCCTCAAGGTATTTCTCTCTTTCTCTCTTTTTCTCTCTCTCTCTTTATCTCACTGCCACTAAAATGAAAAATGGAACGAAATCTTTGTAGATCGTCGACGCCAGACGATAGATCGGTCATCACTCATCGAAGATCTGCCGTTGACTCGTTGCATCCTCCGCTCCGGCTCCGGCTCCGGCTCCGGCAGTCCGGCCCTCCCTCAAGGTTTTTCTCTCTGCCTCTCTCTCTCTCTCTCTATCTCACTGAATGACCGAATGGTTTAGTGGAAATGAAATCTGCCTGAGCCCTGAGTCCTTTTATTCTTTTAACTTTAATAGCATCTCACTCATTCATTGGTTGATCTTTACCTTTTTTTTTTTGTTTTTTTTCTGTTTGTCTTTATCTTATTCATTGGTTGATCTTTACCCTTTTTTTTTTTTTTTTTCTCTTTGTCTTTATCTTATCCGGTTATTCCTTTTTATTGGTCAATGGTCAGTGTGTTGGTTTTTAGTGTAAACCAACATTATTAAATAATAATTAATATTTATTCAAAAGCTAATAATTAAATTATTGTTATCATTTATTGCAATTTTTTAAGAATTGTTTAATTGTTCAAAAGTTAATTGTTTAATGGTTTAATAATTAAAGCTATATAATTAAATTAACCAATACATTATAAAAGATAAATTAATTAAATTATTTGAGGGGTTATTATTAATTAAAGTTGTATTAAAAATAGGTTGACTGTTTAAATTATAGTGAAAATTTTGTTTTTTCCTTGAGTATGAATAACATTCATATAACTAAGCAAAAATTTCTAATTAAAATTTTATTTTTTAAAATTCTTTTCAGATTAATTGAGTCATATTCTTAAAGCTAAAAGAATTATGAGCAAACGAAAAACAATTGATGCATTCTTTAAGAAAAAAGATGTTAGCAATTCAGAAATTAGGACACCTGTGGCTGTAGAAACAAATGTTAATACTTCGATGCCTGATGAACACCCCTCCAAATGTCCAAACCTTCAATCTAAAGAGATAGATCGTGATCCAAGAACACGTAAACAAATATGTGAATTTCCTATCAACAAACAAGATGAAATCCGACGAGCTTATCTCATAGAGGGTCCATACCAACCTAAAAATATAGTCTGTCCATACAATGATGATACTCATCGACGTCGATTTCAACCTTTATGGTTTGATTCACATAAGGCTTGGTTGGAATACTCACCTACAACGGATGCATTATATTGTCTACCTTGCTACCTTTTTAGTAAGAAACCAATAGGTCGTCCCGGATCAGATGTATTCATTTCAACAGGTTTTAATAATTGGAAAAAGGTGAAAGATGGAATGAATTGTCCTTTAATTCGTCATGAAGGGAAAGAACCAAACTCTCCACATAAAATTGCTGTGAAATGTTGCGAGGATTTACAGAATTATTCACGACATATTGACAAGCTAATTGAGAAACAAACCTCAAAAGAATTAGAGAATAATCGGTTGCGGCTCAAAACCTCAATAGAGTGTGCTCGATGGCTAGCATTCCAAGCTTGTGCTTTTAGAGGTCATGATGAAAGCCTTGATTCAAAAAATAGAGGCAATTTCATTGAATTGATAAAATTCACATCAACTTTCAATGACAAAGTAGCTAGTGTTGTCTTGGAAAATGCTCCTGGAAATGCCAAATATACATCACCCACAATTCAAAAGGAGATTTTGCATATTCTTGCTAATAATGTGCGAAATGCTATTCGTGAAGAAATTGGAGATGCAAAATTCTGCATTCTTGTTGATGAAGCTCGGGATGAGTCGAAGAGAGAGCAAATGGCCATCATTTTGAGATTTGTTGATAAAGAAGGTTTTATTAAAGAGCGTTTTTTTCATGTTGTGCATGTTAGAGACACTACTGCATTGACTTTAAAGAATGAGATATGTGCTGTCCTTTCTCGTTATAACCTCCACATTGAAAATATTCGAGGTCAAGGATATGATGGGGCTAGTAACATGCGTGGTGAATGGAATGGATTACAAGCTCTTTTTCTTAAAGATTGCCCATATGCTTATTATGTACATTGTATGGCTCATAGGTTGCAATTAGCTCTAGTTACAGTATCTAGAGAAGTAAAAGATGTTCATCAATTCTTTGATCATTTGGTCAATATTATCAATATTGTTGTTGGTTCTAGTAAGCGTAATGATGAATTGCAACATGCTCAAGCAGAACAAGTTGAGAATATGATTGCTTCTAATGAAATTGAGACTGGAAGAGGTGCAAACCAGATTGGTACTTTGCAACGAGCTGGAGATACTAGGTGGGGATCTCATTTTCAATCTATTTGTAGTTTGATTAAAATGTTTGATGCTACTTGCAAAGTTATCAACACTATTTCTGAGGAAGGGGTTAATTATAAACAACGCGGTGATGCCGAGGGAGCTTATCAGGTATTAACATCATTTGAATTTATTTTAATCTTGCATTTGATGAAAGAGATAATGGGAATTACTAATGTTCTTTGTCAAGCTTTGCAACAACAATCTCAAGACCTTTTAAATGCCATGCATTTAGTTTCAACTACAAAATCACTTATTCAAAAGTTGAGAGATGATGGATGGGAGCCTTTACTTGCTAGTGTTATATCATTTTGTGAGCAACATGAAATTGATATTCCTGATATGAATGCTCGTTACACTAAAGGTCGAGGTAGATATCGTCGTCAAGATGACGATTTAACAATGGAACATCATTTTAGAATTGGCATATTTACAGTTACAATAGACTTTCAATTGCAAGAATTGAAAAGTAGATTTTGTGAGCTAACAACGGAACTTGTCATTCTTAGTTCAGCTTTAAATCCCAAGGATGCTTTTAGATTATTCAAGATTGTTGATATATGCAATTTGGTTAAGAAATATTATCCTCAAGATTTCACTGAACATGAACAAGAACTTTTGGAGTCTCAATTGCGACATTATGAGCTTGATGTGATAAAACATTCAGATTTTCAGAATATGAGTACAATTTCCGAGCTATGTAGGGGATTAAAAATTTCAAGAAAGTCTAAAATATATTTTTTGATTGATAGACTTATTCGTCTTGTGTTGACCCTTCCAGTTTCTACAGCAACTACAGAACGAGCTTTCTCAGCTATGAAGTTGTTAAAAACAAGACTTCGCAATAGAATGGAGGATGAGTTTTTGGCAGATAATATGATAATTTATATAGAGAAGGAAATTGCAGGGAATTTCACTATAGAGATGATAATGGATGAATTTTATTCCATGAAAAATCGTCATCAGGCATGATTTGATTCGGTTGATGACCCGACCTGACCTGAATAATGGGAGATTTACTGAGGCTTAGTCCATGGAGCGGAGGCTTGGGCCGACAAAAAATTTTTGGCCCATTTTGTAACCCATTGTAAATCATGTGCGCAGGATATAAAACCTGTTTTTTTTGGTGATTAGGGTTTTGTCTTGTTGTTGTTTTTGAGAAAGAAAAACACTGTAGCCGCACATTGTAATTTTCTTTGATAATAGTGAAATCCCTGCAACTCCGTGGACGTAGGCAAATTGCCGAACCACGTAAATACTGTCTTGTGCATGTGATTGTTTTACTTTTGGCGTTTTGTTTTCTCTATTTTTTTGTTTCTCACAGGTTTGGAATTTCGGTTGAATTCCCAATATGTTCAAGTATATAATAATATATGAAAGTTGATAATTTTGTATCCAATAGACTTAAAAATTATATTTGGCATATTTCTGTTACAACCCGACCCCCCCAAGTATACATTCCTGGCTACGCCCCTGCCTCCAACCACAAGCTCTTGAGCTATGGCAAATAGAAAGGAGTCGATGTCCTTGGCAAATTGAGTTGCACAGGCCTCCACAACTTCCTTTTGCGCATTTGTGGAGAAAATCCTCCCTTTATTCCAAGCAGGAGACCCTTCATCCATAACTTCTATTCGAACCTTAGACAGCCACTGTAGTGCAAAAGAAGAGTGAATAAAATGAAGAGATTCCTTGGGAAACAAGCGGCCATGGAAAGAACCCGGTACTCCAGCTGCAATGCATTGCTTGTTGCGAGGAAGAGACTTGAGTGTTGAAATCATTGGAGACATGGTCATTGAAGAACACTATAAATTCTGGAATTTCAGTATGTACTCCTTTTGATATGAATTGGAGTTTTATGGCTTCTATTATGTTTTGCACTGAGATAAAGGTATTGGGTCCAGTAGAACAACCCAAGTCTGCCACACATACTGAGTTTAGGGAAGCTGAAAGGGTCTTAACGTCAAAGTGATCGGCTATTGCCTTGTTGATCTTTTCTTTGGCAGCTTCAGCAGCCTCTCTCTACAACACAAGTGGTGATTATGATTTTTTTTTTTTTTTTAAATATTCCTCATAATAAGAAGCATGAAAATAATCTAACAATAGTGTTTGGAATGCAATTTTCTTGGAAATAAAATTAAATAATTTTGGATGGTCAGATTCTAATCACTATCACACCCTCAAATTGTTATTTCAGCTATGAATTCTACTAATTTTTTTTTAGAATCAATGATTTTTTCGTAGCATAAAAATACTTATTGTTAGGACATATGTGTTTCACTTGTTAGGAACATATATCACTATTTTATGTGATTGGCTAATCATTTGACAAAACACACTTTACTTGTAATTGGGTAGATCTAGGATGTGTTTAATACTTCAAGGAACAAGAGTTCAAGTCTAGTATTGAAACCATGCAAATCTGTCCAAGAAACAAGTGAAGAAGTGCTGATTTTTTAAAGCTCGATAGTTGCTCGACACCTCTCGACAGCTAGGCTATCTATCGAGCTCTTCAGCTTTCTTTTTATTGCAATCTCGACACCTCTCGGTAGCTAGCTCGATCGATCGAGCAACTTTCTGTCCCCTCGATAACTCCATGATAGCTCTCGATAGCTCGCAACAAATAGGCTCGACACCTCCTCAACACCTCTCGATCGATCGAGAATTACGAAATTCAGATTTCCAAATCTGATTTTCGGCCCATGCTGACATGTATGTATAAGGTTTCTTTTCTCACAACCCTAGACATATATAAGGCTTATTTTAGAGGTCATCACATATGAGAATACAAGGAGAACATATGCAAAAGGTGACCGATGTCTTATTCTCTCTAAAAGAGCTACTGCGTCTTTGTGTCTTAGGGTTTTGTAACCAAGTGCTTCTTGATCTTCATTGTTGATAAAGTGATGAACTTTGCAGCCAACATCTTCTTCAAGTTGGTGTGTTAGTCACGTACTAAGAGTCATGCATCATTGGTTAAGTCACATATTGAGATCCGTGCAAAAGGGTGGCGTTCATATATTGAAGAGTTTAGAGGTTCTGAAGCGGTAGAATGTTTCTGCTGTAAGTTCATCTATGGGGATTATAGAGTCTAGGGACAAAAGTTTTGTACTAGATCTAAAACTTCTCTTTACTATAGTGAATTGCTTTTCGGGAAGGTTTCCCCCCAGGTTTTTACTGTGAAACTAGTTTGTTTCATTGGTTTTCCTGAGTCACCATATATTGTCTTACTTAATTTTTTCGCTGCATGATTTTGACATGATATTGATGTTTGTTTGTTTTAACAAGTTTTATTCACAATAAATCTAATTAACAACTTGGATTTAAAACTTGTTAATTCTATCAACCGGGGTCTAAATTTCCCAACACTTATCTTCTGCAATTAGTTTTCTTAAAGCATGTCCTTCAATAAAAAAATAAAAATAAATAAAAAAGCAAGTCCTTCAATTATGATAAATTCAACTATTCTCTTGGAAGCTCTTAAAAATAAATAAATAAATAAAAAACCTATTTTCGTGGATACTAATTATGATAAATTCAACTATTTACTTGGCAATCTATGGTATAATCCAAAGATTCCAAACAAGAAAATAGATCAAAACGTAGGCTTGAATATTAAAGAAGACCTGATAGATGGAGTTTTGAGCATAGCTATAAGGGCCCTTTCCTCCGTTCATTGCATATGATTCAGGCGATGCATATGTCCTCTGGTCCTCCATCTCTCTCTCTCTCTCTCTCTCTCTCTCTCTCTCTCTCTCAAATGCATACTTTATATATATATGAGTTGAATTCAACTCTCAAGTTACCCATAGTATAATTTTAAGCAATATTACACTATTTAATAACTTTTTCTTGAATTAGTATTTTAAAATTTCAACCATTGCATTACATGCTTTCTATGTTTTTAACAAGTATGTTATATTTTATACAAATCGGATGTTATTTATTATGTAATTCAAAACTCATCTTTTATACAGATTTAAAATTCAAAAACATAAAATTTAAACATTTGATATTTGACATATTTATAATCTTTGGAGCACCTTGAAATTTTGCAAACATGAAAGATATAAAAAGAAAATGTAATCAGCTGTAGATTTGTCAAAATTTACATTTAATAAAAAAATATTAAGTGGTTTAAAGTTTAAACATTTTTTAAAGTTACATTAAGTGAAAAAAATAATAATAATAATAAAGTTAGGTGTAACTCAATCTCACCCTATGTATATTTCCGAGCACATATCTTCATGTGTTGATTTCTTCATCAACTTTATCCCATGAAAAATTCAATTTCTGTATTTATCTTGCCCTCCACATTTAAAATTTTTAATTAATATTGTACTAAATACATCTTTAAATTTATACTACTTAATTTGAACCATCCTATTAATTTATTTAAGATTGGGAAGATCATATTCCGCATGGTTCCTTCCTCAATTTGATGCGTTAAGAAATATATATTCAGTTGTAACTTTTTAGTGTTTTCAATTTCAAGCCGACTTTGTCTTGCACAAGCTTGTGTTGTGCTCCAAGGATGTTATATTTTAATTGATTTAGACTTGATAAAGTATTCTCTCCATGAAAGCCCCTTGGACCTCACGGGTTTCCATCCTAAATTTTTTCAAATTTTTTTGGCTTCTTTGTCGGGAAATGTACTCAAATCCATCTGGTTTTTTTTTTTTTTTTTTTTTCAACACTTAAATCAAGACTTTCGATACTGCACCAAATGGTCCAAATCCAAATGCGAATGCAGCGAATCTATTGAAACACCTTTACATTTTCTTTGCAATTGTCAACTCCATCTTTAATTGGTATCATTTTTATGTCCGCAAATGCAATATTTCTCATGGTCTACCTTGGTGATTACTTTATATTTTGCCATCTATAACTACTTTTTACTTTTGCTATCTAGAACATATGATTAAGACAAAGACACTCTTACACCGAAAGTTGTTTGTTTTTAACAAATATACCCTTTACCTTCTATAACTTTGATCAATTGTTATTAAAGACACTTTTACACCGAAAGTTGTTTTTTTTTTTTTTTAACAAATATACACTTTACATTCTATAACTAATCAATCTCATGCAATTGATTTAAAAGTAATGACGTTAAAATAAATGAGTAATTGCCCTAAAGTAAGACTTTATGTTTAGAAAGACTTTCACTTAAATTTAGCTGGATTAAGATAGATTGAAATGCTAGGTTAATGTGGTTTAACAAGAGCGTAGTAACAATAAATGTTTTACTTAATATTTTAGATATTAGGAGATTGAGATCTATATATTTTTTAATAAATTTCAATTTAGAAGAGGTGCTTTAAACCCAAACCTTTCTTTTCCCATTATCTAAGTGCACAAAAATTGACTGAAGTTGTCTGAATGGACCGAAGTAGGCCAAATAGGAACAAAGTCAAACGAATAGGACCAAAGTGGATCGAAGAGGACCAAAGTGGACAAAATGAACGAAATAGGACCGATGTGGACTAATGTGGACCGCATAGGACCAAATAGAATCAAAGTGGACAGAATAGACCAAATAGGACTGAAGTGGACTGAATAAAACCGAATAGAACCAAAGTGGACCGAATAGGACCAAAGTAGATCGAATTAGGACCGAAGTAGACCGAATAGGGCCGAAGTGGACCGAATAGAACCAAAGTGGACAATATGGACCGCAGTGGACGGATTAAGACCGAATAGGACCAAAGTTAACCGAATAGGACCAAAGTTAACCGAATAGGACGGAAGTAGACAGAATGGAAGTAATAGGACTAAAATGGACCAATGTGGACTGCATTGGACCGAAGTGGACTGAATAGAACCAAAGTGGACAAAATGGACCAAATGAGGAAGAATGGACCGAATATGACCAAAGTAGACTAAATAGAACTCAAGTAGACAAAATGGACCGGATGGAATGCATAGGACCGAAATAGAATCATAGTGGATAGAATAGACCAAATAGAACCAAGGTGGACTGAATAGGACCGAACTCGACTGAATAGGATCGAAGTAGATTTAATAGGACTGAAGTGGACCGATTAAGACCTAATAGGACCAAAGTGGATCGAATAAGATCAAAGAGGACAAAATGGAAGTAATAAGACTGAAGTGGACCAATGTGGATCGCATAGGACCAAAGTGGATTGAATAGAACCAAAGTGGACAGAATGGACCAAATAAGACCGAATATACCGAACATGATCAAATTGGATCGAATAGAACTGAAGTAGACTGAATGGACCGAATGGACCACATAGGACCGAAATAGAATCAAAGCAGACAGAATAGACTAAATAGGACCGAATGGACTGAAGTGAACTGAATAACCCAAAAACACACTGAAGTGGACTGAATAGAACCAAAGTGGACAAACAATATAAACTAATGGATCGACGTGGACTAATTAAGATCGAAGAGGGCCAAAGTTGACTGAAGAGGACTGAATGTAAGTAATAGGGCCAAAGGGGACCAAATAGAACCAAATTGGACAGAATGGACCAAATAAGACCGAATGGACTGAATATGACCAAATTGGACCGAATAGAATTGAAGTAGACGGAATGGACTGTATAGGACCGAATAGGACCGTATAGAATCAGAAAAGACCGGAGTAGACGGAATATGTTTGAATGGACCAAATAGATTGAAACGCTAGGTTGATATGGATCAGTAGGAGCTTAGTAAAAAGTATTAGACCCCTAAAATATAAATATTAGTCTTTACACACCTAAAGTAATTTTTTTTATATGTATTTCCTAAGAAATATAAAAAGTATTATCAAAGGGTTGGAATTTTATTACTTTTTTTTTTACCTATGATACTCCTTTTTTTTTTACACATGTTATTTGCATGACTCCAGAGCAATATGCAAGATTTTTATTAATAAGTAAATTAGACTATATAATAAAATGTAAAAAGCTAATCTTTTGTCTACTTATTCAATACTTTGAAACCAAATGGGTTGAAAAAGTACCTCTCAACTTTGACAATAGTCCTCTATATTAAATTCTAGCTCCTACAAATGTTTTTGGCCAAGAAAATATTTTGCCTATAAAATAATGATGCTTGTGATTTAATTCAAATGCATGATTATATGAATTTCCATGGATTGGGAGAGATTCCTCCAACCTATATAATTACAATTGAAATAATAAGAATTATGGTTATAGGGTGCAGAATTACTGGTACAACATGGATATAACTCTAAAATGCAACACATGCATTCTATCTATTACATAAATTAGCCGTGGACCTCGTGCATTGCACGTGGTAATATTTTTAGAGTAGTCTCATTAATATATATATATATATATATATATATATATATATATTTCAATTTGGACTAATTTAATAAAGGGATAATTACAGCAAACCCACCTGAGGTTAGGCCCGTTTTCACATTACCTACCCGTGGTTTAAAACTTAACACTTTGCCCACCTGAACTTACTTCCGTTTAGCCTCTGTTACCCACCTCTGTTAAAAATTATGTCTCTCTCCTCTCAAAACAAGAAAAAAAACAAAAACAAAAGAAAGCAAGATCAAAATGGGCATCTCTTAGAAGATGACTCAAATCAAAAAAAATTCAAACCTAGAACACATGATCAAAAATTTCTCATACTTGAAATATCTCTCTGAGATCTTCCTATTGGGTTGGGCATGAGTGTGAGTCAGAGTGTAAGTGTGGTGGGAGAGAGCTCAAAGCCAACGATGGAGTCAACGGAGACATCGGCGATGCCCGAGGCTACGACCGTAGGTACATCGCTGATATCCAGCTCCGATCAAGATTTGAAGCTTCTCGCACCCATCCCGTCGAGAGTTCTTGGACATCCAGTGGCCGGAAAAGCCTTGGCGGCTTGTAGTAACTCCGACGCAGTGGTTCTCGGCTCCATTAAGGTGGGTTTCTTGTTGGGCTCAGTCTCCGATGCCGAGGTTACTCATGGACGAGGCTATCGTGACTCTGCGTCCACCGGTGTTATGGTGGGTAGCTCGACGACGGCGGGGATTGAGGCTCCGAGTCTGACAGTGGTGTCGCCGATCCTTGGTCAGTACCCATTGGGTGGTTCATAATCCTTTTTCTCCTCTCTCAGACCTGGGTGATGGGGTTGTTGATGAGTTTGTGGAAGGCAAAGATCATGTTGAAGTACAGAAGAGCCACCACCATGTTGATACGATGAGTTTGAAGTACAGAAGAGACACCACCATGTTTATAATTTTATCGCATGATTTTTTTTTCTTTCCCAATGCTAAATATTTTACGAGAAAGATTAATGTTAATTGTTAAAGAAATAGATCATTACACAGAACCATACCCTTGAACTCAACTCTGGAAACATGTGTTGCTGTCTCTATCCTTGTATAGAGACACAAAACCCTCCAAGCTCTTTCAAAAAAATTCAAACCCTAACTTTTTGATTTGTGTTATGTTATGTTTTGGTTGTAAAAGCTGTTTTCTAATGGAAAAGCCAAAGGTGGGTAACGGATTGAAGTTCAGGTGGGCAAAGTGTTAAGTTTTAAACCACGGGTAGGTAATGTGAAAACGGGTCAAACCCCAGGTGGGTTTGCTATAATTATCCCTTTAATAAATAATAATGTAATTTATAATCATATTTTCATTTATTATACTGACAATCACAAATGTAATATATATAATTTCTGTCGTACCAAAATCAAAACAATTTCTAAAGTTGTAATTTACAACTATTTTATGTTGGCTTTAATTCCGTGCCAAATTTGATTGTAATTTTGTTTAATCTTTTGTACCCTGTAATTCATGTAGGGTTTCTTGTAAGGGTTGTGTGAGAGAGAGAGAGTGTGAAGACTCAAGGCAAAGTGAAGAGAAGAAGTTTTTGCAAGTAGCTCGCGAGAAGGCTTCCCACAAAGTGAAGCATGTGCCCAACACATGATTGGAATGCGAAGAGTCAAGACAGGTTGGTGACAGCTAGTTTTCGCGAGTGTCTCGCGAGTAAGGCCTTCCCGCGAGATACCTGCGAAACATTCTGTTTTGCCAATCTTTCATATCTGATACACACTATATATACCCACACTATATATACCCACATTACCCACAGATGTTGAGGAGTGCTTCTAAGAGAAAACCCTAGCCACAACCCTTGAAAGTTAGAGATTGTTATACCCACAATTCTCTACACAATCCATTGTGGTTTTTCCTCAACTCCTACCTCTCCATTTCCATATCCTTGAGAGGTTGCTAGCCCAAACACTTACCACACCCATTCTGAGTGTCAAGTGAGGTTTTGGTGCTGCTGGGAAGCATTGGAAGAAGCCAAGCTTTAGCGGATGCAATCGGGCATATTGCGGGATCTGGAGAGCTAGACAAGACACGGTTCCAAGAAGCCCTGTTGGAGTAGGAGCTTAGAGGGCTTAGGTCATTGGGTAGATTAGGCTTGGAGGGTCTCTTGCTACTCATGTATTCCAACTGATTGTCTAGTGAATTAATTTACCGCTTGGAGGGCGGTGGAGAGGTTTTACGCCGAGTACTTCGGTTTCCTCTTCGATAACACATCGGCGTGTTATCTTGTGTTTGCATTCTTCTTCCCTACTCTTTTAGCTTTCATTTTACTGCTGTATTTTAGTGAATATGGCTTAGAGTAGTTATTTTGTTTATCCACTCGCATTTACTCTATTCCGCACTTAGTATAAGTTAGAGTAAAATCAATCGAGCCGTAATATTTAATTTGGGGGTCTAAACAGCTCTTGCGTTTTTTTTTTTAACACATTTTCAAGCTTTCACAATTTAATTGATTTTTTAAAATTGTCTATGACAGCATTAAGACAATTTCATTTACTATAAAAAAAATTTTAAAATATTTTTTTTATTTTTCATTGATTTCATTTTTTAGTTATAAGCAACCAAAAGTAGAATTCTAAAAAAAACACAAATATTCATCAATCTAAGGTAGAAATGCAAGAAAAATAATAATAATAAAAAATGCAACAAAAAAATGAAAAAAAGTTGAGAAAGAGAGAGAGAGAGCATTTTTGTGTAGGAAAAATATGCATAGAATGGAAGAGATTTAAGTGGCAAATTTATAATAAGAGGATAAGAATAAGAAAAGCCAAAATAAAGGATGATAAAAGGACAAAATAGTATTTAAATTTAAAACCGCCCAAGAGGAATATATGTATACAACACCTCTTTTTTTTTTTTTTTTTTTCCATTGATTTCTTATTTAGTTATAACATCAAATTTAAAGTAAATGAATATGTAAAGTTAAAACTGCCTAAAATTAATTTGTAAAGCTAAAACCTCCTAAAATGAATTTGTAAAGTCAATATATTTATATAGTTAATATTGTAAAAAAATTAAATTTAAATAATAAATGTGAAAAAGACTAATGATGTGACGGATAAGGTGACTCAACAAGAGTGTAGTAATAATAAATACTACGCTTTAACTTTTAGATATATACTAGCCGCAAACCCGCGCGTTGCGCGTGATAATTATTTTTATAGTGATTTTATTAAAAAAAGTTTTATAATTTAAACTAATCTAATAATGAGTAATGTATTTCGTAATTATATTTTTATTTATTATAGGAACAATCATAAATATAATATAAGAACAATCCAAAACACCAAAAAAATGTAAACTAAAAAAAAATAAAATAAAACTTAACGATGATTAATTGAACCAATATTAAGATAAAATTTTGTTTTTGATAATCTACTAAGGTTATTTTCTTTGTAGAAATTATAATTTCGGCCGCCCAAAACATATTATCAAATAAACAATTATTAGCAAAATCTAAGAATTAAATTTCTATACATGCATTGTTATAAAATAATAATAATAAAAAAAATTAAATTGCAAAAATTAAAATTTGTCACCTATCTGGTTATTTTCGTTTGGCTAACTTTTGCTTTTCTTTAAATAAATGGCATTATAGAGTACTTCTAATACAACTATTAAGAGTACTTTGTCCAACACAAAGAATTAGAAAATAAATAAAAATTAGTAAAGTCTCATAGTTTAACATCTAAATTGAGCACTATAAAAAATCATTCTATGTAACAGAATAAATACCAAATTATCCAAATCATGTTATTTAATAGAATAATATTATATTTTTATATGCTATATTTAATTCTTTAGAATGCAATAGGATAACATTTAACAATCAAAGAGAATAAAAAATAAAAAATAAAAACAATAACAATTTAAAAAAAAACAAAACTAAATCGCATTAACCCAAAATAGAGTTTTAAAGAATATAAAAAATTATCAACCTAAAGTAGAGATGCAAGAAAAATAAAAATAAAAATCCACCAAAAAATTTAGAGAGGGGGAACCTTTTTTTTTTGTAAGGGAAAACTATGCATAGAATAGAAGAGATAGTGACAAATTTATAGTAAGAGGGTGTGAATAAGAAGAGACAAAAATAAAGGAAGATGAAGGGAAAGAGGGAGAATGATATTAATGTAGAGGGTAGTGGGGAGATGAAAAGGTAAGGGAGGGAGAAAGATTGAAGAACTAGTGGGGAGATGAAATGGTAAGGGAAAGAGAAAGGTTGGAGAAGTGTAAATAGGGTAATAGTGGAAGTAAATAAATAAATAGTGGGTTGGATTTATTATAGGGTGATAGTGGAAGTAAATAAATAAGTAGTGGGCTGCATTTATAGAGCTGAAAATTGTAAAAATCATTTTAAAATTGTAGGACAAATTATATTTTAAAAAAGAAAAGAAAAAAAAGAATGACGTGACAGTTGATGTAGCGCAACGTGAGAGCAGCAGCATTAAACGCTACGCTTCAGCTTTTAGTAATATATATATGTAAGGACCAGATTTAAGTCCTTAGCCCAAAAGACAGATGGACTTAGGCTCAAAAAGCCCAAAATAATGAATTTGTAGAGAGTGGGTTAGAAAACTGGGTTTTAGTGAATCAAATAACAAGTAAGGTAGATCTAGATGATAAGAGAATGAAGATAGACAAATTTTAACTAAAGAAAATCATCCTCGGCAAAGTCCGAGGAGATTAGTTCTTATATATTTCTCTCAAGTTTGATTACAAATATAGTTCTTGATTGCTACAGTCTTTTTCCCTTTATTTCTCGATCCCCTTTTCTTCAGGGGTTTCTTACATTATATATCTCCCTTTCAATGATCTTGGCCTTCCATTTATTGATCATCCAGGCCACTACTTGAGTGCTTGTCCCATCGAACACCCCCTCTAGCCC
This sequence comes from Quercus tomentella, assembly GCA_028535165.1. NCBI lineage: Eukaryota > Viridiplantae > Streptophyta > Magnoliopsida > Fagales > Fagaceae > Quercus > Quercus tomentella. Next base: position 3,514,541 of record JAPQVY010000133.1, read on the forward strand.
TCTGTGAGTTGTGGTAGCCAAGACAGCACTGTTCAGGGGTCTTCTCCACATAAATGCGGCCAGAAAGTTAGCTGTAGAGCATTCAATGCGATAGTAGCAACTCTTCCTTAGATATTTCCTAGCTCCCATTCTTCCAGTACGTTCACAACTCATGTCTTTATCAATAGAACCTCCTGGTACGTCACCTTGGATGACAGGAGGCACATCTTGATCTTCGTTGTGTTTAGTCGAGGGGATATTCCTCCTCAGACAACCTCTCCCAACCATTACGATCATAGTTTGCTCGTGAAGTTCAGAGTATCACGTCTCTCTTGCTATTGATCCTTTCTCGGACCATTGTGCCTTCTCGGACAAGGCCCAAGGCCCAATACATATTTGGGCCTACGTCCCTACAATATATATATATATATATATATATATATATATATATATATATATATATATAGATTTATTATTTAGTTATAACATCAAAATTAAAGTAGATGAATATGTAAAGTTAAACCACCTAAAATGAATTTATAAAGTCAATATATTTATATAGTTAATATTGTAAAAAATTAAATTTAAAAAATAAATATGAAAAAGACTAATGACATGGCAGATGAGGTGGCTAAACAAAAGTGTAACAATAATAAATGTTATACTTCAGCTTTTAGATAGATATATTTATATATATATATAATTAATGTCAGAATATGCTTGCTAATCCACTAAAGTCTTTACAGTTCGTGAAGAAGAATTTGGAGCAAAAGTTCTTATATCTTTACGAAAAAGGAATGATATTCTTTCTAGTTTATTGACTAATTACTTCAAGGTTTTTCAATATATAACCCCTTGGATGATGTATTGAAAGTGACCTTTAAATGGCCAAATTGGATGAATGATGGATCGCGTAAAATGTGGAATGATTTTGTAAGTAAGCTGGCAAGTTTTGCATATACGAGACCCAAATGGACAAATTTGAGTCTTTTGCTTACATATAGAAGCCTTAATAATAGCATAGTGTCCACAATACTTGATATTAAAAAGTTGCTCTCACAAATCCATCTAAAACGTGATTTGTAGTCACAAATGGTGCATTACACCTTGTCTTATTTGAATGCTCACAAGTAATCATGTGTTCCATTTAATTTAGGGTATCCACGGGCCAGTAAAAAAAAGGGGTGGGTGAGACAATAGTCGATTTCTATTTACTATTCTCTGAAAAGTAGATAAAACATATACTCAACTCCCTTGTGGATTCCAAAAAAATATAGCTTAAATAGTAAATATTTACAAACTCAAATCATTCTAAAATGAAAGTGAAGAAAACAAGAAAGTATAAGTGTAACAATGGCGGAATAGAAAGAACAGAGGGTAAAATCTATGTGATTAAATATTAGCAATACTAACTGAATAATACAATGTGTATAACTCTCTATATATAGAGCAAGAGATAAGCTTAAATCTAATCTAACCAACAATAATTCCGTAAAGCTTGGAATCAGTTACACTCTATTTACACGTGATTAATGTGCTCTTAACAGAAAATATCTAATTATAAAAAAAAATATCTCAGCAGCTAATCCTTTGAAGAAGATGCTAACACGGACTCTGAAGCTCCAAGGCTAAACGATGTCGTATAGCTTGACTGAAAGAATTCTCCTTAAAACCAAAACGTCACCGTTTGTAATAATGAGATACGGTGCCATTGCTGCAGAGGAAATATGACCTTCAGCTGAAACTAGTCGTTAGGCTCTGAAGTATCTATTCTTCTATCAGAAAGCACAACATCACGACCTGATTTGAAGTCTAAATATTCAAAGTTTCATCTAAATATTCTCTATGTTTGCTAATCATCTAACACTTCTATTTGAGCTTCCACATCTTGTTTTGGATTTATCTGCAAAACAGAAAAAATACAAAAGTTATTTTCTTGTGGAGGAAATTAAAGATTGTGTGAAGTTTTAAAAAGAACCAAATAATATTCATTTGTGCAATTTTGCTTACTTCTCCAAAAATTTTCTTTTCTTTACTTCAGCACAAATTGTTTCTTTGGATACTTCATTTCCATTCTTAGTCCTTTTTGTTGTTTCCTATAATCAAAGATGCAATATGTCATTATGTATCACTGATAATATTATAAATTTATAACTTCATCAATAAAGTATAAGTGAACTATTTTTACCTGTAATTGTTCATTTCCTTCAATTTCAAAGACTGTAGTTACCGTAAAGTTTTATTTACGAACGAAGAAATTGTATGTAGTAACTTTCACTTGGAAGATGCAGGTTTTTCAAATAATGCATTTGATACTATTTGGAATACTATTGTCACCATCTTCATCCTATTATTTAAATTTAAAAAAAAAAAAAAAAAAATCAATTAGTGTAATGTAATAGATAATTTAATTAAACAAATAACCTATTTCTATCAATTTTACCTCTTCTTCCATATTGGAGAGTTGCGTACCAAGAACTTCAATTAACTTCTCTGCTTCCTTGTCAAATACCACAAATTTTGCATATTCTATTATATCACCGACTTGCATGTCAAGCCTGTATCTGAAATATTATTTTCAATTTACATCAGCATATATATATATATATATATTCAAAATTAACCAATAGTAAATATATAGAATTACATACCTAATTTTTGGAAATTCACATGCTTTCATACATGTGTCACACCATAGTTTTTAATTCACGTTTTTTTTTCAAATTTTTAGGACACTCATCACAAGAGACATAAACCGTGTCACATTCTACCAGAAGTGTGATATAAGATCGCCCTCTAAAAAAAAAAAAGCAAAGCCATGGAGCGATAGAATAACCACTCATCAATCAATACTAACCACTCAAGCCAAAAAAGTATAAGGTGATCAATGACTATCACTGGAGTATGCAACCATAAAGTGGGATTGCATAGATACTAACCACTTAAGCCAAAAAAGTATAAGGAGATCGATGAATGTCGCTGGACTACTGTTTGAAACCACCTTGATATAAGACTAACCACTCAGCAATACAGTGGACGATCTTCCCTTGGCTTGAGCATTCCTACCAGTGGCCAAGCTCATGGGGGGATGCCATCATGCATCACCAAACTACTCCTCCCCCCTAAAGAGCACTTAGGAGCATATCCTTCCTTGCACTAGGAAACATTGATTTTTTGAGGAAACATAATGACCTCTTTTGGGGCAATTCTTTTAATCTTGTCCTAATTTTTTTGCATACATGCTAAGAAAAATTCAATCTTGAAGTAGGAAAATTTTCAAGTCTAGATTCAACATTTTTTTTAGTTATTTTCGGAAGCCAAAAAATAGGAAAAATCATAAAAATTCAAAAATGCTCGAAATGCTGAATCGATTGCTGGAAACCCACTCTGAAATCTTGGAATGAATTTAGGAATGGATTGTAGGAACACAATTTGGCCAGTGAGAGGGGGACAAGGCAATGCAACATGCACGTGGGCATGCCGAAATAACCTCCTTTGGGCATCCCAACATGCACAAAGAACCTCCTTTAGGCATGCTGGCATGCCCATGGCAACCCCATGTGCACGTTGCCAAGGCCAAGGCATGCCCGCGTGCACGTTGCCAAGGCCATGGCAACCCAACATGAGCATGTAGCCAATGCCATAGCATATTCACCTGCATGCTACCTAGATATCCAAGAGGATCCAAGTAAATGTATACAGCCGGTGTATGCAAATTAAGTGCATCGTGGCAGCTCAATTGTGCCAAAATGATGGCCTAAGAAGTGTTATGGATCTGATAACAATATCCTTTGTTGGTTATCAAGGTCATGTAGGCGATATAATCAATATCCTCTCACAGAAATCTCTCTCTTTAAATCTGATCTTGATCTAAACACCTCCATCTCTCTTTGATCTCTCGAATCTAAAAGAACTAAAGCATCCATGCTCCTCCACAGCAAACCCCAGCCACCACCATCTCTCTCTCTCTCTCTCTCTCTCTCTCTCTCTCTCTCTCACAAAATCCGAGCATAGGGGTGCAGCTGATTCCAATTTTCCGTGGAAGGGTGTTTGGAAAGCTAAGATCCCTAGGAGGGTGGCTTTTTTTGTGTGGACAGCGGTTCATGGGCAGATCCTCACTTTGGATAATCTTAAGCTTAAGGGGCGCATTTTGGTGAATAGGTGTTGTATGTGCCATCGGAATGAGGAAACCGTGGATCATCTTCTCCTCCATTGTCCGGTAGCTCACTCTTTGTGGGTTTATATGCTTCAGATCTTTGGGATTCATTGGGTCATGCCAGGCTCTGTGGAAAGCTTGGTGTATTGTTGGAGTTTTTGGCTAGGAAAATTTAATTCAGACATATGGAATATGATTCCCGGCTGTTTGATGTGGATTGTTTGGACGGAAAGAAATCGGCGCTCTTTTGAGGACACTGAGAAATCCTTGGTTCATTTACAAGCTCTGTGCCAGAAGACTTTATTTGATTGGTCTAGGTGTTGGGGCTTCTCGGAATGCTCCACTATCTTAGAGTTTATTTCTTCTCTTAGTATTGCTTTTTAAGTTTTTTCTTTTAGTTGTTTGCTGTTTATTTTGTTTATTGCTTTTCCTTGTGTTCACCATCATGAACACCTTGTATTGGCTTTTGTCTATTTTTTAGTTTGTTTTAATAATATTCTTATTACCTATCAAAAAAAAAAAAATCCGAGCATAAAGCCACTCTATGGACCCAATCTTTCCAAACCCTAATAGAAGTTTGAGAAGCATGGAGACAAGGGCTCAACCACTGAGATATATTTAGACTAAAAGCCAAGTGACAGAGGGGTGGTTCAAATGGAGTAGAAGGTGATAAACTATATCAAACTTTGCCAGCAATTATAGGGGGACAGCATGTGTGAGTATCTATAGAGCAGATCCTTCCTGGCACCAATGTAATCTCCTAGAAAACTAACCACATGTTTTTTCAAAGTGCATTGAAAAAACATGTCTATACTGTGATCCATAACATCAACCATTGCTACTACAGAAAAAGATAAAAACAATGGAAGGAGGCAAAAGGCAGAGTCTTGATTCAATCCCATATGATATCATCCTCTATCTATTCTCAATGCTTCCACTTTTTGTGTCTTCAAATTGAAGCATGTGTGTAAGGCATGGTATGCGTTTGTATTAGTGCCAATTGTTTTTTTTTTAAGTGCCAAACTTTGGTAAAAGTAACTTTTATAGATGATACCCTCTAAACCTACTGACTACCCTCAAAAAGGGTGGGTGAACTTCCGCCCCCCCCCCCCCCCCCCCCCGGCGAACATAAAGAAACTATTATTGTTATTTGTGTGTAAACGAATATTAACTGCGAAATAGACATGTCATTAATGAGCATGGATAGGAGGACAAAATTCAAAACCCCAAGAGGAGAGATCAATGAATGATATTAAACTTATAGGTAGTCTGTGTTGTGCAATGGAGTTTCTGTGGGTGAATCACAAAAAAGTTTACACCTGCTGGTTCAACTTGAAAGACAATAGTGCCCATCAACTATTGAGAGCTTAGAGAAAGTGAGATCGATGGATAGAGGGGAAGATCAAGGGGAAGGCCACTTCAGTGTTCGTTTGTCGCCGACGAGATGAGAATGGATGACCTTGGTGATCGGCCATGGAGGTTCAGAGAGAGAGAGAGAGAGAGAGGTTTCTAGAAAATTGGGCATACAGCTAGGGTTTTCAATGGTTTAAGTGGTAGTGGACAAGCAACCTCAGCCACCTCTTCAAAGAATCATTTCTTTAAGCCTCATATGAGAAGAATGACATTTGAAAAATAGCAAGTTGAATGCATTATCATGCTACTGGTATGCTTGAAAAGCATAGTAACTCACTTGAAACAGAAGCCAACCTATCAAACGTTGTCACTTTTCCCAAATTAATATTTCCTATTTTCCTTTGATTTTGTGATTTCTATAGAGAAATTTTATTATGTAAATGTCTATTTACATGATCTATATTGCTTTTGAGTAAACTTCCTTACAGAAGGAATAGTTCAACACGCCTTTAGCACTTTTTATTCCACCGTTGAGTCAATTCCCAAGAGTTTTTAATATATTGATGATTTTTTGAATAACACATTGTTCATATACAGACATGAAATTTGTGCTTCTTTTTTTGGTATCAAATTTTATTTCACAGTATGATTATGTGCATAATTGTGAATGATGGATCAAAAGTGGGTTCAAGTACACAAAAGTGAGTACAAAGTATTCATCATTTACTTCAACACATATCAACATATTAGTGAAATTGATAGTAAAATTGAGTGGGTCACTTATTTGAGGGCTAACGCATATACAAAACTGGAGATGGGTGATCTGCTTCACCTGGGGATGGGAAGGTGTTAGACACCCAACCCCACCCCTGACCTTAACTTTCATGTGTTTGGTTAATAACTTACATTATGCTGTGATGCTTAAGGTTTCTACATTGATTCTATGTGGTGAAGCCTAGAGTTTATTGTTTATCCCTGCATTCCTCTTTTATCCTTATTATTCTACACTGTTTTACATCAAGCACATATTATGTTTAAATTGTTAAAAGAAAGTATCAATCATCAAAAGAAACTAAAATACCTGATGCCTTTATAATTTCAAAATTACCTTAACTTAATATATAGGAAGTGGACAATGCTGAAAGCCCCCTTCCAACTAGAATGTGCACAAAAGACGTTAGTTTAGATAATCCCCTGCAGAGAGAAACATAATTCTGCAGTGGTCATTTGAATCCAATACTAGAGTGACATAGCAGAGCAAAAAAAAAAAAAAAAAATTATGGGACTCTTTCCTCGTGAAAATTTCAAATCAAGTTGTGACATAGTCATGAACAAGGTAGCTAGATATGTTTCATCGACACCTCCAAAATATAAATAGAAAGGAAAAACGGCAAAAAGAAGAGAAACAGAAGTACTCCTCCAGAAAGGACTCCACATCCCAGCAATCAAGATCACTAATTAGGAATCCTAATTATTCAAGAGATTGCAGTCTTTGCGAACCCCACTCCATTCTAGTGGAAATAAGTTTTTTGCTGTCCTCAATTGCTAAATAAATTAGATTGGATAGCAGACCACCTTCTAGAAAAGACTCAAGTTGTTGAGATTTATGATTTGCAGAAATTTAAGGGAATGTTTTATATTTCAATTTCAAACAATCAGTTGTATGTTTGTATTTTTTTTCCCGATGTACAACTAAAAAGAAATATAAGTAAAATCAAGATTGAAACTTAGCTGCTCAAGTAGAATCAATACCTGATTTGGGTTGGGGCATCCATTTTTATGTAGTAGATGTGACCAATCTTTCGCCACTATTTTCCCTTCTTCCTTGGCAATTGTTTTGCTAACTGCTTTTCTGGAATGTGTTTGACCAAGCCTTTTGTGGCACTTGCTACTGACAAATGGAAATAATCTTACAAAAGAACCCATAAAAACTTGAGAACACCAGCTTTGGACTAACAATCTTAGAAGAAATCCTTTTATTTTTTCCATTTTTTATCAGGATTAACAAATTTTTCAAATTTATTTATCCATAAACAATGTAAGAAAGAGGCATAAACAAAATCAAATGGAGGCTTAGAGGGTTGAATGGAACAAGTACCTTATTGTCAAGTGGGATTTGATCTCATCTAAACTTTTGGCTCAGATAATGAAACTTCATCATTGATTTGTATGAAAGAGATGTGAGCAATCTTGCATCTAACTTTTATTCTTTTTTTTGGAATTGTTTCATCAAGGCAAGACATTGACAAAACTGTAGCTTAGAATGGAGACAAGAAATCCCATCTTCTGGCATCTACTTTAGTCTGGGGCAGTCTGAGATAGACAATAGTTGAAGAGAGGTAAGGAGTTGAAGGCCCTTCTTGTCTAGGATCTCAGATTTTGAAATTCCTTTATAGGAAGAGTGCTAAGACTTGTGGAAGTCCTCCTTAGGAAAGCACTTCTCTTCCCTGCAATCAGGACAAGACAATAATAATTGATTAAGAGAGTGCAGTCTTTGCAAACCCCACTGCTTCCTTTTGGCAATGAGTTTCTCAGAAGCATCAATGGCAAGACAATTCATATTGGTTGGCAGACCTTCTGGAAAAGACTCAACTTGTTGATAGTTTGCGATATCCAAAATTTAAAGAGATGGGAGGAGCGTATCCATGTTTTCAAGAAGTGACTTGAGACGAAGGCAATCATGAACTTTTAACAGTGTAAGGTTGGGGGCTAGGAATCCCCCAGTATGAGAATCTGCAAAATTAAGGCATTCCTTGATTTCCAAAGCTAGGATAACAAGTTCATGTCCCTCCCAAACTGAAAGAGACTTGATGTTGCCACACGCTGATTTTGAGACTACAAAACTTTGGAAAGATATCCAAACCAAATGATAACAGAGAATTATATCGATCGGATGTGACAAAAGACTCAAGGGAAGAGTGACATGGGCATGATGGAAATATTAATTCCCTACATTTAAAGATACCTTTGAAGATTGTTTAGTGTAGTCAGTGAATGTCAACCTAGGCAATATAGGGCCAGCAGCTGGATTTCCCTCTCTCTGCGCCTCTGGACCCTTGTCTTAGCATAGTTAAAGTCAATGTTCTTGATGGTAAGAAGGGAGATGTGTAGATCCTACTGGTGTGGACAAAAAGGACAGAAGGAGCAGTGACATGCTGAGCCTTTGGAGGTCTGGAGTTAGGAAGACAATCTGCACCCACAGAGAGGTAATAACCAAAAGCAGACCTATCCTCTGGAGAGGCTTAAAGCAAATTCCAAAATGTAAAGAGAGGTAGTCTTAGCCAGCCAATCTGCACCCACAGGTAGTTTGTAGCATCAGATGATGTAACTTGAATTAAACTAGGGAACATATATGAGATATACAAAATATCCTTCTCAGTGTGGTAATATATATCCTTTATGAAAAAATGATAAACAGAAAGCATCATGAAAAAATGAAAACTAGAGATATATGTATCCATTACGTAGGCTCAAAGAAATAAAATTCTAAAAGATTGAGCTACCAATCTAAACCCCACCATAAAAATTAAAAAGCTCCCTTTCACTTTCTTAAATGCTTCAACTTTTCCTTGTTATGAATTTACTCCAAATGATGAATATCTACTTTCAAACGTCATAAAAATCAACAAAATGGAATTATGTTTGATAAGGACTGAAGAATTCTTATTTTTAGCAACAAAGGATGTGTTTAAAAATTCTGTGTTTTGAAAATTTGCAGGATCCATACAGCATGGATTTTTATTGTTTGTGATTATAGAACATTTAATTAGGCAAGAAATCATTCAATACATTAACCATTTATGGAGCGTACATAATCACGTGATTAGTTAAGCCAGTACATATTATTTCCATGAGCTACCAACAAATGGAGAATCATTCAACATCATGGGACATCCCAAATTGGACTGTAATGAACCCAAAAGCCAGTGAAATAGAATCCTTAGTAAAGAAAATATATTGGCACAACAAATCATTGAAAATATAAGTATGCAACTAGGAATATATTCAAAATTTTCTGTAATGAATGAAAATTTTTTGGTATAGGTGAAGTCTTTTAATGTTTTGGGTCAAAGCCAACGTTTACAATGAGGTGGGGTAGGGGGAAATAGATATAGACTCCTTAGTCACAAGTGTATTCTACACTTATCTCATCTAAGAGATTTCATTACTTGAATCTTGAAGGGCAAAAAAAAAAATCCTGAAAACGTTAAACGTTTTCAATTCCAATTTCTTTCATATATGGTAAATTCTGTTGAATTTCACATTTTAAAAAATAATGAATAAAAGGATGGCAATCAAATTCATAGTGAAACACTAACATGCATTGCTCAATCAAAACATTGCCTCCCACAAAATAGTCACTGACACTTGCCATTCTCAAATTTCTTTTATCAATCCTGCCCTCCTTTCCAACAGCCACGGAATTTTCAAGAAACTAAGGTCGTCTGCATATTTCACAGGGGCAAATGTGAGAATTACTCCCTATACCATAAATTTGATTAAATGAATCTGTTTAGACTCCTTAGTCACATGTATTCAACACTAATACCATCAACGAGATTTCATTACTTGAATCTTAAAAAGCAAAAGAAATTCCTAAAACGTTTAACGTTTTCAATTCCAATTTCTTTCATATATGGTAAATCATGTTAAATTTTCCATTTAAAACATTAATGAATAAAAGGATGGAAATCAAAATCACAGTGAAATACTGACCTGCATTGCTCAATCAAAACATTACCTCCCACAAAAAGTCATTGGCACTTTCCATTCTCAAATTTTTTTTTTTATCAATTCGGCTCTACTTTCTAATAGCCACGGAGTTTCCAAAAACTAAGGTCGTCTGCATATATCACAGGGTAAATGTGAGAATTACTCCCTATACTATAAATTTGATTAAATGAATTTGTTTATACTCCTTAGTCACTTGCATTCAACACTGATCTCAACTAAGCAATTTCATTACTTTTATCTTGAAAAAAAAAAAAATCCTAAAAACATTTAACATTTTCAATTCCAATTTCTTTCATATATGGTAAATTCTATTTAATTTCCCATTTAAAGCAATAATGAATAAAAGTATGGCAATTAGAATCACAATGAAACCCTGACCTGCATTGCTCAATCAAAACATTGCCTCCCACAAATAGTCATTGGCACTTTCCATTCTCAATTTTATTATCAATTCTGCCCTACTTTCCAACAGTCACGGAGTTTCCAAGAAACTAAGGTCGTCTGCATATTTCATAGAACAAATGTGAGAATTACTCTCTATACTATAAATTTAATTAAATGAATCTGTTTAGACTCCTTAGTCACATGTGTATTCAACATTGAATCCAATACTAGAGTGACATAGCAGAAATCAAAAAAATTCATGGGACTCTTTCCTCGTAAAAATTTCAAATCAAGTTGTGACATAGTTGAGAACAAGGTAGCTAGATATGTTTCGTCTGCACCTCCAAAAGAAAAATAGGAAGGCAAAATGGCAAAAACAAGAGAAAAAGAAATACTCATCCAGAAAGGACTTCTCATCCCAGCAATCAAGATCACTATTTAGAAAATCCTAATTATTTATGAGACTGCAATCATTGCAAACCCCACTCCATTCTAGTGGAAAAAAGTTTTTTGCTGTCGTCAATTGCTAAAGAAATTAGATTGGATGGCAGACCACCTTCTGGAAAAGACTAAGCTCTGGACATTTTATGATTTTCAAAATTTCAAGAGTGTTTTATATTTTCAATTTCAATTACAAACATTTAGTTGTATGTTTATATATATTTTTTCCGTTGTAAAATATAAGTAAAAACAAGATTTAAACTTAGTTGCTCAAGTAGAATAAACACCTTACTTGGGGCATCCATTTTTTTGCAGTAGATTAGACCAATCTTTTGCCACCATTTTCCCTTCTTACTAGGCAATTTTTTTGTTAACTGCTCTTCTGGCATGTGTTTGACCAAGCCTTTTGTGGCACTTGCTACTGACAAATGGAAATAATTTTACAAAAGAACCCACAAAAACTTGAGAACTCCAGCTTTGGACTAACAATCTTAGAAGAAATCCTTTTATTTTTCCGTCTTTTTATCAAATTTTAACAAAATTTTCAAATTTATTTATCCATAAACAAAGTTAAAAAGAAGCATAAATAAAATCAAATGGAGGCTTAGAGGGTTGAGTGGAACAAGTACCTTATTGTGAAGTGGGATTTGATCTCGTCTACACTTTTGGCTCAGATAATGAGACTTCATCATTAAATTGTATAATAGAGATGTGAGAAATTCTGCGCTACACATTTATTCTTTTTTTTTTTTTTTTTGGTGCTGTTTTGTCAAGGCAAGAAATTAACGAAACTGTAGCTTAGAATGGAAACAAGAAATCCCACCTTCTGGCTTATGCTTTAGTCTAAGGCGTCTAAGACAAACATTAGATTTTTTGATAAATACTGAGATAGACAATAGTTGAATAGAGGTAATGAGTTGAAGGCCCTACTTGTCTAGGGATCTCAGATTTTGAAATTCCTTTATAGAAAGAGTGCTAAAACTTGTGGAAGTCCTCCTCAGGAATGCACTTCTCTTCCCTGCAATCATGACAAGACAATAATAAATACTTTTTTAAAATTTATCGGAAGACAATTATAATTGATTAAGAGAGTGCAGTCTTTACAAACCCCACTGCTTCCTATTGGCAATGAGTTTCTCAGACGCATCGATGGCAAGACAACTCATATTGGTTGGCAGACCTCCTTCTGGAGAAGACTCAACATGTTAGCAGTTTGCGATATCCAATATTTGAAGAGATGGGAGGAGTGTATCCATGTTTTCAAGAAGTGACTTGAGATGAAGGCAATCATGGACTTTTAACAGTGGCAGGTTGGGGGCTGGCAATCCCCCACTGGGAGAATCTGCAAAATTAAGGCACTCCTTGATTTCCAAAGCTAGGATAACAAGTTCATGTCCCTCCCAAACTGAAAGAGATTTGATGTTGCCACACATGTTGATTTTGAGACTACAAAACTTTGGAAAGATATCCAAACCAAATGATAACAAAGAATTATATCTATCAGATATGACAAAAGACTGAAGGGAAGAGTGACATGGGCATGTAGGAAATTTTAATTCCCTACATTTAAAGATACCTTTGAAGATTTTTTAGTGTTGTCAGTGAGGTTCCACCTGAGCAATATTGAGCTAGCAGCTGGATTTCCCGCTCTCTGTGCCTCTGGACCCTTGTCTTGTTAAATTTTATGTTCTTGATGGTATGAAGGGAGTTGGGCAGATCCTACTGGTGTGGACAAAAAGGACAGAAGGAGCAATGACATGCTGAGCCTTTTGAGCTGTCTGGAGTTAGGAAGACAATTTGCACCCACAGAGAGGTAATAACCAAAAGCGGACCTATCCTCTAGAGAGGCTTCATGTCAATTCCAAAATGTAAAAGAGAGGTAGTCTTAGCCAGTCAATCTACACCCACAGGTATTTTGTGGCATCAGACGATGTAACATGAATTAAACTAGGGAACATAAGATATACAAAATATCCTTCTCTATGTGGTAGTATATATACTTTATGTTTTGATAAACAAAAAGCATTATGAAAAAAATGAAAACTAGAGATATATATATCCTTTATGCAGGTCAGTGTTTAACTTTTCCATTTTCACTTTGAAAGCATTTGTTTAACAAAGAACAGGTAACTGAGCATGAATCCTGTCATACTTTTGGCAGCTTCTTCACAGAAATCAAGATAGAAATGTTCTTCTCAATTCACCATCGATGGACAACTTCATGAGCCCAACATTGTATCAGACAAAGAATTAACAAGAGTCAAAGAAATCGTTTATTATTAGTAGTATTTTTTTCAATCATATATAATTAATTGACAATTTATAGAAAAAAAATTAAATGTCAATAAATAAAATTAAAAAGAATGTAAGTAAAATCAAGAGCAGGTCAAGTAAAACAAATACCTGATTGGCTTTATTTAATGTGTTGGGCTCAAGGATTTCTATGAAGGGGTGCAAGCAATGTTGCGCCACTCTTTTCCCTTCTTCCTTTGCAACCGTTTCGTCAACAAAGGACATTCCAAGATCTGTATGTGAGAGACGGAGACAGGCAGCCCCTCTTCTGGCATGTGCTTGAGCTACTAATCTAAACCCCACCTTAAAAATTAAAAAGCTCCCTTTCACTTTCTGAAATGCTTCAACTTTTCCTTGTGATGAATTTACTCCAAATGATGAATATCTACTTTCAAACGTCATAAAATCAACAAAAAGGAATTATGTTTGATGACTGAAAGAAATCTTATTTTTAGGAACAAAGGATGTGTTTAAAAATTCTGCGTTTTGAAAATTTGCAAGATCCATTCAGCATGGATTCTTATTGGTTGCGATTATAGAACATTTAATTAGGCAAGAAAATCATTCAGTACATTATCTATTTATAGAGCGAACATAATCGCATGTGATTAGTTAAGCCATTACATATTATTTCCATGAGCTACCAACAAATGGAGAATCATTCAACATCATGGGACATTACTGTTGAAATGTAATGAAGCCAAAAGCCGGTGAAATAAAATCCTTAGTAAAGAAAATATATAGGCACATCAAATCATTGAAAATATAAGTATGCAACTAGGAATATATTCAAAATTTTATGTAATGAATGAAAATGCTTTGGTAAAGGTGAAATCTTTTCAAGTTTTAGGTCAAAGCCAATGTTTTCAGTTCCGATTTCTTTCACATATGGTAAATTCTATTTAATTTCTCATTTAAAACAATAATGAATAAAAGGATGGCAATCAGAATCACATCAAAACACTGACCTGTATTGCTTAATCAAAACTTTGCCTCCCACAAATAGTCATTGGCGCTTTCTATTCTCAAAATTTTTATCAATTTTGCCCTACTTCCAATAGCCACAGAGTTTTCAAGAAATTAAGGTCTTCTGCATATATCACAGGGCAAATGTGAGAACTCCCTATACTATAAATTTGATTAAATGAATCTGTTTAGACTCCTTAGTCACGTGTATTCAACACTGATTTCATCTAAGAGATTTCATTACTTGAATCTTGAAAAACGAATAAAAATCCTGAAAAATGTTTAACGTTTTCATTTCCAATTTCTTCCATATATGGTAAATTCTGTTTAATTTCCCATTTAAAACAATATTAAATAAAAGGATGGCAATCAAAATCACAGTGAAACACTGACCTGCATTACTCAATCAAAATATTGCCTCCCACAAATCGTCATTGGCGCTTTCCGTTCTCAATTTTTTTTTTAATCAATTCTGCCCTACTTTTCAACAGCCACGGAGTTTCCTAGAAATTAAGGTCGTCTGCATAATTCACGGGGCAAATGTGAGAATTAATCCCTACACTATAAATTTGATTAAATAAATCTGTTTGTCATCAAGACCCCCCTTTGGCCTTGTGATTTTTTTTTTTTTTTTTTTTTTTTTTGTTGTGTGAAGAAAATTTCATTTTAAAACTAGAGAATATCTGCATCCCCAAATTGTGAGCCATGGGGAGTGGGTCTTTTTTCAAATTGCTACTTTTAAAGAAAATTGTTATTTCGTACTACAGATTTTCACAGCAACAACACTTTTCACAGATTTTACCAAACCCTCAATTAAGTTTTTAAAAATCATGCTTTCAAAACCAAATGGACACCAATCATGAAGGATTTGGGTAAAAGAAAAATCTTACCAAGTGGTGAAATTAACCTTGCATACAGGGGATCTACATCAGTCAAATAAACATCATTTAACAAATGTTCAAGCAATTTTTCTTATTTTCTAATTAAGCAAATCATTAAATCATATGGGTACTTAACTGGCAGCTGTGCATGAATTTTGAGTTGCGCACTTTTCAATTTTCACTTTGAAAGCATTGGTTTAACAAAGAACAGGTAACTGAGCATGAATCCTGTCATACTTTTGGCGGCTTCTTCACAGAAATCACGAGAGAAATGTTCTTATCGATTCACCATCGATGGACAACTTCATGAGCCCAACTTTGTGAAAAAGCGAATTAGATGAAGAATTAACAAGCGTCAAAGAAATCGTTTATTATTACTAGTATTTTTTTCAATCACATATAATTAATTGACAATTTATAGAAAAAAAATTTAAATGTCAATAAATAAAATTAAAAAGAATGCAAGTAAAATCAAGAGCGGGTCAAGTAAAACAAATACCTGATTGGCTTTATTTGATGTGTTGAGCTCACGGATTTCTATGAAGGGGGTGCGAGCAATGTTGCGCCACTCTTTTCCCTTCTTCCTTTGCAACCGTTTCGTCAACAAAGGACATTCCAAGATCTCTATGTGAGTGACGGAGACAGGCAGCCCCTCTTCTGGCATGTGCTTGAGCTTAGGGCAGCCTCCGATCCTCAAATTTTGAAGAGAGGTAAGGTGTTGAAACCCCTTGTTGTCCAACGTTCTCAAATTTCCAAATCCACTGATGCCAAGATGCGTAACAGTTGTGGGCAGTAAATACTCCTCCGGAAAGGACTCCACATCCCAGCAATAAGGATCATCACAATTTACGAATACTAATACTTTAAGAGACTGCAGTCTTTGCAAGCCCCACTCCATTCTATTGCAAATTAGTTTTTTGCAGTCGCTGATTGTTAAAGAAATTAGACTGGATGGCAGACCACCTTCCGGAAAAGACTCAATTTGTGGACAATTAATGATATACAAAAATTGAAGAGACGGGAGAAACGTGTGCATGTTTTCTAGGAGTGAATTGAGAAGAGAGCAATTACTGACTTGTAATTCTGAGAGATTGGGGGCCGACAATCCTCCACTGGGAAAAGCTACAAAATTAGGGCAATCATCGATTTTCAACCGTAGGAGATCAGTTAGGTGATGTCCCTCCGAAACTGAGAGGGACTCCATGTTGCTACACCTTTCGATTTCGAGAGAACGAAGCTTCGGGAAGATGTCTAAAAGAAATGACTTTAGAGAATTACAGCTATCTTCTATCGTCAGTTGCTCAAGGGAAAAGTAGCAGGGGTACATCGGGAATTCTACTTCCTTACAATTACTGATACAAAGACGTTTTAGTGTAGTGGGACTGGATAGACCACCACGAGGAAGAGACTTGAGCACAGGAAAATTATAGATAAATAACTCTTCAACACAGTGGTAGTGCAATTCTTTCAACAGCGCATCATTACAATTTCTTAACTGTAATTTACGAATAGAAGGAGCAGTTGGAAGAGAAGTCTCAAGCTGTTCACATTTCTTAATCTCAAGTTTGGTTAAAGAAGGAAGGTGCTTGGGCAAGCTTCCACTTAGTTTTGGACATTCTTCAAGATAAAGCTCTTGGAGACTCAGAAAAGCTCCTCCTTCATCTTCGCCTTCTCCGTGATAAGGAGACCATTTCTCCCACTTCGACATTGCCTCAAATCTCAATATTTTCAGTGATTGAAATGGCGTAATAGTGTAAGAACCACTACCATAAAAGTCAGCATCCACGGTAACAACTTCATCAAACCCAAAAACGAAGAGGTCTTGAAGATAGGGGAGTTGTCCAAGTGATGGCAAACTACAGCAATTTCTACAAGAGTTTAGATGAACAACTGTTATATTTGAAAATGAACTATCTCCAACCCAATTTGGAAAGTTTGGGTCATTGTAATTCTTGATAACAAGCTTTGTTAAGCTCGTATGAGGCTGCAGATTGTTGAGTACGTCTCTTTCACTTTGAGAAATAATGCCATTGGCAGCATCCCACTCCAATGTTAGCTCCTTAAGGTGCTCCTTATCCTTCAACTTTGCTTCCAAAGCATTAGTTGAGTTTATCACATTCTGGAGATTCGATATCACAATGACTCCCCGAAGATTTGAAAGTTTTCCTAACTCTTCAATTCGGAATCCAATGTCCTTGCCAACAACAAATTTGGTCAAAGTTTGAAGACATTGTAACCGACCCATATGTATTGGCATATTTTTAATGCTAGTTCCACTAATATAAAGATGACGCAAATTAATGAGATTTCTCATATTTTTGGGCAACATAGCTAGAAATCCACATCTTGATAAATTCAACGTTTGTAAGTTATGCAACATACATATAGATTTAGGCAATCTCTCAATCTTAGTATAAGAGACGTCTAAATAGCGCAGATGTTTGAAATCTCCAATTGACTCTGGCAACTCTATATTACAATAATATGAAAGGGAGAGCACACGTAAGAATCTTAGTTTCAATAATAGATCATGTGGTACCTTCTTTGTTAAGTAGAACTCCTCGTCCTCGTCCTCATCCTCTTCTTCCATTTCTAACGAAATGAAGGTGCGTAAATTTTTAGCTTCGCACAAAGCATTAAACTTCTCTGGGGTGTCATATTTGGTTCTTAAGTAGGAAAAATGACGAGTTTTATCTATAATGTTGTTTGTTTTATCCCCTTCCAATCTGAAACAAAATTTGCCAGATACAGATTTAGCTAAATCATGGACTAGGTCATGCATTAGAAAACGCAATTTGCTTCCATTTGATCGTTGTAAAAGTGACCTCGATACTAAATCAAGGAAGTACTCAGCACCTATAACTTCCATTTCTTCATTCTTGTTGTGTTGTTGCATGAATCCCTCTCCCATCCACAACTGAACAAGTTCTTCCTTTTTGAATAGATAACCCTTTGCGAAGATCGAACAATATGCAAAACATCGCTTTAAATGTGAGGGTAGGTAATGGTAACTTATTCTTAAAGCTGGAAGAATATTACCCCCATTGTTAGGCAGACTCCAAATTTCACTTTTCAAAATTTTATTCCATTCCTCTACATCTAATTTAGAGTACAATAGACAACCGAGTGCTTTTGCTGCCAATGGCAGACCGTCACACTTCTTAATGATTTCTTCACCAATTCTTTTTAATTCAGGATATGCATTAGATTTTCCATTTTCAAAGGCATGATTTGCAAATAATAGCCAACAATCTTCTTCTGATAATTTATTAAGATTAAAAATTTGAATAGGGCGCATGATCAATGCAACACTTTCGTTGCGTGTTGTCACAATAATTCTACTTCCCGATGTTCCATATTTAAAGGGAATACTCAAGAGAGCCCAATCATCATAATTTTCATTCCATACATCATCAAGAATCAGTAAACATTTCTTTCCCATCAAATAATTCTTCAATTCAGTTTGGATCTTATTGAAGTCAGTGTGATCATGTTTTTGTGGACTGACAACCTCAAGAATTTTTTTAGTTATCTTAGGAACGTCAAATTCTTCTGAAACACAAACCCATGCTTTAAGGCTGAAATGTTCTATGATTTTTTGGTTGTTGTAGATTTTCCGAGCAAGGGTTGTCTTTCCAACCCCACCCATGCCCACAATGGGAATCACACCAGCTGAGTGGTTGTTGCTTGCTACATCGTTTGAGAGCAGCAAGTTGACTATTGCCTTTTCATCATCATCCCTACCGTAAATTATAGTCTCTGGATCTACCAGAGAAGTTGTGGGCACTCTTTGGGAAGATCTCCCCTCAACACCTACTTTCAGACCTATATCATCTATTTGTGAAGCTAGATTTTCCAGCTTATCTACGACTTCTTGTATCTTTGATTCTAGTTTTCTCCCAAACTGATCAAATGAAGTACAGATGAAGTTACGTACCTTACTCGTAGAGGTACCAAAATCAGCTTCCACCTGGCGCCGCAAAGCTTCAGTAGCGATCTCATCCAAAAGGTCCTCTGCGTGATAGACAGCATCCTTAAGCTCATCAAGCCATTCTTTGACAATTGTGTCTGTGATTTCCCTTTCCTCTGCGTCATTGAGCACTTTGTTGAGGGTAAGACACCGTGTCTTCAGCTTTGCTAGTAGAGTAGCAGGGACTTTTCTTCCCCGGATGAACTTCACGACCTCCTGAGATGCCAAGTCAAGTAACAGTTTAAGGGTTTCAGACAGTAATGCTTCTCCTACTATGGTAGCCATGTTTTTCTTTTTTGCAATGGAAAGAAATTGACAAAGTGAGTAACTCCAGGAAACTAAAAGAGATTGGTTTTTGCCTGTGGTGTGAAAGCCTGTGCAGTTCTTAGTTCTTATAACACATTTAAGTAGATGCAGTTCTAGCCATTAGATTAGGTTCAAGCATTCGTAGTTGCACATGGGACCACCTTACCGCGTGGTTGACTTGACCCCACATTGCCAATAATTCAACAATTTCTTCATTACTTTAACTCTACGAGGAACGCTTTTTGACAAAATGTAATTTTTTGACCCCACATTGTTGAATTAGACATGGGGAATGGGCAGAGTAGCGGCGTGAGTTGCAACTATGTAGTAAGTTAGGCCAGGTTTGAAAGAATAATAGTTACCGCGTGGTTGACTTGACCCCACATTGCCAATAATTCAACAATTTCTTCATTACTTTAACTCTACGAGGAACGCTTTTTGACAAAATGTAATTTTTTGACCCCACATTGTTGAATTAGACATGGGGAATGGGCAGAGTAGCGGCGTGAGTTGCAACTATGTAGTAAGTTAGGCCAGGTTTGAAAGAATAATAGAAAGTAGCATATCGAGTTTTAGAAATTTAAGATCCATATTAAAACTCGAGTCCCAAAGACTCGCTTTGCAAGTGTTTTGCTGAATGAGTTGGACTGAAAATGCCACATAGATCTCGAGTTTTAGAAACTCGAGTTCCTATAGTGGCGTTTTTAAGTCCTATAATGACGTTTTAAAACCCTATAGCGATGTTTCTCTAAAAAAAAAATTTATATGATCACCCCACACTTCAGGGAGCCCTGTAGTGGCGTTTTAAATCCCTATAGTGACGTTTTAAATCCCTATAGCGGCGTTTTCCTGCAAAAAAAAATTTTATAAGTATGATCACCCCGTACCAGGTTCAAGGAGCCCTATAGTAGCGTTTTTAAGCCCTATAGTGACGTTTTAAAGCCCTATAACGGCATTTTTCTGCAATTTATGGAACTCGAGTTTTTAAAACTCGATTTCCACGTGGATTTTTTCCACATCAGACTCATCCGCTTACAAATCGAGACTTAAAAACTCGAGTTTTTTCTTGGAACTCAAGTTTTAGACACTCGAGATGCTACTTTTCAGCATTGTTTTGAAACGTGACAACTAATTAAATTTTTTGATATTTATTGTTATTTGGAAAGGGTGTTATGAAAGACCCAGCCATGCTTTCTTGTTAAACCAAAAAAAAAAAAAAATGCAATGGGTTTCAGAAGTGGGAAGTAAGTAAATTCTTTTCTCCGTTTCTCAACTAAATACAAGGTGTATGCCAACTTTTGGGGGAGAATTTTTTGAATTGGTAATTTCACCATAAATACGTCTTAGGAAAAATGTCAGAGCGGTTGTGATTTTCACTTCTTGAAACTTAAGAGCCCGTTTGATACGTGTATTTAAACAACAGTTTTCAGTTTTTTTAAAAATACGTGTGGGTAAAAAAATGTGTGAAAATACGTGTAATATTGTTTAAAAACTGAAAACATGTGTTTAAGTTTATGTACCAAACGGGCCCTAAAACTCACGTCCTCCTCAAAATATGTTAAAATTTGATTGAATAACATTGGCAATAATAAATTATTCTCGGGTTTTGTGACATATGTTGTAATTGTGCTAAACGGAATCAAGCTGATTATTAAAACTATAAGATCATTTAATTTTCTATCTTATATGGAACCCGAGTTGAGTTTGAGTTAAGATTTATTTAACTCTTTATTTAGTATATGTTTGGATACGAATGAAAAGCAGCGCATTTTGCGTTTGCGTTTCTTTTTTTTTTCTTTATTTTGAGCCATGATTTTTGACTTTTCTATTCGTGCACTGTTCATACCAGCAAAATAAATTGTTCACGGGACCCACAAACCTTACTTTTCAGCAACTTTTTCATTAAAAATTGGTCTCACAACACTATTCACACATTTAAAAATTATTTTGCTACAGTGTTTTCAATTTTTGGTTGAGTGTTGGACATGCAAATGATATTTTGCATTGAGCTTATTAGCTTGCATGTCCGAATGTTCATTCCTTGTGTGAATGATCATTGTGGTCACTATTTATAGTA
The DNA here is from genome assembly GCA_028535165.1 of Quercus tomentella. Lineage (NCBI taxonomy): Eukaryota > Viridiplantae > Streptophyta > Magnoliopsida > Fagales > Fagaceae > Quercus > Quercus tomentella. Next base: position 3,536,080 of record JAPQVY010000133.1, read on the forward strand.
ATTGTTCATTTTTTGTCAAGCCATGCTTTATTGCTTCATTCCTTTTTGCTTGATCGCATTGTGCTTGCTCCATATGCATTTCAAGTTTTCTGCTTACAATGATTGTATTGTGTTGTTTTCAAGAAATACTTGTCCATATGATTCAAGAGCTTCACAGATTCTAGAGTTAGGTGTGAGTGAGTTTTGTTCAACTGTTCTCAATTCACATGTTAAGTCTAGAGTTTGTTTTAGAGGTTTGTCACGGAATAGTCAAAGGGGGAGATTGTAAGGTTGAATTTATTCAATCATTAGTTGACTTTATTCTGTACCAAATTTGCTTGTAGTTCAACATTTAGAAACCCTGTATTTAGGTGGGAATTATGTAAGGGTAGTGTGTGTGAGAGTGTGATGAAAAGCTCAAGAGTGTGCACTCAAGAAGAGCCTCGCAACTGGATCTCACGACTGGTGAGTCGCCAAAGGTGGCACATGTGTGAAGCATGCAGGGGGACTAAAGGGTCACGCCAGCTATTGCACTACAGGACAAAACTTCCAGTCTGGCTAGGCACTTGCAACTCATTCCAGTCGCGAGCTCGAGTCACCAGAACACCCTGTTTGGTTGTAACTGACTCTTCGCATTCGATATACACCCTACTATAAATACCCTTATACCCACAAAATGTAGAGAGCTTCCAGAGAGAATTTTGAGAGAGAAACCCTAAAGAAAAATAAGATTAACTCATCCACAATCTTCATCCTTTGATTCTTCAAATTCCTCTACTCTCACCCTCTCTATTATTACATCCTTGAGAGGTACATTAACCAAATCCTTATCTCACCATACCCATATCTGTGAGAAGGTTATTTGGTGCTTGGGAAACAATTCAGAAGGGACCAATTCATTTTGGTTGATGCAATGGGCCTATTGCGGAATCCGATAAGTTAGAGAAGATAAGGTTCGACGTAACCCTATTGGAGCAAGAAGCTTGGAGGGCTTAGGTGCACTAGGTAGATTAGGCTTGGAGAGTCTTCTGCTATTCATGTATCCCAACTATATTCTCTAGTGGATTATTGATCGCTTAGAGGGCGACGGAGAGATTTTTTGCCGAGGACTTTGATTTCCTCTTCGATAACACATCGCTGTATTGTCTTTGTGTTTGCATCTCTCTTCCCTTAATCTTTGCCTTTTAATTAATGTTGTAGTTGTGATTAATTTCGGTTTAGATTATTTTACCAATTTCATTTTAGCTTATTTTTATATTCCGCACATTTATTGTTTGATTATAAGCTTGTGTTAGTAATTTGTAAATTAGGGGTCTAAATGTTCATAGATGTTTTACACACTATTTGAACATTCAAATTCAACAATGTCTTTATTACTTTAACTCTACGGGGAATACATTTTGGCAAAATGTAATTTTTTGACCCCACATTGTTAATAATGAAACAATGTGAAAGCCCCAACCATGCTTTCTTGGTAAACCAAAAAAGAAAAAGAAAAAAGCAATGGGTTTCAGAAGTGGGAAGGAGGATATAGATTGTTTTGCTCTCTGAATCAATATATGCTTCAATGATTGAGAGTAATTTAAACCAAATCCACATTTTTTTACCGGGGTAAGCTTTAGAGAAAAATTGATGTTAATTGTATTTTTATTCTTCAAAAATCAAAAGCTTGCTTTTAGATAGCTACCTTCCTAGCTATCTTCTTTTGCTTTTGTTTCCGTTTGTGTTTGTTTCACATGGTAAGAGTATCTCCAGTAGCCTCTCCAAATTTTTGCCTAATTTTTGCCTGTTTGGAGAATGAACAATGACATTTAAATATTATTTCATCATTTATTGTTTATTCTTTTTTTAATCATCATTTTTTTTTTAACAACTATATTTTTCAATAAGAATTGCTATGTTCACAACATTTTACGCAATACTTTCACAACAAAATTTATGTGGAAAGTTATTACTAGTTCTAATTTGAACCCACCACTGAAATTATTTTTTTACTCGCCAATATTAACTAATAAAAATCTGTTACTTAAAATTTATTGAGAAAATATTGTAAAAATATTGTGGTAGTATTTTTCAATTAGGATTTTTTATTTTTCCCTTATCTCTTTTTTTCCTCCACACGTTTCTTTTCTTTTCTTTTTTCCTCTTTTTTTCTCCTCCACACATTTCCCTTATCTCTATCTTCTCTAGCACTTTCTCTGGAGCACCTTTCTTTTTTTCTTTTCTTTTCTTCTCTAGCAGCGGCTGGAGCACTTTTCTTTTTCTTTTTTTCTTTTCGTCTCTAGCAGCACTTCGGCTCGAGCTCTCTCTCACACATGAAGATCGTCCGCTTGTCCTTCTCCCACCACCGCATATCCTCCTCCCCACAGAGGCTTAGATGGGTCAGCTTTGTTTTTTTTTTTTTTTTTGTTCTAATTTGATTAGTTTTAAAATTGTGATTTGAGTTTGTATTTTGATTGAGACTGAGTTTAGAGATGTTTGAGAGAAAAGATCAAGAATAGTTCTGTTGTTACCGTTGTGATTATTGAGTGAAAATTAAAAATTTTAATCGGTTGTGATTATTGAGATTGAATTAATTCTTTTGCTCATGAATAGGTCTCTCTCTTTTCTTTTTCTTTTTTTCTGATTTAATTTGGTTTATGAGAAAAATTGTTTTCATGTTTGGATTGTATTCTGCGTTTTGTAGCCGTTGAGATAAAGAAGAGAGAAAGAGAGTGAGGAAGAAAGAGAAAGGGAGGAAAGAGAAAAAAATATTTTTTTAATTCAACCGGTATTAGTTTAATGAGAAATAATCTTTGCAAAAGCTACAGTGATTGCTACAGTGCTCTCCAGGCCTGGAGAGCTACTGTAGCAAATCTAAAAAAAAAATGGAAATGCCGAGGCTGTTGGACTTCATTTTGGGCGTGAATAGTGGCTTTTTTCTCCAAAATTTAGAGATGCCTAGCCCTGTTGGAGATGCTCTAACTCAAAATCCTGAGCAAGACAATCCAATAATGCTATAGGTCCTTTCTTTTCTTTTCTTTCCTCTTTTTTTGTGTGGATAATCTGCTATAGGTCATAAAATAACAAAATGAAATTTTTGTAAATGTATCACAAATGGATCACAAATAAGATGAGAGGAGAGAACAAAAATAAAAAATAAAAAAGGTCAAGACTCCATGGTTTTAAAAACCAAACTGGCCAATTTGACTGGAAATCGGGCATCAATTCGGTCCGATTATACCTAAAAACCAAAAATTACATAAAAAGTAGAGATAATCGAAAAATCGGTTGTTTAATAGGAAAAACCAAAAACCAGTACAATTGGACCAGTTTTAGAACAGTTCAATTAAATGTAAAAAAGGCTGTGTTTTTTCACAAAAAAAAAAAATCAAATATAAAAAATAAAGAGTGTTTGAGAGATGGAGAAGAAGAAGCAAATTCTGAATTTAAGAGAGAATAAATAGAAGACTTAAAGAAGTGGGGACTGGACTCGTTGGGATTTTTTTGCCATTTAACATGATTTTGCTAACAATTTTGTTAGTTGACAAGTTTTTGAAACTAGATTGTAAAGTTGCATCTAAAGTCTCTATGACTTGAGTTCCAAGCTCTGGAACAGCTGACATGTTATTTTCAATCCACGTTATATTTTTTATTCACTCCTCTTTGCACTAAATTGGCTGTCGAAGGTACCTAAAGAAGTTATGGATGATGGTTCTCCTGCATGGAATATAGGGAGAATTTTCTACACAAATGCCCAAAGGAAGTTGTGGACGCATATGCAACTCAATTTGCAAAGGACATAGAGTCATTCCTTTTTGCTAGAGCACAAGAGCTTGTCTTTAGAGGGCTACTAGCAGTTATCTTACCTGTTGCCCCTGATGTCATGAGCAACTCAGACACATTTACTGGTACAGAATTGGACCTTCTGGGCTATTGCCTAATGGATATGGCCAAAATGGTGAGTAAAAGATTTTTCAATTCTTCCTCCTTGACCCTTGTTGGGGAAAATCTGGATAAACTAGGTGTGACTTTCAATAAGTTGAAATAGAAATGAAAAAAATTATATATCAGGATTTATTACAACCATTCATCTTAAACTTCAAAATTCTACAATCAACAACTTAATTTGAAATTAATTTGTAGTGTATACCTTGCCATCCAAATTATAAATTATTGAATACTTATCCATCCTAAATTATGAGGACATTTGCAATCTATACTCTAAAATACAAAATTCAACAAACCCACTCAGGTTTGGTGATTTTCTGCCCATATATGATAACTAATGTGGACGATTTAAGGACTATGCAAATTAATGTTGAACTAGAGAGTTTATTTAACATTCTATACTTTAGGGTGGTTGCAAATGTCACAATGTTTAATTTGAATAATCACGAATTAATCTTGAACTAGAGGTGCAATCTTTTACCAACTATAAGGTTGGATAGGTCATTTGTGAAAAATCGCATATATAAACAAGAAAATACCTAAAATTAAACGTATCATTTTAGACCTAAAATTATGTCACCTTGATAGTGAAATATTGCTTCATGACAAAGTCACTCTTTCCATAAAGCATAGACCATTGTTTTTGATTGCAGGGATTACTTAGTGAAGCAAAAGTGGATGCATTTAATACTCCTGTTTATTTCACCATGCCTAAAGAATTGAAGGCATTGATTGGAAGAAGTGGGAATTTCAGCTTTGAGAAAATGGAAAAATTGAATACCCAGAAAAAGCATCTTTTCTTGCAAACGCCCTCAATGCGTTCTTTGTTCTTGAGAGCCCTATTAGAAGGATTACTTGAAAGACAGTTTGGAAATGATATGATGGATGAGTTATTTGATCGTTACTCTGAAAAAATTACATGGTCCTCCTATTTCTTAATTCCAGAAACTGATAAAACAATTGAATTGTTTGTCATTTTGAAACCTAAAAATTAGATTTCAGTAGTATTAATTCGGACAAAAAAAAAATCTTATCACATACAATGAAAAAGAGAATATTATGTATAAGCAATTATCTTAATTCATGCATCTATATAATCATTTTGAGAATCTCATTGTTTTATTTTCCATGAATCTATGAATGCCCCTAGGTCGATCTGATGGTTTCCACTTTTCATGCTAAATTTATTTTAAATGTTCTTTTCCCAAGGAACTATTCCCATAAAGTTAAATCGCACTCGTATAGTAATTTCAACCCAAAAAAAAAAAAAAAAAAAAATCATACTTTTATACCACACTTTTTATAAACCGATTCCGAAAAAAATTAGCAAATTGAATAAATAAAATTTAATTGATATTCTATCCCAAAAAAAAATATTAAAATTGATATTTATATATTAAAAAATCTACTAAAATTTATCACATTAGACCTCAAAATATAATGTGCCTACCAACCTTTTTTTCATTTGTTCCAACAACACTCTTTTTAAATTTCTTCCTCCTCTAGGTTTTTTATTTAAGGGTTCCCCTTCTAACATATTAACTTCTCAAACTTACAAATACATTTTGGATAGATTCACATGTCGAAAAATGATATGAAATTGTTGTGTGTGACATTACTTAAAAAAATAATAATGAATAAAGAAAGAGTCTACCACCTTAAATCAATCGGTATTTATTATTTTACATACTAATTTGGATGGCAGGTTGGAAATTATAAATTGATTTATAATTAGGGTGTTGATCATAAATTTTGAAGTCTCATATGAATTCTCATATGAATGATTGTAATTAACCCTTTTTCTATTTCTTATTTCAAATTAGTTATATCCCTTGGTTAGAATTTCTAACCGAAGGGTTAATTACAATCATTTACAACTTTTTGCACCCTAAATAATAGAATTTTAGACCAACTCTATATAGATATAACATTTTTCCCAATAAAATCTCCAAACATTTTTCACAAGTTTTTCATTATATATATATATATATATATATATAATCAATCAGTAATGCTCCTCCTACTAGGGTCGCAGCCATGTTTTTCTCTTTTATTTCAATTGAAAGAAATTGACAAAGTGAGTAACTCCAGGAAACTAATTAGAGATTGGTTTTTGTTTGTTGTTTGAAAGCCTGTGCAGTTTTTAGTTCTTAAGTAGATGCAGTTCTAGTGGTTAGATTAGGTTCATGAACCCATGTGCAACCATAATACATGAACCTAATCTATTAAAAAATAGATTAGGTAACCTAATCTTTTTTTTAATAGCTTTGGGTGTTGCACTAATCTATTAAAAAATAAATTAGGTAACCTAATCTATTTTTTAATAGATTAGGTTCGTGTATTCGAAGTTGCACATGGGACAACCTTACTGCCCGGTTGACCTGACCCCACACTGCTAAGAATTTAACAGTCTTTATCACTTTTTTTTTTTTTTTTGAGGAACACAGTCTTTATCACTTTAACTCTACGGGGAATGCTTTTTGACCAAATGTAAAATGTGATTATATGGAATATAATTGTGTTTGATTTGAAGAAATGTAAAATGCATTTGAGGAAGTGTAAGATGTACTTTTTAAACAATAGGTTGCAGACGGAAATGCTTCACCCACAAAAGGCCCAGCCATGCTTTCTTGTTAAACCAAAAATAGACAATAGGTTTTAGAAGAGAGGAGGAGATCAGGAGAATATAGATTATTTTGCGCTCCGAATCAATGCTTCAATGATTGAGCTGAAAACTGAAAACTGAAACTGAAAATTGAAAAATACTGTAACAAAATAATTTTTAAATGTGTGAATAGTACCGTGGGACCCATTTTTAATGAAAAAGTTGCTGAAAAGTGAAATTTGTGGGTCCGTGAACAGTACACAATGTGCTCTGATTGGTTAAAAAAAGTTTGAAAAGTCAAAATTTGCGGTTACTGTTCATTGAACAGTACATGAACAGTAACTGCAAGTCTGGAAAACGCGTGAAAAAAAAAAAAAAAAGGGGGGAAAAACTCAAACGCGCTGATTTTCAGCGCAATCCAAACGCAGCTTTAAACTAAGTGTTTGTTTGGATAGCGCGTTTCACGTCTGCGTGCGTGTTTTCCTTTTTTTTTTCTTTTTTCTTTTTTTTTTTATTTCTCTTCAGCCGCATGTTTTGACTTTTCTTCTGTGAACAGTGCACATGTGCACTGTTCATGAGTCCTACAAATTTTATTTTTCAGCAATTTTTTTACTAAAAATGGGTCCTACACACATTTAAAAATTATTTTGCTATAGTGTTTTCAGTTTTCAGTTTCAGCAAAATAAGTTCTATCCAAACATACCCTAAATCCACATTTTTTTTACTAGAAATGTTAGTGTCACAAATCATAATTGTTTATATAACTTGTCACATGATGAGTTGTAAACAATAAAAATAAAATAATGATTTTACATGGATACACATTTTTACTACTCACAACTCGCTATTTAAGCAAGTTATAGCAAAAATGGTAAATTATTTTCTGACACCAGTATTTCACTTTCTTTTTTTTCTATCTTTTTTTTATCGGTGAAAGATTTAGAGAAAATTGATGTTAATTGTATTTTTATCCTTCAAAATCAAAAGTTTGCTTTTAGATAGCACTAAGAGATTCGCATGCCTCTGGCTAGTAGTAGGCATCATTGCCAACAACTTTAGGCCCCACGGTTGTATTAATTGTATTTTCTTATTCAAAAGTTTGCATCTTTTTCAATTCTTTATTTTTTGGATTTAGTCTGGCACCAAGCAAAGATTTTCTTTATAAAATATTTTGTTTTTTTCTTTATAAGATCTTGGCCTCATCAGATTAGGTTCATGTATACATAGTTGCACATGGTACCTCCTTAGAGCATTTGCAGCAGTGAAGGTATAATGCTATAATGCCATATTTTAGCTCCTCAAACCCCAAAATCATACTCACAGCAGTGGAGCTAAATCTATAATTTTTAGCTCCATTGCTACAGTGCATATCTATCTATAGATGTGCACTGTTCATGAGAGCTAAAAAAAAATATTATTTTATTGAATTTCTCTCTCCTCTTCCATTAAAAAAATATTTTCTCTTTCTTTCTTTTTCACTCTCTTTCCGGCTTCTCTTCTTTCTTCCTCTTTCCTTCTCATTTTTTTTTCTCCCTCATCTACTCTCTGCTGCCCGTGCCTCTCTACACAAACACAAGCCCCTGCCCAACGCCGACCGAAGCCCCTGCCCAGCGCCGACCACTCTTTGCGTTCTCCACAACTCCACCCCCTCTCTCTTTGCTATCTCATGCCCAGCGCCGACGTGGGTCTCTATCTTGCATTTTCTCTCTCTAGATCTCCACCTCAAAGGCCGAACCTCCGAGCTCCACCCTCTCTCTGCTATCTCATGCCCAGCGCTGATGTGGGTTTGTGTTTGTGTTTTCCGATCTGTTGTGGGCAGTGGGCTTGTGTTTGTGTTTGTGGCAATGGGCTTATGTTTTCCGATGTGGCTGTTGTGGGGGCGGCGGTGAAGATAGAGTGAAAGACAACGAAAGACAAAGCTGAAGTAGAAAAATAAAAATGCAAGTGAAGATAGAGTGAAGATAAAGAAGAGTACGTGTGTGGAGGAGAAAAACAAAGAGTTAAAAAGAAAAAAGAAACGTGTATTTGGATGAAGATAATGGGAAAAATAAAATAAAGAATAATAAGAAATTAAAATTAAGAAATGTTACCACAATAGTTTTGCAATAAATTTTAAGTGATAGGTTATTACTATATTGGTGAGAAAAAAATAATTTTTTTGATGGTGGTGGTTGCGGTGGTGGTGGCGGTTGCGGTGGCGATGGTGGTAGTGACAGTGGTGGTGGTAGTGGTTGTGATTGTTGTTTATTATAGAGAATATATTATTCTATCATGTGGCGGTGGCGGAAGAGTTGGCGGCGGTGGAAGAGTCGGTGGCGGCGGCAGCGACGGTAGTGACAGCGGTAGTGGTTGCGGATGGTTGTGATTGTTGTTTATTGTAGTAGATATATTATTTTATTGTAGGAGATATATTATTTTATTGTGATGTTTATATTATTTTATTATGTTGAAAGCTAAAATAGATCCACTGCTGTAGCATGTGTGTAGGTAAAATAGATAAAGTAATTTTTGGTAGAAAAAAATAATTTTTTTGATGGTGGTGGTTGCGGTGGTGGCGGCGGTTGCGGTGGCGATGGTGGTAGTGACAGTGGTGGTGGTAGTGGTTGTGATTGTTGTTTATTGTAGAGAATATATTATTCTATCATGTGGCGGTGGCGGAAGAGTTGGCGGCGGTGGAAGAGTCGGTGGCGGCGGTAGTGGCAGCGGTAGTGATTGCGGTGGCGGTGGAAGAGTCGATGGCGGCGATAGTGACAGCGGTAGCGGTTGCGGATGGTTGTGATTGTTGTTTATTGTAGTAGATATATTATTTTATTGTGATGTTTATATTATTTTATTGTGTTGAAAACTAAAATAGATCCACTGCTGCAGCATATGTGTAGGTAAAATAGATAAAGTAACTTTTGGTAGAGCTAAAAAACTAAATTTTTAGCTCCACTGCTGTGGATGCTCCCACATGATTGTCTTTATTACCAACTACCTTCCTCGCTATCTTCTTTTGCTTTTGTTTCCGTTTGTGTTTGTTTCACATGGTAACTCAAAATCCTGAGCAAGGCAATCCAATAATGCTATAGGTCTTTTCTTTTCTAAAAATTAGATTTCAGTGGTATACGGACCTAAAAAAATCTTATCACTTACAATGAAAAAGAGATTATTATGTATAAGCAATTATCTTAATTCATGCATCTATGTAATCATTTTGAGAATCTCATTGTTTTATTTCCATGAATCTATGAATGCCCCTAGATCTGATGGTTTCCACTTTTCATGCTAAATTTATTTTAAATGTCTTTTTTCTCAAGGAACTATTCCGATAAAGTTAAATAGTACTCGTATGGTAATTTCAACCAAAAAAAAAAAAAAAAATCATAATTTATACCATACTTTTTATAAACCGATTTCGAAAAATTTAGCAAATTGAATAAATAAAATTTAATTGATATTCTATCCAAAAAAAAATTTTAATTAATATTTATATATTAAAAAATCTACTAAAATTTATCACATTAAACCTCAAAATATAATAAGCCTACAACTACGTACCCACCTTTTTCATTTGTTCCAACAACACTCTTTTAAAATTTCTTCCTCCTCTAGGTTCTTATTTAAGGGTTCCCCTTCTGACATATTAACTTCTCGAACTTACAATAAATACATTTTGACAATGGCGACTCCAGGAATTTTGTTCAGGGTGTTCCTATTCCACTTTGAAAAAATTTCGGGTAATTTCAGTCTGTTTTGGGACATTTCGGTAAATACCGGCCAAAATTCAAGATTTGGCCAGCATGAAGTTTGTGCTTTAAAAAAAAATGTTCTTAAAACCAAAACAAATTTGCATTCTGTACACCCAAAAACCTCAAAAGGAAAAAAAAAAAAATGAAAAGAAATGAACAAAGGTACTTGTACAATAAACTATAAGTTCATTTGAAATATTAATAAAATTATTAATTTTAGTTGTTTCATAAATTTGTTTTTCTTTTATAAACTATAATTTGTTGTATTGTTGTTTCATTAATTATTAAATTATTAATTGTTGTTTAGCCTAACATAATTTAATTTGTTTGTCTTTTATAATGTATTAGTTAATTAAATTATTAATTATTGATGTTTAGTTGCTTCATTAATTTTTTTTACTAACTACTAGCAGTCTAGCACACACCTCACTGTGCATTAGCACACACTAGCACACACCTCATGTGTGCACACACCCTTGCCTCTCCGTACGGGAGGCCGTTTTGATTTAGTTAGAGATACGAAATATTTCGATATTGATTAATACCGATGTACCGTTTTGAAATTACCTCTGAAATATATATAGTCTCTTAAAAATATAAAATGATTTTAAAGTTTGACATAATAATTCCTTTAAATATTAGTAATAATTATGGCTGTAGCATAAATTTTTTTTTAGAAGAGTTGTAGTTTAATAATAGTAGCAAGTACATGTACTTACTAAATGCAATAATGAAAAAACAAAAGAAGTAAAAATTAATGTGCAAAAGTTAAAGCCAGGCACGTGGGTGGTTGGAGATAAGCTTGAAAATTTTGAAAACTTTTGACTCATGACTTCAGTATTCACGTGGGGAGTGGGACTCTAGTGTACAAAACAAGATACAGCAATTGGCATTCAAAACTAGAAATACCAAAGAACAGAGCAGCGGAAAAGTCGAAGAAAAACAGAGAACGGAAAAGAAAAGGCGAGGAAGAAGAAGCTGAAGCAGGTGGGGAGACTGCAATTGACCAAATGGAAGTGGCCGGAGACATGAAAGTGACCGGCGATGTGGTGGTGAGTGGCTGTGACGACAAAAACTGATGATTTTTTTTTTTTTTTTTTTTTCAGATTCTCTGTTACAATTTTTTTTTTATTTTTTTTATAGATTTTAGTTCAAAATTTGTTTGGCATAAAAATTTTGAGGGTGATCTTGATATTGCTTGAGGGTGTTCCTATTTTTTTTTTAAGGGTAAACAAATAAAAAAATTTAAATTATTATATATAATTTTTTTTTTTTTTCAAGTCAGGGTGTTCCTGGAAACACCCTGGACTCTGAGTGGCGTCGCCATTGCATTTTGAATAGAATCACATGTTGAAAAATTATATGAAAATTGTTGTATGTGTGACATTATTATTATTTTTTTAAATGATAATAAAAATTAATAAATAAAGAAAGAATGAATGAAAGAGTGTACCACCTTAAATTAAACAGCAATTATGTATCCTACAAATTTTATCTGACCTTCTTCCAGTACTTTGATGCGACCAGTCCAGTCAAATGTCGGTCCACTTATATCCACTTTAGTCTATTTTGACCCATTTTTGTTTATTTTGGTCTATTTTAGTCCATTCAGTCCATTTCGGTGATTCTTTGGAATGAGGGGTTTGTGTAGAAAGAAGAGCTACTTCATTGAGAATTATGTCACCTTCTCAACATAATGTTGATAGATTCTTGATAAAATTATATTTTTCTTATATTATTAAAATCTTGTATTTTTTTACTATATAAATAATAGATTTACTTGTTTCTCAAAAATATATATATATATATATATTTACTTATATTTACTTCTTCTTTAGGCCATTCAAAAAGTATCGAGGATAAACCATTTATAAGAAACATTATAAATAAATTTGTCCCTGGTTGTGATGAATGACAAAGAATGCTTCAGCAGGACCACATTTAGTGGCAAACAAGAGGTGAATGGGAACGAGTACATCTTCAAAGTATTTTTACCTTTCAATACTTTTTGATGGAGCTTCTCTCGTTCCTTTTATCAAATATAATGATGTGAATTGAGCTTTAATGAGTTCTAACAGTCAACATCAAGCAATTCCACTTCCTCGGTCCAAAAAGTGTATTGTTGAAACTGGATTGGAACACCAAGTAACTCTAGATTCAGGGGCTCTCACTATAGCTAAACACGAGAGAAAAGATCATTTCTACCAATGCTCACAAGTAATTAAGTAAACCCCCTACCAAAAGGAGTGAACTAATTAACAATTTAACACAACATGATGCTACTAGTTTGTACCAAGACTCTTGTCAAGCCTTGCTCAATCAAAATATAAGATCATTGGAGCATAATGTAGCAGTGTTGTACAAGTTAATCTGGAAATTAATAGGGTATTGGCATCACAAGAGGCAGGGTAAATCTGGGAATTGAGTCTTTTACCGATAAAATTGAAGAAATAATTTCTTGGTCAACCGTGATAGAAAATAAAACATTGAAAATAATTATACAATTAGAGATGTAAGAATTAATGGATAATTGCTTGCAAGAGTATTCTCTTTTTCATTGTTACATTTTATTGCAAGTGAATATTTATGTGGTCAGAATAAAGCAAAAGTCTAATTGTTGCGCTTAAGAACATCTTTACAATTATATTATAATATTTATTCATTTTAATTAATTAATATTAAAATGCTCCAACAATAAGCATGGCATGAAAATGCTAATTAAAATGATCTAATCGAAGAAGTTAGATATTGGCATCACATGAACCTAGGTCAATCGATCTGGGTTTTGAATCTTTCTTCCTATATATTGCATAGACCCATGATGCCCTTATAATTAAAACTACAACTGCTGTCAACAAACATATGAAGGCATCCACATAGTAATAAATAGCAGGTAGTTGTGAATTTGTGTCTGTTTCAAACAGTACTAAAAACGCGCTCTATAGCCGTGTTTTGAAAGAACGCAACTACAACTAACCTATAGCCGCGTTTTTAAAACACGACTATAGGTTAAGTCTATAGTCGCGTTTCTAAGTATTTTTAGCCGCGTGTTTTTTTTTTTTTGGGATAGGGCCTATTTCCTCGTTCAAGATGCATGGTTATCGGTTCAACTGAATTTTTTTTTTTTTAAAAAAAGGACCTATTACAACATCTAAAAAACGCAGTCATAGCCAAACAATAGCATCATCAAATTGGAGGTAAGATTGCTCACTATTACCTCTCCCAAACTCTGCAAAAAATGGAAATTTTGAGCATTAGATTCAACCATTTTCACAATGGGGGAGATGGAGGGCGAAAAGACCCATGCATTGCCTGAATCATCTGTAATGAATGGAGGAGAGGGTCCTAATAGCTACGCTCAAAACTCCGCCTATTAGGTATTCTTAATAATTCAAGCCTACATTTTTACCTATTTACTTGGAGTACCATATTGTGGTTTAACAGTGTTTGTTGAAGAAACTACAACTAATATGAATTATGTTGGGATTGATATTGGCAAACTTGATAACAATCACTCTGAAATATTAGTAACAATGGACCAAGTTACTTTAGAAGGGCTAACTTTCTTATAGTAAGATTGCAGCGGACTTAAACCCGATAAAGTATTAGAACTTCAAGATTGGTTTATTTAAACTTATTTTGAGTTTGAGCCAAATTTATATTTATTACTCAGCTAAATTATACATTTTGACTTTGATGGTTTTTTTTTTTTTTCTTTTTTCAAAAACAAGTTCAAGTTTATTTACCATATACTTGATTAACTTATTCATATTCTTTTCCCGTTCAAAGTATATATCATAGTTAAAATTATGTACTCGTTCACAAATATAATGATTAATAACAAAATTATAATTGAGATTATATTCTTCAAGTTCTTTTATAAACTCTTGAAAACTAGGCTCATTAATCTCATATTGTTAGAATAATATATATTATGACATACTTCTTCTACAAAAATGAACATGTTCATATATATCATTAAAAATAATAAAATAATAGTTTGATATCTTATGAACTTATTTATAAAGTTAAAAGAACTCTATCAATCTTATGTCACTTAATAATTGTTTATTGTTTTTTTTCTTTTTTATTCAAAAAATCCACAATTAAATTGTATTTTCTCTTTGTTTTTATCATGTATAACAAATTTCATGATAATTGATGTTATATCATCCGATGAATGTTTAAAATGTTAATTATCTCTTGTGTTGTAGGGAGGAGCTGTTGAAACTGCCAACGAGATCATAGCCAATCACTTTGACATCAACACCCTTTCAGTTTCTCCAAACCCAATATGTGTAGCAGACTTGGGCTGTTCCACGGGACCCAATACTTTTATCTCAGTGCAAAACATAATAGAAGCAATAGAGCTCAAATACAGATCAAAAGGAGTAAATACTGAAATCCCAAAATTCATAGTATTCTTCAATGACCAGGTCTCCAATGATTTCAACACCCTCTTCAAGTCCCTCCCTCCCAACAGGCAGTAATTTGCGGTTGGGGTACCCGGTACTTTTCATGGCATCTTGTCCTTATATCTCGGTGGTATGGGATTCAGATGCCAGATGGAGTTTTCTTGGGACTCAACACTTCTCTAGGTTCGTGGAGGTGGTTTAGAATGTGATAGACTTGGGGGAACATCTTGATGAGTTCGCAATGCTGGCTTGGACCTTATGGTTTCGGAGAAACCAGTTGAGAACTAATGATAGAGCCTTCCCGATTTCCCAGTTACTACACAAGCAAACTCATCACTGTCAGTCCCTTATTGTGTATGGTGATGTCATTAGACAGGGAATCACCAACACAAACAAAGAGAATAAAATTATGTAACGTAACAATGAATTAGGAGTCCTAGTATTTATAGACTCCTCATGTCTTTTGGAAAGAGATATGTCTATTTTCCAAGATTTGTATCTTATCTAAAAGACACACAACTTCTGTAGATAACTAACTTTAACACTTAATCAATTCTCTCTGCTGTTGGTTGGTGAAGCAACACTATCCACCAAGTAAGTGTTATTACATAGATGAGGGTGCACTATATTATAATATGATCACCTATCACTATTATATACTAACAATCACTAAGTGAGTTTGTTCGTGCTTTTCTAATAATTCCTTCAATTGTCCCCCAGATTAACTCTTCTGGAGTTGTACATTGGAATCCTTCTCCTAAAGCTATAGTTAAAGTGAACTACGATGGTGCTCTATTTTTTGAATTAGATGAAGCAGGAGTGGGGGTTGTTATCTGAAACCACTTGGGACTCGTATTGGCATCAATGGTAGATAAGGTGCCTTCTATCCTCAGTTGAAGCTATTGAGAGAGCTTAGCTGTTGTTCATCCTCTTCGACTTGCTAGTGATTGTGGGTTTCCTCTATTATACTTGAGGGAGATTCGGAAATTGTGAACAATGCTCTTAGAAGTGAAGAAGAATCTTTCACCTCGTTTGGCCACTTGATTGTTGAAGCCAAGACTCTTGCAAGGACCTTTTATATACAATTACTTTCTCCCATACCCGTAATCAAACAAACTCTATAGCTCATAATTTTACTAGACATGCTAGTTATGTTAGCAGTTTCATGGTGTGGACAAAGAGTGTTCCTCCACACCTAAATTTCGTAATTTTAGCCGAACTTGACTAAGTTTTACTAATAATATCTATTTTGCTTTCTTCTTAAAAAAAATAAAAAGTAATAGATGCCATGAATCATTTAACGATGATTCGTTTAATGATGGTGGTGATTCATTTTTGTAAATGTAATTGATAGCATATTAGTTTCAATCTTTGAAAATTGAAATTCAAATATGGCAAAAAAAAATTTGCTTGGGTCTTTTTCGTCGTCTTGTCATTTGCCGAGCTTTCATTAGTAGTTCTTGGACCCCGAGATGAGGCTTTTCTATTTTCTTTAAAATACAAATGCATTCACCATAAATTAAGCTGCTAATCATCAACATTCTCGAACAATCATTGCAATGGCTAAAACCATAGCAATACGTAGCCGAAGTCTGAGCTGCAAATATTCTGTATTACATCCAAAATTGCAACTTAAATTTGGGAAATAGGCCAATGTTAATGTACAGCTGTATCACCAACAGAAAAGATCAGACTGCTACCTGGATG
The DNA here is from genome assembly GCA_028535165.1 of Quercus tomentella. Classification (NCBI taxonomy): domain Eukaryota; kingdom Viridiplantae; phylum Streptophyta; class Magnoliopsida; order Fagales; family Fagaceae; genus Quercus; species Quercus tomentella. The sequence goes on from JAPQVY010000133.1 coordinate 3,552,447, forward strand.
AGCATATGATTATTTTCCACGAGTCTAGATAATAAACAAAATTGGATTGGGTCATACTTCCAATGTACCATGCCTTATGAAACAGAAGTCATGCACAGCTTCAAAACTTTCCCTCCTCTTCCCGTTGCAACTTGCAATCATACTCATTCATCAAAAAACAACCAAAAAGAGAGAGACAATAAACACCCCAAGGAAACACTTTTTTCTAAAGACACTCATAGGAAATTTCCCACCTCAAGCAGCAAAACCGGCTATGCATTTATCTAGTGAACAGATTATTGTCTATCAAATATATCAATCACAACCTCCCATTTGTCTGATTTTTTATCCCCATTTTAAACATTGGTTATTTTATAAGGAAAAAAAAAATTCTAACAATTTGTGATTGATAGAAGCATAAATGGAACACAAAAGGTGAAATAGATGATTTTTATTTATCAAATTAGTATCATTTCAGTAAATCTCAACATAATTTAAAAGCTATACATAGAAAAATCCTTGTACAAGCTATGCAATTCACATACAAAGCATTAGGCAAACCAGCATACAGATTATCAAGAGGCTATACGATCAGTTATAAGATCTAGCTAAATCCAATCCATTTAACCAAGGATGGAACAAAGTGACAGATTACATATCAAAAGCAATCAAATCATATAGCCAAAATGGATAGATGCTACACAGCTACACTATTGTTGCTTATAGTAGCCACTTTGGTGAGGAGGAGGGTATGGAGCTGGGATGGTGTAAGGAGGCCGAGGATGAGATCCAGATTGTTGTGCATGGGCATTGTAGTATGGGCCTCGCCACCCCGGATAAGCAGGTTGGCCATACTCATGGCTTGCATGTGACTGCTGCTGTTGGGCCTGAGGATGTGGATATGGAACAGAAGTAGGTGGAACATGGTAAGGAGAAGGCACCTGTGGCGAGCTATAAGCGGGAGGTGGGGGACCATACCCAGGCATTGTAGGCTGCTCCGGTGGCTGATAGTAAGGTGCTTGTGGCCGAGAATCTGCTTGCTGTTGTGAATTGGATCTTTGATTTTGATGTCCTACTAAAGGGTAGTTGTTGTAAGCACCTGCGTTTTTATTATCCTGGAAATTGAGGCCCGCCATTTGTCTTTGCACATCTTCAGTCATTTCCCGGCACTGGATGTTTCTGGTCATGACAAAATCGTTGCATTGCTGCTTTACATTTGTGATTGCATCCTGTTGAAAAAAGACACTCATTTATCAACACTTTTTTAATGTTAATCCTATTGAAAAAAGAAAATTTTGCATACACATGATGTATATACAAGTTACCAACATTCCTAAAGAATTAGGAAGAGAGTCAAACAAAAAATAAGGCTCTAAAAGAAATGGTCTATATAATCTATAATGGAATGCTCATCCCTAGTTCCAAGAGTAAAGAACTACTCATACAACACTACTCTCAAAAAAGAACATTTCAACTCCATAACTGGAATCTCCACGCCATTTTAAAAGTGGAAGGAATTCCTCCCTCTCACTCCACACCAAATGCATTACCATGATTACCAATACAAATATGCCACCCAGGAAGTACATACACATCTCCCAAAAAAAAACCAAAAAACTAAAATTTATGATGCAGACAAAATAACTAGTCACTTCTAGCAAAGTTCACAAATACAATAATGAAAAAATCACGTACACATGCTCACAAGGAGAAATCTATGCACATCAATAATATTAAATCTCACCCACAGCTACAAAGAGGAGCAAGTGTACACTTGAACAATAACTTTATTAAATAAATACTTGCACAACACAGTCTAACCAAACATTTCTAACCTGTAGAGTAACATAAAATTTCAGTCCCTCATTGATGTTCTCCTTAATCTCTCGGAACTTTGCTATGGCAGCTTGAATCTGCTTGTAACATTTCTCACGAGATGCTGGAAAAAATAAAAGGGAAAAGATCAACACAGAACCTTTTTCTATTTTTTTTTTATAAATAAAATAAAACAAACTATTTTTGAATTGTAAAATGCAGCCTGTAAGCATCGCTGAAATAATATTAGCATTTGAAAAAATCCAGAACGTTAGAGGAAATGTATGATAATAGAATCTGATTAAGTGATGTCCTTTGACCAGTAGAATCTAAACTTCAGAGAAACATGAATATAATAGATTATTACATAATGGACGAGCACAAACACAGACCCCCCCAAAACAAGAAAGCCCAGGTTCAGGTATATTGATAGAGATGGGTACAGAAAGAACAAGGTCAGAATCCTAGTGGCACATTACAAGTTCATCTAACATAGTTGAGAGATAGGTGGACCTAAACTATTTCATAGATCTGGTACAGGTCACAGTTTTCAGGTGATCTGAACTACTAAATTATGGTCAAGTCAACTAGGATTCCATGTTCTGATGAGGTTATTGCTTTGAATCCATCATCACTGATTAAATTTTCAAAACTCGTCTCTCAAATGTAGGCCTCAATATGGCATCTCAGTAAATTTTTCAATAAGTGACATCCTCAGTTAATTGCAGAAGCCAACAAAAGCTGACATGCCAGAGCAACATGGTCTAAATGAAAAACTTTGAGCCATTCATTAGACTCTAAAAAGTACAGCAAGAATGTAGATTTGTTACACATTAATGATACAAAAATGCCAGAAAATTGAATGAATGCTTAAAAAATCTATATGACAAACAGATAAAAATATATATATTATAATCCCAAAAAAAAAAAAAACCAACCTCTATAATCTTCAAGATTAAAGGTGGCTGAAAAATCATCATTCTGAGCCTGAAAGAAATGTCAAACAATTATTTGAGGATCATGAGATGCCTCTTAAAATCTCTCCTTTTTTTAACTGAGAAGATATTAGAGACTAACAATTATATGAATAAAGATGTCAAATTTGGTTCATAACATATTCTCCAGTCAAAACCAATTCTATTTGGTAAAACATCACATTCAGTAAAAGAAAAAAGAAAGCTGATATTCAAAGAAAATAAACAAAAAAAAAATGCAGTAAAATAAAGAATTAAACCTGGATTTGCAGCAACAGTTGTTCTTGTGCCTCAATATTGTGGGCAATATCTTCACTAATGCGATCATATTTTGATATCTCCTTCCTGAAAAGATCCTCATAGGAGCCAGTTGATGTCATCAACTTTGGTAGTATATCATCCTGAAGCCATATATAGAACACAAAAACAACCAATTATATCATAATGTATCACAGCAATGCTGTCGATTACAAAAAGCAAAAAAAAAAAAAAAAAGAGTACGAATGAACACATACTGATCATGATACAATTTTATAGCCAGCCTGATATGTAGAAACCAAACAACCAACCAATTGATTACTTGCTTGCACAGAAATTGCCAAAAGGAAAATAAGTGCAAAACCAGGATAATACAGAAAAGAAGATTCTACAATACAACAAATGTGCCTGTGACTTGTGTGCATGCCTTTGCCTTGCACAACTTCAAATATTAGGCCAAACCTTCTTGTAAGATAAAATTCAACTGTCATTTTCTTAGACTATAATAACTCTCATATCCAAACCGAATTAGCTGGTAAGTTTAGTTCATACGCTAAGTAGCACATTTTCATAAGCTATAAAAGTTTAGCTTCAATTAGTACTTTCTAAAATTTATCCACAATCACAATGCAGATATTAAAAAAATGAATTTTTTTTATAAGGATTGGCTATATAGCACAAGATATAATATTAAAATAAAGGTTTGACTTTTGAGACACTTCTTGCAAATTGGGCTGATACAACAAACAACTAATACTCAGAGATCAATCTGTGTTGGTTAAATGATCTAAACCCACGGAATCCTTGCCATACTATTGAAAATACTCACAATAATAATGACCTTGAGATAGTCCAAAGCAATATCAGTAGTAAGTTCAGTGGTTGAAAATCATGTAAAAATTAAACCACATGGCTCATGTTTATCTAAACGCAACAACAATTAATTCCCATCAGCCGAATGAGAAATACACTAAGAAATTTGCATACATTAACAGAAATTAAGCATTGAACAAAGAATCCTCATCTGTATATTTGTTGGATGAAAAGAAAAACCCTTACCCAAGTTCAAACAAGAAAACACGATTATATTGGATTGACATGGGAAAAATCCATAAAGTATTAAAAAATAAAGAACACTAGAAAGGAAATATCAACATTGCCCCAAAAATATTAATAAATAAACATAAGACCAGCCCACTAAATAATTATGTGCAAGCAATTAACAATCCAAACAACACACTTTTCTTTCAATAATTTATTACTTTACAAATAAAAAATAAAAGCAAAACAAGAGTATCATTAATAACAATCCAACTTTTCTTTCAATAATTTAAAAAAAAAATATTAGTTGATAAAAAAAATAATAAGTCAAACAAGAGCATCATCAATCATATTTCGCACCTTTCTTTTCATCTCTTTAAGCATGTCTTCAAGACCAGCCCGTTGTGCACCAAGAGTTTCTAATTGCCTCTGTATTGAGCACAAAATTGAAAAAATACAAGTCAAACACAAATTGTAGCACAGAACATAGCAACCTTAAAGTAGAACAACTCAAGATATGGTTTAGCACCTTCAGGTTTAATCACAAAAGCAAGACAGATATTATTTCTTCGACTATTTAAAGGTAAGAAAACATGATCTGAACTAGTTGACAAAAAATTTCCAATTCCCAATGTTTAGTGAACATGATACTTCATAAAAGTTTGATTGTTTTGCTAATACCACCTCTCCAGAACCTTGTCAGTTTTTAGCAAAAACACCCAAAGGCTCAGTTTTGAGGATCAATTTACAGAGGACGCAGATAAGTAGAGGTTTACTAGATTCCTGCCTCTTCAGAAAAAAAAAAAAAAATATATATATATATATATATATATAATCAGTTAACATGGGAACTTGCTGTGAGGTTAGGACCTTTTTTTATTAGAATTCAAAATTCTTGAGCTGCTGTAAGGCATCAAGAAAGCTATATGGATGTATTGCATGCCAATATACCACATGCCCATCATTAAGCACATGATCCCCAAAAATAATTTTAGTACATGAGTGCAAGTGGTTATGCTTCAACATCTGCCCATGTATTGGCACCCTTTTAATATTTTTCAAGCCACATCCATGCAGGCACACTTATTTTTTCCAGTGTCTACAAATATATAAAAGTTTATGGCAATGCTGTCCTTCCACAAACCTAAGCATTAACATTTAACCTTTTCAATCCTAGACTAATGGTGCAAAAAGTACAGTCCTACCACAAAATAAATTTGAAAATTTCCCTAGTCCTTCACCATCCCAATTTCAAGACACCCAATTGTTTAGCATTATTCTTGTTCATACAATTTCTGGATACATATCCTTTTCTTAAATAAGTACTGTAAAAATATCTATACTCAATACAAATGACATAATACAAATTTATAATAAATATTTAGAACAAAAATGTTAAAATTGTATCTATCAGTAAACAAAGCACAATACATATTCTGTAAGTTATGTGAAGCAACCATGTGATATGACTAGATTGTTATCATCTTCGTGAAAGCTTCAAACTGATCTCTAAGCAAATGAGCGGATGAAACTATATGTCCCTTACAAAATGTACATTGGGCATGTGGTGAGAGAATAGGAAAGATGAAATTGACAGTCAACTTTCACAACGGGCTCACAAAAGATGTGGTTGGGGGGGGGGGGGGGGGGGGGGGGGGGTGTTAGCGATTTTACCAAGCTCTGCTTCAGAGCTCCCACAACAGCATCCTCATTGGCATCCAGAGACATTATTGGCCTTGCCAAACTTGGGAGGGCTGATTCAATCTGACAAAAGAAAATGCAAATATAGGCTTAGAAGCAGATAGCACCCACAGATGATTAACTAAGACCAGCTAAGGAAAACAATGCTGGACAAAAACTAAACCCAGGGTGCTGCCAAAAGCTAAACCAGCCAATACAGGTCAATAAAAAAATAACTAAATCAAACAAATGGTCAGTAGTTTGTACTTAGTGAATTCTAGCAATAATATAAAGGGCATCCCAAAAAATGATGAGAAGTAAGCTGTACAAAATTTATTAGTGTGAGAAAGGAGAAAAAATTTCCAGTAAATCTATTTGCGTCCCATTTCTTAGATACCAACTTCTCAGAAACTTAGAACATAAAGTCTTGTACTTGTACAGTAGGAAAATGGATACTTTTTATTTTTGGTGTTGGGGGGGGGGATGGAATTGCTAGGTGAAGGGTCAAAGGGATGACACCCCCAAGATTTGAACTGAGGCATTCCCCATAGTGGAAAGCCAGACATGCCATCAAGCCAAGAGACTCTTACCATTTCTAGTGACTAAGCAGAAGAGAAAAAAGTACAGGTCAATTACAATTGCCTCCCTCGAGGTTTGTGGAAATTTCAGAAACCCCCTCCTATTTTTACAAAAGAAACTCCACCCCTTAATATTTTGATTTACACAACAAATAACCCCTTATAACCATTTATGTTCATTACAAATTTTCAAATTTCTCAAATTAAATTCTCAACCAGTATAACCACCAAAAAAAAAAAATGCTTAATAACCAGATTGGTTATATCTTAAGAAAAATTTAAAAATAAAATAAATAAAAATAATAACCATAGGGGGCTAAGTGTCATTTTTAAAAATAAGAAAGGGATTCTGACATTTCCTCAAACCTTAAGGAAGGTTAGTGTAATTTACCAAAAAAAAAAAAATCACCAATGAAACAACACAGCCTTACACAACAAATTGTACCAAAAACCTTAAACGCAAAAAGACAACCTTGGATCAAGAAATGCCTTTGAAATTCATATCAGCTTGCATTTTCAACATAGTATGATTATGCTATTTAAATTTTCTTATTGCATGTCAATGCATCATCCAAGGCCTATGGTATAAGGCACGGGAGACAAATGATAAACATAAATAACACAAACAGTTCAACATACTGGACGGCGATCAAGGATTGACATGAGTGCTGAATGTTCTCTCACAGAATGCTCAATCCGGCCATCACTTTCTGCAGCTTGCTTCAAGTTAGCTGCAAATCTATTCAACCTATCCTGTAAGTTTTTTGTTAGAGTGCTAGACTGAGGTCTAGTCCACCGTGTTCCAAATTGGCCTCTAAATTGAGCATCTTCTCTTGCCTCTTTCTGCAAAAGCTCCTCTATCTGGACCAGCATTTCCTGGTTGACCCTCCTCAGATCCCTAAGTTGCTGTAACTCTGCTTCCAAACCAGCGGGGCCCCCACTTATCTGCACTGCCTCCACATCTTCTTTGAGCTCCGTTGGGAGAGTGAAATTCCCTTCTAAAGCTAGAATGGAATCAGGAAGGTCCATCTCTTTGAGCCTTACTCGGGTTAACTCACTGGCTTGTTGTAATTTTTCAGCTTGTGTTCTGATAACATCATCAACCATTTCAGTATACCTAGAAAGTGCCTTTGCACTGCTGTCAGGAACAAGGCTTGCAAACATCTTCTCCTTGCTCGCATCCAATACCTCACTCATTGCCATTGACTTAACCATGGAGAATGCTGGAAGAGGTGGTAGGGAACTGGGGGAAGGAACCCTCATGAGGTAAACTCTGTCATTCTCTTTCATGGCCCTCTCTAGGTTCCGATTAATATTGACCTCTAACTTGCTAATTGCATCCAGAAGTTGTGCTGGAGCCCCCTTTGCAGATTTCTTTGACTCCGTTATAGCACTAACCGCAGTCCTCAACCGTGCAATTTCCTCAGCAATCTCTTCTTTCTCGTGTAGCTCTAAACTGTACCTATAGCAAGCTTCTGCATAAAATAGAACCGCCTTTAGTTGCACATGAGATATCCAGCCCTTGTCAAAATGCTGGTTCAGAGGTGCAACATTCAGAGCTGCGAAAGCTTCCTCGTAGTACAACCCAACCTGCAATCACATACATCTCAAACCAAATTAGAAAATATGTAACATCACTGAAAATACCTAATATAAAGATACATTTCACTGTACTTGTGGAATGCAAACATGTACTGGAGTCCCAAGTGACATTTAATTAAAAATGCAACTACAAATACAGTGCTAATTTAAATCATTATTATTAAAATCATATTTTTTTACTAATGTTTACACAGATATCCAAATGTACAAAAAATCCACATCCCACACACACACAAAAAAATATTCTAAACATCCCAATCATCAAACAAGCAAAGAGTTCACATTAAATTATTTTTTTCTCATATATGGATAAGGATAGGATTTGAAACCTATGGTGTCCGCTCCATGATACTACTATTTACCATTAGACTAACACACCAATTGATTTATTTTTGGTGTAAGCAGGATTTGAAAACAAGAAACTTTACTAGTTGAGCTAACTAGAACCCACAAGAGTTAACATTTCATTGGTGCAATATCAAAATTGATGAATTATCAAAGAGACCCATCATACAAATGTACCCAAATATCAAAATCCACATCCACTCCAATTCATCAAACAAGAGATTTTACTAGTTGAGCTAACTAATACCCACAAGATTTCACACTACATGATCAAACCACCAATTGGTGCAATATCAAGATTGATCACTCATCAAAGAGATATCAAAATCCACATCCATTCCAATTCATCAAACAAGCACAACAATTCACAGAGTAATTCATTACAATTCCTAATCAAATACCAAAATTGAAACACATACCTGCCTGGAGATCTTAGCACAGACCCCAGGCGTGCTCCCTTTCGCAATAGTATTCTCAAACACAGACTCCTGCGCTTGCGCAAGCATCAACCTTTCGAGCATCCCGGCGCATTCCACCCCCATGTCCACGGTGGCGCCGCCTCCAATCGCAGCTTTGGTCGCCGCATTATCCCTCAGATACGCAAACGCCCCGGCCGCCGCGATAAACGCGTGCGAAGCCAATCTCCGCCCGTCCACGGTGGCGCGATCGTAAGTCAGCCCAATCTGACTGTACACCGCCCCCAAATTGAACAGCACCGCCGCCTTCTCCAGATGAATGTTCTGCTGCGCCGCCTTCTGCTTCGGCTTGAACGCGTCGAACCACGTGAAAGTGACGGTGTTGACGTGGTCCTTATCGGGAGAGATCGGGAAGCGAGTCTCGACGAGGCAGAGGGCTTTGAAGTAATTCTGGAGGAGGTCGCGACGAGCGGTGGGAGTCGGGTCGGGCATGCGCTCCAAATCGGCGCGGTACTGCTTTAGGGTTTGGAGATCGTCCTCGAGGTTCTGAGCTTCACGCTCGGAGTAATTGAAAGCGATGTAGTTGCGGAGAGGCCGGTAGAGCTCGACGGAAGTGGTTTTCTTCTCGAAGATTGCGAGCATGATGTTGGAAGACGATGAGGACGAAGCCGATGGTGTGGCCATGGCTATGATATTTTGAGAAGAAAGAAGAAGAAGGTGAGTCAATTTGAGACTGTGATTTTGAGTTTTTGTTTTTGTGTTTTTGGTGTTTTTCTTATTGGCGAAGCAAAGTGTGATTGGAATGGGAATGAGTCAGCAATGTAAATGTAAATGTAAGACTTATGATTATGATACGATTTTTTTGGCAACACATTTTTTGTTAGGTGTGGCAGTTCGAGTGCATGTAATGTACTGGACCGTAACATGTATTAAAAAATTGACACGAATTATAATCTCAACATTGAACCCAAACCTCTCGTTATGTTTTCACTACGCTGGTGGTTTTATTACGGCGGGTAGATGAGTTTAGATATTTAGGAATTTATGTGTTAATTATTATTAAAAATAAATCAAAACATAATGGTACAAGTATTCAACTCTATGACCTTTAGGGTCGGTTTGGATAGAACTTATTTTGTTGAAACTGAAAACTGAAAACACTGTAACAAAATAATTTTTAAATGTGTGAATAGTACCGTGGGACCTATTTTTAATGAAAAAGTTGCTGAAAAATGTAATTTGTGAGTCCGTGAACAGTGCACGTATAGGAAAGTCAACATTTGCGGTTACTGTTTAATGAACAGTAACTGCACTACTCCAAAACATGTGAAAACAAAAAAAAAAAAAAAAAAAAAGAACGAAAACGCAGCTTCAGTGGAATCCAAACAGTCACTTATAGATCGGTACCCAAAAGTCTTCTGAGGTGATTGTTTGCGCGGCTCGGTCTTTTGTTTTAAGGCTTGCTTGTTTATTTAACTCATTTTTTCATGGGTTGCAACCTTAATAAATTAAGGAATATATGAGTTATTAATTTATTAAAAAATCATTTATGTGATCATGTGGGCAAGTTTTTAATGTTGGATGGGGTATTGAGTTTGAAACTTTCAAATATGATAGTGTGATGCTAAACTAGTTTAGTTCATCAACTATTATCTCTTATTATTTTTGGCATTGTTCCACTGTGGGTGAGTTTGGAATCAAGTTATGACTCAACTCACATAAGTAAGTAACTATAAACGTGGTTAAGTTATGGCTCAACTCAATCACCTAAATCCAAATGATTCTAAGTGATAATAAGATGAAGTTATGACTTTACTTAGGATAAAGATTAGATTTATTGCTCTTGTGTATAATAAAAATAATTTAGTCAATTTTCACATAGTAAGCTAGTAAATTTTTTAATGATTTGATCAAATTAAATTTTAAACCATGGGAAATTCAAATTAAATTCCACACTTTGACAAAACCTCAAATAAAAGCAAAATTTTCAATTCAAACCACAAAACTTTCTAATTTAATTTTGAAAAAACGTGTACTAGTTTTTAATTCAAAATGTGAATTTCCATGCTTTTTTTTTTTCAATTAATTCGGGCCTGAGAAAACGCGTCGAAACCCAAGGGCCTGGAGATAAGAGAAACGCACGCTCGCACGCACCGACCATTAATCTTATTTTATTAAAAAAAAAAAAAAAAAAGGAAGTAACTTAGCGTGTTCGTTTCTGGCTATATATATAGGCCTAATACTTTTTCATACACGGCATAAAGAAATTTCTGGAAGAAAGCTTAGGAGAGAGAGAGAGAGAGACGAATTGAGAGAGAAAGTCAAGCTTTGTCAATCTCCGATCTCAGCCTCCCTCCTTACCTATAATCTCCGATTCAGGTACGATATATCGATTCCTCCAAATCAAAGTTTCATTATTGCTACGTTTATGCTCTCTTCTTTTTCTTTGTTTCTTTAATTTTCCCGAAAGTTCAATAATTTTTTAAAGGTTCCAGCTTTTCTTTTCTTTTCTTTTCTTCGTAATGGGTTTTGTCGTGAACTCGATCTTTTGTTATAAAAAACCGTTCTTTTTGATTTTGTTCGAATTTGTATTTTCTTGTTTAAGTGCTATTTTTGTTGAATAGGATCGGCTTGTTTTGATTTGATTTTTTTGGGTCTTCTTGTTCGGACCTAGGGTTTATATGTTAATTCTTGTTTTTAATATTGGTGAGGGAAAATAAGTTAATAAAAATAAAATAAACGAGAAAATTTTGATCCTTTTTCTGTATCTTGAAGCCTAGGGAGAAAAAAAGCTCTCAAGTTCAGCTTCATTGTTTTTGTATTTTTAATTTTAAGTTTATGGGAGTTTAAAATAAATAATAATATGAACTGGGTTTTTTTTTTTTAATCAGCTTGGAGTTCAATAGGGTTTGGATTTTTAAAAAATGGGGTTTTGATGATTTGAAATTGTAGACATGTTGTCTAACCGGTTCTTGTCTCTGTTGTTTTCTCTGTACAGATTTGTGTTGGTTAGTGTGGACTGAGGCTGCTTGTGGTTTTGGGATTCCAATTAAATCCATTCTTTCTTCGCATAAGGTAAGGAAGCCGAATCAAATTTGTGTTCTATTTTGTTCTTTCTGTTTTGTTTAATATTGTTATTTTTTTTACCTTAAAACTGTGTTATGTGTCAGAAGTTTTTTAAGATGGAGTGATATACTTTTGCGCTATGAGTCTTTGGTGAATTATAGGATATGAAGTAGTAGTCTATAGATTTATACATTTCATAGGTGGACATGAAGTAGTATATTATTTTTATAATGAAAAGTGGTTCTTGTTTATTAGCTGATTAATACTGTTGTTGAGATGTATCTAGTAACATGTTGTTCATGTTTATTTGCCGTAAGTATTAGCATATGTGAAATCTTTTCCCTGTTGTGTTTTTGGGATGTATCATGTAAAATACTAGTTGGAAGTGTAATTGTCAACCTAATTTGGAAGTGTAATTGTCAACCTAATGTATGTTGTATGAATGATTAAATGCTCTGTCATAATCAGTGTTGTAGAATGTGGTCATATTCATGATCATTGTCAACCTGGTGTATGTTCTAGCATTTACATGCACTTGTCATAATCAATGTTGTAGGTAATATTTATGTCCATTATTGGTCTAGTGCATTACATTACAATATTCATTATTGGTAATATTCATGTGAGTCACAAGTATTATTTGTAGATCTGATTAAGGAGAATTAAGTGTGTTCTATTATTTGTTACTTGCATTATGAAATGATGGAAGAACTAACATTGTTTTTTCTCTTCTTTGAGATGCACTTCCGATCATCATCATACCAACATGCAGATTTTGAGTTGGTTTTTGTTTTTGAATGGATACCAAGAGGTTCATCGAACTGGTCGAGGAGAAAAAGAAGAGAGCTCTAGAGAAGAAAGAAGCTCCTTTAAAATGGGAGCAGAAGCTAGAAGCTGCTGCCAAGGCAAAGGCTGATGCTGAAGCTAAGAGGAAGCTGAAGGCTGCAAAGCATAAAAGAAGATCAGTTTCTGATTCTGATAGTGACAGTGATGGTGACAGCAGTGATGGGGGAAGAAAGACAAGTAAAAGAGCCCACAGGAGGCACAGGAGGCATGGCCACTCTGACTTAGGTGGTGACAACGAAAGGAGGAAGGAGAGGAAATCTAAGCAAAAGCCAAAGAGACGATCCTCTAGCTCAAATGATGATAGCAGTGAGGAATATGAGAGTGGCTTTGAAGAAGATAGGAAGAGAAAGAAGCGAAACCACAGAAGGCACAGGCATTCAAGATCTGATATTGAGGGCTCTTCAAGTGATGATGATGGTGAGGCATTCAAGAAGAGAGGCCATGCAAAACGACACAAGCACCATAGGCGATCAGAATCTAGTGATTCAGATTCTTCTAGTATTGAGGACGATGGCTTAATTCGAAGAAACCATGGAAAGCATCACAAACGCCATAGGCAGTCGGAGTATAGTACTTCTGATTCTTCAAGTGATGAGGAAAATGGTGCAGTCAAGAAAAAAAACCATGCAAAGCACCATAAACGTCATTGTAGATCACATAGTGTGGACTCCAAGTTATCTGATTCTGATGCCCACAGAAGCCATCGAAGGAGTGAATCTATAGGAAAGTCATCAGATGACAACCATGAAGAAGCGGGTAAACGATCAAGGCACAAGATTTCTGGCCATCATCACCACCACCACCACAAACATAGGCGCCATCACTCAGATGAGGAGAAACATCATCTGCTCCAAGCAGAACCTAATGGAAAGAATACCGAGGATATGTGCAAGATTGAGAATAAAAATGCTGCTCGTGGTTATGATGGTGGAAACAAATAGGGAGATTACTGGTGTCTGGGTTGATTGATGTACCTTGCTATTCTCATTTGCTTTCTTTTCTGACTGATAGGAGGGATTTCTTAAAATTTTAATGCAGACAGCAATTGCCTATTACTAGTTTACATTTTACTGGAATTTGTTGAAGTCTAATGTTCAAACTTGATTAGTGATTCAAGTTGCTTAGTCTATTCTTAAATCTAATTGGTGTTTTTACTGAAATTTGTTGGCATTCTCTTTTTGCATGTTCAAGAGTTGATGAATAGTTGGTATTACTTTTTAGATTTCAAGTTGAGTAAATCGATTTGAAATTGACCCCTTGGAAGATTGTTAGTTGTTACCAGTCCTTCTCAATGGGTGGGCCAGGTGTGCAATTTATAACTAAATGAACATCAATAATAGATTTATAGTTTAGCTTGGACCTCTTTCCCAAGTTCACCATCAGCTTCTCAAGTTGTCCTTTTCTTCAGGTGATGGCTCAGGTTCATTGTCTGCAAGATGGTAGTTAGGAAGGGCTTAGGAGTTAGGACATAGCCAAGGTCCATTCACATTTAATCATGTGCTGAGGATCTCTGTAAAAGTTCTTAATTCTTATTTAGAAGCTGTGGTAAATGATAATAGTCGAGACAATGTTTTTTCCATCATACATATATACTGTCTCTACGGGAAGCTTATGCCTATTTAAATCGATTTGGCTAATGGGGTTGTCCGCATCATCCATGTACTTTATGTAGGTCGAACTAAAAACCAAAACAAAATAAGATCATCCCTACCCTAGGTGTAACAAGAAATGAGATTCGTGGAAAATTTTAAAATTAAAAAAAAAAAAAAAAAAAAAAACTACAAACATCCCCTAAAAAGGGGTCCTGATATTATGAGGTTTCTCATCATTCAGATTAACATTGGATATGTAATCCTTGACAAAACTTTAAGAATGGATTTTCTATAATTTATCTTTGCTTGGGAGGCAGTTTTCATCCACCATCCCCACATACAATAAGATGCTCAAAAATCCCAAAATTGGTTTTATTTTCTACACCAAGCTGAGATAATATTCAGCGGTTGGAACAAATAAATCACTAACTGTTGCTCTTGCTCAACAATAATACAACAATATGAACTACATCTAGTTTGTCAAAAGTTCTTTAATATCTTCTCACTTGACACGCCATCTGCTACAAGAATTGAAGTAATTTCCTGCCAGAATCAAACATCACTAGTGTTACTATAAAACATTAAACTGGACTGCCAAAATTACTAGCTTTGATATTACTGACTGCAAATAATGTTATGCAGCATATACCAGCGACGCTGACAATTTAGATGAACGGTAAGATGAAGATGATAACATGAACAATCAGTAGGCATCTAAACTAAAGCCGGTTTCATGTTGCATACATGCTAACAATTAATGATGTATAAAAGCATTGAGCATATCATGCTCTTTCATATGCTGATGCATTCCTGCACCAATGTCACCACAAAGACATACATAGAACAAAAAGAATAGGTGAGCAACAGTAGAGCCACAAGCAAAGAATTATGGTATGACTGTTACAAGAAATAGCCTAGATTTTGACAGGTCCAAACAGCAGAAAGAATAATAATGTAGCTGACACAAATTGCTGGTATTTAAGGCTTTTCCCTAGCTAATTTTTTTGGGAGGGGGGGAATCTGAAAGTTTTCCCTAAATCTTACTAAGCTAACCACAAACTAAAGATTGTTGGAAACAATACCTATCTCCATAACAGAACATTAGCTTAACAGTTATTGTTGTCACATTTAGCAGCTTATACTAAAGGCCCCATGCCAGTGGCCTGGGCCTCTCACATTTTCCATTCTGAACCAACAACCCATCCTGACTCTTCCAATCAAGAGGTAGGGGTTCACATTTCTCAACCAAGATACAGCAGAACCTGCAAAATATTTCTTGACAAAACCGAGAACCAACCTTGATAGAGAATGAGTACAGCAAAGCTAGCTTTTTTTCTGACCCAAATCTTGATTCACATGTATTCTTGTCTGACTTATATTACAGGTTGGGTCCAAACATGGCAAGAATGCACCACCCAACAAAGAGGAATTCTTCCAACACCGTTAAGTGAAACAGAAGATCAAGCATAATTTCAAAATTAATACATCATATTTATCAAACCCTGTGGGCTGTGGCCAATCCTTCCTCAAGTCCATCAGACTTTTACTGGTCTAATTGGGACTTAAATGTCAATTAAATCCACTCTTTAGCTTTAATATAAAGACAAAACATCATACCTTATTCAATTCTCTCTATTAAATCCCACCTTTAAACTTACAAGTGTGTCATCTACAAAGAATGCACATTGACAACTCACAGAAAAAATTAAATTACAGGCTCTAGTTTGGCCCCAAATGTAAGTCTATTCTATCTCAATAATTTTGTTTTCTTCAAGTCAAAAGTCTTTTTGTCATCCCAAACTTCTCATTCTGTTGTTTGAGTAATATTTTTCCCACCACCAACCATCTTTCTCTGTACTAGGATAGCTGATCAGTACAAACTGTCTATATACAACTTACAGCTTTATGCATGTGCATTGCAATGGCAATGTTTTATTGTTGTAAACCTTTTTCTCCCTACATTCTGCTCTTGACTCGGTACTCCTGTAATATCCACTCAATTAACACTAAACATTTTCTTAAGTCAAAAGTTTTCAAATCATCTCAAACTCCTTAATCAATTGTTTGAGCAGAAAAGGATGACCTTTCTACTAGAAGTCCATAGCGTGAAGCTGAACTAGGTATTTAAACATTTAGTTCTTGCAAATATTTGCTCTTTTAGTGCCTTGAACATTCCTTTAGTATGACTATTTCAAGTTTTGACAAAAGTCATTCAGCTTTGAACATCTCCATATTATCAAGTATAGGCAGAAAAATCTTCTCTAAAGTTTAAAAAATAATTTTCAATCAATAAAAGTAAACAAAACATTTTCAAATTTAAAAATTGTCATTGAGCTCTAGCTCAAACGCCACCTCCTATGCCATAAATTTATAGCATTCTACAAGACATAATTTTATAAATACTTTTTGAAAATGAAGAAAAAGTCCCAGTATTTCTATGCTATAAATTTATAGCATTAACATTTTCTGAACTTTCCTTTTGCAGTGTATTTTTCATTTCACCCCAACTATTAACATGCTACATGAATAAGCCATATTCTGACAATCATGATCTCATTACATATATGGAGATCAAATGAATGAGGGAGAGTCCACATCGATACAATGCAAAACAATAAAAGCATTTTACACATAGTGGCCAGGAAGGCAGGAACCAATAGTAAAGTCAAATACAAAGCAGAGACAAACACAGCTTAATCCCCCCACTCGACCCCGAAGACACATGCACACAGAAAGGAGAAAGAGGAGGCCCGGGGGCGGGCACAGAAATCTCAGCACACCACAAGAAAATTTTAGTAACAAATAAAATAAATAAACTAGAAGAGTGGCAAACCTCAGTCATCTGTTTCTGCCCACAGAGCACAGCACCAGTGGATTGAGGGCTGTAAATCTGCTTGGCTCTTGTAAAGGCAGCCTGCAAAAGCAGTTACATAGCTGAGTATAGATTTGATTATAGGGAAGAAACAAGACCAAAGCTCAATTGCTCAAGTGCACAATCTACCTGTACATAGCCACTTTCACCCATCCAGTTGCCATCTGGTTGTGATAATACAGGCACAATCTTAACCCCAGAAGATTCCCAATCTTTAAATCTATCCTATAAGAGGAAGAAACACAATTTTTAAATTAGATTCCATTGGGCAGACTAGCATTGCTGATTCTACATAGTAGATTCGTGACACAAATAACAAAAATTTAAAACAAACCTGATAAGCCATTCGCCTAAGGTTTCTTGCCCCATAATAAAGCCTCACATCAGATCTCTTATCAGCACTAAATCCTGACTCAATGAGAGACCGGATTGGACTGCAGATGAGAAAGTCAAGAGAAATTAGTAAATGATGAGGATGTGCACATGAAAACTTCCACAAACATTGACATGAAAATGGAGATCAAGGAGCAAAAGCACATTAAATTTCTATCAGAATGATTCCTTCTAGCAATAGTACTACATCAAAGACCACATGGCCACAGTAATACTGACATTTTACATTTGGAGACTACAAATAAAGATTTAAATGTGAGATTTCAAGACCTTTTTTTTTTAAGGAAAAAAAAAAAAAAAAAATTACTATTAGTAAGTTACTCATGCACCAAGTGGGTCTTGAACCTGTAAACTCATCCTTCATCCCACTGTGTTGGGGGGAGGAAATGCCAGTTAAGCTATAGCTCATTGGCAAGCCAAAATTATAGGCTATGAACTAGAGTTTGACAAAGCACAAGAAAATTACAATCAAATGGACAAAAGACAGTTAAGTTCTTAAGGGTTGCATCGTTCAGTAACTACAGAGTTAAAAAAATTTATTTTTGTTGCTTCTGGACTTAGGAGCACAGTGAGTGATGCCTAACAGCCTAAGTCAATGATAGACTTGTTTTAATGTTGGCATAACAGTTCTAAGACTTTCCAGAACAGGTTTTGGAATTTAGCCCTTTCTTGTTTGGTGCAGCTTGTATGGAACAAGAGTAGTAGGAGAACGTTTGAAGATTAAAAACTATTAAAGAGAGACTCAAATCTCAATTTATTGGCACTTTATTTTATGGCTCTCCTTGGATCCATGAGACCTTTTTCTTCAGATGATTTTATTGATTCAATGTATTTGTAACTAAAATCAGTGAATTTTGGGTATAACCAGTATACTCCATAGGTCAAATATCGTAACATCCTTTATTTTGGTTCGACGAAATTCTATTACCTAAAAAGGAAAAAACCAAAAGACTGCTATGCTATACCAATCATCTGATTAAATTTCCAATCTTCATGTTCAGAATTAAATTATTTGTCAGCGAAATAAATCAAGAACATATCTTTAATCTGCTTTCACGGGCATCACATTCAAGGGATGAGACTCAGGCCATAAGGTATAAATTGCAATCCTTAGCAAAAGGAACTCTACTCTGCTATAAAAAGAAGACACAAAGGATTTCTGATCTCCAAATGGAAAGGGTTGGCAGCCACTGAAAAAGGTTCATTTGAGTGATTCAATGAGTTTCAGATACCAAATATGATTTTCAGCTTTCACAAGATTAAACCATAAAAAAAGGTTGTCATGCAAAGCATGAGGCAAAAAAAAGGATACCATTCTAACAACCAATATAAAATTCATGTAGTTGTATCTAAACCAAATGGCATATCATTTGAAGTAAAAGCAGTAGAAGCTCAAAAATAGGAAACAGTTGAACAAGCTTATATTTCTCCCATTCTAGTTCAGAATTACCACAAGCAAACATTTTAACATCTAAACGTCACTATAAGAGGTAGGAACTACCAGCTCAAGAGGGTGCCTAGCTTACCCACAATTATTATAAACTCTAAAACCACATCAACCAGGATAACATAGATGAGCAATATAATTTAAGATATTCCATGACGCTTTACCATGAAACTCGATAAATTCTAAGAACAAAGGATGATTAGTAATTTGGACAAGCAAACTAACTCCTAAGTACTCTATGATTACAAAATTTCCCAACATCAAGCACAAAAATACACCTATTTATGATGAGAAAAAAACATAGGGAAAGCATTATGCCTTCCTTTTCTTTAACTTTCCATTTGTTTCTACGGAGAGTGTTTTCTGCATCTCTTGATGTTTGGTATGATGGAAAACATAAATCGATTGACAACATTTCCACGGTGAACAGAAAACAACAAACCTTATAAAATAGAAAACATAAAGAGTGTAAGTGTGTCAAGCATTTGCCTTCTCTCTTTCTGTAAGTTACACCAAGTGAACTTTAAAGTTTAAACCCACGGCCTAACCCTTCATCCCATCATTATGGGAAGAAGAAGTGCCATTTGAGTTAGAGCTCATTGGCATACAAAGCAATCTTGCAACTTGAAAACCACAATTCACAATTCAAGCATCAAATTTCCCACTTAGAAGAAATCTTCCCCTAACATTAACTCATAAAGATTAAAGAAGTTCCCAATTCAACTTCGCATTGCCTTTAGAAGCTCACCAATCCAATTCGAACACTAGTTTGACTAAACCTCCAAATCAAAACTGAACTTAATTAGCCAATTGATCCCATATATAAACATTCCTAAAGTTCCAACTCAATTTCAAATCTTGCCCCAGACACATAGACATTAAAATAAAATTAAAAACGAAACAGAAATCTGACCTAATTCCGGATCCGGTGGCGAAAATGAGAAGCGTAGAAAATGACTCGGGCGGGTCGACCCGATCGATATCGAATCCACGTCCCATGACCTGGCTGAGCTCAACCACATCGCCTTTCTTCAATCCACAGAGAAGCTCAGCGGTGGAGCCAGCCACTGTCTTCACCAGGAACTCGAATGCACCACGCGCTTCCGAGAGCGAAGGCGGCGACGCGATGGCGAGGAAGGAAGGCTTTTCGACGTCGGGGACCCGGAGCTGAAGGTACTGCCCCGGGCGAGTGTGGGACACGGCGAGGTCCGGCGCGTCGGACACGTCGATGGTGACGTGGAACAAGGACTCGGCGGCGGGCTCGATTTCTGTGAGCGGAGCTTGCGTCCAGACTGTGGTGTCTTGACGTACGGCCGCGACGGCTAAGCTTCTAAAGAGGCGGTGGTTACGGCTACGGCTACGGCTACGGAGATTTAGGTGGTTGTGGACGTTGAGGCGGCGTAGGATAGACATGGGAGGGAGGGGTGGGCTAAGGTGCGCATGGGGCGAGAGAGAGAGAGAGGTAGTAACAGACATGGTTTTTTGGGTTTTTGAATGGTTGGGCTTTTATAATAGTAGCAAAGTTTAGGTCTTCGTGGCGGGGACTATGGAGAAGAGAGGCGGCGTTAAAGGTGGGTAGCTGGTGATGAGGTGGCGTGTGAAAAATGCGCCGAGGGTGTGTGTGAATTTGGTGGAGGGTTAGAGAGAAGCCACGTGTTATTGAGTTTAGACTAGTTGACCCTGGGAGACTGGAGGATAGAGTGTATAGAAAGATCTATTTTTTTTGCTAAACGTGTATAGAAAGATCTACTTCTTAGCCATAGAATGAATGGAATTCGGTCAACCTTTCCTGAATAGCCAAGCTCTTATCTTTACCCCTTTTTATTCTTTTCTTTTTTTAATAACTTGATAATTACAATGAGTTGGAGAAATTTGAAAATGATGGTCTCTGTTAAAAAAGACTTCAAATTTTTTGTTTTGTGGATCCAAAAGTGTTATTTTGTTTCAAGTTTTAACTTTATAGTGAAATAGAGAGGATGCCTATGGCTATGCTGTAAAGAAGGATTATGAACTTGACTCGCTGCCAGTGGATATAACAGCCCAAAACCAGTAGCAATGACAACGTTGCATTATCTGTGATTATTTAAAACAGCCAGCATCAGTAAAGTTGATGATTGATTGAAAGCTTCAACGTAGATCATACACAGTTTTGAAGGACAACCAAAACAAAACTTCCATTGAAAATCCGGTAAGCATACATAGATGCATAGTCAGCATTGCATCTCTAGTAAAATTTCATATGAAACAAGAATTTAAAATTAACACAATTCCACGTTTTAAAACACAAGGTAATATACATGTCCGCTTTCTTTTTCCCCTTATTAAATAACAAGAAAAAAGGGGAGGTAGGGCATTTTGGCTCCATTTCTCTTACACAATCTGCCATAAGATCAAAACAGAACTGGAAATTCCTGATACATTCAATCTCAAAAAATTAAAATTCCTGTTGCTGGCAATGCCAACACCACCTAAATTATTTGATTTTCGCAATTATCAAGAGAAGCTAACAAGAGAAGTTGGGGGTAGAGAAGGAATTTGATTAGGCTGCAGATTCCTTGGCAATCTTCTCTGCCTTAGCAATGACCTCTTCAATACCTCCAACCATGTAAAACGACTGTTCTGATAGGTCATCATATTTGCCATCCAAAACTCCCTGTCAGCCAAAAAAGGCAAAACTCCAATGAGTGAAAATCATGGACAGTGCTACTAAAACTAAGCACCATATTAATAATTTCATATGCCAATGTTGTCCGTATCTCTAATACACACATTAACACATAGCATATGCAGGTGGATGCCAAGTGTGTTTGCACAATCATATGAATACGGAATTTATGGTTCTGCTTCAATCTTATTGCAAAAACTATTGTGTACTGCTCATAAACAAACAAAACTCAACAAATGACATGATCATATAATACATTTTGTGCTGTTCCTCGGTCTCCACATGTACGGTTTTTTTTTAATTTTAAATAAATATAGAAAATACTTGAAATAGATCAACGAACAACTAATTAGATCCTCAATTAATAAAATCCTTCCACACATACAGAACCTAAGATGGAAAATATAGAAAATACTTAAAATAGATCACTGAGCAACTAATTAGATCCTCAATTAAAATCCTTCCATACATACAGAACCTAAGATGGAATATATACCCAAAAATTAACATGGACGCTTTTAAAACGGGTAGTAGTCTAGATAGAAAGACAAGATTAAACTTTTCTAACTTCAGGATCAAATATGCAAGGTATTATTGAAGCTCTGATATAGGTTATGAAGGATAGAATTCCAAGACTATTCTCCATCATTAAAAGAAAATATCTTAATATAAGGAATCCGTAGAAGAGGGAGAAAGGAAGGCACCTGGAAACTGGTAATGCTCTCTTTCAATTCCACATACTTGCCAGGGGCACCAGTGAACACTTCTGCAACATGGAAAGGCTGGCTCAAGAACCTCTGAATTTTACGTGCACGGGCAACAGTCAATTTGTCATCTTCACTGAGCTCATCCATTCCCAAAATAGCAATGATATCTTGCAGATTCTTGTAGTTCTGGAGAACCTTCTGTACCCCACGGGCAGTGTTGTAATGTTCCTCACCCAAAATGTGAGGAGAGAGCATACGAGATGTGGAATCTAGAGGGTCGACAGCAGGATAGATACCAAGCTCTGAGATCTATTATCATTAAAGCATAATAGAACTAATTAGATGACAACCTAAGAAGTAACGATCCCAAAGAACCAGTAGTACTTCATGAAACATGGTCAAACCTGTCGTGACAACACAGTTGTGGCATCCAAGTGAGCAAAGGTTGTAGCGGGAGCAGGATCTGTCAAGTCATCAGCAGGCACATAGATAGCCTGGACAGAGGTAATGGAACCTTTCTTGGTGGTTGTGATACGCTCTTGAAGACCTCCAAGATCCGTAGCCAAAGTTGGCTGGTAACCGACAGCAGATGGAATTCGACCAAGCAAAGCAGACACCTCAGAGTTAGCCTGCAGGATGCACCAGAAGGAAAAGAGAAAATGACATCATTAGCAAGAAGAATCGCATGATGTTGGGTAAATCTACAGGCAGGAAAAAAGTTACTGGACAAGCTTGCTTACTTGAGTAAAGCGGAAAATGTTGTCAATGAAGAGAAGCACATCCTGCCCCTCAGCATCACGGAAATGTTCAGCCACAGTCAGACCAGTAAGACCAACACGAGCACGAGCACCCGGGGGCTCATTCATTTGACCGTACACAAGAGCACATTTGCTTTCAGCCTGGGAGATGGAAACAAGACAGTTCAAATATAAGAATCAAAACTAAGATTCAAAGAATAAGGGTTGAGGTGCAACAAAAAAAATTAGGATATGAATGAACATCATTCTATTAACCTGCTTATCACCAAGCTTAATGACACCACTCTCCATCATTTCCCTGTACAAGTCATTACCCTCTCGAGTGCGTTCTCCAACACCAGCAAACACAGAGAAACCACCTGTTAAGGAAAACAGGAAATTTTTATTTTAAAAAATTGAATAACAAACAATTCCTGACATGCGTACTTAGAGTAAAACCAACCGTGAGCTTTAGCAACATTGTTGATAAGTTCCATGATAAGCACTGTCTTTCCAACACCAGCACCACCAAACAGCCCAATCTTACCACCTCTTTGGTATGGTGCAAGAAGATCGACAACCTGTAGATGAAAACAACATTAGAAAATTTTGCAACAGTTCTAAAATTACGCTTCCAACTCTAGATTACCCAACTATTAAGGCTCTACAGTAGAAGGGACAGGGAGAGCATACCTTAATTCCAGTCACAAGGATCTCTTGTTCAGTTGCCTGCTCAACAAAAGATGGAGCTTCTCTGTGGATTGGCAAATAGTGGTCGGTTTCTGTTGTAGAATTCCCAATAAAATTGTCAGAAAATTTACATCACATTGAACAATGCACAAGAACAACAACCCGTGAAAAACTACACTTAAAACTTTATATTTTTCTTACTGAGATCTCCCCTCTCGTCAATTGGCTCCCCAATAACATTTATGATACGTCCAAGTGTAGCCCTACCGACAGGCACCTAAAGGAGGGGCATACAAAAAACAAATTATAAAATGGAAATAAAAATTTAACCGAGGAGAACACTGTCAATAAAAGGCAAACAAACAGCATGTTGATAACCACATAACAGATTGCCCAATTTTGCAGAAAACAAATGAGAATATGGAGAATTACAAAGCCTATAAGACATAAAATTTTCTGATAAGTAAGTTTTAGGACTAGGGGGAGAGGAGACCCAAACAAAACTAACATCATGACATTCAACAACAAAAGCATCCTTATGTAAACGCAGCCAAGGGACTGGAACCAGTGAAATTTTAACGGCTAGCGCACATTATAATAGAGCATAGAAGCACAAGACTATAAAGAAAGTGCCCATTTGGAACCAACGGAATTTTAGTGGTTAATCCAGGTTCAGAATAGATTAAGTGCCCATTTGGTACATCTTATTTTTCGGGGCTTTTTTAAAATGGCCCATTTGTAACTTTTAAGCAAAAGGTTCTTACAAAAATGTGGTATTACAACATTCCTCCCAAACCGGCACAAACACACCATTTTCCAATAAAAACTGAAAAAGTAAACTATGCGTCTATGCCAAACAGGCCTTAAGAGTCTTCTTGATATAGAGCAAGTCACAAATTATGTTCTTTTAACACCAATCATCATCAGGACTACAACTTTAAACAAGTTATGCATCGCACTATCCCATCGAATCATCGATTCATATCAAAACAATAACTTGAACACTATTTTTAGACATTTATCATTATCACATTTAAAAATAAATAAATAAAACCCTATTTATGGTTCAAATACTATCAATCAATGGCATGTCATCTCCTACTATAAAATTGAAAAAAATAACAGTTTAAAAAAAAATTAGTTGCTGAGAAAACAGATGAGGAATGCAATTAAACATTTGAACTTTATGAGAAAAAGTCCTTGTTTTGGAATCGTTGACCAGAGGATTTTCAACTAGGGACATTTTCTCCGCATCAAAACAGAGACAAACAAAAGTAACACTCAGATCTACAAAACACATTAAGATCTACACCTACAAATCACCAAATAACCAAAGCTCAGCTCTTTTCATCCAATCACAACAATCAAAGCAACACAAAAAAAAAAAAAAAAAAACACCAAAGAAAAGTCAAAAATCCAAAACTCACAGTGATAGGAGAGCCAGTGTTGAGCACGTCCTGGCCTCTGACTAGACCTTCAGTACCGTCCATAGCAATAGTACGAACCATGTTCTCTCCCAAGTGCTGAGCCACCTCAAGCACCAATCGGACCGAGTGTCCCTCAACCTCTAGCGCGGTCAAGATCGGAGGCAAACCTTCCTCGAACCTCACGTCCACGACGGCACCGATGACCTGGCACACCTGCCCGATCGATCCGGCACCGGTGAACTCATCGGTGATCTTGCCTCTCTTCTTCGGCGCCGGAGGAGCCTGAGCTGGAGCCGCCGCAGCAGCAGCGGAAGTCGAGTAATCGGCCACGCGCGACAAGAGGTAGCCGTATGGAGAAGCGCGTGATGATGGCGACGGAGATGTGAGTCTGGGGGCAGAGCTTGAGATCGGCGATCTGGTGGATCGTCGTGCAGACGATCGGAGAAGAGCGGATAAGACTCTTCTAGAAGCCATTTTCGCGTAAGCTTCAGAGAGAGAGACAGAGAAAGAGAGAGATGCTAGGGTTTGTGACCTCTGTGAGTGTGAGACTATAAAGTAAAGTTACAGTGGCTAAAATGGGAATATGTTTTGTTTTTTTCCTTTTTATTTCCCTGTTTTTCCGTTTTTGATATTGCCAAGGAAATAGCAAATGTTATTTCCATGGAGTCAATTTATATCTAACGGTTCAGATTTTTCATTATAAAAAATTTAACGGTTTAGATTTTATTTTATTGAAAAACAAACGGAGAAAGAAACGGGTTTTAATAAAAAACAAGTTACGGATTTTACTCAAAAGTCATGATAATTGCTCTTTTTTTTTAGATTTAGGTTTAACATTTTCAAAATTTTAAAATTTATGATAATTTCTAAAAACGTCCTCAATATCACAAAATCACAATATACTGATAATGTGTACAACTATGAATGGTATACATTTTTTACCTATTTATGTTTACATAAACCTACAACTTATGATCAATTATTCACAATTATACATATCAGCAAATCATAAACTTAAATGTAAAGATGGATGCTTTCTCAAAAAAAAAAATGTAAAGATGGATGTGCATGTAATATTGTTGTAAATTTAATTTTAAAAAAATAAAATGTACCAAATGGACAAGATTTAAAACGAGAGATCATGGCTATGTGATAATGATTCTAGGGGAGGGATATACTCATTCCGCTAATTAATTTCACCATACGTTAACATATGTACAATTGTGAGTAGTAGACATTTTTTACCTATTTTTGTTAACAAGATGCACCAACTACTTTTGATCAAGAATAATGGTAAAAATACAAATTATTTTACAAAAAAATTTATAAACTTTTGATATGGTGAGTGATTATTAGTAAATGAAAAATGTGATATTAATGATAGGCCTAAATAAAAACCAATAAGAAGTTGATCAAATCAACAATTTATAAAAATATTGTAAAATAGTTTGTGTCTGGAGCAATACTCTTTGATTAATCACCGATAATTGTACAAATTAGGAAATTGCAAAACTGGGTATAAAGATTGATGTGTCCGTAATTAATAAATTGTTTGTAAAATTAAATCAAAGAAGTGCAATGTACCAAATGGACAATGGAAAGATCCTGTTCCTTTCAATAATTTGAGGATTTTCCAAAATCTAAGACTGGAAACGATGTCGTTTTGGGAGGTTGAGTTTATCTGGCACTCGCCTTGGCAAAATAAAGTTTCCTTTTTGGTATTGTCAAGATGTGCAGGATAAATGATAACTCAAAAAAAAATAAAAGTTAAATTTTAACGGGTACTGTACTATCTGCGTTTTCACGCTACTTTCCAACTTTTTAGTTTATGGAGTGTAGTGGAAAGACCATTATGCCCTCTCATAAGTTCACTCCACTAAACTAGGTGAACAACACTCTAACAAGAAGTCAATACGAGTTTGGGGCCAAATATCTAGTTATCTAGATAATATGGTCACAAGTGAGGATTTAGTGGGGAGGTATTTTTATTCTCTAGAATTCTAAACATATTGTGAGCATGTATTTTCTTTTTATAATGAAATAATTTGGTGTCTAAATGAAATTTGAGAGTCGGTATTTAATTCCTTCAGATTATTAGAAGAAAGTTTTTTTTTTTCACGATTAAATGAGAGAGCAAAATGAAAAAGAATAGTAATATTTTTTTGTATTATATAAGTGAGTCAACAAAACAAATTTGCAAGAAGCTATGAAGAGAATGACTACTTCCGTGTGCAAGAATTATGTTCTATAGGCTATTAGGCATGACAATCTTGTGAGAGATAGGCACATAGTCGCAGTCATAATTATACACACAACTCATGCTTCTCAAAATTTCAATTCTCTCCACCGTGCACCCTTAGTGCGATGGTCACTCCACAAGTATAAATGCTTGTGAGGTGTGGGGGGTAAGAGCCGGAGTTCAAGTCTCCAGGAGGGAGTTTCACACACATATATACTTAGATTAGGTTAGAGTCGAAATTTTATCTTGTATAAAAAAAAAAAATTATATTCTCCTTCTCGACTTGAACGAGTTAAAAATGAGGGGCTGTTTGAGGGATTAAGCAGATTAAGCCCAACAAGCCCATGATTTTAATTAAGTCCATCAGCCCAAAACCTAGTGTTGAAGGGTTTATAAGTCAAGCGTCATGTTTGGCCCATAAGTCATGGAGTTGAGTTTAGTGAGGTGCATTGTCTAGTAATATCCTAGACTAGATAGCAATATAATATTTAGAAGTACCTCCTTGATGCTCAGCCTACATCACCATTTAAACTAACCACACTTGTCGTCACCTTTTGATGGAATTGAATGCCTCAAATAGCTCAAATGTGTGCCTAAAGGAATCTCTCATTTGAATGATCTGTATTGCTCTCTTAAAGGGAATAGCTTCATGATTATTGCCAAGTGTTGACTTCCCTTCACATTAGTAGTTATTGCATCTCACCAAATTTCAATCGCATATAAACCATTTATACATGTCCCCATTTGCAACATGTTCTACCCTAAGGTACACTCCACCAGCCATCCAAAAGAAACAGTCTTTGTTAGTTGTGACACTCAAAAGCTGGCCAGTTTGCATTATTCTCTTCAAAATAATGGCCTTGTGAACTTTGCCAAGTGACGACTTCTCTTATCATTAATAATTATTGAGTCTCATCAAATTTCAATCTCATTTATGCAAATGATCATGTCCCTATTTGAAAACTAAGCTTATCACCTAGGGTACATCTCATCATCTGACCAAATGAAACAATCTCTATGACATTTAGAAGCCTAGATTTTGGGCGTGATTCCCACCAAAACTAAACCCATTCCTCCTTATAAAAAAAACATGTCAATTATATCGAGAACTTAAATCCACATAGTAGTGTAGTGTTGATTTAACTATCGAAATGTTTTTGTCCAACCCCAACATTGGGTTAACCTAAGTTACACTTAGTGCCTGTTTTAGTTT
Source organism: Quercus tomentella (assembly GCA_028535165.1). Taxonomy (NCBI): domain Eukaryota; kingdom Viridiplantae; phylum Streptophyta; class Magnoliopsida; order Fagales; family Fagaceae; genus Quercus; species Quercus tomentella. The sequence continues at coordinate 3,581,029 of JAPQVY010000133.1, forward strand.
GAGGGATATGAAAAGTAAGGAGATAGAAAATGAAAAGGGGATAGAAGAAATTTTAATTCCCCTAATTTATGTTTGGTTTGGGGGTGGAATAGTGGAGTGACAGAAAATAGAGTATATATAAATTTACCCATATACCGTTATTTCATTACTTTTTATATATATATATATATAAGTATTTTATTAAAGGAAAAAATGTGTTATTGGAAAAAATAATAATAATAATGGTGTGTGCAGTTGGGGTGGGGGGGGGGGGGAGCAGTAGATGGGTAATTTCCATCCAACCCCTTCTCCTCCTTATTTTCTCTCCATTTCTTTGGGGCTGAAAAATTGTGGGTTTGGGGATAAAACAATTGAATCCCACCATTTTCTCTCCCTCAAAATTACTCAAACCAAATATCCCTCCCACCCAAAATCTCTTCTATTTCCTCTCCCCATTTTCTATCTTTCCTATTTTAACTCCAACCAAATGTAGTCTTAAGATTTTTCTTTTCCTTACAAATAGGGGTGATGTTTATGTGGAAACTCATCATATTTAGTTTACTCTTCTCCTCCCCATTTTCTCTCCAATTTTTGGGGGTTGAAAAATGGTAAGTCTAGGGAGAAAACAGTCGGGCCCCACCATTTTTCTCTCCCCTAAAATTACTCAAACCAAACACTCCTCCCACCCAAAATCTCTCCTATTTTCTCCCCTTCCATTTTCTGTCATTCTTGTTTTCACTCTAACAACTAAATTTAGTCTTAAGATTTTTCTTTTCCTTACAAATAGGAGTGATGTTTCTATGGAAGCTCATCATCTATGCTACTATTTAAGGGGCTTCTCCTATTTGGACTGGACATTTTTTTAGTTCCAAAATACCCCTAAAGTCTAAATTTAAGTAGAGATAAAGCTTGAAGATAACATAGTAAAAATACATCTTTAACTCCCACGTGTAACCTTGTCTACAAATAGGCAATGTTTAAATCCCACATTTAACTCCAATTGATTTTCAAACCAATAAGCATTACTCCATGTTTTCACTTTTCTTTCTTTCTTTTTTTCTTTTTTTTTTTTGCCCTTTTTTCCTTTATCAAGACATAACTCTTTTTCTTGCATTTAAAAAAAAAAAAAAAAAAAAAAAAAAACTTAACTTTTTTTTTTGAATACCCGGTTTCCCTTTCTCCTTAATCTCATCTCATGTTTGGTTTTTTTTCCCCCTCAAATCTCTTTGTTTTGATTTTGAAGAAAAAAATATACTAAAAGGTAGAGATAAAACTAAAGGATAACATGCTAAAAATAATCTTTAACTCCCATGTAAAACACCACCTACAAAATAGGACAAATGTCACATTAGTTACTCAACTTTTTCAATTTATTTATTCCTCAATTCCTCTCAGCTCTATGTTCTTTTTCTCTACACTATCATCATCATCTTTTCTAAATACAAAATTCCAAAAAAAGAAAACTTTACTTACAAAACACAAAAGTGCAATTTTAATTGTTCATGTTCAACATGTATGTCAATGTACATTGCTCTTTTCTATTTGTTTTTATAAAGAACTCAACACCCTTCTAATTATTTGGACTTAGGGTCTTCTTCATTTCTTTTCTCTTTTTTTTTTTTCCTTATGATTATCCTTTTTTTTTTTTTTAAATATGCATTTGTGGGTTAAAGCTTACTCATTGCCTTTCTTTGATTACAATAGTACAGTGTTTTTCTTTGATTACTATTATAGTAAAACGCCGATTGAATTTAGAACACAAACTGTGCAATTTGGATAAGTATCAAATTGTGTAAAAGTAACACAAAAAAATAAACCTTTACCCAAAAATGTAGTAATTCCAAATTATAATTGTTGCAAATTTTAAAATTTTATCAAAAAAATAAAAAATAGAAGAGCCTCTAAACATGCACGTGAGCGCATGCTCAGAGGCTATTATTCAGTTTACTGAGACAAACCCCTTACAATCCCGTTATCTCATTTTACTTAACACACCCACAATCTTCAAGTCTAAAATGCTTCCATATAATCTTGAAATTCTAGCTAATCAATAATGTTAGTACAAATGTAAGAAATAACATTAAGGGCATATTTGGTAGACTGTAATAGGCACTGTAATGTAATAGTTATTCCTATGGTTTAGTTATTCTTTAGTTTGGTTATGTTTTTATTACAAGGAGTAGTCATTCCTTATGAATAGCTATTCTTCAAAATGAGGAATAACTATTCATCTTTAAAATGTTGTATTAGCTATTCCTTAGTAAGTGCAATAATTTCAAAACTTAATATATTTCCAAATAAGCAAACTTTCCATATACATCTAACAATTATAAAAATAAAAAATCATAAAAAATAACACATATCTCTTTTAAATTTAAAAATAACAATTTTTAAGGAGATATAATTGTATGAGTAAGATATTTCCTAAAATAAATGTTAAATTTCATTCTAATGTTATAACTCACAGTCAAACTAATGAATAGGTTTAGTTATTACATTACAATACATTTTATTACTAGTAATAAAGATTACAATTCCTATCGTAATCCTCATTCAGTATATCAAACGTACTATAAGTGTAAGATTACACACTACCGTAACCATAAGATGTTCTTCCCATGCATAATAGCGCGCGTGAGATAAAAATAAAGTCTATCTGCACTCCAAATCTTCTTGGCAAACAACTCGGAGTCATGCTTCCTTCCTTGTCACAATTCTGGTTGCGTCAGAATCAACTTTGATGCAGTTGTTTGTCCCACCACAACGTTGTCTATTTGCTGTAATCATAAGGAGAATTGGAGAAATCCTATCTTCTGTAATCATAAGGAGTAGTCATTCCTTATGAATAGCTATTCTTCAAAATGAGGAATAACTATTCATCTTTAAAATGTTGTATTAGCTATTCCTTAGTAAGTGCAATAATTTCAAAACTTAATATATTTCCAAATAAGCAAACTTTCCATATACATCTAACAATTATAAAAATAAAAAATCATAAAAAATAACACATATCTCTTTTAAATTTAAAAATAACAATTTTTAAGGAGATATAATTGTATGAGTAAGATATTTCCTAAAATAAATGTTAAATTTCATTCTAATGTTATAACTCACAGTCAAACTAATGAATATGTTTAGTTATTACATTACAACACATTTTATTACTAGTAATAAAGATTACAATTCTATCGTAATCCTCATTCAGTATATCAAACGTACTATAAGTGTAAGATTACACACTACCGTAACCATAAGATGTTCTTCCCATGCATAATAGCGCGCGTGAGATAAAAATAAAGTCTATCTGCACTCCAAATCTTCTTGGCAAACAACTCGGAGTCATGCTTCCTTCCTTGTCACAATTCTGGTTGCGTCAGAATCAACTTTGATGCAGTTGTTTGTCCCACCACAACGTTGTCTATCTGCTGTAATCATAAGGAGAATTGGAGAAATCCTATTTGCTTGGATTGACTATTCTTCAATTGGGACTCTTAGTGGGCTGAGCCGCTGAGCCTGGCCCCTTTTCACTGTTCAAAACGCGAGGAAAGTGGGTATTAAAGATATGATATTGGGAGAAGATGCTCTAAAATGTGTTAGAGCCCATCCAATATGCCTTTTCTGGACTGGCCTATATGGCTTCCATTGTAGTTGATTTTGGAAAGCTTTGTTAGGCCTTTAATTATTGGGTCATTTCTCATGTTTTGAAGTCTCCCAATTGTATGGCCCATTACATTGCATGTTATGGGTTTCCTTTTCATTCCTTTTAGGGATTTATTCTCATCTTCAATTTTCCAACCCTGGTCCACACCAACCATTTATATCAGTAATTGGGATTGAAATTCTATAATTTCTTATTACAATTTTAAGTTATATGTAATTTTACTGAATAATTCTATACGGTTTTTAAAAGGTGGTGAAACTAACTACTACTTGGTTCTTACACCCTGTATTATTAAAAAAGAAAAAGAAAAAATCCGTTCCTAGGTTATTGAAGATTGGATTATGTCAATGTAGTTATTTGAATTTTTGAAATAGTTCAATGGCACCAAAATTAACGACCAATAAAAACAATTGGATATGTTCTATATAGAACTCTCAAATATAAATATACTTATGTTAAACTACAATACTGTACTCAATAGCCAAAGAAAAAGAAAAGAAAAGAAAAACTCCATCCTTATTCACTTTAATTTTATTGTTTGTAGTCCTTTTTAGTATATAGTATTTAATTACATTTAAAAAGAAACTGTAATATATATATATACACTCTCTCGCCAATGGGGGCTTGGCTCAGCTGGGTATGGTTCGTTCGCTCTGCCTAACACGCTCAGGTTCGATTCCCGCTACTAGCAGGAGTCCGTTGGTGGGCATCACATCCCTAAGTGTGTGTGCTCTGCCCGGGGGTTTAATATAACCATAAACACCCCCATTTTCTTTTCTCAAAAAAAAAAAAAATATATACACTCTCTCTCTCTCCTACCCCTCTAATCTCTATACATTGTTACATGCATTTTTATACATATACATAATTTGTTAGTCTCTTTTTAACATTTTCCTTCTTAACTTCCAACTTTTTTTTTAGGATTTTCTAACGATTTTTTATTTTACTATTTGATTAATTTCCACAACATAGAGTTTCACTTGTAAAAATTATAAATTTGAATTTTGACAATAAAAGAAGTATTGAAATTTAAAGTTTACAGTTTACCAAATGTTAAATAATAGACTCATCATACACATGCAATTAGGCTCGAGGAAAAACCAAAAATTGATCAAAATAGGCTCAACATTACAAAACATTACAAAGGAATCAAATACATACCTCAATAGAAATTAAGACTAGGCTTGTAGTCGACGATCTCTGTCTCTCTCGTGATGGAAATATCCACGAAATTCTCATATCTGTGAGATGCAAAAATAGAAAAAAATATACACCAAAGAAAAATAATTACATACAAGACAGTATTTACGTGATTCGGTAATTTGCCTACGTCCATAGAGTTGTAGGGATTTCACTATTCTCAGGGGAAATTTACAGAGTGCAGTAATACAGTTTTCTCTCTAAAAAATAACATAAAAACCCTAATATCCAAAACAACAGTTTTTATATCATGCGTACAAGATTCACAATGGACTACAAAAACGAGCCAAAAATTTTTCAACTCTCATAAAATCTTCCATTAAAGACTGTAACAATATTATTTCAAGTCAGGTTATAATTCAGATCAAACACAATTAGACCCCAACATCTTGCCAAGCTTTCTCTCAGCAACAAACACCTTTAAATACATACCTCAATAAAAATTATTTTCTCCATATAAATTATATATAATGTACCTTTAAATATTGAAATTCAACAAATTTCAAAAGTTGTTGTGTTTGATTCTGTTATGAAACTGGTGGGTTTGTTAAATTGGAATGACTGTATAAAGTAGGATGGTGGGAGACGTGATATGTTTGATAGTGGTTAAAGGGAATTGAGACAACAGTGGGTAGATGCAATTTTAACGCGTTCAAATGAGGACAATTTTGTATCGTAAGAAGTTGAAACCCAATAGGATATTTGAATATATTGATTGGGATAAGAATTGTGATAAGTAAAAAAATTTAAGATTTGAACAAAAAAAAGATGATATACGTTAGTGCGGTTGGATGGAGATTTGAGATAACTGTATAGAATTTGGATGATAAAATTTTTGGAATGTTTTGAATTTAAAAAAAAAAAAACATAAAATTTTCAAGATAAAAAATAGTAGTTTTTACATAAGGTAGCGGGCTTTTTTTGGAAGAAGTAATTTTGTACTTGTTTTAATAAACATGATTCAAATATATGAATTCCAATGGATAACAAATACAGATAAGAATCAGACATTTGAATAGAAATGGGTGGTGAGAATATATATATATATATATATATTTCCTTTTGTACATGAGAGGTAGTGGTTTTTTTTTTAAGAAGTTTTTTTTTTTTTTTAATAAACACAATTGAAGTATTTGAATTCATATAGATGACAAATACAGATTGGAATCAGACATTTGAATACAAATGAGTGGAGAGAAAAACTATTTTTTTGCTTCCTTGTGTCCGTACATAATTGAAGTTTATTTTGTATTTTTATAAAACATAATTGAAGTATTTGAATTTAAATAGATAACAAATACAGATAGGAATCAGATATTTGAATTTGTTTTTTTTTCTGTACATGAGATAGTATTACTCTTTTAACATTTTTTGCTTTTTTGTAGAATTTGTATAAAGATATTTAAATTTGTAGAATTTGTATGAGGATATTTTGGTACGCCAAAAGTTGAAGACAAAATAGAGGAATTCTCTTGTTATTAGTATAGATTAATAACTATAAGAATAAAAACCAACAACTATATTATCTAGTTTGAAAAATGTTACGTCTACAATATTTTCACATTAAATCACACAAAACAAGTTGTTATTGGTTTTACTATAAACTATCGTTAAATTTGCTTTCTTGCCCACCATTAATAAACTGTAATAACTTATCACTAAAAATTTGTTTTAAAAAGTATTTAAAAAATATTATGAACACCTTTAATTTACAAATCAAGAACTAAAAAAAGTAAGAACAAATTTCAATAATATGAGAAGGGCTAAAAACTCCCGCCAATTTGTAAAACCTTTTCCCTCCACACTAGTCACCGGCTACAGCCGGTAACCCCAATATTCCCTCTCCCAACGCAGCCACATATATAAAGAGAAAATGCTATGTCCAATCTTGTTTTCATAGCTTCCACTTTTCAATGAGGCTCAGCCAACCCAGGCTTATTAGAAAAACCGATACCTATCCACGACCCGAACCAGAACCATCAAATCCAAATCAAAATCCCTTCTGTTCCTATTCCGGGTCGAGACTATGAGCGCCGTGAACATCACAAACGTCGCCGTTTTGGACAACCCGGCCGCGTTTCTCAACCCCTTCCAGTTCGAGATCTCCTACGAGTGCTTGACCCCTCTCAAAGACGGTAACAACTTCACAAAACGTCACCGTTTTGGTTTTTTCAAAATTTTTTAGCTTCATCTAGGGTTTGTTGTTTGTTAATTAGTGTAAAAATTAAACTACTACTTGAACGTAATTAGGCTTCTGTTACATTAATCTATTGTTAATTTAGTGTACAATTTTCGTTGATGTCTTGGTTGTCTTGACTTATGATGATGTTTCTGGATTCTTTCTCGTACTCTAGCAAGTCTTATGTTGTTGTTCTTTGCAACTAATTAGGATAAATGTTATGTTATGTGTTTTTTTGCTGGGCATGAATTCTTTGCTTTTTTTGAATTTGTTGAATGACTAGGAAGTTGGAAATGACAATTTTGACATTCTTGTTGTATTCACGAATTAACAAGTGGCGGGTTGTGAGTTCAAGTCCAGGATTCAGCCTCCGAAAAATAGAAAATAAAAATTTGGGGGGTGCGGTTGTCTACCAATCACCTATGCCAGACTGTGCAAAAGTGGGAGTTTTGTGCATTGGGTACGGCCTTTTTGTTTGTTGTGTTCACAAAGGGGTAAAGTCTTGTTGGGTGGCTATGGGTGGTTCAAATGGGTGTTTAAGGTCAAAAGATATGAATGCAAAAAGAAATGGGGGTGGGTTCTAGGACGATTTTTATACTAAAATCATAAATTTTTTGTTGTTGTTAGTCAAACCAAATATGCCTTAGATCTAATGCAAATGAATGGGATATGCTCAAACGCATTTTTGTCCAACCATTGATTTTGTATTGTGAAAATTTATACCCTTTAGCTGGTTTTGAAGGGCTAAATTGGTTACTATGAAAGAATTCATAGACCTTGTTACATTTCTTTGTTATAAATCAACACTAACTCTCTTGTCTCTAGAAATTTCTAGAGTATTCTAGAAACTTCTAGAACTTCTCACACAATCTCTCTCTCTAGAAACTTCTAGAGTTTCACTCAATTTACTTCTCTCCGGAATTCTCTAGAAAGTTCTCTTGCATTCCGGAAATTTCTACATGATGTTCTTTCTGGATTTCTCTATGAGATATCTCTAGAGACTTCTATGAAGAAGTAAATCTTAGCCACATGTTTATAGAATAGTCTAGAAGCTTGGTAAATAAAGTATTCAAAAAGAAGATGCTAGAAGCTTCAAGTTGGTTTCCTAACCAACATACACCTAGTATAAATAGATGTGGTGGTATGTGAAGGTGTAGAGTGTGGGAGACTAGTGAGAGACTAGTGTGTGAGACTAGTGTGAGACTAGTGAGAGACTAGTGTGTGAGATTAGTGAGATGTGTGAGAGACTTGTGAAGAGTGTGAAGTGAAGAAATAAGTAAGAGCTATTGTGTAGTGTCAATATATAGGTGTCTAGAGAGTTGGTGTGTGTGTCTTGTAAAAGCATTAGTGTTTGTAAAGTGTTGTAATTCAAAGAGTCAAGTTTTAAATAAAAGCTCTTTGTTCAGTCATTTGTTCAATAATCCAGTGTCAGAGCTTCCGCTAACTCAACATTCTTTTGAGATCCTAACACTTGTGTTGAAGTCGGCATCTAAGGGACAATAGGTTGCCTGTTGCCACTATCTCTATTTCAGTCTAGAGCACTGAGACTAAAGGTGGGTTGTATATTTCACTCATTTCATCTCCCCTTCCCCCCCTCAAGCTTGACCAATCCAAATGGGGAATTAGTACGATTAATGCAGTTTGTTTGGTGTTAAGAGTGCAGTTATCTGACAGATTCATTTATGCAGAATGAACAAGCAGTATCTGACTTAAAGGAAGATTTACCTGTGGAAAAAAATGTAATATTTGAGCTTTGTAATCTGATTAACATTTCCCATAAATTTGGATGCTTTATAGTTACTTTTTAAGGAAACTAAGAATCCAATGATGTCTGATCCAGTCCTGATTTGATTTGAAGTATTGAGAATTAATGGTCCTAGTTGATTTCCATGATAATATGGCCTTAATGTGATGAAATAAATGCTTTTATCTAGAGTAAGGAAACATAAAAAGATGATTTTTGGATGTAATCCTAAGATAGTTTGGATATGATGGAGAATTGTTTGAGATGCTTTTGACATGTGCCATGGAGGCCTGTGAATGTAATCAAAATTGTGATAATAATCGTATGGATGGAGCAAAAAAGGCTAAAGGGAGGCCAAAATGACTGGGGTAGAAGCTGTATGGAATAAGCGAAAGGCGTGTTTGTTGGATAGATAAATGGGACACGACCCTAGATAAGTTTAAGTGACATAAAAGGTCTTTGTAGCTGACCCCAATTAATTTGGCTTTAGTTAAGTTGATTAGTTGGATGTAATGCTTAGAGTTGTGGATAAGTTTTTTTGGTAGCTTAATTTATGTGTAATGAATTTTTTGCTAAAACACTCAAGAGGATTGATAGTTAGACAAACCTAAATGGTTTGAGTTATTGGTCCCCTTATATAATTTCAGTAACATTTTTGTTCAAAATACTTCAAATTTAAAAGTATTTGAACCAATATTATATATCTGAGTACTATTTACCATTAAACAACTACTCACTGATTTATTGATAAATTTTGGATATGATAGGCTCAGGTAAAGTGTTCAATAGGAAGAGAAGCTCAAAAAGTAGTTTGATTTAGTTAGTCCTGTGTTAGAATCCATGTGTTTGTTTAAGATATGCCTTACACAGGATGAGACAACAAAGAAGCCCCTGATGGTTTGAAAAAAGGCACTGGATCTAAGTGAGGCTTTTGGCCTGTTCCTTTTAATTTTTTCTTTCTTGCCCTGAATGAATAAACTAATCTTTGTCTTTAAGCAAGTAGATGTTTATTTCTTTGATAGAACTCGTAGAAGAAGCATTTCTATATTTCCTATAGAAGTTCTTTTTTGAACTCCAGCTACCAAGTTCTTGAATAGGAGATACTAAAATGCTTTGAGGATGTAGCATGTTTTGTCAAGATATTTTGTACATTTGCTTAGGGTAAAAGTGGCAGGTGCAGCAAAGCTGTATTTCAGTATTTGATGCTCTCTTTAACCACTCGATGCCTTCTCTCTTCTCCCCCACTCTCCCTGTTAGGTGGAGTCACTTAATTATACTAATGGGAATCATTCATTTTTCTCTATGAAATTTTAAATTTTTAAAAAAATTATTTTTCCCTAATATAAACTTCTTGTGCATTTCCCTTGTTTGTTGTCACCATCTATGTAGTTAAATTTGTTTCCTTGACTTCTGCCTTGCTAGCCTTGCCATATTTTAACTCGTAAAACATTGCAGATTTGGAATGGAAACTCATTTATGTGGGATCTGCTGAGGATGAGACATATGACCAACTTCTTGAAAGTGTGCTTGTTGGGCCTGTCAACATTGGCAACTACCGATTTGTCCTTCAGGTAATTTTTTATGAATGCTTGTGCTAAGTCCTAAACTTGGTTTTCAATGCTAATTTGCTTATGAAAATAACACTAAATTTTTCGTTATTGGGGCCCCTGGCAGGCAGATCCTCCAGACCCATCAAAAATCCGTGATGAAGATATCATTGGCGTCACAGTACTGCTATTGACATGTTCTTATCTTGGACAAGAGTTTATTCGAGTTGGATACTATGTGAACAATGATTATGATGATGAACAGCTAAGAGAGGAGCCTCCACCAAAGGTTTTGATTGATAGGGTTCAAAGAAATATTTTGGCCGACAAGCCCAGGGTCACAAAGTTCCCAATCAATTTTCATCCTGAGAACAATGAGCATGGTGAAGAAGCCCCTCCTTTAGCTGAGAATGCCATTGAGACCAATGTGAATGGAGAAGAACCACTCCCTTCACCTGAAGGACCAGCCATTGAGCAGTAGGTTGTAAATTGAAGCAACTGCGTGACATATTGTGACATTTTGACTTCAAATTTTGACATACTGATGATTTTGGGTGAAACTGGTTTTCCAAATCTCAAACATCTCCATCCCTGATATGCTTTTGTGACTGAGATCTACTGTGAATTGTCAGTTGGAATGTTTTGTACCATCACTGTACTTGGGTTGTTGTGATGTGGTACATAATGGGTTAAAGATTTTGTATGCCATGAAAATTAAAGTTTAGGTTTTGTTTTTTTTAAGTCTTTCATTACTTAGTCTTGTAAAATTTTCAATTTTATTGGAAAAACAGTATGTTTGACTGTGTTCTTTAGAGACGGTAAATTATATGAAATGAATTGGAACCAAATTGCTACCTATGCTTAAAAATTTTGTAATAGTTATTGATATGAATATTTAGCCGATCTGTAAAAAATTTTGACCTTGTCATTGGGCATAGATCAAGAAAATTTCTGATAGTAGGTTGAGATAGCTTTCTGAATTTGCATAACTTGTGCCATGCGAATAATCAGCTATATGGACTTCTGGTTTCTAGTGAACATCGACGGAAAGACTAAAATAAAACCAGTTAAAACATTTGGGCATTTAATGAACTTTGTGGATCAATTGGATCTTCAGGCAAATTTTTGGGACCAAAATTGGTGTTGTACTCATTAATTTATAATTGCATGCATTTACGTAGATGAAAGAACATACGATAGGATTGATATTGCTGGCTTCAGTCAGGATAGTTTGCAAGATCTAACTCCTAAAACTTTGCAGGACTAGAAATGATAATATGTTTAAGGATATTTGTATTCAAAGTCTAAGCTAACTTGAATCTTTAAATCTCAACAAGAGCTATAATTTATTTATTTTACAAGTAAAGCACTTCATTTTATTACTCAAAAAAGAGAATTATTTATCAACAATTTATTTTCTTGGTGTGTAATGAAAAGTGAAAATCAAATCTATAGTTCCTCTTCCTCCTCAACAATTACGCTGCCACCTCTTTGAGCACCACGCACAGCTTTATTTGCCTGAAAAAGGAAGGAAAGACATTCCGTAAAATATAATACAATCACTTGGCAAAATTAAACCCAATGTTAGAAGGGAATAATGTTATTTATTTATTTTTTTTGATGAACAAAAAAAGGGCCTCAAACATGTGCTCATTGATCCGGCCCACTTAAACTCGCTATTGATAGTGTGGGGCACCCTTGGGCACGTTAGGGTTATTTGCGTCGTGGCACAACATTTTTGTGAAGCGCACGACTCGAATCCAACAACTCTTGAACTCGCAGATATAAATTTGGTACCTGAATAAATTATGAGAAATTTTTTTAACACTTTTAAGTTTGAAAGCACTTTTCTAGTCTAGTACGTTCGGAAGTAACTTTATATCGAAAGCTTCTTTGTAAAAAGTTTGTTAAGTATAATTGTATTTAGAAAAAGTGAGACATTAAAAAAATTAGACATAAGCAAATAAATTGAAAAAACAGTTGCCAAACAGATTAGCACATTTCCAATAGTCATGATCATTTTAGTCCTATGGCATGGTCCCAATTTATTGGATCATTAATTAATTAGTGCCTCTTTATAAAGAGCTAGTTTCTTACTTTTTTGTGTGCGCTGAATACGCTAGTTTCTTACTGGATTCCTATAGGTTAAGTCCAAGTTATGGGTTAAAGTTAAATAGATGAAATTTTCTTACCTCTTTTTTCCAATCAGCTCATAAGTTTACTATAACAAGTGCCACAACTTGAACAGAAAGTCCACATATGATGCCCATCCAAAGCCCCTAATTAAAATCAATTTCACAACTCAAATATTAGTATAGCAAAATAATAAAATTGCTACCAATTTTGCTATATATTTTAAAAAAGAAGAAGTAAATTGACGTGATAATGAATGTGATTGATAGCACATCAATAATATAATAATATTATTTATCAATTACTTTTTATTGTGTATTTAAAAATTGAAATAACAGTTTTTAAGACACATAAAAGAGAGACATAAAGACTTACTTTGCCTCCAAAATGGAAGACGAAAGCAAAGAGCACAGCAGAAGGAATTCCCACAAGATAGTAAGCACCAAGATTTATAAATGAACATAGATTTTGCCACCCACATCCTCTAGCAGCCCCTACATAGCCAAAGCAGAAATCACTAAGCAGTTGAATCAAAGTAAGAAAAAATAAAAAATTGTTAACAATTGAACTTGATTAGTACTTGTGACATAAATTTAAGACCTGAAAGAACACATTGGAATCCATCCAAGAAGTCTGATAATGCAAGCAGTAGCATCATTTTAGCAACGTATCTGATGACTTCTTTCTCTTTGCTATAAAGCTTTCCCCAAACATTGCGCACCAAAACTGTAGTAATTGCTATTATTGTCCCCTCTGAGAGAGCAACTATGATCATCACACGAAGAGCCAATCGTGCACCATATGGGTTCCCAGCACCCAATTCATTTGACACTCTTGTACTGTATAATAGCAAGAAGATTCTTTTAGTTTTGAGGGGCAATGATATTAGTGGGAAAAGTCATATAAACTAGCTATGTCACTAACCTTATAGTACCACCAAGACCAACAGAAATCATATAAACCAACCAACATGTGTTAAGGCTGCAGAACAATTACGAATGATTTTAAGAATATATTATCATAAAAGAGGTTTAAGTAATAAACTTAGCTTTTAGAAAAAGGTAAATATATTATCATAAAAGAGGTTTAAGTAATAAACTTAGCTATTAGAAAAAGGTAAAAACTTAGTTACAGTCTTCTAGATTTTCAATTAAATTCAAACACATGATTGTATTGATTAATACAATATAAATAATGTTATTTTTATAAAGGATAATTAAATTCAATGTAATCTTGTGTTTGAATATAATTAAGGAATCTAAAGTATAGCACTTTAGGAAGTGTATTTAAGTTTTACCCATAAGAGAATCTAAGAATTGCCTATTCCTCGTTTTTTATCTTTTAAAAATTAACAGAAGTGATAGCAAATACCTTATTGATAACACCGATGTCTCTAGTTTTGGATTTGGGAGAAGTCCTGCTAAGAGAACAACCATTTCAAATGACCAATATTCTAAGCTGTCAACCAAAATATTCAAAGAGTTAAACCCCAAGAAGAAAAAAGAAAGAAAAAAGCTAAATGCTTCAAACATTACAACAATGCAAATGAATAAACCGCAAGCTGGAATGATCCAAATTTCTTTTGCAAATAGAAGAGCTCCTTTTGTTAAGCATGCTTCAAACATTACAACAATGCACGGGACAAGACTCTTTTCACAATCCTTTCCATAACTTGTTAAGGTGATACATTGTGATTGAAAAATTAGTTTCATGTGGATCCACCATTGATACTGCTTTTACAATACTAGTGATAAGCAGAAATTACCATATCATAATTGCTGAAGGAACTGCTAGCTTTAGGAAGCTGGGAATATCATGCAAGGCTTCTTTTGAAAACCCAGTCCAAGTTTTCTTGCAAGCTGGAGAGAATCTTACATAAATCGCAAACAAAAGCACATTAACCCAATTAGAAATGTTAATTGCCAAGGCAGCTCCTTTAATCCCAAGTTTGATTTTAAACACAAGAACCCAACACACAAGAACATGTAGCAAAGCTGTGAATCCAGAGCCTATCAACATAGGAATAATGTTGTTTTGTGTTTGTAAAAATCTGTTTAGGCATTGAAGAATACCATAGGCAAAAAGGCTTGGGATCATCCAACGATTGAAAACTCCAGCTTCAGTAGCTATTTCATGGTTTTGGTGTAGAAGTATGAGAATGGTGCTTGTATTATACCAAATTATTGCTAGAGGAATGCTTAAGGCTAGGAGGGTTAGTATAGCTCGCTGTGTGTGAACACCAAGCATGTGGTACTGTTTTGCTCCATAGGCTTGTCCACATAGAGTCTCTAATGCGCTTCCCATACCTAGCTTTAAGAGATTTATGATGTAATAGAGATGAGAATTTGCATCAAAATGATAGTTTATGATGAAAAATTAAGAAGAATGGGGATGATGCATTTAACTGGAAAAAAAAGCTTTATTAAGGTTGACCTCAACATGGAGTTGTGCATGCCATTGTTTAACCCTATATATAGTTTCAATGTTTCTAAAAATAAAAACTATAGTCTCAATACAATTGGAGACACAAAAGTTATCATAATTGTTGGTGTAATCTTATATGATTGCTATATAATAGAAGTTATATCAATGGTGGACTCGTGTAAAAGTGGTGATGCTCCAATCACAACTTACTTCCTTAACAAGTAGTGAAAATTTCTACGCATCTAATGATATTCTTATAGTTTAGGCCTTAATGATCAAGAGGGGAAGGAAAAAATCCACTGGCATGAAAGTAATGGGCTAAACTTCCGATATTTTCATTTCAAGCCCATATATATGGACTTAGGAAGATAGCAAATGCCCAGAAGGTAGGCCTTTTCAATTTTGACACAAGATATACTTACTCAATGCTACAAACACAATTTTCAGCCCAAAAAAAAGCTACTAACACAATAAATTTGACGTTTTTTTCCACAAACATTTAAGGTGACAGATTGTAATTAGTGCAACTAGTGGTGGCAGAAATATTAAATTTTTTTTACATAAGGCTTAAAAATTGATGTATGCAGGAAAAGTACTTCACCACCAATCATAATTATTGTCACATTAATTTGTAAATATTTTATAGTAAAATTTGTAATAACTTTAACATTTTCTTTAGTGGACATTACTTTTATTATATACAAATCACAACTTGCCGCCACGGCACTTATAAAAAGGGGTTGTGAAATTTGTTGTGTAATTGACACTTACTAGACTTATCTTTAATGGAAGGTCTTTTTTTGTGATGATGTACAAATATTTGACACTAGTTAAGCTTTCCATAAATGTGACAGTCATGCACAGAATAATTAAACTACTCATTGCAGAGAAAATTATTCAATAATCCAAGAACAGTATTCCTTCCTCTACATGAACCCAAGAATCCACTTACCAGGACATAGAAACCAGTGACTGAAGCAAAGGAAGATCCCAAGGAAGCACCAGAAAGAGGCAGCTCTCCTAAATGACCAGTGAACATCACTGAAACAATTTGTAAGCTGTACTGCAACAAACTAACTGCTATAAGAGGCCCTCCTAGCCGTAGTTGCTTTTTTGCTTCTTTAACATATTTTGGTTTCCAACCATCGTTTTCTGATCTTTCTTCTCCTTCAACTTCCATATCATGAATTCTTACTTGGGTTGTTGTCATCAGATAAATATATATATTCCAATGCTTTCAGGCTGGCTAGGCAAGAAAGAATACAGTAGTCACTTAGTGCTGAATAATCTAATGCCACCTGCGACATCACAAACCCAAATATCCCTTAAACGTTAAAGCTTTCTTAGTTCTAGCCATGTGGGTTAAAAAGCAAAGGCCTTTTTTACCTTTTAATTTTTTGCTTTTCTCACCTTTTTTTTTCATCGCAAAACTAACTTAAAAATAAAGTTAATTCTTATCCTTTTGTTTCAGATTGAGTAAATAAGTGACCAAAAACTACGTGATTATTATGAGTTATACCCAAAAATAACAAGTATGTGAGATGCTTTGTTTTTATTTTTTTATTTTTACAGGACCAGATTAAATATAATAAAATTCTTAAATTAAAAATGAAAACTTTCATAGTAGAAAAAAAAAGCTTTATTTTCATAAATTAACTTTTTTTTCAGGGTATCAAAATTATCTATAATATTTCTAAACTAACTTTTTAGCAATCTCTTTTTTTATGTACACAAATAAAACATCATGTTGGAACATTTTAATATTAAATAATTAAAATGAGTAAATGTTATAACATAAATGTAAAGATGTGGGAGTGAATATGGAAGATGAAGAGTTGTGAAAATGTTTAATCCCACATTGAAAAGGAGAGAGACTATTTTATTTTTTTTAATTGTGGTGGTTAATGGGCTAACATGAATTGTCTCAGATATTGGGCTAGATACGTGCGCAAAGGGGAGGTGAAGAGTGGAGGTATCAAAAATGGAAATGAATCAGCCCCTTGGATGGGAGACAAGTCAGAGAAGGTCTGCACCGATAATATTCAAAAGTATTATTCAGTTTCTCTTTGTGTGTTATTTCCATTATTATTGTGTTTGCACCAACACATCACTCAAAAACTCATTTTTCATCTTATTATGAAGTTTTTTTTTTTTTACTTTCAAGCGCAAAAATACACCTTTTGTAGTTGCTGTTGAAACAAAAAGAGCAAACACAAGTTTAATCAACAAATGAATAGATTGCTGATTTTCTAACTCTCACAAACCCTGGATATAATTAAAAAAGTATGGATAAATTCTTTAGATCTGGATGTTGAGGAACAGCAGGTTGGATTCTCAAATGTATTTTTTTTCTTTCTAAACTTAGTTGTACAGCAAATTTAAAAAGAAGAAAAAAAGTATGAACAATGAAGTATAAACTACTATTTAGATACAATGAGAAATTTTTTTGTCTTTATTTCAAATTTAAATAGTTAAATATATTAGCATATAATAAGCACCACTATTATATAATAATAATAATAATAATAATAGATTATATTATATAAAGCAATTAGAAACCTAAAGAAATTGACAGTTACTAATGAGAGGGTGTTACATATGGTTGTTACACTATTTTTTTTTTTTTTTCATCATGTCATGTTTGACTAAGGCTGTAGACAAGATTTCGAGGGGGGGGGGGGGGGGGTTTCCATTAAAATCCAAGTTAGTATTAACACAAAAATGATGTAAGGGATACCAGGAATATTTTGATATAAATCTTATAAAAAGTGGCACTAATCATACATCTGTTATATCAATTTGTAAGCTTTTTGTAATAAAAAATGTAGTACTTCTGTCATTTTCTTTTACAAACTATCAAATACAAAATAATTTTTGTTACAAGTAAGATATTATTTATTGGGAAAAAAAAACAGTTACTTTGTTTTATGCCAAAGTTACTAGCAAAATCTTACAAATTGATATATAAATTAAAGAATAGACAAAACAAACCATCTTCCATTTAAGATGGAAGAATGCTAAAATTACTGTAAATAGTAACAAATTGATGTGACAATAAACATGATTAACTTACTTTAACAACCTAATAAATGATATTTAAATTATTTTTTTGTTATTGAAAAAAGATTAGTTTATAGAGGTCAGGCCTTAGTGTAATGGTATATAGTTTCCACTTTCAAATTTGGGAATCAATCTCTCCAAAAAAATTTAGAAGTAAAACCTTCTATTATAACATCTCTCAAACCCAGCAAATATAAGAATTTTGTGCATCTGATACCACTTTTAGAACATATCATTTTATAAATCTATATAATAAAATTTGTAAAATTTCAAATACCATTTTTTATTTTAATATTTAATAGCACTAACACAATTCAACTCACCACCCACCACCCACTGTCATCATCTCTTTGTTAATTTTTTTCTTCATGGTCAAATTATCAATGTCACACTTAGTGGCCGCTCTAGAATTTATTTTTAAGAATTTTTTTTAGGATATTTCTTAAGAAACATAAATTATACAATTTAATAAAAAAAGAAATTCATATATTGACAACAATAACAATAAAAAAATACGTAAATATATAAAATTTACAATTGCCTTCAATGAGTTTTTATATTTTGAAATCGTTGCATATTACTCTCATTATTAATGCTACAAGTTATTTTTTTTTCAATGTACACAACCAAGCAATTATTCATCTACTGAATGTAGAACAAATTATGGAACAAAATTTAAATTTATTAGCATAAAAAAACTAAGGTGTTTTCAAATTTTTTTTTAAAGGTTAGACAAATAAATTTTTTTAAATTATTATTATTATTATATATATATATATATATTTTCAGATAGGGTGGTCCTGGGACCACCCTGATCACAATAGCTATCATTAGATTCATCACTCAATGCACAGTTGCACGCTAATAAAATACAAAAAAAAAAAGAAAAAAAGAAAAAAAAAAGGGTAGCACAAACTTTTTGACTCTCTCATTCCCCTGTTTGTGATTCCAAATTTTCTTTATTAAAAAAACAAAACTCATATGCATAGTTAAAGAGTCTTGCTGTTGGTTTGCCTGTCTGCTTTATCTAGTTCTATCTGTGGTCTGTACGGTAATCTCTCTTAAACAATAAAGCTCAGCCCTTTTATGCAAAACTAAAAAAGAGAAAAATAGAAGAGCTATAAAAGAGGAGTTTTGAGAGAGAGAGAGAGAGAGAGAGAGAGAGAGACATACCAGCTGGTCCAGAAGCGTTGCCGGCGTGGAGTGGCTGGGCGGCGCAGCGGCGGTGCTAGATGGTTGGTGATTTTTGCGGTTGGTATGGGGATTTTTTTCTTCTTCTTCTTGAAACCAATGCATTTGGGTATAGGATTTGATAAAATGGGTTTCCTTTGTAAAGGGCTTAAAGAATGGATTAATATAGACTCACAAACAGCAAGTTGTTAACTGTTATGGGGTTATTAAAGTAATGCGAGTGGTGGGCTTAGACGATAACCCATAAAAAATTACCAACTCAATTGCTTTAAAAATATTGTGAAAATATGTGTGGGAGCTGTGAAGCATTACTCCCTAAGAATGGGCCATATGGGAAATATCGTTGGGCTAGATCCTAAAATATCATGACAACTTGTTAATGGTGTAATGTGAATAATAAAGTAGTGTCAATGGCAGCCTATACGAGAATTAATAATAATTTGCCAACTCAGCATATATGAATTTTGCGGCGAAATCTGCTGTCTGTAACATTGCTCTATATTTATGGTTTTAAGTGTTTGAAATTTTGAACCTATGAAAGCTGTCTTGGTGGTACTGATGCTATTGGGTTTTGCTACTTGCTTGTACTCTTGCTAGTCTTATTGTGTTGTCTGTTTTTACCTAGTGTGAAAATTAAAGTGTGGATGATTGTGATATATGGCTAGCTGTAAACTATGATAAATGTTATGTATAGGTTGTTGCGTGATTGATTTGTTTGCTTTTGGATTTGTTGATTGACTAGAAATTTGGAAAGCCATTTCAATGTTCTGTTGAAGTGGGCCGTGTGTGGCTTGAATTGCCACAAGCCCACGTCCACCTAAGTTGGTCACTATTGACCAAATCCTATTTGGAATGGGAACCTACCTCTTCAGCCGACTTTGACATATATATATATATATATTAGGTTTTTGAGTAGCAAGAGTAGTCGTGAGATTAAAAAAGAGTAATTCCAATTAACCTAGCTAGCAGTCGCATGAGAGAAAAATAGAGAAAAGAGAGGCAGCCAGCTTCTATTCTTATTTTTCTATGAGAGAGTGCTAGGGTGTAATTGGGATTTGGGTTTCTTGAGAGTGTTCTTGTGCACTATTGTATTTTCCCTGATAATAGTGAAATCCCTGCAACTCCGTGGACGTAGGCAAATTGCCGAACCACGTAAATATTGTCTTGTGCGTGTGATTGTTTTCTTTGGCGTGTGTTTTCTCTATTTGTTTTGTTTCTCACAGGTTGAGATTTTTGATTAAATTCCCTACAATTGGTATCAGAGCCAGGTTTAGGTTTGAGTGGGAGCAATGGCAGAGGAAGCAGGAAAGGCGTCTGGAATAGAAAAGTTTGATGGCACAGACTTCGCGTATTGGAGGATGCAGATTGAAGATTATCTCTATGAGAGGAAATTGCATCTGCCTCTTTTAGGGACAAAACCTGAAGCTATGAAGGCTGAGGAATGGGCTCTTCTTGACAGACAGGTACTAGGAGTTATCAGGTTAACTCTGTCTAGGTCTGTTGCACACAATGTTGTAAAGGAGAAGACCACAGCAGATCTGATGAAGGCTTTGTCTGGTATGTATGAAAAGCCGTCAACAAACAATAAAGTGCAGTTGATGAAGAAACTGTTCAATCTGAAGATGGCAGAGAATGCATCAGTAGCACAACATCTGAATGAATTTAACACTATCACAAATCAATTGTCGTCTGTAGAAATTGATTTTGATGATGAGATCTGTGCACTGATCGTTTTGGCTTCTTTGCCAAACAGTTGGGAGGCAATGAGGATGGCAGTAAGCAATTCTACAGGAAAGGAAAAGCTCAAGTACAATGATATACGAGATTTAATTCTGGCTGAGGAGATTCGCCGAAGAGATGCAGGCGAAACCTTAGGATCTGGTTCTGCCCTAAACCTTGAGACAAGAGGTAGAGGTAATAACAGAAATTCAAATTGGGGCAGATCAAAATCCAGAAATTCTAATCGGAACAGAAGTAAATCTAGATCAGGCCAACAAGTACAATGCTGGAATTGTGGGAAAACAGGTCACTTTAGGAATCAATGCAAAAGTCCTAAGAAGAAGAATGAAGATGATTCTGCTAATGCTGTAACAGAAGAGGTACAGGATGCATTACTTCTTGCAGTAGACAGTCCATTTGATGATTGGGTTTTGGATTCAGGAGCTTCGTTTCATACCACTCCACACCGAGAAATCATACAGAATTATGTTGCAGGTGATTTTGGTAAGGTGTATTTGGCTGATGGTTCAGCCTTGGATGTTGTGGGTATGGGAGATGTTCGAATATTGTTGCCCAATGGGTCTGTTTGGTTACTGGAGAAGATTCGACATATTCCTGACCTAAAGAGGAATCTGATTTCTGTTGGACAACTTGATGATGAAGGACATGCAATACTATTTGTTGGTGGTACTTGGAAGGTTACAAAGGGAGCTAGGGTATTGGCTCGTGGAAAGAAAACTGGTACTCTGTACATGACCTCAAGTCCAAGAGACACAATTGCAGTTGCTGATGCAAGTACTGATACAAGCCTATGGCACCGAAGACTTGGTCACATGAGTGAGAAAGGGATGAAGATGCTGCTGTCAAAAGGAAAACTACCAGAATTGAAGTCCATTGATTTTGACATGTGTGAAAGTTGCATCTTAGGAAAGCAGAAAAAGGTGAGCTTCTTGAAAACTGGCAGGACACCGAAGGCTGAAAAATTGGAATTAGTACACACTGATTTGTGGGGGCCTTCTCCGGTTGCATCCTTTGGAGGTTCAAGGTACTACATCACTTTCATTGATGACTCAAGCAGAAAAGTATGGGTTTATTTTCTGAAAAATAAATCCGATGTATTTGAAACCTTTAAGAAGTGGAAGGTCATGGTTGAGACAGAAACAGGTTTGAAAGTAAAATGTTTGAGGTCAGATAATGGAGGAGAGTACATAGATGGAGGGTTCAGTGAGTATTGTGCTGCACAGGGAATTAGGATGGAGAAGACCATTCCTGGGACACCACAGCAGAATGGTGTGGCTGAGCGCATGAACAGAACTCTCAATGAGTGTGCTAGGAGTATGAGGTTGCATGCTGGACTACCAAAAACTTTTTGGGCTGATGCTGTTAGCACTGCAGCTTACCTGATAAACCGAGGACCTTCAGTTCCCATGGAGTTCAGACTTCCTAAGGAGGTTTGGAGTGGTAAAGAGGTAAAGTTTTCACACTTAAAAGTTTTTGGTTGTGTTTCTTATGTTCATATTGATTCTGATGCTCGTAGTAAATTTGATGCAAAGTCTAAAATATGTTTTTTCATTGGCTATGGTGATGAGAAATTTGGCTATAGGTTTTGGGATGAACAAAATAGGAAAATCATCAGAAGTAGAAATGTGATATTTAATGAACATGTTATGTACAAGGACAGGTCAACTGTAGTGTCAGATGTTACAGGGATAGATCAAAAGAAATCTGAGTTTGTCAACTTAGATGAATTGACTGAAGGTACTGTCCAGAAAAGGGGTGAAGAAGATAAGGAGAATGTAAATTCACAAGTAGATCTGAGTACACCTGTAGCTGAAGTCCGCAGATCTTCCAGGAACATTAGACCTCCACAGCGTTATTCACCCACTTTAAATTATCTCCTGTTGACTGATGGTGGTGAGCCAGAGTGTTATGATGAAGCCTTGCAAGATGAGAATTCAAGCAAGTGGGAGTTAGCCATGAAGGATGAGATGAATTCCTTGTTGGGGAATCAGACATGGGAACTGACTGAATTGCCAGTCGGAAAGAAGGCTTTGCACAACAAGTGGGTATACAGAATAAAGAATGAGCATGATGGTAGCAAACGTTATAAGGCCAGATTAGTTGTTAAAGGGTTCCAGCAGAAGGAAGGCATTGACTACACAGAGATATTTTCTCCAGTTGTGAAGATGTCAACAATCAGACTGGTATTGGGAATGGTGGCTGCAGAAAACTTACATCTTGAGCAGTTAGATGTGAAGACAGCATTCCTTCATGGTGACTTGGAGGAAGATCTTTACATGATTCAGCCAGAAGGGTTCATTGCTCAAGGACAATAGAATTTAGTTTGCAAACTAAGAAAGAGCTTGTATGGCCTAAAACAAGCTCCTAGACAGTGGTACAAGAAATTTGACAGTTTTATGCACAAAATTGGGTTCAAGAGATGTGAAGCTGATCATTGTTGCTATGTTAAGTTTTTTGACAATTCTTACATCATATTACTGTTGTATGTGGATGATATGCTTATTGCAGGGTCTAGCATTGAGGAGATTAATAATCTGAAGAAGCAATTGTCCAAACAGTTTGCAATGAAGGATTTGGGAGCTGCAAAGCAAATCCTTGGTATGAGAATCATTAGAGACAAGGCTAATGGTACATTGAAGCTTTCGCAGTCAGAGTATGTGAAGAAAGTTCTCAGCAGGTTCAACATGAATGAAGCTAAACCAGTGAGCACACCCTTGGGTAGTCATTTCAAACTAAGCAAAGAACAATCACCGAAGACAGAAGAAGAAAGGGACCACATGAGCAAGGTGCCCTATGCCTCAGCTATTGGCAGCTTGATGTATGCTATGGTGTGTACAAGGCCAGACATTGCACATGCAGTGGGAGTTGTGAGCAGATTCATGAGTAGGCCTGGAAAGCAGCATTGGGAGGCAGTTAAGTGGATTCTGAGATATCTGAAGGGTTCATCAGATACATGTCTTTACTTCACAGGTGCAAGTTTGAAACTGCAGGGTTATGTAGATGCTGATTTTGCTGGTGATATTGATAGTAGAAAGAGTACTATTGGGTTTGTTTTCACTCTGGGTGGTACAGCTATATCATGGGCTTCAAATCTACAGAAGATTGTTACTTTGTCTAGTACAGAAGCTGAGTATGTTGCAGCAACTGAAGCTGGAAAGGAGATGATTTGGCTACATGGTTTCTTAGATGAATTGGGTAAGAAGCAGGAGATGGACATTCTACACAGTGACAATCAGAGTGCAATCTTTCTTGCCAAAAACTCGGCTTTTCATTCAAAGTCGAAGCACATACAGACAAAATACCACTTTATCCGTTACCTTGTTGAAGATAAGCTGGTAATGCTTGAGAAGATTTGTGGATCTAAGAACCCGGCAGACATGTTGACTAAGGGTATCACTATTGAGAAGTTGAAACTGTGCGCAGCTTCAATTGGTCTTCTAGCTTGAGGACAGGAGGATGAGTTGCAGGGATGAGGGATTGTGTTATGGAGGATTGTGGCTGATGTTTGCAGCTTGTGAGCCCTTAAGGGCTAAGGTGGAGCTGATGGAGGAGTTTGCTAGTGTAGCTTGATCAATTCAAGCCAAGGTGGAGATTTGTTGAAGTGGGCCGTGTGTGGCTTGAATTGCCACAAGCCCACGTTCACCTAAGTTGGTCACTATTGACCAAATCCTATTTGGAATAGGAACCTACCTCTTCAGCCGACTTTGACATATATATATATTAGGTTTTTGAGTAGCAAGAGTAGTCGTGAGATTAAAAAAGAGTAATTCCAATTAACCTAGTTAGCAGTCGCATGAGAGAAAAATAGAGAAAAGAGAGGCAGCCAGCTTCTATTCTTATTTTTCTGTGAGAGAGTGCTAGGGTGTAATTGGGATTTGGGTTTCTTGAGAGTGTTCTTGTGCACTATTGTATTTTCCCTGATAATAGTGAAATCCTTGCAACTCCGTGGACGTAGGCAAATTGCCGAACCACGTAAATATTGTCTTGTGCGTGTGATTGTTTTCTTTGGCGTGTGTTTTCTCTATTTGTTTTGTTTCTCACAGGTTGGGATTTTTGATTAAATTCCCTACATGTTCTTGTTGTGTTCATGAAGGGTTAAGAGGCTTGTCTGTGTCACTATGCAATGTTGAACTTTTTGGTCAAAAAAAAGAGGGGGAAAAAAGAGAGAGGGTAAGCTAGGACCGTGTGTACTGGTTTATACTCAAGTCTTAAAATTAATGTTGTTAGTCAAACCAAAGATGCTTTAGTCTTATAAAAATAAATTTAACTTTTTTCATTAATTTCGTATTATTTTATAACCTCGCTTAAAGTTAATGAAAGAAATGCTTTTAGTTTGAGCAAGGAAACATAAGAAAGATGAATTTGTGGATGTAATCCTAAGATGGTGGTCATGATGGAGAATCATTTGAGATGGTTTGGATATAAACAATTCAGGCCTGTGAATATTTCCGTACAAAATTGTGATTTTAATAATGTGGATGGAGCAAAAAGGGTGAAAGAGAGGCCAAATTGGATGGGGTAGAAGTAGAAGTTATATAGAAAAATGGAAAGGGACATTGCTGTTGGAGACACAAGTTAAAACATGACCCTAAAATAAGGTTGAGTGACATAAAAGGTCTTTGTAGTTGACCCCAATTAGTTTGGCTTAAAGACTTAGTTAAGTTGAGTGGTTGCTTGTAATGCTAAGAGTTGTGGAAGAGATTTGTAAGTGGCTTCATTTATATTGTA
This sequence comes from Quercus tomentella, assembly GCA_028535165.1. Taxonomy (NCBI): domain Eukaryota; kingdom Viridiplantae; phylum Streptophyta; class Magnoliopsida; order Fagales; family Fagaceae; genus Quercus; species Quercus tomentella. The sequence goes on from JAPQVY010000133.1 coordinate 3,606,615, forward strand.
ATGAATTTTTGACTAAAACACTCAATAGGATTAATAGTTAGACAAAACTAAAATTTTTTGAGTTACTGGTCTCCAAATGTAATCCCAGTTCTTTCCTTTTTCTGCTGTTGAAATTTGACTTCAATTAAACTTTGCAACAATATTGAAATTTGAAAGTGTGATATGTTTTCTTATTTTAGCACGTTTCGTTCTAATAGTTGTTTAATGAGTTAGTACTTCGCACGTTCAAACTTATGAACATGCCTGCCTTTGTGTAGTTAATGATTTGATTAAGTTGTGTTTTTGCTTTGGCCTATTAGATATATAGTGGTTGACCTCACTTGAAATTGATGAGTAGTCATATATATTTTGGCTTGTTTGTATGTTTTTCAATTTTATGACATGGGCTCCGGTGTGTTTGTTTAGTTTGTCCATGCAACACAACTCAAGAATTGAGAAAGGGTCACCATTGAAAAGTGGAGTGTTTAATTTCTTTCATTCTTTTCCCCTTTCAAATATGTTGGAGGTGAAATGAAATATATTTTGAGAATAGAATGCTTGATACGGTCAGTTCACAAAAAGAGAATATCTTTCTTAAATGGAACTGCTTATCATTTGTACACCCCAAAACTAGACTATTATTTATAACAATCCCCATTGGTAGAGAGTTGACTCATTTATGTCATGGCGTGCTTACTTGGATCTCACACTTGGACTACGAATTTGCATGCTATCGACATCTAGATGATGGACTTCCTTGGAGCTGTATAACAATCCCCATTGGTAGAAAGTTGACTCATTTATGTCATGGCGTGCTTACTTGGGTCTCACACTTGGACTACGAATTTGCATGCTATCGACATCTAGATGATGGACTTCCTTGGAGCTGTCTTGAAAATCCCTCTCTCTGGTGTGTGTTTATAATCTTGAGAGATGTTCATCTTGACTTCAATTACATACTAGTAATTTGAGGGGAGCACAAATACTATTTAGATTGCATACAAGGAATTTTGTAAACCATTGGAAGTTGGAATTTCTTCTAGAAAATGCATTATCTTCAAAAAATTTGAAGTTGTGGTAAGCTGGAGTAGGAAATGTAAATTAGGAACATTTGAATTTGCAAAGGGCATGACCTATTGTTCTGTACCTTCACCAGTCTCATTAAGTATTGAAATTTGGAACCTATATTATAAATCTGCTAGTACAATTCAACAATGAGTCACTGAATCATTGATGAATTTAGGATATGACAGGTTAAGAGTAAAGTGTTCAATGGGAAGAGAACGTCAATAAGGAGTTTGATACTCTTTGATTTAATTAGTACCGTTTTAATGTTCATGCTTTTGTTTAAGATATGCTGTACACAGGATGAAACCACAAAGAAGGCCCTGCCGGTTAGCAAAAGGCACTGGAGCTAACTGAAGGCTTTTGGCCAGTTCCTTCTATTTTTTTTTTCCTTGTCCTGAATGAATAAACTAGTCTTTGTCTTCAAGTATGTATATATGATTATGTATGTGACATAATTCATAGAAATATTTCGATATTTCCTACAGAAGTTCTGTTTTGAAGTCCTGCTATCAATCACTTGGATTTGATACACTAATGCTTTGAGGATGTAGCAAGTTATGTCAAAGGTGTTTTGTGCATCTGCTTAAGTTAAAATTGGGAGGTACAGCAAAGCTGTTTTTGGTTTCGGTTTACTGCGCAAAGCCTTCCCCCGCTCTCCCTGTTACTGTTAGGGTGAGTGACCTAATATACTAATTGGAAATTTGGAATCATTCATCTTTTCTCGTTGAATTTTTTTTTTTTTTTAAAAATTTTTAAAATTTTAATTCTCAAGTATGAACCATAGCATTTCTCTTCACTTATTTGTTGTCAACATCTAAGTAGTTAAAACTTGTTCTTTCGAGTACTGCTGTGCTAGCCTTGCCATGTTTTATACTCAATTAACATTGCAGATTTACAATGGAAACTCATTTATGTGCTGAGGATGAGATATATGATCAACTTCATGAAAGCATGCTTGTTGGGCCAGTAATGTTGCCAGCTACCCTTTTGTCCATGAGGTTATTTTTTTATGATTACTGCTTGTGCTAAGTCCGGAATTTGAGTTTTTAGTGCTAATAAGCTCATGAAAATAACACTAAATTATTTCTTGTTAGGCCCCTGGCAGGCAGATCCTCCAGATCCATAAAAAATGTGTGATTAAGAATTGAAGACATCATTGGTGTCAGGGTACTGCTATTGAGAATGGAGAAAAACCATGCCACTCCCTTCACCTGATCGTCCGTCCAACTGAGAAGTAGTTGTGAATCAAAGAAACTGCATGACATACCGTGACATTTCTGCTTCAAATTTTGACATACTGATGATTTTGAGTGAAGTTGGTTTTCCAAATCTCAAAATCTCCATCCATGATATGCAAAATTGGCTAGATTGTGCTTTCTTTATGGCATATATATTGGTCATTGGAAACTAATAATGTCAATTTTGCTTTTGGTTTTTTTTTTGGTCTTGTTTGTTGATCTCATCAAGAGCTATAATATGTCAAAATTTATTTTCTACCTGAAGTATAATTTTCTTATTCAAAAAGAGAATTATTTACGATTTACTTTCTTGGTGTGTTGGGAAAAGTGAAAACCAAAATCCATAGTTCCTCATTAACAGTAAGTTCACCTCCCTGAGCACCAATCCATGCACAGCTTTCTTCGCCTTAAAAAGAAACGAAAGACATTCTGTAAAAGAAAAAAAAGAAAAAAAACTAATTTGCAAAATTAAGCCCAATGTTCGTGGTGAGGAATGTTATTTATTCCTTGGAACAAACCTGGATACATGATATTGCAAGTGTAAAATTGACACCAGAAAAACATTATTAGAAATTTGTTTCACTTTTAAGTTTGAACAGTTGAACATCACTTCTCTAGTCCAGTGCACGCGTTTGGATGTAACTTTTTACTGAAAGTTTAATTGATAAAAATTGGATAATATATACTTTGTATTTAAAAAATATGAGACATTCGAAAGTTGAACATAAGCAAATAAGTTTTAAAAAATTTGTTACTCAAAATATTAGCACATCTCAAATAGTCCAATAGGAAGATCATTTTAATCCTTAGAGCAAATTTTGTTACTTGATTCCTATAGGTTAAGTCCAAATCTAGAGCCTAAACTGATAAAATTTTCTTACCTCTTTATCCCAATCAGCGAATAAGTTTACTGCTACAAGTGCCACAACTTGAACAGGAAGTCCACATATGATACCCATCCAAAGCCCCTAATTAAAACCAATTTCACAACACGAATGTTAGTATAGGAAAACATTAAAATAACTACTATAGAATTTTTTACAAATTGACGTGATAATGAATGTGACTGATAACACATCAATAATATAATAAATAAATTTATCAATTATTTTTTTATTACCTATTTAAAAATTGACACGATATAGTTTGTAAGACATATAAGAGAGAGAGACTGAGAGACTTACTTTACCTCCAGAGTGGAAGACGAAAGCAAAGATCACAGCAGAAGGAATTCCCACAAAATAGTAAGCCCCAAGATTTATAAATGCACATAGATTTTGCCACCCACATCCTCTAGCAGCCCCTACATAGCCAAAACAAAAATTACTTTATAAGAACTTGAATACTATGTGACACATCCCAATGCTTAATTCATTGGTACTGTATTAATTATTGACGCACACAACCATATTTATTCATACATAAAATAATACACTACGTGTCTACTTCACCAATCAAATGCTTGAAGAATCACTAACTTTACAATTTTTATTCTTGAATTTTTCTGACTTTGTAACAAAAAGTTATTATAACATGATAACAATATACACATATATAATAAATCCTCTCTATTTCCTAATTATTAAATTATATAAAGTTTATTATATTTATACTATACACACAAGCATCTACACACATCATTATTCACACAAATAACATTATAACAAAACGTAATGCACATAATTAATATTAAACACACTCACACACATATAATAAAAATTTATAATAAAGAGTGACACTTACAGTTCACAAACACTTACTCGTACTCTTAGAGTTGGAAATACTTATAGTAAGGGTGTATAAAATTTAAGTCAGGGTGTGCAAAAATATTTTTAAGAATAAATTAAAGTATTAAACTAACAAAAAAAAAATTATAAATATATTTATAAATTTTTTTTTTTGAAGTCAGGGGGTTATTTGAACCCCCTAAACCAAGTCTACAGCCGCCCCTGGGTATGATTTTCACTTCCTTGGTATAAATGATATAGAGAAATAATATAATTTCACGGTGGGTTTGTCAAAAATTTCATTAAATAGAAAGTTAGCAAGTAATATTGAGAAAAGTTACAACATGTATAATTTGAACCTAAACTAAACTTATATGCAAGCAAGAATTTAGAATGTCATAATCTAAACTTGTGCTATTCATAACAATAGTATTAATGAGATAAATATATGTATTTTCATGTATTAATTATCTATAGGTGAGGCACAAGGAATTTATATGGTTATATTTCTAAAACTAATAAAAAAAAATATTTTGGTACAACATTCCTGCTCAAGTTTAGTTGCTTCGGTAATAATTAAAACAAAAAAGAATTAGCAAAAGGCAAAATACAAATTCAATAACACCCACAATCAAGAATAATAAAAAAAAAAAGATGTGTTTAAATTAGTTGAAATAATTAAATATTTATAAATTTATTCAAGCAATAAGTTCATTTAAAAAAAAAAATTATAATCTTAAAAATTTATATCTCCTCTATTTTTAATGACATATAATTGAAGTTGATTCTCCAAATAGTATACTACCTTTAAGTATTATATATGATAATATGACAAGTTTAATGTTAATTAAATGTTATCTATTATAAAATCCATGAACTTATGTCCATAAACTTATAATGTGCCAGTTTTGTTAATTTGTGTGCATGATACAAAAAATTATAAACAAGTAGTGTAACTTGAATTTGATTATCTTAATAAGATAATTATTAATCTCTGATTATCTTGATAGTTATACGAGATGTATATTGATATATATATTTTTTTCCTAAATAAATTCGAGTAGATTCAAACTCAAGCGTTATATTCATAATGAAAATTAGGTGATGCCACTAAGTCACAAATTAATGTAGTTTTTTATTTATTTATTTTTTTTACAGATGTAACTTGAATATATATATAAACATTTCGAAGGTGTAACTCGAACATGTGTAAGCATTTTGTTACATATGGGTACTGACTTTGTAATTTACAACTACATTTTACTGTTTTGCGTATAGTATACAAATTTGAACAAGTGACTCTAATATGGTCAGACAAAATTTTCAGATTGAAAACATGTTTTTGGCTGTGAAGTCTTAGGCAGCATAATATTGCTTTTAACATGCCTTACTGCTTTGTGTCTCCTCTATTCTACTCAAATATTAAGGAGTGGCTCCAATAAGAATGGCAAGTACTATAGACAATCCATGAATTTGAACATATAGTCTTTTGTTTTGCTCTATGCCTTATGCATTAATTTGCATGCCAAAAAAAAAAAAAAGTAATTTTTATTTTTATAAATACAATAAAATTTAAAATCTGTAACATTTTCTAATATGATTATTTTTTCTTAGACTAAAATGTAAAACTAACCTTCTAAGTTTATTCAGATTTCATTTCAGTCCTCTAACTTTGCTTTTGTTCATTTCAGTTCTTTAACTTTCAAGTTTATTTAATTAAGGCTTTTCCATCAACTTTTATTATATATTGTGGTTAATTTTTCAATTTTTAAAATTTTAAAATTAAAAAAAATTCAATTAATGATTGAAAAATATTTTCTAGATTTTTTTTTTTCAAAAAATCTTAACAAAGGTTATCGGAAAGGTCTTAATTAAATAAATCTAAAACTTAGAGGACTGAAATGAACGAAAATAAAGTTAGAGGACTGAAATGAAATCTCAAGAAAATTAGCGAGTCAGTTTTACATTTTAGCATTTTTATTATTAAGTCAAGACATTAATAAATATATAACACATCTTATTCCACGATGAGTTACTAATTGAACTAATTAGAACCTACTTATGCATGAGTATATATATATATATATATATATATATATATAGAGAGAGAGAGAGAGAGAGAGAGAGAGAGAGAGAGAGAGAGAGAGAGAGAGAGAGGCAAAGTTAATAATCAGAGAACATGTCTTTATTTTCGTGGTCTTGTAAAGCCCAATTGGTTTGACTCTCTACTTAAGCTTCAAAATTCTACGATTTATCTTAATAGCAATTGGTGGTAGATATAGGATTACAACAAGGCACCAACCTAGACATTAATTATTGATCCTGGGAGAAAAAAATTCTTGACGGGGTTGTTGTTTTCTTGCATGAATACTAGAACCTTGTGGCTGCACAAAGAAATTCTTGATACATAGTGTCGGGTCTTGCTGTTGCGTGCAGTGGGGTACTGCTGTTTTTTTCCTCCGCACTGGGTAGTTGCAGGATTTCTACACTGGATAGCTACTGCCTGCAATGTGTGGGCTGCTGTTTTCTTATTTTGCATTGATTTCCCTCTCGGCACTGGATTTAGTTGGCAGCACTGGTTTTAGTTTTGTTGTAATTAGCTCCAGCCGCAGTTACTGTTTTGTTTCCCCTGATTGACCCCCAGGATCTATACTTCTTTGTATACAAACTATATCAATAATATATCTATCTTTACCTATATATATATATATATATAAAGAAAAAAAAAGATAATGGTAGTGCTACATAGAAGAGTGAAAGTAAATGAAACCAATAAGCACAACATCCTTCAAAGGGCATGCACACTAGAAACACATAAGAGATACTAAAGCTTAAACCACAATTCACATGCAATATAGCATATGAACTACAAGAATCTCTGATTTATAATCCCCTAAAACCAGATATCAGATATTGATTTACCACAAAGTCTTACCACATTGATGCATAACTACATTTTTTTTTTTTATAAACAGATGAATGACTACATAGCAGTTAGTTGTGACTGTAATCAGTTAAACTTCAAGGTTCTAAGTATAATTCGTCAACCATCAAGAGAAAAGAATAACATGTTTTCTTATGATGAAACTAAATTAGTTCAATGCCCAACAAATAACCATACAAATAAAAACAAAAAGCAATGAGAACCAGTATCACTATCAAATTGCAATTGTTAATCTTTTACAATTAAAATGACATCTAACTAGGTATAATATAAATTACAGAATTTCAATGTCTAATGTTTTATTTTATCAATCAATTAAAACTAAAACCTTATGGTTCAAAATCCGAAGGAAAAAAAAAAACACTCTTAACAGCTGAAATAACATCCCCATTCAATGTAGTAAACAATGGTGAAAAACAAAACTACATTACACAACTATAATTTAAAAAAAAAAAAAAAAAAAAATCCTCTACAGCCAGCATCATAACTTAAAACAATTATATTCTAAACAATTACATAACAAATCACCAAAACACACATAACGTAATAATGAAGAACAAAATCGCAAATATCAAGATGATCGACATATTATCAAACAAAAACAGTCAGCTAAAAAATACAATAAAACATAAGAAAGCCATAGCATAATGAAGGGCAAAAGAAAACACTCAGCTCATTGAAAACACAACACACACACACACACAATGATAATAATAATAATAATAATAATATCATTTTCCTTCTCACCCTCCTACTTCTAAGGCACTAGTCTGTAAAGCTCAAACACCCATCCAACCACCGTTCATTTGGAACCCAAAAATCACCATTCATTTGAAACCCAGAAATCCAAACCAAAGCTATAACCACAACACACACACAAGCTCACCATCAAACAGTTATTCAATCACAGTACATTCAGCCATACCCAAAACCCCTATTTTTCAAACCCAAACAAAATCATACAGCTCTAGTCATCAAAATAATTAAAACTCAAACAAAAAGAAAAATAAAAGAGAAAATAAATTTGAGAGGGAGAGAGGGGAGACCCAGTAGCCACCAGTGGTGGTGACACCGGTAATAAGCACTGCCAACGGTAGTGGAGTGGGTGCAATGAGAAGAGAGATCTAGAGCTACGAGAAAACCTTGAAAGAGGAGAAGACTAGACTGGGAAGCATCACCGGTGGTGGTGGTGTGGGGCGAGCTGAAGCCCACGGAGATTCGGCCATGGATTTACAATCTCCAAGAGAGTTTTTCTTTTTTTTTTTCTTTTTTTTTTGAAATTCAAATTTGGGAAAGCTGAACTGTTGAAGTGAAAAGAGAAGAGATAGGAGAGAAATTGAAGCTCGCGGATTGCCAACATGGAGATATAACGTGTCAATTTTATGAGCATTAGATTTAATCCATGGCTGATATTAAAGCTATTGCACCTAGGACTGATATCGGTCGGGTTGGGTCGGTTTTACTGCCACCCGCAACTCGACCCGATAACAATTGGGTTTATCAAGGAGAAACCCGACCCAACTCGAAAATTACGGGTCTCGGGTCGGGTCGGGTGGTCAAGCATTGGGTCGGGTCTTTTTTTTTTTTCCAAATTGTGTGAAGGTAAACTGTGAAAGGCCTAAAGAAACATTGAAATAGCCACCACTTTAATGAGTTATTAATGGGGAAAAAATTACTTACCCTATTACTCAAACTTGCCATTTAAAAGTTGTCATAGTTTTATTTTTATTTTTAAACTTTCATGTTTGAAGGATCTCCACTTTTTATGATAATAAATGTTAATTCCTTTTTTTTTTTTTTAATCAAGTTAATGCATGTCTGTTTAGGCAATATTTTATTGAAATTATTTTACTTATTTAGTTATCAAGAAGAATTTTCAACATGCAAATATCAACAGTGCCATGGAAATCAAAATCCCAAATTTGTCATGTGTTTCTGACTCTTATTTTTCTTTCGTTACATTGATAGGACTCTCAAAAGTCAAAATCAATTCAAAACACATACCTTTTTAACAGAGAGAAATTCAACATGCAAATTTAGTAGTTGTTTAGGCAATATTTTATTGAAATTATTTTACTAATTTAGTAATTTACATTAATGTGAAAAATTAAATTCAATAATTTATTTATTGTCGTATAGGCTTAATGGTCGTGATTTCTTGATTAGGCAACAAACTTTTACAATTTTTTTCCTTATGTATATCTTGACCTGCTCCTCATTGAATGAGAAAATAAAATTTACCATTTTTGTTTACACCAGCACTAGGCTTAGTTTGGAAATATACTTTCCAATAAAAAACAAGATGCTTGATATAATTAGGACTGAAATAAAATATTTTTTGAACAACAATTTGACTTTCACTATGGAAAATATTATTGTTAGAGTTATTCCTTTTTTGTAAATTCCAATTATTTTATTATCATTTTAACCTTCATTTGGATGGAAAGTATTGTCATTAGAAAATTATGCTACAATAAACTAAATTATGCTAAAAATTATATTTGGAAATATTGCAAGAAAAGAACATTACTATTTAAATAAAAGCAATATATAAAAACAACATTTGAAAGTTTCGGGAAAATGTCAAATAGGTTAGTTTGTATTTAAATATAACTTTTACAATTTCTTGATTAGGCAAAAAAATGTCATTTGGTGAAATGAAGGAACTAACTAACTTTGTATGTATTCTAGTCTTATCTAAGAATAGAAGCAAATAGGTTAGTTTGATGCAACATTAGTACATTCCCTCTACAGTTAATTAAAATGTGGTCATCGTGTGGTAAACACGAAATATTAATAAGTTGTAACGACTTACTTTACAAATTAATGTCTTATTTTCTCTAGCTTTACAAATTTAGTTAATCTAAAACATAAGCTTAGTCAAATTCAATTTATTTTTATCTCACGCATATACTAATATATATTGAAAGTCGTTAAGAGCTTTGTAATTATGTTAAAAATTATATTTGGAAATATTGCAAGAAAAGAGCATTACTATTTAAATAAAAACAATATATAAAATCAACACTTGACTTTGAAAATTACGGAAAGATCTATTAAAAATATTAAATAGTAGAGTTAATATATGGAAACTCATTAAAGACTATTGAAAACGCCCTTTAAACAATAAATTAAGAATATTAAATTCCATTATCCAATTAGGTGCTAAGTCTAACTAACGAGTATGGAATAGTATCATTTTCTTATTTGTTTCTATCATCATAAATACAGTCCTATTTATCTCTAAAAAAAAAAAAAACACTACATATCTCTCTCCCTCTCTCTCTCTCTCTCTTGGGTCTATATCATATTTTATCTCTGAGTTTCTTCTCTCGTATCTTCCTCGGCCATTGACAGAGTTCAAATCTTCTATTACAGGTTAGCTGTTCCAAAATTTCAATTTCGCTTCCTGTCTGCTCTGATTCTTTTAAAAAAGAAAGATTTATTTTATGTGCGGCGTTGCTTTGAGTTCGGATTGATATATATATATATATATATATGGTTTTGTGTTAAATTTCATATGATTGAGCATCTTTCTAATCGGATTTATAGAAAATTTGTGTGTGTATCTTATTAGGGTTTAATTTCTTATGTACAAGTGTAATCGGACTTATTGTATTTTTCGTATGAATTGTTAGGGTTTGGCCATGGCTATGGCGGTGGATTTGTCCGGACCTGGACTGCCATCAGAGAAAGTAGATGGTAGCAAGTCTCTGTACGCGTGTCTCTCTGTTTGCAAAGGCTACCCTTCTTACATAATCTATTCTATCAAATTGAGCCAACTTCTACCATCTGAATACATATCTAAATCCAAATCCGAAGGCTGCGGCAGCTCCAGCGACAGTGACAGTGTCACCCTTTGCAGCTCACCAACTTCAACATTAACACCAATTTCATACCCAACCATCTCCACTTCTAATTCTAGTTCCAGTTCCAGTTCCAAGGAACAAGAAGGATGCAATTCATATTCAGAATTGAAATGGAATAGATTCACAACTCTTGGGGGTAATGGTCTCCCCTACGGTATGAATTGCTGTGTTATGGGCTCCAAAATTATTCTCGCCGGTGGCTTATTCAAGAGTTCTGAATATAGCACTTGGATTTTCACCTTGGAAACCAACCCAGCTCTGGATCCCAAGCCTGAATTCCAGAACATAAACAAGAAGAAGAAGAAGAAGAAGATGAAGAACAACAACAACAGGAAAAACAATTTTTCTCTGAAACCTCTAAGCGCTGGCAAATCTGACCCCCTATTGGTGGAAATTGAGGGCAGGCTCTATGCCCTCGCTGGCATTCCCCTTGTGCCCTTTGAGGAGTTACCCAGCCCTACTTTTGAGGTATTTGACCCATCCACCCAACAGTGGTCACCTCTCCCTCCCCCTCCATTTTTCAACCGTAATGAACCTTGCTGTTTTGCCCCATGGCACTACAATGCTCGTGCTTGCTTCGATTATTTTGTGATGGACTCTAGGATCTCTGTTTGTGGTCCTTTTAGTGTGGGGTACACCTTCGACATACCCACGAAAAAATGGATTCGCTGTTCACACTTTGCTATTTATGCTCCATTTCCATTTGCGGGCATGGGTCTAATGATAAAATTAAGTGCCCGTGGAGATAAGGCCATCATTGGCCATGATCAACACGACAACTGCTTGCGTGCCTACTTCCTGCATTATTCATATGGTCATTGTCAATCTGTTCCTATACCTGTTGACATCCCTCCTGAATTTGCCTATTGCCGTCCTAATTTTGTTCATCTAGGGGACGGGATTATTTGTGTTGTTATGGCTATTGTTGTGGCTGAGTTTGAGGAGTTGCGTATCTTTGTTGCCACTTTTCAAGTTTCAAGAGTTAAACGACGGAGTATTTATCTTGACTTGTGGCAAAAGTGGGTTACATATGATCTCGACGGCCATGATGACGCCGATGTAGATGACACTATAGCAAATCGTTGCAAATTCATTCGCTTCAAAATCCTCAATACTCATCTCTCTGTATACAAGTCAAAGCCATCCAAATACAAAATTTTCTCTGACTGCATCGGCGCCTATCTCCTGTAACTTGTAAGCCTACTTAACATTCATCCCCTCTTAATTATTCATATGCTTTATTTCGTGCTCCTTTTATATGTTGGATTTTGGAATCCTTCTCTGGCATGGTATGATTTACACTCTCCTGTTGATTGTATGCTTATGCTTAATAACCTCTTCTGTGTGACTTGCTTCTCTTATGGTTTTATCCTTTAGTTGTCTCTTGCTTTTTAAAATGTGCATTGGTTTTGTGACCTTGACTCTCTGCACACTTTAAGCAAGGTAATATTACAACTAGTGAGCAATCTTTTGTTGATGTTGAAGTATTTGAAATGTCTATCTGTGTGTGCTTGTAGTGGGCATACTTCTGATAACATAGGGGGAAAAGAGCAAGAATACTATTTATTGAAACAAATAATTTGCTGGAAAATCTGGATTGTGGTTGTTTATAAGTGGTGGGTAGAGAAAATATGTTGGTCATATTATTATTCAAATGTTTCAATCTTGGCTTTCTTTTTTGGTGGGGGTTTTTATTAATTTCTGTCTTTTCATTTTAGATTTATTTATTTATTTTTTTTTAAAAAGGAGTTCTTATTGAAGTTTGTCTTGACTTACACCAAACCTTGGATGGGAGGTTAACTATCCAGTATCCATTCCAATCACATTAATTAGTATCTTGAACTGATTCTCACTTGGTTCTGCTGTCCTATTCCTGAAACAATATATGGTTAACTGATGAGGGGTTAGTTTTGTGACCCTTGAAGCATGATAATGTTATTGGTATGGATTGTGAATTTGTGATTGTGTTGATGTTGAGGTATTGGAAGATTATGCATACGTCCATGTGTGGTGATTTGATAGTTAAATTCCTTTATTTGTGAGGCAGTCTTGTACACTTCTTGCTTTGTGCATGGTGCGACCCCACCTATCATTAGCATATCAGTGTGCAAGCTTGCTTGATGTGCTGAGGCAAGTACATTTGCGTTCATTCACACTTTCATGCGCTCAACCTCCCTCCCTCCCATTTTTCATTATTGGATTTGGAGTTGGTCTTTATGTTGTAATTGTACATAGCTGCGCTATATGCATATGCTTAGGTTGGTTAGTATTTTGTTCCAATTCTTATGTTCTTTTTAATTGCCAGGAAATCGAGGAATCAAACTAGGCACTGGAAGACTGCTCGAGGCTTATTGAGGAGTTACATTGTTGAGCGTGAGAAAAGCCCCAATTTTTTAAATCTGAAGTGCTAGGTTTTTCTTTTCTCAAACATTGGGGGCACAATTATGCTGGGGACCTGCAGTTGGGTCCGGATGCAAAAAGTATAGGTCTTCACAGAGTGCCATGCACCGTATCAATTCGATGCTATTAGTTTGGTTATGTGGGCTAAGCTTTTAAAAAATATATATTCTATAAAAATCACAATAGTAGGATAATCAAGAAATAAAATTATTTCATCGCACTCTTTCTTCTCAGAGTGAGATTACTTTAAGGATTTGTTTTTCCATCTACAAACCCAAAAATTAAAAGAAAAGGAAAAAGAAAAACCTAGCAATTTTTAATACACAGCTGTAATCGAGTTAGAAGAATGAAATTATAGATTTGGAATTGAAATCAATCAATGATACATGAATCCAAGAGAGAGTTAAATACACCTGAATCGCCCTTGTTGCAAGAAGAATTTATAGATTTATCTCTCTACAATAATAATAAAAGTGATATATGTCAAGAAAATATTAGGATAATGATAAGTATTTCCTTTTTAATGGAGTAGTAATTGCATGTGGCTAAGGTCTAGTGTTTGAATTCAAATAGAACATAGACAATGAATTGGAATGGATTGTGAGGTGAATGATTATTTTTTAAAGGTGGTTTGTTTGTTTTTTTTTGTTTTGTTTTGTTTTGTTTTGTTTTTGTTATTATTTTTTTTTTTTTGTGTGTGTTAAAATTTTGAACGTGTATTTGAAAGTGGGGTTGATGGGTTTTATGTTATGTACCTGCTTAAATGTAAGGTGTAAAAGTATTTGTAAACCACATTAAAGTCCAGTTTAAGAAAGAGGATTTACAAGGAATCTTATGACATTATTGACCATATTCATAAAATTTTCATATATATAACAGCCTCTGAGCACGTGCTCAAGTGTGTGCTCAGAGGCTCTTCTATTGTGGGTGAAATAATTTTTTCATAGCCTCTAAGCACGCTTTTTGGGGAGATTTAAATTTGTTGGGTAGAAGTTTGAAGTTGTTTGTGTGACTAAAATGTGGGTGTATGGCTGGTTTTTTTTTTTTTTTTTTTTTTTTTCAATAACGGTAGATGTGCGTGTATGTGTTTATTTATTATTTTATATATATATATATATCAATACGACAGATGTCTTTTTATAAAGAGAAGTGTGTTTGTTTGAATTTGAATTTTTTTTTTATTTTTTATTTTTATATAAATGGATAAAGTAATTTGAAAATCGTCATGAGAGTAGTCCTATTTTGTAGATAACTTTTTACTGGGAGTTAAAGATGTATCTATTTATCAAAAAAAAAAAGTGTATATATCTATTTAGTTTAGTTTTTTTTAATAACTATTTAGTTTTTTTTTTCTTAATATTTAGATTTGTTTTTGGATAAACATGGGGTGTTTAACTTATTTTCTATTTAAAAAAAAAAAAAAGACAATAAACGTATAGTTGTTTTGAAGTAGGTTAGTGGAAGAGTGTTCCTATTTTGTAGACAATGTTTTAGTGCAAGTTAGACATGTATTTTTACCAGACTATTTTTTAGTTTTACCTATACTTAAACCTAGGGGAGTAGGAGTGTTTTGAAACCAAAAAATCTAGTCCAAATAGAGGAAGTCTCTTAAATAGTGTAGTATAGATATATATAAAAGCAACCAGCTAGGCGCCTACATTTTGTTAATCAGCCCGAGCTTTGCCCAATGTTGTGATCCTTTCTGTTTAAGCTGGGATATAATAATGTAGGTATAGCAATGTCAAAGGTGATGCAATTGTTATTATGCATGTATCAAAAAGCGATTTATATTGCAATTAATTGCGTCCATGTTCAGCCCCATTGTTAACATAAAATAATCACGCACTATATATATAATAACCACCAACTATTATATATTGTATATACGACAAATTATATAGTGTTCATTCCACAACACCACTGTTACATATTCACTTAATATAATAACACAGTTATATATTATAACGTACATAAAGTTATATACAGAAACCTAAAGAAATTAACAGCCACAAGTTGAAAAAAAAAAAATTTGAAATTGGAGTACAGCACAACACACAGTATCTAGACTATATATATAGGCTGCTTTAGTCTTTATATTTTGAAGTCTTTTAAATTTTTTTTTTTAATTTTGCACTCTTAAAGTTTGAAATTTTTTTATTCTACCTCCTAAGTTTTTAAAATTTTGATACACTCCTTCGGTCCTTTGACATTAATTAATACTGCTTAACAAAAAGGCCTTTTGTCCAAATCTGTTAATAAAGTAGTCGTTAAATGCTACCTCATTTCAAAATAGCATAGTTTTGATGCACTTATAAACTAAGGAAGATGCTATCAACAGTGGACAGTAATTCAATATATGCCCTTCTCTTTGTATGTAATGTAATGGAATGTGAGAAAGATTTTGGGGAAGAAAAATTAGTTGGGGGGGGGGGGGGGGGTGTTGTTCATAATATATTGAAAAGAAAAAGAAAAAAAATAGTTTATTAGATTTTAGGATTTATTTTAATTTATTTTGAAGGTTTTTAATTACATGTGTAGGGGTATTGGGCCCAAGAGCTCATTGTCTATGTATATAATGGGCCTAAGGCCCAAGCCAAGGACTGGAAGGCGTTCGAGGAAGGTAAACATTGTCAAAAGAGCCCATGTTAGCAAACGAAGAAGTTAGTTTTGGTCATAACGGCCTAAGGGGTTGTGCCAAGGATGAATACCTCCTCGGCTAACCAAAGTCGAGGTCTATAGAGGTGGTTTGCCGTCCGAGTGAATGTTCCAAGAAGTTCTATTGGCACGGATAAGCATTACAGAAACAAAGGACATAGAGGAGTCCTAAAATATCTAAGGAGAAAGCTATTACCACCGCATTAAATGCTCTATAGCTAACTCTTTGGCCGTATTAATGTGGAGGTGATACCTGAACAGTGGCTTTGAGCCTTACAGCTACTACCTAAAGACTTCAGGAGGAGGCTGATAGGACAAGTATCAAGTACCCACCATCTGGTCTACATGTGGATGGTAGAGATGAAAAGGAAAAAGAGTATAAAAGGAGAAGAGAGCAATGGTAAAAAGGATCGGAAAATTGTAAGAGAAAACACTGTAGCAGCTTGAACCATATCTATAACAATTTTCAATCAATATATACCTGAATATACCTCCTTGGATTATGACGAGGACAAATTTACTTAGATAAATCCAGTCCATTTCTGTTTGATTATCTTTTAAAATCCATTCTAACTCTTAAGTCATTCATTAGAGTCTAGTTTTCCAACCCATTCTCTACAAATTCATTGTATTGGGCTTGGATCCAATCATACCTTGGGCCCAGGATCCAAAACATGCTCTTACAACATGGAATAATCAAATTGGCATGACATGATTTCATTAGGTTAACTAAAGCACATGCGATAGGCTTAGGTGACATTTAATAGGCGCATTAGCATCTAATATAGACAGTAGAGCTTTAAAAAAAAAAAAAAAAATTCAATCAGTATTAGTATAAACCAATGTTATGAATACCGTTTCGGTTTGTCTATTGGAATGGAATATTTCGGTACCGGTCTATTTCGGCGTACCGTTTTATACTATTTCAGAATTACCTGCTAATATATATATATATATATATATATATAATTACAATTATTTTGACATTAACTAATGAACTCAATAGAGAGGTTTGAAAAGAAATCTTAATCAACTTATCCAAGTAGTTAGATGGTTTTAAAAAAAAAAAAAAAAATCAGAATAATTGGGTTTTTTTTTTTGTAAATAAACATGGATGTTGAGCATTGTAAAATATGAAGCTTCCAAGAAATTACCAATCCTGTGTGATTGTCTTTTCAATGACTTCCTATTCCTACTTTTTATACTACTAGTTTGGGCTGCACGTGCAAGGCACGTGCTAGCCAGTACATTGAATAGTGATATAAGATCAAGTATAGAACCTACTATAGCTTTCACTCATAATATAAATCCCACATCTACAATAAATTCCAATTGAAGAAGACACATATATTATGTGTCATGAAATAATGAAAAAATATTATTATATGTCATAAAAATTGATCTTTCTCTTCACTCCTTATACTTCTAATTCTGTTTCTGGTCCACACTTCTTACTCTACCAAAGGTTTAGACTCTCAAGTATCCGTTGTCTTAAGTCATAAAACCTTCATAAGTTGACATTACCATATCACACAAGGTGACCACCTAAATGTTGTTTACTGCACCATACATACATTATAAATTAACAAACAAAATTCTTTTATGAACATAGGAAAGAATAAAATCAAGTAATCAGCTGTATCTACTATCTAGCAAGACAAACTGCTAAAATAGAATCGGATCAATGTTAGTGTATAGCAAAAATTTTGAAAAGTAATGTAATAACATCTATTCGCAAATTTTAAATATAAGTCTGAAAAAATATGACACTCTTGTTCAAGATACATGATGCTCACCATTAATCAAAATGAGGAAAATATAACATGTATAGTTGGACCAAATCCTTTTTATAAAGCACTGAAAAATAGAATCCCTTGGAGCAAGCTACAAACAATGACCAAGAGATCATGAGGTTCCTAATTAGTAAGCACCCATCAGAATATATCCCAAGTATTCAAAGCGATTACAACAAACAACAATTTTTTCATGATTTTAGGATTCTTACTGTCACTATCTAGTTTACATTACATACAATGAGGCTTTAGAGAATTTAATTGAACAAGAAAAATCTGAACAAAATATTTATTTTTGAACAGTGAACTGAAACTCTTGGTAACGTTAGAGATAATCATTACAATGAAACTAAATTGTTGATAGTAAAAGAATATTTCTAAAGAACTTGCAATACTTTAGAAGGAAGTCTAAACCAATTCCCTATAATTTATATTAAAGAACTTGCAATACTTCAGAAGGAAGTCTAAACCAATTCCCTATTTTAAAAAAGCATAATTTTAAGGCTATAGCGTTTTCAGTGTTGTTGAGCCTAAATTGAGAAAATTGTTTAAACATTTACTCTACAATAACATAATGACTAGTCTATATATAAAAAGAGTCAATAGGTTCATGAATAGTAATTTTGGTTTAGGTAGTTGCCTTTTTCCTCCTTCAAGTTCACCAACTTGGTTTGAACTTCTTTTCTTTATATGTTTACTTTCTACTTGTAATGTAAGCTTACATTATATACACACAAAAAGTGGCAAATATTATATACATTTGCAAAAAAAAAAAAAAAAAAAAGGTAAAAATTTTGCAAATGTGTACAACATTTGCCAATTTTTATGTGTTTACAATATAAATTTACCCCAAACTTGTCAACATGTGCTAATAATAGCTTTTTAGACATTTGTGACACTTGATCTTGACCAAAATGTTTCCTCTTTCCTTTAGATCCAATTTTTCCACCATGTTCTATAATGAGTTACATACAATCATCGTAGAACTCCTAATAATAAATTGAGGCAAGTTTTCAAGAACTCCATAAAACTCCAATTTATGGTTTTCTTCCACGCTATCTATGTGGGAGAGTGCAGCATCAAGTACACAATTCAATGTAATCATTCATTTATAGTCTAGCAAAAAAAAAAAAGGTAAATAATCTTCAGTTGCATTATTTCCATTTAAAACAGAATTTGGATGCATGTTTGATTCAACAACTTAGGGAAAATAAAATTAATAGGAGTTTCTTTGAATATATTATGTTGACCCTATGACTATAAATAGAATCTATATAAGATTTCAAAGAAACTATTATGCATTTACAGCTTAATATAAAGGATAAACAAAAACCTTGAGATCGAAGATAGTAGCTCATTATCTTTGTCTAAGTCCACCACATCACCATTCTCATCCAGCAGAACAATACGAACTGCAAAATAGAAACATAGAAAACTCATCAAATTTCCCCCACAAGTAAAACAGTAGTACAAATACAGCATCAATTTGTCACTGAGTCCTTAAAATTGAAGCACTAAGCAACACAAGTTAATAAATCAGAGAGAACTTTAAAAAAGAGCATCAAGAACTCTCATTTTCACCTTCATGTTTGTGTATTGAATTGATGTCACATATACTCCCAAACCGCAATTCATTCCTAACATGTTCACAGATATATTTAAAAGGAAAACAAAGATTGACCTTAAAAAACCAATAAAAATTAAACTAACTAAATATAGCAACCAATATAATATGAAGCTCCAAAAAATGTCAAGATACTATCTTCCCACTAAAAGCAGAACCAATGCAAAATATGAATGATATTGCAACTCCAAAAACATACTTTCAGGATGCTAAACTACATAAAACACATGTAACACCTTAACTACCATTGTTAATATGGTTTATTATCAAAATTTAGACCAACTTAATATAGCGACCAACATAATATAAAGCTTAAAAGAACTTGAAGATAGTATCTTTCCCTCTAAAAAGCAGAAATATGATGCAAAATATTGGCATATATTCACCAATATCAGAAGCCCAATCAAATTCCCACAATAGGATTACATTACAAGTTTACAAATATACCAAAGAAATACCTCTACTTACTGATTCTAATGCAATGGAAGCTGAATAACAATTCAAAATCCAAAATAAGCAACTGGGTATTCACCTAAACTTCATTAAGAAGTACAAGATAAGAAAAAGAAAGAAACTTGGTGGACCTGCAGAGAATTGAGTTTTTATGCCACTAAAGTGTCTCTCTCTCTCTACTGTATCTAAGGTTAGAGTGCTAATGTTAGCGATTTTTTAGGGAGGGTAAATAGTAAACACCTAAGCCATCATCTACTCCTAGCGTCTAGACCACATTTGATCCCAAATGCATAAACCTTTTGCTCACATCCTTTAAAAATCCCTAAAGCTTTTTTTTTTTTTTTTTTTTTTTGAGAAACCTAATCCACTCATTAAACAGTAAAAGTTCCAACTTAACTTATTTTATAATTTGTTATGCTTCCATAGAATACACTATTTTTTGCTTCAAATTTATTTGTGCAACTCTTCATGTGTTGATGGTGAAATTGACCTCTTATTTCTGTCCTCACGTTCTCTACTCCTTGACCGTCTCCTTTTCCTTGATTCTTCATAACGTGATTTTGATGACTCCTTCCTCACTAATTCTTTTAAATCAAGAACTCTTCAAGATCAGCCACATCTTCACTGTCATTTGCATCTTCACTGTCAAGAACAGTTTTTGTTGATTCAACAACCTTAAACTTTTCACTTGTTCCTTCAAGAAGTTGAAACTCTTCTTTGGACATGTTTTCTAGATCCTCTTGCACTCTTGAAAGTTCTTCCTTCATGGCCATGTTAGATTCAGCCAAGGCCTTCATCTTCTTTGAAAAATCCATGGCTTCTTCTAAGGCTTTGTTCAACATTCCTTGTATTTTTTTCAAAAGTTTTCTTTGATCACAATTGCTCGTCTCTGGATCAACGGCTCTGATACCATTTGTTAGGATCCCGGTGGTTCCTAATGGAGATTGATGGGAATTATAGGAGAATGGATGGGGATTGTGGGGAAATTGACTTAATTCGAGGTAGTCACCCTCCATAGAGAAAGAGAGAGATTAAGAGAGAGAGAGAGAGATGCACTAATGCACTAACAATTGGTTTATTCTTCATTGATCCCTCATATTGGATTACAATCATGTATTTAAAGGAGACTAGCTCTAATCTCATTGGCCCACATGGCCTTATCCTATTGGTTCTATTATTCCCCATGTGCATTAATAATTCCAACATGTGCTAAATGTGATTAACATGCTTGGAATTGTATCTAACTAACTAACTACCTAACTAACTAAATCTCAATACATCAATTATTATCCATATGCTTATAGCATTCCTAACAGGTGACCCCACTATTTGGACACTTAAGGTAAAGAGCACTGAGCACATAAACTTGTGGAGTATATATTCCACTTCAAAAGTTCTTATGTGATCATTTAATATCAAAAAGTCTACCAAATAACTTGATCAAAACCAAATCTAACCCAAATACCAAAATCAAAACCAATCCGGCCAAAATACCCAAACCTAAATCATATATATTAACCAAAAAAAAAAAACTTTATTGGTAGTGGCAAATTTTTTGGTTATGGGTTCTATAATGAGTAATTGGAAACTTTATAGTTGGCATGCTTTTCATAAGAATAACCCACCAAATTGTTCAAACAAATCTTCAAAGGAAGAAAGCATAGTTAACAATAATAAAGGCGTAAGTTAGAATGGCGCAGGCAATAACATTTAGCATCTCTATAAAATTATTTTATGATTTCTCAGGTTTCTTTCTTGACTGTTCAAACTACCAACCCATAGTAAAATATTTACTGCTTAAGCAACCAATTAAAAAATGTAGCAAATGCAAACAATAACTCAATTGAGCCCCCAATATGATGTGAGAAAATAAAGATCCAAAGCTTCAAATTAGCAAACTATGATGTGTGAAAATAAAGTGGTGAAAGAATGGAAGTCATATTCATAAAATATAATATGGTCACTCAATTTAGTGCCACTGATCTCCTATTCTCTCGCAATACATTTATCAAAAAACTGATAGGCATTTTCGACTAACATTGTTCTTTTTAAAGAAAGGAAAATAACCTCCAAAGACTTTATATGTTTTCTCACCAAAGCATCTCTAATGATGCCAACACAAAGTGTGCAGAAAATTATGAAAGGATTAAATGATTATAAACCAACTGAAGAAGAATGATCCATATAGGCTAAGAACTACAATAATACAGCGGAAAAAATGTCCAGATTTAGTGAGGATATTGCAAGCAGAAGAACAAAGACAAAGGCAAACACAAAACTCAAATGATATGATCCATACAGGCTAAGAATTGCAATAATTCTTTGCATCGGAGTGGTAAAGGTTGGGAATGAGAAAATCAATTCCTAGCTATAAATAATTATATATAAACATGTTTAGAGCTCTATTTTAAAAGAATCCAGCCACAAGAAATTGCAAACGGCTACACATATAATTCCTATGTCATTATTCGTTGTTGAAAATGTAACTTGATCTAAAATATAACTCAGTTAAATATGATTAAGCAGGATGAGAATGGTATGGACATACCAGAAATATTTCAAGACCAAAGAAGATATTGTCGTTCATCTCTTTGAAGGCTTATAAGATGCAAAGATAAAGTGCATATAGTGAGGCTAAACTATCTACAATACAAAAATAAATATGAACATAGTTAGGCTACAACTTCTAAGTTGCTCCACATCAAACACGTGGTGAGGGAAACTATCTAAACAAAAGCTAATTGTAAAATCACATTTCAAATAAAACATACATACACATGCATTTATGTTACCAATCTCAGCATGTAATACAAAGTTTGAAGAGTATCAACCCAGACCCACAAACAAAAAGTAAATGATTTCTGTGTTCTATCCTCAGTTAATAGGTTGAGTCAAAATAATAAACAAATAGATAACACATCTTTCCGATTTCAATGCCTTAAAAACAAAGATTTACCAAGCAACTAACTAAATTTGAATGCTGAAACTAAAACTCTTTTCGATTCTCAATGCATTTGTTTGGCTGCATTGAACTTAAAAAAAATAACATTGACTCAAAATTCAATAGAATTCACCCCCTCACATCATAATCAATAATTGTTCAACAGCTATAGTTTTACATGTAACTAATTATTTATGTAGATTTTTGTCAACTGTGTTTCTTTTGTAAACTAACTCCAAAACTAATCATAAATTAATCTCAAAAACCAATCTTGTTGGAATTTGAACATATAGCACAAATTAATCAACTATTTATTAACAAAAGAATAAATTAAGAACAAGAATGAAAAACCCACTGAAATTTCAGAGAATTGGGTTTTGGCGAAATTCCCAGCCTTCAGACGTCAAAGCTTTCATCAAATATATAAAAGGCTCACTACCAGTTTTGTGAAATCAGTACCTCAGTATAATAAACAAAAGAAAAAGAGAGATAGAAATCAATCAAACTATAAAGAAATTTAGAGATAGAAAATACCTGTCGTGTGAGCTGAAAGAAAACCACCGAAGCCACAAATCAGTCCTCTGCTTTTCCATTTCCTTCTCTCAACCTTCATACGCTTGGCTGTGATCTTGATGGGACGGAAGAGGGTATGAGAAGTCTTGGGAGGGTCCTTTCCACACCTACCCATAACACATATCAAAAATCTGGAAGAAAGAAAGAAAGAAATAAATAAAAGCAAAGTATATAGAAGCAAAAAGGAAGAAAGCAAAAGATCATACCTTTCAACTCAAAGCCTTCCCTCACTCCGATCTACCCATTCCCCTTTGCTCTATTCAGATCGGGATATACCACCATAGACGTCCAAAAAAAGCCATCGGCAACCATGGCTTGCTCTCTCGTTCCGAAAATTCTCTAGACATTGAGAAAGAGAGAAAAATAGAGGTTGAGAGGCAGAGAGAGTTCTAGATTCCAGAACTCTCTAGCCCTCTCGCTCTCTATCTCTGCCTTCTTTTTCTTTTCTTTTTTATTTGGTTTTCACATTTCAGCCAAACGAACCGTTTTGGCTTCACAAAAAGACAAAAGAGAGGGACTCACCAAAATTGCACTGTAGATAAACAGTGAAAGACGTTGGTTGCATAGTATCAAATCACTGTAGAGGCATAGCCTCTTTTTATATAGTTAATGGATTTCATCTTTTTTTACTTATTACTTGGATTATGTGGTCAACTCAATAAAGCAAATAAAACACTACCCCTTATTTTGCTAAAAGTCTGAAACGTCATCTCAAGTTCACTTCTCAAAGATCTTCTCAGTTGGGTTCTAGTGGAGTCTTTGCAAAGACATGGGTTCTAACTTCTAAGAGGAAGCATACAGCCATACATAAATGATAAATCTCATTACCATGAGCTTTTCTTGATTTTTTTTTATATCTTTCTTATCTTCTTTTTCCTTTTGTTTTTTTCTCGTGATTTTTTTCTTCTCACCTCCTCATCCTTCCTTTTATTTCCCCCCCCTCACTATGGCTTATAAGATTTTTCCTTGTATTCTGTCAATTTTTTTTCACATGAAACTCATTTCGGCCGAATCCATAATTTCGGCCGGTATTTTCCGAAATCACCCGAAACGGCTGGAACATCCCGGAATGATCCGGAATTTGTTCCGAGGTGGAACAAGGGGGTATACCATTTTGGTTTACTTGCTGGAACGGTATTTTCCGGCCATTTCGGCCAGGACGGAACAGAATTAATAACACTGGTATAAACATTAGAGTTAATCAAAATGTTAAAACTTAAAGGGATAAAATCAAAATTATCCAAAACTTTAAGAGTGTAATTCAATTTAGTCTTCTTTTCTTCATTTAAAAAAAAAAAAAAATTTAAGTTAGTTCTAAATCAAATCATTAAAAAGTCTAGCTTTTGAGAGAGAAAGAGAGAGAGAGAGATAGAGTCATGGTTGTGGGGTTTATATAAAGGTGTTGGATCACCATTAATGATTGCGCTATTATTAAATTATGGCAAAAATGGTATTAAAGTATGTGATCTGAGCATTCACACCAGCTCGTGTAAACTTATCATCTATTTTACACGGAAAAAGCTACTTTTTCTATTTTACACATCTATTTTTACAAAACACCCACATCAGTTCATCTATTATACAATATATTTTATATAAATAATATTTTTATATTCTTTTTTTAATATTATTTCACCTGCCCTGTTTTTTTTCCAATACCTCCTTTTCTTTCTTCTTTCTTTCTTTTTCCTTGTCTCTGCCGTTTCCTCTTTCTTTTCTTCCTTTTCTTTCTTCTTCTTTCTCTCATGGTCAAAACCCAGAAGCACCAGAGCAAGAACTCCATCAACACCACAGCCATCACAAGCACCACAACGCCTCTCCAATCCACCGATCTCCATCTCTATACCCATTTCTGAATCAACTCTCCCTCTCGGTCTAATCCACACCATCTCGGTCACAAGCACCGATCCACAGCTCCGATCAGGCAAGCACCGATCTCCATAGCTCCAATCCACAAGCACCGATCAGGCAAGACCCATACCCACGAGCTCCGATCAAGCAAGACCCACGAGCTCCGATCGTTCCAGTCAAGCACCGATCGTTCCGATAAGCACCGATCTCTCTTTGTTGTTTGTCCGTTTGGGTCTGTTTGTGTGTGGGTGTGTTTGTGTATCTCTGTGTTTTTTTTTTTTTTTTTTGAGCAAGTGTATCTCTGTGTAGATTTGTCTGTGTAGATGTGTTTGGGTTAATTTTCAGTTGATTTTGGGTTAATTTTCAGTTGATACTGGGTTGATTTTGGTTAATTTTTAGTAGATGTGTTTGGGTTAATTTTCAGTTGATTCTGGCGCGCTGGGTTGTTGTAATGGTTGGGGAAGAGAAGTAGTTTGATAGAGGAGAGAGAAAATAAAATAAAAAAATGGTTTACACGGTGAACAATAACCGTGTATATATACACGGTTACTGTTCATTTACACAGCCGGGTGTATATTTTGCACAACTTTACACCCACTGATGTGGGTGATTTTTTGCTCAAAATGTGTAAAACTTGCACCTTTTTCTATTTTAGAAGAGTTTACATGAGCTGATGGGAATGCTCTTAGAGCATCCACATCAATCCATGGATACTCTTGCAAAATACATAAAGCAACCCTTTTTACACATTTTGGCCAAAAAAACACCCACATCAGTGGGTGTAAAATTGTGCAAAATATACACCCGGCTGTGCAAATGAACAGTAACCGTGTAAATATACACGGTTATTGTTCGCGTGTAAATGATTTTTTTATTTTATTTTCTCTCTCCATCAAACTACTTCTCTCAACCATTACAAGCGCGCCAGAATAACCACCCTAGCACAGAGTATTAACCAAAATCAACTGAAAATTAACCTAAAATCAACAAAAAATTTTCCCAAAATCAACTGAAAATTAACCCAAACACATCCACACAGACAAATCAACACAAAGATACACTTGCTCAAAAAAAAAAAAAAAAAAAAAACATAGATACACAAACACACCTACACACAAACAAACCCAAACGGACAAACAACAAAGAGAGATCGGTGCTTATCGGAACGTTCGGTGCTTGACTGGAATGACCGGAGCTTGTGGGTCTCGCTTGATCGGAGCTCATGGGTATGGTTCTTGCCTGATCGGAGTTACTAACTGATTGGTGCTTATGGATCGGAGAGATAGATCGGTGCTTGTGGATCGGAGAGATAGACCGGTGCTTGTGGAGCGTGGATCGGTCGGTGAAGAAAGGATCTGGGTCACTGGAGCTTGGTTCGTGGATCGGTTGGTGAAGAAAGGAACGGGTCGTGGAGCTTGGTTCATGGATCGGCCGGTCGTGGAGCTTGGTTCGTGGATCATCGGAGCTTGGTTTTTGAGAAAGAATGAGGGAAGGTAGAAAAGAGAGAGAGAGAGTGGTGATCTGTTCTGAAAAGAGAGAGAGAGCGCGCGTATATAGGTAAAGAGAGTTGAGAGAAATAATAAAAAAAATAGAGAAGAATGAATATTTTATTGAAATATCTTGTAAAATAGATAAACTGATGTGGGTGTTTTATAAAAGTGATAGTGTAAAATAGAAAGAGTAGGTTTTTTCGTGTAAAATAGACAGAAAATTTAGAAGGACTGATGTGGATGCTCTTAGAAGACCTATTTTAAAAGGGCTTTTGTTAACAGGTGTTGTTTAGCACTCGTTAATATTGAATTTTTTATTAATAAAATATAGTTGCTTTTTGAGAATAGAAAAAAAGCATGGTAACGTGGCACTTAAAGTGTCAGTAAAGCATAAAAAATTGGGCATTTTACAACAGGGCCGAAATACCCTTTTAAGTTCTTTCATCTTCCTTTCCTTCACTAACATTTCTCAGTTTGTACTGTTTTTTGAGTTTTTTTTTTTTTAAATTTTTTTTGATTATTTTGATTTTGATTTTGATTTTTGATTTTGATTTTTTTTTTTTTTTTCAGATCTACAAAACCACCCAAATGCCCAAATTTCAAACCCAAGCCAAATTGTCAAGCTTTTCACGTTCCAAATTGAACCCAATCACCATAGCAACCCAGATACAACCAAAAACAAGGGAAGGAAAAGTAGAACCAAAGGCAGAGAGAGAAAGAGGAGGGCGACGGCTATAGAGGTGGTGGTGGTGGCGTCGGTGAGCAGAGCTAACAGAAAAGGTGGTGGAGCTCAAGGTTTTGGCCTTGGTTGATACGAGAGAGAGTCTAAGATAGCAGAGAGGGAGTGAGATAGATTTAGTGGTGGTGGGTGGGTTACAGATCTAGTGGTTAAGGTGGTGTTGGTGGACTTTTTTTTTTCTTGGGATTGAAACGTTAGAGAGACCAAGAGAGAAGGAGGTGAGACGAGAAGAAGAAAGAGAAGGCTTCAAACGTTAGAGATAGATTAAATTGTGTAAAAAGTTTAGAAGAGTTAAAAGATGATGAAATGTATTTTTGTCTTATATGTAACAAATTTAACTTTTCAAAAATGTTTCTCTTTCTTTAGTAAATGTGGCTCCATGTGTAGTTTATTTATTATTTTATTCATTCTTAACGAGTGCTGTACAACACCTGTTAACAAGACACAAATTATGGTGCGATTACATTAAGCTACTTTTAGGAGTAAAAAAGCATGGCCAAACGGACACTAAGCTAAAAACAACAAACCATTTGCTTTTCCTCTCTATAAATTTATTGCACGCCACCGGCCACCCTTTATTATTAGTATTTTTTTTTTATCAGGTCACATCTTGCTTCGTAGGCCACAAGGCTGAAGGCTCACCCATGTAGTTAAATCACTCCCTTATCAAAAAAAAAAGAAAAAAGAAAAAGAAAAAGAAAAAAAAAAAGACCTCACTTCAGTCAAATTAGGCATATAAATTAAGGAAATTAAACCCAGCTTTTTCAAGCTTTTGGACGAAATCCATGGGTTGAATAATTTTTGAGACTTGCTTGACTAAACTTCTGCAAATGCCAATTTTTTATAGCAGCAACCAGATTTGATTTTTTGAACCAAGACTTGTCACCAATATTAGCTAGTTTAAATATATATATATATATATATATATATTTTTTTTTTTAATGGTCATTTTTCTAGGACTTTTTACATAATTGTTAATGTAGTAAATTGTGAATAGTAAATAATTAAGTGATTTTACTGGTGGGTCCTTGTGAAACTCAATAATAACTTACATTAAGTCGTGAAAACATATTAAACTTTGGGTACTGATTGAAACTTCAAGAAAAATTTTGAAACCAAAATTGGTATTTGCCCATTACTATACACATCTATAAATGCATGCATTTGGGTACATAAAAGAATATAAGATTGTCAGTTTTTGGTCAAATTATGCATTTGGGTACATAAAAGTTTTGTAAGGTGGATAATATGTTTAAGTGGTTAGGTTGTGTATCCATTAATATTTTTTTTTTAAAAAGTGATTAGGTTTATGCATCTACAATGCTAAAAAAGTGAACAGGGATAAGATAGCAGAAGTTTAAATATCTACTTATTAATAATGCATCTAATAACAATAAGTTTATGCAAAATAGAATATGTGAAGATTTACTTAATTTAACCTTAGACTTATACACGTCCATAGAAAATCTCTAGGAGAAAGTTTCATTGAGAAAATTGAGAGATTACAAAAATGGCACAAATACTTATAATCCTCATCTACTTAGTTTTCTTTGTATACTAAGCAAACTTGACTACGTTCTCTTCTTTGTTTTCTAGTGATGTTGCACAGAACAAGTGAAACATCCCATATATATATATAATAGACTAATT
The DNA here is from genome assembly GCA_028535165.1 of Quercus tomentella. Taxonomy (NCBI): domain Eukaryota; kingdom Viridiplantae; phylum Streptophyta; class Magnoliopsida; order Fagales; family Fagaceae; genus Quercus; species Quercus tomentella. Next base: position 3,635,609 of record JAPQVY010000133.1, read on the forward strand.
TCAGTGGAGGATAAGGTTTGCCGCACCTCAAATAGTGAAAAAGTGTAGTCAAATATATACGAGATATAATCCTATGTGGTTCAAATGCAATCATGTACAATGTGTGTGTTTATCATTAGCTCCACGCAACAAATTGTTGCTTGCAGTTTTGGTTATGGCATGCTAGTGTAATAGTAAAAAAAAAAAAATGTACAATCACTCAAGCCAGCGACCAACAAATTTGTGAGAGTAACACTTATAATCCTAATCTACTTATTTTCTTTGTTTACTTAACAAATTTGACTAGGTTGTTCCTTTTTATGACATAGATATTTAGAAATGCTAGTTTTTATTTTAAAATCTAAACGAGAGCTATAAACTATATATCAGGTTTTATTTTAGGATTTTCCACCAGAAGTACATAATATTTCTTCCTAAGAAAGGAATGAATTATCATCAATTTATTCTCTTGGTGTGTCGTGAAAAGTTAAACCAAATTCATGGTTCCTCGTCAACAATTATGCCACCTCCCGAGTACCACGCACAACTTTCATTGCCTGAAAAAAGAAGGAAAAATGTTACTCAAAAAAATAATAGTAATTGTCAAAATTAAACCCAATGTTCGTAAGGAATAATTTTGGGCTTATATTGTAATACAAATTTATTAGCAGAAAAATTTATGAGAAATTTGTTTTATACTTGTAATAAGCTTGAACTGCATTTTTCAAGTTTTATTCATGCCATCTCAAAATAGTCCATAGGATGAACCTTTAGTCCTATGGCAGGGTCTCAATTTATTGGATCCTTGTTTTTTTTTTTTTTTTTTTTTTTTTTTAATGAGTATTGTATCATTAATTAGTGCCTTTGTATAGGGAAATTTTTTTACATGATTCCTATAGATTAAGTCCAAGCCAAGGGCTTAAAACTAATAAAATTTTCTTACCTCTTGATTCCAATCAGTGCATAAGTTTATTGTAACAAGTGCCACAACTTGAACAGAAAGTCCACATATGATACCCATCCAAAGCCCCTAATTAAAACCAATTCCACAAATCCAATATCAATATACAAGAGAGAGATCAATAAATATCTAATATATTTGAAATATACATAATGAAAATGTTAAAGACACCATTTTTTTTATACAATTGTTGATATGATATATGTGAATATTGATTAGAATGTCATTTTCACTTAGATCCACAACTGACACAATTTTTATTATGCCGTGAAAAGGATAATGTATGTATCTGTCTTGAATGTGGGTGCATGGATTGCTCTCAAGTGGAGTTGTATGGGATTAAAATTTAAAACCCAATTCAAGTTTCCTACTTGGTTGCTGAAACCAATTTGGCTTTGAAGTCATTGATGAATGCAAAATAGTGCTGTGACCCACTCAAATAAAGACATAAACTTATGCCGAATTATACCCTTCTATTAGCTCATATATATATATATATATATAAAAGATCCTTTGTAGTGCGGCAATTATAATTCTCAAACTCTAGCAGCCTCATATATACTAAAATTTGTGGTTAAGTGGTTTGGTTTTTTTTAGAGAGTATTTGTGCCACTATTAGCCGCTCCATTTCTATAGTAAAACTTTCTTTGTGTATGCTTGTGATTTATTTTTTTTAATGCATGAGAGAGAGAGACTCACTATGCCTCCAAAATGGAAGATGAAAGCAAAGAGCACAGCAGAAGGAATTCCCACAAAATAGTAAGCACCAAGATTTATAAACGAACATAGATTTTGCCACCCACATCCTCTAGCAGTACCTAGATAGCCAAAACATAAATTACAATAAAAGTAGTTGAATCAAAGTAAGAAAAATCAAATAATTATTAATAATTGAACTTTGAGTAGTACTTGTGACAAGATTTTAAGACCTGAAAGTACGCATTGGAACCCATCCAAGAAGTCTGATAATGCAAGCAGTGGCATCATTTTAGCAACGTATTTGATAACTTCCTCCTCTTTGCTATAAAGCTTTCCCCAGATATTGCAAACCAGAAGTGTAGTGATTCCTATCGTTGTACCCTCTAACAGGGCCAATGTGATCATGACTCGAAGAGCCAAAAGTGCACCATGTGGGCATCCAGCACCCAACTCATTTGACACTCTTGTACTATATATAATAGTAAGAAGAATCTTTTAGTTTTTGAGGGCAGTGCAGGGACTTTAGGAATTGATAATGGTGTTAAGTGTGAAAATCCATGTAAACCATGTCACTAAGACACTAACCTTATAGCACCTCCAAGACCAACATAAATCATATAAACCATCCAGCATGTGTTAAGGCTGCAGATGGAGAACAATTACACATGAATTTCTTAAGAAAGGTTTAAGTACTAAAATTGTAGAGTTTGTGGTCACAAGCTATAGGAAAATATAAGAAGATATATGAATGTGCTCATTCTTTGATTTTTATCTTTGCAAAGATTAAGAACGTGACAAAAGATACCTTATCGATAATACTGATGTCTCTAGTTTTGGATTTGGGAGAAGTCCAGACAAGAGAACAACCATTTCAAAGGACCAATATTCAAAGCTGTTAATCAAAATTTCCAGAGTTAATAAAAAGAAGTAAATACTTCATTAGAAGTGACTTTTTGATGTTGCAACTACAATTTTATATGCTTTTTGTTATAATAAAGACTAATGATTGAATCCAAAATTCCAAGCACAATTTTATATGCCTTTTGTTATAGTTCGTTTTGAGTTCAAATCATATCTCTACTTAGCATGCAAAACAATGAGCTGAGAGCTAAAATGGTCCATTATTTTGGCAAATAGAAAACATAATAAAAGCTCGAATTTGTGTGAATACACAAGAGTTTGTTTAGACCCTCAATTAAAAATTACGGCTAGATTGCTTTTACTCTAACTTATCTAAGTACGAAACAAGAGTAAATGAAGAGCAATAAACCGATACCTATTCTAGTACACAAACATGAATAACAAACAATAAAAGTAAAGCACAAGAGTAAGGGAAATAAATGCAACCACAAGATAACACCAAGACGTGTTATCGAAGAGGAAACCGAAGAATTTGGTGAAAAATCTCTCTACCGCCTTTTAAGTGGTAATCGATCCACTAGAGAATAAGTTGGAGTATACGAATAACAAAAGAACTTCCAAGCCTAGTCTACCCAATGTACTTGAGCCCTCCAAGCTTCTGCTACCAACGGACTTCTTGAAGTCATGTCCTCTCTAGCTTTCCGGATTCCGCAATACGCCCGATTGCATCCGCCAAGCCTCACCGGCTTCTTTTTGCAAATTCCCAAAACTTCTCAAGCTCCAAAACACTCTCTACACTCTGAAAAGGTGTGGGTTGTGTTTTTGGGTACAAATCTCTTCTTAAGATATGACAATGGGAGAGGGAAGGAGAAGAAGCTATAATGATTTCTCACTAAGGATGAGTAGCTCTCTCTCTCTGAATGACCTCTCATACTTTTGTGGGTAATGAGGGTATATATGGTATGGGTGAAGAGTAAGAAAGTCACACTTAAAATCCTTTAGGCAAAACGTTTCGCGAGTAATTCGCAGAAAGGCCTTACCCGCGAGACACTCGCGAAATCCTCCAGGCTGGCATGACTCTTCAACTTCCAACATGTGATTCTTACGTGGCTTTTTAGCGGGTAGGCTTCTCGCGACCTTCTCATGAAATTCACTTGTTCATTCAATATATGTTCGATTCTTCACCAACTTAATACTAAATTCAATATAATAAAATCCCATAAAATACAAGGAAATAATTTAATGCAATTACAATACTTTTTGTCATGGAATAAAGTCAACATAAAATATAGTTGTAAATCATAACTTTACACATAATACTGGTGAGAGACAGATAAAAACTTACCATATCATAATTGCTGAAGGAACAGCTAGCTTTATGAAGCTGAGAATATCATGCAAGGATTCTCTGGAAAACCCAGTCCAAGTTTTCACGAAAGCTTGGGAAAATCTTATATAAATTGCCAACAAAAGCACATTAATCCAATTGGAAATGGAAATTGCCAAGGCAGCTCCTTTAATCCCAAGCTTGATTTTAAACACAAGAACCCAACAAACAAGAACGTGTAGCAAAGCCGTGAATCCAGAGCTTATCAACATAGGAATAACATTGTTTTGTGTTTGTAAAAATCTGTTTAGGCATTGAAGGAGACCATAGGCAAAAAGGCTTGGAATCATCCAACGATTGAAAACTCCAGCTTTAGTAGATATTTCATGGTCTTGGCCTAGAGCTATGAGAATGGTGCCTGTGTGATACCAAATTGTTGCTGGAGGAATACTTAAGGCTAAAAGGGTTAGCATAGCTCGTTGTGTGTGAACACCAAGCATGTGGTACTGTTTTGCTCCATAGGCTTGCCCACATAATGTCTCCAATGCACTTCCCATTTTTAGCTATAAGAAAATTTTGAAAGAGAGGAAATTGAAGATAATGTAATAAAGATGAGAATCTGCATCAAAATGCTACTTTATGATGAAAAATGGGGATGATGCATGTAAAAGGCACAAAGCTTTATTAAGGTCATTAATCTGATTAATTAGAACAAATTTTGACCAAAACTAGGAATTTTTTTTTAACTACTTTATTTAGATTTGTAAAAAATTAAACCTCAAGGCTATAAAAATTAAATAATTAACTCTATCTTTTCAAAAGTAACAAATTAAATCTCAGCTAATTTAAGTGGAACGACATTGTCTTCTAAGTTTAATATAGGCTGAAGGTTTAATTTGTTACTTTAAAATTAAAATATTTAATTTATGACCTCTTAATATTTCAGTGTTTATTTTATTACTTTAAAAATAATGATTTAATTTGTTATACACTCATTTCTCAAAAACAAAATTGTTATACTGATACACTCCCATCCCCTCTCCTCTATGTGCGTGTGTCTGTTTGTTTGTAAAAAAAGAAAAATTTTCATACACTTTTTTTTTTTTTTTTTTTTTAGAAACAAAAATTGTCATACCCTAGATTATAGAATTTTAATTTAAAGTGTATTTTTCCCATGTATTCTTATTGTGCACCGACCACCAGCTTAACCTGTAGGTTGTGCGGGCCACGGTTTAATCTTATTCCTATTTATAGTTTACAGTCCAGAGTCCAGACTGGAAGGAAAAATCCACTGACACGGTATTGGACCCAATTTCCTATATTTATTTCAAGCCCATATATATATGTGGACTTATTTAAAAAAAGGACCATAAAAAACCCATGAGGTACGCCATTCAATTCTAGCATGAGATATAGGGGTTAAAATTTAGAGACTATTCTTTAGGTGATGTATATTAGGCTCTTTAATTAAATTCATATGTTTCTTAAAAAATAAAAAATAAAAAAATAAATTCATATGGTCATATTAAATTTAGTTTTTACTAAAAAAATATTATTTAGATTGTTTTAATCAATGCAATCATGTATTTGAATATAATTAGAACCTAAGATATATGATACATAAAAGAGTAATACTATGGATATTACAAATTTTACCATGTAATTAATGTATCAAACTATTAATAAGTGCAAAACCGTAGTTTAAACATTCATATATTATCTTTTTAAAATTTACTAATCACATTCATTATTACATCCGTTTTTAAAGGCTGTGTAATAAAATTGTAGTATATATTTTTAACATTTTCCTTAAAAAAACTGTATCTAAGAGTTTTGTAGATCAGTGAAATAGCTTGTCTCCTTAATTAGGAGAAACAAGAGTTCAAATGATAGAATCCTCCTATCCTATCGTGATGATCTTCAACATTTTAACGCTAGCTAGCTTATCATGAATTTCATGGTCATGTTGCAGTTGTGATTACCGTTGATCACCACAAAAATAGTATACAGTACAAGAGAAATTAACCTCATGAAAGAGAACCCACTTACCAGGACAGTGTAACCAGTGACTGAAGCAAAGGAAGACCCCATGGAAGCACCAGAAAGAGGCAGCTCTCCTAAATGGCCATTGAACATCACTGATATAACTTGTAAGTTGTACTGCAATATACTAACGGTTATGAGAGGCCCTGCTAGCCCTAGTTGCTTTCTTGTTTCTTCAACAAAATTTGTTCTTCTACACCAATCTTTTTCTGATCTTTCTTCTCCTTCCATTTCATGGCTTCTTTCATGGGTCGTAATTAGATTAGATCCAAGACCTGAATATTATCCTCTTTCCATTCTCAGTATCTTTAGCCAAAGTGAGATGGAGGATGGAGGTGAATATTCATTATAACGTGATATAATATCGCTAAATATAAAATAATTAGTAACCGGACAAAAAATTTTCACCAAAAATAAAAAAGGGGACAAAAAATGTCACACGCATCTTTAATTAGTATAATATATTAACTCAAAACTTGTGGTTGACACCAATTAGTAACAGTAACACAAACTAACCAATGAACTTTTAGATCAAATAACATTATTTGGTGTTTCTAACAAATATATTTAAGATTCAAATCCATTTTTCCTCTTAAAATGTATCAAAATTAGTAACGCACCCATAAAAAAGAAGAAAAGTAACACGAAACAGAATTTTTGTTTTCTGATCCTCATTGTGCAAATTAATTAGGGAATAATAATTCTACATATGTTTGGTGTAATCTTCAGTTGAACTTGGATCAAATTTTCGGGTCAATCTAATAAACATATTTAAGGTTCAAACTCTCTCTCTTACTTAAAATGTAATATGTCCAAATTGAAAATTATATTAAAAAAACAAGAACTTTCATGAATTTAAGGGTGAAGGATGCTAGAAAAATTTGTGGTTTTGAGACAAGCTGAAAAAGCAGATGGTAAAGTTTTTGTGGCTTAAATTGTTCTTATCTCCTACTGTCGTGTTAGATCCCGACCATGCATCGTACTGAATTTTTTCATTCCACTTCAATTATCTTGGCTAAACAAAATGTGCAATGATGAGACTGTTTTATTTATTTCTTGAGAGAGTACATAACAAACGGATTTCACCTTAAGGACCAAAACAAATTAATAGAAACAAGCAGCAAAAGAAAGCTGAACAAACTGCAAAGCAGATACTCAAGGGGAAAAAAAAACTACAAAGCAGATTAAGGTATTTAATTGGCCCCATTAAGCTACTAGCTAGCAACCCACTATGAAATCAAAGGCACTCCTAAGCACAGCAAAATTACCCTAGTTCAAAAACAGTGAGAAAGGGACATGTCATCTGCTACAAAGATTCTATTCACGAGAGAACTCTTTACTTTCCTAGAAGCCACTACTCTATGCCTTATATTTAATTACATGAAGAAGACTTTCTTGAGTTCTTGTTATACTATCATCTTATTATTTTGTATGTATAAAGGATATAGAGAAATAATATAATTTCACGGTGGGTTTGTCAAAAATTTCATTAAATAGAAAGTAAGTAATATTGAGAAAAGTTACAACATGTATAATTTGAACCTAAACCTATATGCAAGCAAGAATTTAGAATGTCATAATCTAAACTTGTGCTATTCATAACAATAGTATTAATGAGATAAATATATGTATTTTCATGTATTAATTATCTATAGGTGAGACACAAAGAATTTATATGGTTAAATTTCTAAAACTAATAAAAAAAAATTGTTTTGGTACGGCATTCCTGCTCAAGTTTAGTTGCTTTGGTAATAATTAAAACAAAAAAGAATTAGCAAAAGGCAAAATACAAATTTAATTACACCCACAATCAAGAAAAAAAAAAGACGTGTTTAAATTAGTTGAAATAATTAAATATTTATAAATTTATTCAAGCAATAAGTTCATTTAAAAAAAAAAAAATTCTAATCTTAAAAATTTATATCTCCTCTATTTTTAATGACATATAATTGAAGTTGATTCTCCAAATAGTATACTACCTTTAAGTTTTTTTTTTTTTTTTTGGGAGAGAGTTTTAACTTATGGCGTCCGTTTATGATAATAGCTCTTTATTATCAGACCAAGACACCAATCAGTTTTTGGTTTAGGCGGGGATTGAACCCTAGATCTCTTATACAACCATCAGAGACTTTACCAGTTGAGCTAACTAGAACCCACTACCTTTAAGTATTATATATGACAAGTTTAATGTTAATCGAATGTTATCTATTATAAAATCCATGAACTTATGTCCATAAACTTATAATGTGTCAGTTTTGTTAATTTGTGTGCATGATACAAAAAATTATAAACAAGTAGTGTAACTTGAATTTGATTATCTTAATAAGATAATTATTAATCTCTGATTATCTTGATAGTTATACGAGATGTAAATTGATATATATTTTTTTATTCAAACTCAAGCGTTATATTCTTGTAGTTTTTTTATTTTTTATTTTTTTATATCTATGTTTTTACAGATGTAACTTGAATATATATAAACATTTCCTTGTTCTTTCTCTTTGGTTAGAGAAGAGAAACAAAAGGAAATGGAACCGGGAAAGTTGATTTCTCATTATGCCCTCTCTTATTTTTGAAGGGCTAAATTGGTTACTATGAAAGAATTTATAGACCTTGTTACAATTTTTTTTTTTTTTTTTTTTTGAGGTAATAGATAGAACTTTATTTGATGTAAGAAACTATAATCAGGTACATGTATGGCCGTGTGTTACCAAACCGAGAACATTACAAGCAGCTGCTGAAACATGACACTTTGGTTGCATAACAGAGGGACCGTAGCAGCCAAAAGAATAGAAAACTAACACTGTGTTGTGCCTAGAAAGACAAATAATTTTAATACATGCACTACCCCACCATACCCTTGAAAGCAACCACCAGACAATTAAACCTTTCCCCCAGTCACGTAGTTGATTGAGTAGCCGAGAGGGTCTGATATCTAGCAAGCAACTGAAGGGCCCCATCATAAATCACTTTGGGTGGTGACTGAACATTTTGGAAATAGGCTTTGTTCCTTGCATTCCATATCGCCCAAGTTGTAGTGCACCACTGTTCCAACTCCTCCCGTGTCAGTTTCTCTTGCATCAACTTGAAGAGCTGGAAAAAATCTTGCGCATTGTTGCTGCATTTCTGCACTCTTCCTTTAGCCAACGCCCACACATTGTGGGCAAAGGGGCATTCCCACAACACGTGAGCTTCCGTTTTAGAGTGTTGGCGGCAGAACTCGCAGGTGCTCTCCACAGCCACTCTTCTCCGATACAAGTTATCTCGCGTCGGCAGAATATTGGACACAGCCCGCCACATAAAATTTCTGATCTTTGGTGGCACCTTGAGGTCCCAGATCATCTTCCACAGCTTGCCTTCCTCCCTAGCTCGTGAGTGTTCTGCTTCCACCCCTTGTTTCAGTCGAAGAGCAACTTGGTAGGCCGACTTAACGGAGAACTCGTGCTTCCTGTTTTCCTTCCATATTAATGTGTCTTTCTGTCGGTCTCTACTGAGTGGGATGGCCATAATCTCATTGCATATTTTTGTGGCAAACATCCCAGCCACCTTATTTCTATCCCACTGCCAAGAATGTTTGTCAATCAGCTCCGCAACTCTTAGGCTTGGTTGCACATCCCCTTTGAAGACAGGCTTATGGGAGAGCCACTTGTCTGATTCAACCATAATATTGACTCCATTTCCCACCCTCCACCTAGAGCCTTCCTGTATCACCTCTCTTGTAGCCAACAAACTCCACCACACATATGATGGATTGTGGCCCAACTCAGCCTCCATGAAAGAACACTCTGGAAAATATCTCACCTTATATACCCGGTAGAACAAAGAGTGTGTATGGTGTAACAATCTCCAAGCCTGTTTAGCCAACATAGCTAAATTAAAAGCTTGTATGTCTCGAAAACCCATTCCTCCCTTCTTCTTTGTTGTACATAGTTTCTTCCAATTTATCCAATGTAACTTCCTCTCATTTTTTGTTTGCCCCCACCAATATCTAGCTATTGTAGAGTTGATAGAGTCACATACGGATTTTGGGAGTTTGAAGAGACTCATAGTGTATGTGGAGATGGCTTGTGCAACAGTTTTAATCAATATTTCCCTACCCGCCTTGGAGATAAATTTTTCCTTCCATCCCATGACCCTCTTTGTAATCCGCTCTTGCATTTCTTTAAAAGTAGTGACCTTAGATTTTCCACATGCCATTGGAAGACCAAGGTATTTTTCACAATCCGTCATAATTCTCGCCACCAACATTTGCTAAATCGTTTGCTTGACCTCCTCTCTTGTATTTTTGCTAAAGAACAATGAAGTTTTTTGCCTGTTTATTGCTTGACTGGATGCTGCTTCATAAAGGCCTAAAATGTCCATTAGGCGCCGACATTCCTCTATTGATGCTTAACAAAATAGTAGGCTATCATCAGCAAACAATAGATGGGATATGTACACTCCATTTGGGCTAGATAAGACCCCATGTAGCTCTTTATTTTCCACAGCTCTTCTTATCATTCCAGATAGACCTTCAGCACAAAGTAAGAATAGGTATGGTGATAAGGGGTCTCCTTGCTTAATACCCCTTGATGGTTGGATAAAACCTTTCGGCTCCCCATTTATCAAGATTGAGTATGAAGCCGTACTCACCATATCCATTGCCAATTGGACCCATTTCTCATCAAATCCCAATTTCTGCATCACTTGTCTAAGGAACCCCCATTCCACCCTATCATATGCTTTACTGATATCTAGCTTCACCGCCATTTGTCCCTTTTTTCCACTCCTCTTATTTCGCATCTTGTGTAACACTTCAAAAGCTACAGTGGTATTGTCAGTAATCAGCCTATCAGGTACAAAGGCACTTTGGGCATCAGATATTACATTTAGCAAAATCAATTTCAGCTTATTTGCAATAACCTTTGATATAATTCTAGCTATCACATTTTCTAAACTAATAGGCCAAAAATCAGTCATATGCAGTGGTTCATTATTTTTTGGAATCAATACAATATGTGTATAATTCATTTTATGTAACATATGACCCGAATGGAGGACAGATAGAACAGCATTTGTGACATCAACTCCAACAATATGCCAAATTTTTGGAAGAAAAAAGGGGATATACCATCAGGACCCGGAGATTTTGATGAATGCATCTAAAAGAGAGCTCTTTGGACCTCCTCGATTTGCTGTATAGGGTTGGAGGAGGCTTTGGTTCATTTCCGGAGTGACCACCCTATCCACCGAACTCAACACTTGATCCATTTCTGAGGGGATTGCCGAAGTGAACAACTCCTGAAAATAATTTTCAGCAGCTAATGCTATACCCCCATCAGTTTCTTGCCACACACCATCTCTATCAAATATTCCTGAAATGTTATTTTTCTGGCGTCTTTGGCTTACTTTCTGGTGGAAGAACTTTGTATTCTCATCTCCTGCCTGCAACCATATAGATCTGGATCTTTGTCTCCAGTGGATCTCCTCATGGTACAATATTGTATTAATTTCCTCCTTCACCCTCCTAATTTCCTCTAAGTGCCCTATTGTATTGTCCCTAGTCAATTCCTCCAATAGCCTTTGCTTCTCTTGGATTTTACATTTTGATTGACCAAAAGTGACCCGACTCCACCCCACTAAAGCACTCCTACATTGTTTAATTTTTTCAAATAAACAATACATAGGGCTGCCTGTAGTCACCGTATTACTCCAAACCTGTTGGATAACAGCTTCACAATCAGGGTGTGTCACCCACTTCTCCTCAAATCTTCGTGGGATTTTTTAAACTTGATTTTGTTGGCTTAGAGGATGTGTGGTGAGGAGGATAGAGACATGATTAGAGTAAGAAGCTTGAAGATGCGAGACCCGAGCCTGTGGGAATAATTCTTTCCACTCCATTGTTGCACATGCCCTGTCAAGCCTTAACTGAACAAAAGCATCACCCTCCCTTCCATTATTCCAAGTAAAAATGTTCCCGCTATACCCCAATTCAAGCAAATCACAGTGCAGTAGTGTGTTGCGGAAATTATTCATAAGCTGTAGTGATTTAGGCCTTCCCCCTTCCTTTTCCCTTGATGCCAAAATCTCATTATAGTCCCCAATACATAACCATGGGGCTGAACTCCTTGATTTTAGATGCTTGAGCAACGACCAAGTTTCATGACGTAGTTGTTCTTCTGGCTTACCATAGAAACCCGTAATTCGCCATGATGAATTTTGATTCGACATAATAAGGGCATTTATATGGTTTTGTGTGTAGGTTTGGATATGCAGGTCCACTTCATTCTTCCAGAGCATTGCTAGGCCTCCTCTTCTTTCTAGGCATGGAACAACCAACATAGAATCATAATGCAACTCACCTTGTATCCATCTCATCTTCTCAACGGTTTGCTTTGTCTCCATTAGAAACAAAACATTGAGAGCTTTTTCCCTCACCAAATGAGAGAGCACGTTCACTGCATGTTGGTTCCCAAGCCCCCGGCAATTCCAACTTAGGACGATCATTGCTCTCGGCGGGACTGAGAGGCAGCCGTCGCCGTTGGTGTTTGCAAGTTATCACTGTCATCTTGGTACTTCTGTCTCTTCCTACTCTCTAAATCTACGTTCTTCTCACTTATCTCTACTTTTTCCTCCACTTCCAATCCTCTCTTCTTGCCACCCACCTTTCCTATTGTTGAACCTGTGGATACCTATGTATTTTTCTTTGGTAGTAGCCTCCTGCATGACTGCACCTTTGCCCTCTCCTTTCTCACTGTCATGGTCAGCTTGGTGGCTGTGTTTGTGTCACTTAATTGCTCACGTGACTTGGGCATGGTAAGTGGGGCATTGGGTTTAGGGTTTGGAGTGTTTTCTGTGGCCACGTCAATGCCAATTGGGACCGAGAATAAATGCATTCCATCAAATTCGGTCTGCTTCTCTGTATCCATCCGTTTGTTTTTCCCCTTCTCCGTAATAACATCCAGGTGCATTGGTGCGGAATCAGGAATAGAAGGAAAAGAATTTCCATCCGTAACTGATGCCGTATTTACTCCTTGTACGTTCAGGTCAATTATTTCCTGCATGAACCCGCGATTTTCGGAGCTGTCATTTATGCTCCCATGATTTTCGGAGCTGTCATTAATGTTTTGGACCGTTTCTGCTTGTGCCTGTTCTGCTGACACTGCCTCTCTCCACTGTGATTGGCTTTGATTCTTGTTTTTGCTCGGTTCCTCCAGTTGCCGGAATCCCGCCTTCATCCACTCCCCATACTGATTTCCTACTCCGCCCTATCTCGTGGCTTCTCACAAGTTTTGGCTTCATGCCCAAGAATTCCGCAGTGGAAGTAGAAGCTAATCAACCTTTCGTATTTGAAAACCACCCATACAACTTCCCCATCAGGTCCTTTGATTTTGCTTCCTCGCCAGAGTGGCTTGTCCAACGGAACCTCTACTCAGATTCTTAAGAACTTTGCTTGGTCTGCGACGACGCCCTTACAATCCACCTCGACCACCTTTCCAATCCCCTTTCCTATGTCCATCGCTACATCTTCACTAAACAATTCAAATGGTAGTCCCCACACTTGCACCCACAACGGGCAGTGTGTAAACTTGATTGTGCTCGCATTCATTCCCTTTTCCCATCGCCGAAGTAGTAGATAATAGTTGTCAAATCTCCATGGCCCATTGTTAAGTACCCATACCAGTTGGCTTTCCATATTGAATTTGAATTGGAATAACCCTTCTCCCACATCGTTGATTTTGAGGTCAGAGCCAAACTTCCACGTTGTACGTAACAAGTTCTTCGCCGCTCTCTAATTGAATGGTTCAGTTGTTAGGAATTTTCCAAACAAACTAAGTGAACATTCCTCTAGTAATCTTTCCCTTTGCCTTGGACACACTTGGATAATTTCACCCTCCTCTTCTGTGAGGTTTATTCTCTTCATTCTTTCGATAAAATCCGGATCCATGTTTGTGACTCTATGGTATCGTGAGAGACAAATGGAAGTAATAGAGTAGAATCCACTGCTACTGTGATGGAGATAGTGGAGGAAAAGCTCACCCAAAGTGAGAGGAAAAGCTCCTACCTAGAGGAGAGAAAAAGTTTTCACTATCTAGATATCTGCCTTTTTAATGTAGAGTGTTTTGAAATTACATTTCTTTTGAGATCCTAACACTTGTGTTGAAGTCAGCATCTAAGGGACAATAGGTTGCCTGTTGCCACTATCTCTATTTCAGTCTAGAGCACCGAGACTAAGGATGGGTTGTATATTTCACTCATTTTATCTTCCCTCCAACCCCCCCCCCCCCCTCAAGCTTGACCAATCCAAATGGGGAATTAGTACGATTAATGCAGTTTGTTTGGTGTTAAGAGTGCAGTTATCTGACAGATTCATTTATGCAGAATGAACAAGCAGTATCTAACTTAAAGGAAGATTTACCTTTGAAAAAAAAAATGTAACATTTGAGCTTTGTAATCTGATTAACTTTTCCCATAAATTTGGATGCTTTATAGTTACTTTTTAAGGAAACTAAGAATCCAATGATGTCTGATCCAGTCCTGATTTGATTTGAAGTCCATCTATTGAGAATTAATGGTCCTAGTTGATTTCCATGATAATATGGCCTTAATGTGATGAAAGAAATGCTTTTATCCAGAGTAAGGAAACATAAAAAGATGATTTTTGGATGTAATCCTAAGATGGTTTGGATATGATGGAGAATTGTTTGAGATGCTTTTGAAATGTGCCATGGAGGCCTGTGAATGTAATCAAAATTGTGATAATAATCGTATGGACGGAGCAAAAAAGGCAAAAGGGAGGCCAAAATGACTGGGGTAGAAGTTGTATGGAATAAGCGAAAGGTATGGTTGTTGGATAGATAAATGGGACACGACCCTAGATAGGTGACATAAAAGATCTTTGTAGCTGACCCCAATTAATTTGGCTTTAGTTAAGATTTTTTTTTTTTTTTTGAGAAATAATTACAATATGCTTCTAACCCCGCAGCTCGAACCCTTTCCCCCTTAGACCCCCAAGCACTTTGTGCATGGGGAGATGCCAATTCAGCTACAAGGCCTTTGGCGGCTTTAGTTAAGTTGATTAGTTGGATGTAATGCTTAGAGCTGTGGATAAGTTTTTTTGGTAGCTTAATTTATGTGTAATAAGTTTTTTACTAAAACACTCCAGAGGATTGATAGTTAGACAAACCTAAATGGTTTGAGTTATTGGTCTCCTTATATAATTTCAGTTACATTGTTGTTCAAAATACTTCAAATTTAAAAGTATTTGAACCAATATTATATATCTGAGTACTATTTACCATTAAACAACTAGTCACTGATTCATTGATAAATTTTGGATATGATAGGCTTAGGTAAAGTGTTCAATAGGAAGAGAAGCTCAAAAAGTAGTTTTATTTAGTTAGTCCTGTGTTAGAATCCATGTGTTTGTTTAAGATATGCCTTACACAGGATGAGACAACAAAGAAGCCCCTGATGATTTGAAAAAGGCACTGGATCTAAGTGAGGCTTTTGGCTTGTTCCTTTTAATTTTTTCTTTCTTGCCCTGAATGAATAAACTAATATTCGTCTGTAAGCATGTAGATGTTTATATCTTTGATAGAACTCATAGAAGAAGCATTTCTATATTTCCTATAGAAGTTCTTTTTTGAACTCCAGCTACCAAGTACTTGAATTAGAGATACTAAAATGCTTTGAGGATGTAGCATGTTTTGTCAAGATATTTTGTACATTTGCTTAGCTTAAAAGTGGCAGGTGTAGCAAAGCTGTATTTCAGTATTTGATGCTCTTTTTAACCACTCGATGCCTTCTCTCTTCTCCCCCACTCTCCCTGTTAGGTGGAGTCAATTATACTAACGGGAATCATTCATTTTTCTCTTTGAACTTTTAAATTTTTTTAAAAAGAATTATTTTCCCCTAATATAAACTTCTTGTGCATTTCCCTTGTTTGTTGTCACCATCTATGTTGTTAAATTTGTTTCCTTGACTTCTGCCTTGCTAGCCTTGCCATATTTTAACTCATAAAACATTGCAGATTTGGAATGGAAACTCATTTATGTGGGATCTGCTGAGGATGAGACATATGACCAACTTCTTGAAAGTGTGCTTGTTGGGCCTGTCAACATTGGCAACTACCGATTTGTCCTTCAGGTAATTTTTTATGAATGCTTGTGCTAACTCCTAAACTTGGTTTTCAATGCTAATTTGCTTATGAAAATAACACTAAATTTTTTGTTATTGGGGGCCCTGGCAGGCAGATCCTCCAGACCCATTAAAAATCCGTGATGAAGATATCATTGGCGTCATAGTACTGCTATTGACATGTTCTTATCTTGGACAAGAGTTTATTCGAGTTGGATACTATGTGAACAATGATTATGATGATGAACAGCTAAGAGAGGAGCCTCCACCAAAGGTTTTGATTGATAGGGTTCAAAGATATCTTTTGGCCGACAAGCCTAGGGTCACAAAGTTCCCAATCAATTTTCATCCTGAGAACAATGAGCATGGTGAAGAAGTCCCTCCTTTAGCTGAGAATGCCATTGAGACCAATGCGAAGGGAGAAGAACCACTCCCTTCACCTGAAGGACCAGCTATTGAGCAGTAGGTTGTAAATCGAAGCAAATAATCAGCTATTCCCAAATTTTTGATAGTAGGTTGAGACAGCTTTCTGAGTTTGCATAACTTGTGCCATGCGAATAATCAGCTATATGGACTTCTGGTTTCTAGTGAACATCAACGGAAAGACTTAATCAAAACCAGTTAAAACATTTAGGCATTTAAGGAACTTTGTGGATCAATTGGATCTTCAAGCAAATTTTTGGGACCAAAATTGGTGTTTCACTCCTATTAATTCATAATTGCATGCATTTGCGTAGATGAAAGAACATGGGATAGGATTGATATTGCTGGCTTCAGTCAGGATAATTTGCAAGATCGAACTCCTAAAACTTACCAGGACTAAAAATGATAATATGTTTAAGGATATTTGTATTCAAAGTCTAAGCTAACTTGAAACTTTAATCTCAACAAGAGCTATAATTTATTTTTATTTTTATTTATTTTTACAAGTAAAGCACTTCATTTTCTATATCTATACTCTATCTAAAAAAGGAGAGTTGACCTGCTTGTGTTTGGCAAAACGACAGTAGAAAGCTTAAAACGGTAGAAGCAAGTGCAGATAGATTTACGCTTTTATCCTTAAAAGCTATAAATTTGAAGAGTTAAAGAGCACGACCGTTTGGTCTTTTCATTTTAATTCTTTGTTTTTTTTTTTATATTACTAAAGGAATTGTAACTACATTCTTACCCTTAAGGATATGAAAGGAAAAATGACCATGACGTAAAGAGCTGAAGGGCCTTTTTGTCTTTTTAATTTTTATACTTATCTCTAGCCGCTTCAAGTCCCAATCAGGAATGAGATGTATGGAAAAGAGAAGGCAGGAGAGAGAAGTATCAAAGAACTAAAATCCGAAGAGGTAGAGGAGCAGAAAATCCGGATTTTTCTTAATGTATTTAATATATATTTTTTATTCATTATTTATGTATTATTTTGAGTGAAAGTGCAATTTTAGGGCTTTGATTTTGTAGATTGATTCATAAGTGCATGGGTTTGTGTTTGTATTTGTTTCCTCTACTTTTTATCAAGTATTTTAGTTGAATTTTCAATTTTTGTGGAAGCAAGATTAGTTTCAACCACTGTTGTTTGTTGACCGGTTAAGTTTTCTTTTTAATTTTTTTTTTTAATTTTAAAAAATTATTTGTTGTTAATTTTTTCATCTGGGTTTTGTTTACATTTGTATCATCTGCGAAGCTATTTTTTTCCTGTATTTGTGAGAGCGAGAATTTGGCTCCAAAGGATCAAAAGGCTTAGGTGTCTTCTTTTGACGACAATTCAATATTTTTGTTGTTGTTGAAGCTCTCATCCTTTGCTTTTTGCCTTTCCTAGTTCAATTCAAAGGAGCTGAATGATTGCATTGCATATCAGACTATCGGTTTAACATTCCTTAATTACACTATTTTCCTCAGCAGTTGCCAAAAAGAACCCTTACATTCTCACAAAATATGCATGACATGAATGGCTTGTTTTCCCTTCAATTGATTTATATGGCTGCTTAGTGGACATTTTTGTCATATGCAGGTTTCTATGCATGTGATCTTTCACAACAAAGCATGAAAGAAGCATTGAGGGAAGTTTGGAAGCTAGAGTAGAATGGTTTGTCTGATTATTTTGAGCTGACAAAGATACATGATTTCTATAGGGTACTATATATACATCAATATGAACTTTGTATACAAGATATAGCAGAATATAATGCGCGTAGGATTCTGATCATGAAGGTTATGAATTGCTTGGTGAAAATTATTTTTGTATTCAGCACTACTGATGTGAAGTTGCTTTGTCGTGATTATTACTTCTACCTTATGAATTAATTAAGGATATTGTGCACCTAAAAAATTACTTTGATAGATCGAAAAATTAAACTTAATTATTATTCTAATAATGACTTAATTTTAACTGTTCTAATCCTATCATAAAATATTTATTTGTAGTTAGAAAGTGTTTTCCACATGCCTGCACGTGCAACAAATCTAGTATTACTAAAAAAAAGAGAATTATTTATCAACAATTTATTTTCTTGGTGTGTAATGAAAAGTGAAAATCAGATCTATAGTTCCTCTTCCTCAACAATTGTGCTGCCACCTCTTTGAGCACCACGCACAGCTTTATTTGCCTAAAAAATGAAGGAAAGACTTTCCGTAAAAAATAAAACAATTACTTGGCAAAATTAAACCCAATGTTAGTAGGGAATAATGTTATTTTGATATTTTATTTTTTTGATAAAAAAAAAGCCTCATGCGTGTGATCATTGACCCGGTCTACTTAAATCCGCCATTGATGGCGTGGGGCACCCCCGGGCACGTTAAGACTATTCGGGTTGTTGCATAACATTTTTGCGAAGCATAAGACTCGAACCTGGCAACTGCTAAACTCGCAGGTGTGACTAAGTCCGGGACTCCTACAACGCGCCACGCCCCAAGAGACTAGGGAATAATGTTATGCCTTTGAACAAACTCGGGCACATTATATTGCAGGTATAAATTTGGCACCAGAATAAATTATGAGAATTTTTTTTTTACACTTTTTAAGTTTGAAAGCACTTTTTTTACGCTTTCAGACATAAGCAAATAAATTGAAAAAACAGTTGCCAAACAGATTAGCACATTTCCAATAGTCATGATCATTTTAGTCATATGGCATGGTCCCAATTTATTGGATCATTAATTAATTAGTGCCTCTTTATAAAGAGCTAGTTTCTTACTTTTTTGTGTGCGCTGAATATGCTAGTTTCTTACTTGATTCCTATAGGTTAAGTTCAAGTTATGGGTTAAAGTTAAACGGATGAAATTTCTTACCTCTTTTTTCCAATCAGCTCGTAAGTTTACTATAACAAGTGCCACAACTTGAACAGAAAGTCCACATATGATGCCCATCCAAAGCCCCTAATTAAAATCATTTTCACAACTCAAATATTAGTATAGCAAAATACTAAAATTGCTACCAATTTTGCTATATATATTTTTTAAAAAAGAGTAAATTGACGTGGTAATGAATGTGATTGATAGCATGTCAACAATATAATAATATTATTTATCAATTACTTTTTATTGCGTATTTAAAAATTGAAATAACAGCTTGTAAGACACATGAAAGAGAGACATAAAGACTTACTTTGCCTCCAAAATGGAAGACGAAAGCAAAGAGCACAGCAGAAGGAATTCCCACAAGATAGTAAGCACCAAGATTTATAAATGAACATAGTTTTTGCCACCCACATCCTCTAGCAGCCCCTACATAGCCAAAGCAGAAATCACTAAGCAGTTGAATCAAAGTAAGAAAAAACCAAACAATTGTTAACAATTGAACTTGATTAGTACTTGTGACATAAATTTAAGACCTGAAAGAACACATTGGAATCCATCCAAGAAGTCTGATAATGCAAGCAGTAGCATCATTTTAGCAACGTATTTGAGAACATCTTCTTCTTTGCTATAAAGCTTTCCCCAAACATTGCGCACCAAAATTGTAGTAATTGCTATTATTGTACCCTCTGAGAGAGCAACTATGATCATCACATGAAGAGCCAAACGTGCACCATATGGGCTCCCAGCACCCAATTCATTTGACACTCTTGTACTGTATAATAGCAAGAAGATTCTTTTAGTTTTGAGGGGCAATGGTATTAGTGGGAAAAGTCATATGAACTAGCTATGTCACTAACCTTAAAGTACCACCAAGACCAACAGAAACCATATAAACCAACCAACATGTGTTAAGGCTGCAGAACAATTACGAATGATTTTAAGAATATATTATCATAAAAGAGGTTTAAGTAATAAACTTAGCTATTAGAAAAAGGTAAAAACTTAGTTACAATCTTCTAGATTTTCAATTAAATTCAAACACATGATTGTATTGATTAATACAGTATAAATAATGTTATTTTTATAAAGGATAATTAAATTCAATGTAATCTTGTGTTTGAATATAATTAAGGAATCTAAAGTATAGCACTTTAGGAAGTGTATTTAAGTTTACCCATAAGAAAATCTAAGATATTGACTCCCTATTCCTCATTTTTTATCTTTTAAAAATTAATGGAAGTGATAGCAAATACCTTATTGATAACACCGATGTCTCCAATGTTGGATTTGGGAGAAGTCCCGCTAAGAGAACAACCATTTCAAATGACCAATATTCTAAGCTGTCAATCAAAATATTCAATGAGTTAAACCCCAAGAAGAAAAGAGAAAGAAAAAAGCTAAATGCTTCAAACATTACAACAATGCAAATGAATAAACCGCAAGCTGGAATGGTCCAAATTTCTTTTGCAAATAGAAGAGCTCCTTTTGTTAAGCATGCTTCAAACATTACAACAATGCACGGAACAAGACTCTTTTCACAATCTTTTCCATAACTTGTTAAGGTGATACATTGTGATTGAAACATTAGTTTCACGTGGATCCACCATTGATACTGCTTTTACAATACTAGTGATAAGCAGCTAGAAATTACCATATCATAATTGCTGAAGGAACTGCTAGCTTTAGGAAGCTGAGAATATCATGCAAGGCTTCTTTTGAAAACCCAGTCCAAGTTTTCTTGCAAGCTGGAGAAAATCTTACATAAATCGCAAACAAAAGCACATTAACCCAATTGGAAATGTTAATTGCCAAGGCAGCTCCTTTAATCCCAAGTTTGATTTTAAACACGAGAACCCAACACACAAGAACGTGTAGCAAAGCTGTGAATCCAGAGCCTATCAACATAGGAATAATGTTGTTTTGTGTTTGTAAAAACCTGTTTAGGCATTGAAGAATACCATAGGCAAAAAGGCTTGGGATCATCCAACGATTGAAAACTCCAGCTTCAGTAGCTATTTCATGGTTTTGGTGTAGGAGTATGAGAATGGTGCTTGTATTATACCAAATTATTGCTAGAGGAATGCTTAAGGCTAGGAGGGTTAGTATAGCTCGCTGTGTGTGAACACCAAGCATGCGGTACTGTTTTGCTCCATAGGCTTGTCCACATAGAGTCTCTAATGCGCTTCCCATACCTAGCTTTAAGAGATTTATGACGTATTAGAGATGAGAATTTGCATCAAAATGATACTTTATGATGAAAAATGATGAAGAATGGGGATGATGCAGTTAACTGGAAAAAAAAGGCTTTGTTAAGGTCATTAATTTGTTTAGAACGATTTGGACAAAAACAGGCCCATTAATATTTATGAATTCTTCTTTGTGCAGTGACCTCAACATGGAGTTGTGCATGCCATTGTTTAATCCTATTTATAGTTTCAATGTTTCTAAAAAAAAAACTATAATCTCAATACAGTTGGAGACACAAAAGTTATCATAATTATTGGTGTAATCTTATACGATTGCTATATAATAGAAGTTTTATCAATGGTGGACTCGTGTAAAAGTGGTGATGCTCCAATCACAACTTAATTCATTAACAAATAGTGAAAATTTCTATGTATCTAATGATATTCTTATAGTTTAGGCCTTAATGATCAAGAATGGAAGGAAAAAATCCACTGGCATGAAAGTAATGGGCTAAACTTCCGATATTTTCATTTCGAGCCCATATATATGGACTTAGGAAGATAGCAAATGCCCAGGAGGTAGGCCTTTTCAATTTTGACACAAGATATACTTACTCAATGCTACAAACACAATTCTCAGCCAAAAAAAAAAAAAAAAAGCTACTAACACAATAAATTTAACTTTTTTTTTTTTCACAACCATTTAAGGTGACAGATTGTAATTAGTGCAACTAATGGTGGTAGAGATATTAAAATTTTTTTACATAAGGCTTAAAAATTGATGTGTACAAAAAAAATACTTCATCACCAATCATAATTATTGTCACATTAATTTGTAAATATTTTATAGTAAAATTTGTAATAATTTTAACATTTTCTTTAGTGAACATTACTTTTATCATATACAAATCACAACTTGCCGCCATGGCACTTATAAAAAAGGGTTGTGAAATATGTTGTGTATATAGTCTTTTATCACTTATAGTTATTGATACTTACTAGACTTATCTTTAATGGAAGGTCTTTTTTTGTGATGATGTACAAATATTTGACACTAGTTAAGCTTTCCATAAATGTGAAAGTCATGCACAGAATAAACTACTCATTGCAGAGAAAATTATTCAATAATCCAAGAACAGTATTACTTCCTCTACATCAATCCAAGAATCCACTTACCAGGACATAGAGACCAGTGACTGAAGCAAAGGAAGATCCCAAGGAAGCACCAGAAAGAGGCAGCTCTCCTAAATGACCAGTGAACATCACTGATACAATTTGTAAGCTGTACTGCAACAAACTAACTGCAATAAGAGGCCCTCCTAGCCGTAGTTGCTTTTTTGCTTCTTTAACAGATTTTGGTCTCCAGCCATGGTTTACTGATCTTTCTTCTCCTTCAACTTCCATATCATGAATTCTTACTTGGGTTGTTGTCATCTGATAAATATATATATATATTCCAATGCTTTCAGGCTGGCTAGGCAAGAAAGAATACAGTAGTCACTTAGTGCTGAATAATCTAATGCCACCTGCGACAACACAAACCCAAATATCCCTTAAACGTTAAAGCTTTCTTAGTTCTAGCCATGTGGGTTAAAAAGCAAAGGCCTTTTTTACCTTTTAATTTTTTGCTTTTCTCACCTTTTCTTTTTTCATCACAAAACTAACTTAAAAATAAAGTTAATTCTTATCCTTTTGTTTCACATTGAGTAAATAAGTTACCAAAAACTATGTGATTATTATGAGTTATACCCAAAAATAACAAGTATGTGAGATGCTTTTTATTTATTTATTTATTTTTTATTTTTACAGGACCAGATTAAATAAAATAAAATTCTTAAATTAAAAATGAAAACTTTCATAGTAGAAAAAAAAAAGCTTAATTTTCATAAATTAACTTTTTTTTCCTGGGTATCAAAATTATCTATAATATTTCTAAACTAACTTTTTAGCAATCTCTTTTTTTATGTACACAAATAAAACATCACTCAAAAACTCATTTTTCATCTTATTATGAAGTTTTTTTTTGACAAATTTCAAGCGCGAAAATACACCTTTTGTAGTTGCTGTTGAAACAAAAAGAGCAAACACAAGTTTAATCAACAAATGAATAGATTGCTGATTTTCTAACTCTCACAAACCCTTGATATAATTAAAAAAGTATGGATAAAGTTTTTAGATCTGGATGTTGAGGAACAGCAGGTTGGATTCTCAAATGTATTTTTTTTCTTTCTAAACTTAGTTATACAGCAAATTTAAAAAGAAGAAAAAAAGTATGAACAATGAAGTATAAACTACTATTTAGATACAATGAGAAATTTTTTTGTCTTTATCTCAAATTTAAATAGTTAAATATATTAGCATATAATAAGCACCACTATTATATAATACTAATAATAGATTATATTATATAAAGCAATCAGAAACTTAAAGAAATTGACCGTCACTAATGAGAGGGGTGTTACATATGCTTGTTACACTATTTTTTTTCCGTTGTTCATCATGTCATGTTTGACTAAGGCTGTAGACAAGATTTCGAGGGGGGGGGGGGAGGTTTTTTTTTTTTTTTTTCCATTAAAATCCAAGTTAGTATTCATTTCGCATTAACACAAAAATGATGTAAGGGATACCAGGAATATTTTAATATAAATCTTATAAAAAGTGGCACTAATCATACATCTGTCATATTAATTTGTAAACTTTTTGTAATAAAAAATGTAGTACTTCTGTCATTTTCTTTTACAAACTATCAAATACAAAATAATTTTTGTTACAAGTAAGATATTATTTATTGGAAAAAAAAAAAAAAACAGTTACTTTGTTTTATGCCAAAGTTACTAGCAAAATCTTACAAATTGATATATAAATTAAAGAATAGACAAAACAAACCATCTTCCATTTAAGATGGAAGAATGCTAAAACTACTGTAAATAGTAACAAATTGATGTGACAATAAACATGATTAACTCACTTTAACAACCTAATAAATGATATTTAAATTATTTTTTTGTTATTGATAAAAGATCAGTTTATAGAGGTTAGGACCTAGTGCAATGGTATATAGTTTCCACTTTCAAATTCGGGAATCAATCTCTCCAAAAATAATTAGTAGTAAAACCGTCTATTATAACATCTCTCAAACCCAGCAAATATAAGAATTTTGTGCATTTGATACCACTTTTAGAACAAATCATTTTATAAATCTATACAATAAAATTTGTAAAATTCCAAATACCATTTTTTATTTTAATATTTAATAGCACTAACATAATTCAACTCACCACCCACCACCCACTGTCATCATCTCTTTGTTAATTTTTTTCTTCAATGTCAAATTGTCAATGTCATAATTAGTGGCGGTTCTAAGAATTTTTCTTAAGGTGTTCATTAAAAAATATAAATTATTCAATCTAATAAAAATAGAAATTCATATATTGACCACATTATTTTGAAAGTGCAAATAAATAAAAATGTTACAATTATTTTTTACGAGTTTTCATATTTTGAAATCATTGCATAATAATTTCATTATCAATGATACAAGTTACATTTCTTTCAATGTACACAACCAAGCAATCATTCATCCACTTAATGTAGAACAAATTATATAGCAAAATTTAAATTTATTAACATAAAAAAAAATTAAGGGTGTTCCAAATTTTTTTTAAGGGTAGACAAATAAATTTTTTAAATTATATATATATATATATATATTTTTTTTTTCAGATCAGGTGGTCCTGGGACCAACCTGATCCCAATAGCTATCATTAGATTCATCACCCAATGCACAGTTGCACGCTAATAAAATACAAAAAAAAAAAATTAAGATAGCACAAACTTTTTGACTTTCTCTCATTCCACCGTTTGTGATTCCACATTTTCTTTATTAAAAAAACAAAACTCATATGCATAGTTAAAGAGTCTTGCTGTTGGTTTGTCTGTCTGCTTTATCTATCTCTATCTGTGGTCTGTACGGTACTCTTTCTTAAACAATAAAGCTCAGCCCTTTTATGCAAAACTAAAATAGAGAAAAATAGAAAAGCTATAAAAGAGGAGTTTTGAGAGAGAGAGAGAGAGAGAGAGAGACATACCAGCTGGTCCAGAAGCGTCGCCGGCGTGGAGTGGCTGGGCGGCGCAGCGGCGGTGCTAGATGGTTGGTGATTTTTGCGGTTGGTATGGGGATTTTTTTTTTCTTCTTCTTGAAATCAATGCATTTGGGTATAGGATTTGATAAAATGGGTTTCCTTTGTAAAAGGGCTTAAGAATGGATAAATATAGGGCAAAAATGGCCCATTACCATCAATTTTGGAAATAATTTGCTCAGAAACACTGTTTCCGAACTATATAGCAATCTACCACTTTTTCGGGCCTATAGCGGCGTTTTCCTGAAAAAAAAATTTTATAAGTCCCATAACAGGTTCAAGGGGCCCTATAGTGGCGTTTTTAAGCCCTATAGTGACGTTTTTGGGCCCTATAGCGGCGTTTTCCTGCAAAATTTTTTTGTAAGTCCATAACAGTTTCAAGGGGCCCTATAGTGGCGTTTTTAATCCCTATAGTGACGTTTTTGGGCCCTATAGCGGCGTTTTCCTGCAAAAAATTTTTTTTAGTCCCCATAACAGGTTCAAGGGGCCCTATAGTGGCGTTTTTTAAGCCCTATAGTGACGTTTTCGGGCCCTATAGCGGCGTTTTCGGAAAAAGTGGTATTTCCCTAATTATTTTCGAAACAGTGCTCTGTTGCTAAATAT
Organism: Quercus tomentella; assembly: GCA_028535165.1. Taxonomy (NCBI): domain Eukaryota; kingdom Viridiplantae; phylum Streptophyta; class Magnoliopsida; order Fagales; family Fagaceae; genus Quercus; species Quercus tomentella. Next base: position 3,661,811 of record JAPQVY010000133.1, read on the forward strand.
TTCAAAAATTAATGCTAATGGGCCATTTTTGCCTAAATATAGACTCACAAACACACGTGAATTGGCAAGTTGTTATCGTGGTGGGCTTAAATGATAACCCATAAAAATTACCAAGCGAATTGCTTTAAAAGTACTGAAAATGCGTGTGAGAGTGTGAATCGTTACTCCTTAAGAATGGGCCATATGGGAAATTTTGTTGGGCTAGACCCTAAAATATCATGACAACTTGTTAACGGTGTAATGTGGATAATAAAGTAGTGTGGCGGCCAATACGAGAATTAATAATAATTTGCCAACTCAGTATATATGAATTTTGTGGCAAAATCTGCTGTCTTTAACATTGCTGTATAACTACCATGCACCTTTGATGCGGTAGTCACTTTATAAGTATAAATACTTATGGGGTGTGGGGTAAGGACCAGAGTTCAAGTTTCTAGGAGGGAACTTCACACACATATACACTTAAATTAGATTAGATTAGAAATTCTATCTTATATTAAAAAAAAAAAAAAACATTGCTGTATATTTATGGATTTTAAGTGTTTGAAATTTTGAACCCATGAAAGCTGAGTCTTGGTGGTTCGGATTCTGTTGGGTTCTTGCTACTTGCTAGTACTCTAGCAAGTCTTATCGTGTTGTCATGTTGTTACCTAGTGTGAAAATTAAAGTGTGGATGATTGTGATATATGGCTAGCTGTAAACTATGATAAATGTTATGTATAGGTTGTTGGGTGATTGATTTGTTTGCTTTTGGATTTGTTGATTGACTAGAAATTTGGAAAGCCATTTCAATGTTCTTGTTGTGTTCATGAAGGGTTAAAAGGCTTTTCTGTGTCACTATGCAATGTTGAACTTTTTGGTCAAAATAAAGAGGGGGTAAGCTAGAACCGTGTGTACTGGTTTGTACTCAAGTCTCAAAATTAATGTTGTTAGTCAAACCAAAGATGCTCTAGTCTTAAAAAAATAATTTAACTTTTTCATTAATTTCGTATTATTTTTTAACCTTCCTTAAAGTTAATGAAAGAAATGCTTTTAGTTTGAGCAAGGAAACGTAAAAAAGATGAATTTGTGGATGTAATCCTAAGATGGTGGTCATGATGGAGAATCATTTGAGACGGTTTTGATATAAACAATTCTGGCCTGTGAATATTTCCGTACAAAATTGTGATTTTAATAATATGGATGGAGCAAAAAGGGTGAAAGGGAGGCCAAATTGGATGGGGTAGAAGTAGAAGTTATATAGAATAATGGAAAGAGACATTTTTGTTGGAGACACAAGTTAAAACATGACCCTAAAATAAGGTTGAGTGACATAAAAGGTCTTTGTAGTTGACCCCAATTAGTTTGGCTTAAAGACTTAGTTAAGTTGAGTGGTTGCTTGTAATGCTATGAGTTGCGGAAGAGATTTGTAAGTGGCTTCATTTATATTGTAATGAATTTTTGACTAAAACACTCAATAGGATTAATAGTTAAACAAAACTAAAATTTTATGAGTTACTGGTCTCCAAATATAATCCCAGTTCTTTCCTTTTTCTGTTGTTGAAATTTGACTTAAATTAAACTCTGCAACAATATTGAAATTTGAAAGTGCGATATGTTTTCTTATTTTAGCATGTTTCGTTCTAATAGTTGTTTAATGAGTTAGTACTTCGCACGTTCAAACTTATGAACATGCCTGCCTTCGTGTAGTTAATGATTTGATTAAGTTGTGTTTTTACTTGATGGGCTATTAGATATATAGTGGTTGACCTCACTTGAAATTGATGAGTAGTCATATATATATTTTGGCTTGTTTGTATGTTTTTCAATTTTATGACATGGGCTCTGGTGTGTTTGTTTAGTTTTTCTATGCAACACAACTCAAGAATTGAGAAAGGGTCACCATTGAAAAGTGGAGTGTTTAATTTCTTTCATTCTTTTCCCTTTTCAAATATGTTGGAGGTGAAATGAAATATATTTTGAGAAGAGAGTGCTTGATATGGTCAGTTCACAAAAAGAGAATATCTTTCTTAATTGGAACTGCTTATCATTTGTACACCCCAAAACTAGCATTGTTATGAAATAACAATCCCCATTGGTAGAAAGTTGACTCATTTATGTCATGGCGTGCTTACTTGGATCTCACACTTGGACTTGGATTACAAATTTGCATGCTATCGACATCTAGATGATGGACTTCCTTGGAGCTGTCTTGAAAATCCCTCTCTCTGGTGTGTGTCTATAATCTTGAGAGTTGTTCATCTTGACTTCAATTACATACTAGTAATTTTAGGGGAGCACAAATACTCTTAGATTGCATACAAGGAATTTTATAAACCATTGGAAGTTGGAATTTCTTCTAGAAAAAGCATTATCTTGGAAGATTTTGAAGTTGTGGTAAGCTGGAGTAGGAAATGTAAATTAGGAACATTTGAATTTGCAAAGGGCATGACCTATTGTTCTATACCTTCACCGGTCTCATACTCTCATTAAGTATTGGAATTTGGAACCTATATTATAAATCTGCTAGTACAATTCAACAATGAGTCACTGAATCATTGATGAATTTAGGATATGACAGGTTCAGGGTAAAGTGTTCAATGGGAAGAGAAGGTCAATAAGGAGTTTGATACTCTTTGATTTAATTAGTACCATTTTAATGTTCATGCTTTTGTTTAAGATATGCTGTACACAGGATGCAACCACAAAGAAGGCTGTGCCGGTTAGCAAAAGGCACTGGAGCTAACTGAAGGCTTTTGGCCAGTTCCTTCTATTTTTTTTTCCTTGTCCTGAACGAATAAACTAGTCTTTGTCTTCAAGTATGTATATATGATTATGTACGTGACATAATTCATAGAAATATTTCTATATTTCCTACAGAAGTTCTGTTTTGAAGTCCTGCAATCAATTACTTGGATTTGATATACTAATCCTTTGAGGATGTAGCAAGTTATGTCAAAGGTGTTTTGTGCATCTGCTTAAGTTAAAATTGGCAGGTACGGCAAAGCTGTTTTTGGTTCTGTTTACTGCGCGATGCCTTCTTTCTTCTCGCCCGCTCTCCCTGTTACTGTTAGGGTGAGTGACCTAATATACTAATTGGAAATTTGGAATCATTCATCTTTTCTCGTTGAATTTTTTTAAAATTTTTAAAATTTTAATTCTCAAGTATGAACCATAGCATTTCTCTTCACTTATTTGTTGTCAACATCTAGGTAGTTAAACTTGTTCTTTTGAGTACTGCTTTGCTAGCCTTGCCATGTTTTATACTCAATTAACATTGCAGATTTGGAATGGAAACTCATTTATGTGCTGAGGATGTGATATAAGATCAACTTCATGAAAGCATGCTTGTTGGGCCAGTAATGTTGCCAGCTACCCTTTTGTCCATGAGGTTATTTTTTTATGATTACTGCTTGTGCTAAGTCCCGAATTTGAGTTTTTATTGCTAATAAGCTCATGAAAATAACACTTTCTTGTTAGGCCCCTGACAGGCAGATCCTCCAGATCCATAAAAAATGTGTGATTAAGAATTGAAGACATCATTGGTGTCACGGTACTGCTATTGACATATGCTTATCTGGGACTAGAGTTTATTCGAGTTGGATGCTATGTGAACAATGATTATGATGATGACTGGCTGCGAGAGGAACCTCCACCAAAGGTTTTGATTGATAGGGTTCAAAGAAATATTTTGGCTGACAATCCCAAGGTCACGGAGATGTAAATTGAAGAACCCCCTCCTTTAGCAGAGTATGCCATTGAGACCAATGAGATTGGAGAAAAACCATGCCACTCCCTTCACCTGATCGTCCGTCCAACTGAGTAGTAGTTGTGAATCAAAGAAACTGCATGACATACTGTGACATTTCTGCTTAAAATTTTGACATACTGATGATTTTGAGTGAAGTTGGTTTTCCAAATCTCAAAATCTCCATCCATGATATGCAAAATTGGCTAGATTGTGCTTTCTTTATGGCATATGTATTGGTCATTGGAAACTAATAATGTCAATTTTTGCTTTTGCCTTTTTTTTTTTTGGGTCATGTTTGTTGATCTCAACAAGAGCTATAATATGTCAAATTTTATTTTCTACCTGAAGTATAATTTTCTTATTCAAAAAGAGAATTATTTACAATTTACTTTCTTGGTGTGTTGGGAAAAGTGAAAACCAAAATCTATAGTTCCTCATTAACAGTAAGGTCACCTCCCTGAGCACCATGCACAGCTTTCTTTGCCTGAAAAAGAAACGAAAGACATTCTGTAAAAAAAAAAAAAAAAAAAATTAAAAAAAAAAAAAACTAATTTGCAAAATTAAGCCCAATGTTCGTGGTGAGTAATGTTATTTATTCCTTGGAACAAACCTGGACACATGATATTGCAAGTGTCAAATTGACACCAGAAAAAAATTATTAGAAATTTGTTTCACTTTTAAGTTTGAACAGTTGAACATCACTTCTCTAGTCCAGTGCACGCGCTTGGATGAAACTTTTTACTGAAAGTTTAATTGATAAAAATTGGATAAAATATACTTTGTATTTAGAAAACATGAGGCATTCGAAAGTTGTACATAAGCAAATAAGCTTTAAAAAATTTGTTATTCAAAATATTAGCACATCTCAAATAGTCCAATAGGAAGATCATTTTAATCCTATAACATGGTCCCAATTAATTACTTCATTAGTTAGTGCCATCTATGTAGAGCAAATTTTGTTACTTGATTCCTATAGGTTATGTCCAAATCAAGAGCCTAAACTGATAAAATTTTCTTACCTCTTTATCCCAATCGGCGAATAAATTTACTACTACAAGTGCCACAACTTGAATAGAAAGCCCACATATGATACCCATCCAAAGCCCCTAATTAAAACCATTTTCACAACACCAACATTAATATAGGAAAACATTAAAATAATTACTATAGAATTTTTTACAAATTGGCGTGATAATGAATGTGATTGATAACATATCAATAATATAATAAATAAATTTATCGATTATTTTTTTATTACCTATTTAAAAATTGGCACAATATAGTTTGTAAGACATATAATAGAGAGAGAGACAGAGAGACTTACTTTGCCTCCAAAATGGAAGAAGAAAGCAAAGATCACAGCAAAAGGAATTCCCACAAAATAGTAAGCCCCAAGATTTATAAATGCACATAGATTTTGCCACCCACATCCTCTAGCAGCCCCTGCATAGCCAAAACAATTACTTTATAAGAACTTGAATCAAAGTAAGAAAAATCAAACAATCATTAACAATTAAACTTGAGTAGTACTTGAGACATAAATTTAAGACCTGAAAGTACACATTGGAATCAATCCAAGAAGTCTGATAATGCCAGCAATGGCATCATTCTAGTAACATATCTAATAACTTCTTCTTCTTTGCCATAAAGCTTTCTCCAAACATTACGCACCAGAAGTGTAGTAATTGCTATTGTTGCACCCTCAGAGAGCGCAAATGTGATCATGACACGAAGAGCCAACCGTGCACCATGTGGGCATCCGGCACCCATTTCATTTGACATTTTTGTGCTTTACAATACCAAGAAAAATCTCTTAGTTTTGAGGGCAGTGCAGAGACTTTTGGAATTGGCAATGGTGTTAGTGGGGAAAGCCATATAAACTATGTCACTAACCTTATAGTAGCGCCAAGACCAACTGAAATCATATAAACCATCCAACACGTGTTAAGGCTGTAGAAAAATTACAAATGCTTTTGAGTTTGTAGTTTGTGATGGTAAAAACTTAGTTACAGTTCTTTAAGTTTTCCAATTAAATTCGAATACATTTATGTTGTAATGATAAATGTAACCATGTGTTTAAATATAATTAAAGAACCTAAGGTTTAACATCCAAGGGACTGTGTCAAAGTTTTACTTAAGAAAATCTAGAATATATGCTCCTCATTCTTTCATTTTTATATGTTAAAAAATTATGAAAGTGACACCAAATACCTTATTGATAACACCGATGTCTCTAGTTTTGGATTTGGCAGAAGTTCAGATAAGAGAACAATCATTTCAAAGGACCAATATTCGAAGCTGTCAATCAAAATTTTCATAGAGTTAAATGCTTTGACAGAAGTGACATCTTGATGTTGCAATTACAATGTTATATTCTTAATTTCTTCATGCAAATCAATGAAAAAAAAGGCTTCAATGAACCAAGTTTCTTTTGCAGATAGAGGAGCTCTCTTTGCTATGCATGCTTCAAACATTACGACAATCCAAGGTGCATGACTCTTTTCACAACATTTTTCATAACTTGTTAAGGTGATATATTGTGATTTTTATTAGAGGAACCCTCTTTGTTATGCATGCTTCAAACATTAAAACAATGCAAGGGACATGATGATTTTCATAACATTTTTCATAAGTTGTTAAGGTGGTATATTGTGATTTTTTTTAATAGTAAATGATAGAAGATGATATATCTTGATTAGACCAACGTCATTTTCACATGAGCCCATTGTTGACCTAGAACTTACCATATCATAATTGCTGAAGGAACACCTAGCTTTAGAAAGCTGAGAATATCATGCAAGGCTTCTTTTGAAAACCCAGTCCAAGTTTTCTTGCAAGCTGGAGAAAATCTTACATAAATTGCCAACAAAATCACATTAACCCAATTGGAAATGGAAATTGCCAAGGCAGCTCCTTTAATCCCAAGCTTGATTTTAAACACAAGAACCCAACAAACAAGAACGTGTAGCAAAGCCGTGAACCCAGAGCTTATCAACATAGGAATAACCTTGTTTTGTGTTTGTAAAAATCTGTTTAGGCATTGAAGAATACCATAGGCAAAGAGGCTTGGGATCATCCAACGATTGAAAACTCCAGCTTCATTAGATATTTCATGGTCTTGGTGTAGAGCTATGAGAATGGTGCTTGTGTAATACCAAATTATTGCTAGAGGAATGCTTAAGCTCAGGAGGGTTAGCATAGCTCGTTGGGTGTGAACACCGAGCATGTGATACTGTTTTGCTCCATAGGCTTGCCCACATAATGTCTCCAATGCACTTCCCATGCCTAGCTATAAGAAATTTTTGAAAGAGATGAAATTTAAGCTAATGTAATTGAGATGAAAATCTGAATCAAAATGATACTTTATAATGAAAAATGATGAAGAATTAATGGGGATGATGTATGTAATGGAATTAAAGCTTTATTAAGGTCATTAAATTGTTTAACAACAATTTTGACTAAAACTAGCCCATTAATGTTTAAGTGTTCTGCGTGCTGTGACACCCATATAGCTTAACTTGGAGTTGCATAAGCCATTGCTTAATCCGCTTCGGTTTTAAGAAATCGAGACACGCAATTTTTCATTATGGTTGATATAGTCGTTTGTAATTAGTATATTTAATAATAGTGGTGACAATGATAGACTCGTGAAAAGAAAATGTATATCCTAACATCCCGATCACGACTTTTCCATTGTTTACGCCATATGGCCAAGAGTGGAAGGAAAAATCCAATGGGCTAAATTTTCGACATTCTCATTTCAAGCCAATATATATGGACTTAAAAAGACAGCAAATACCCATGACCTAGGCCTTTTCAATGGCATTTATTGAGCGAAATTTCCGATATTTTTCCTTTCAAGCCCATATATATGGACTTTAAGAAGACAGTAAACACACGAAGGCCTTTTCAATTTTGACACAGGATTTACATCCTCAACAATGCTATGGAGTATGTATGGACATAATAAATTTCACAAATTTTTCATAATATCTAATGTGATAGATTGGATTCTCAAAAAAAAAAAAAAAAAAAAAAAAACCATATGATAGATTGTGTTTAGTGCAACATCACTTTTATTATACAACAACAATTACAATTTGCCACTTCAACAGTTTATAAAAAAAATTTGTGAAATTTATGGTGTATTTAGAATTTTTATATATAATAATTTGATAATTAGGAATGGAAGATTTGAATCTTAGAGTAAAATAAAAAAAATGGTGTAAAAGATTTTTATTGATATTTGACACTACTTAAGACTTAAGCTTTCCATAAATGTCATATACTTGTAGTCATGTATTGAATAATTACTCATTGTAGAGAAAATTATTGAATAGTGAACATCATGTCTTCTTCTTGCATGTTGGATCTTATTATAAATTTAATTAATAAGACTTATTTTTATATTTCCATATATACTCCATGCTTGTTTTGTGAAAAAAAAATTATTAATTATTATGTAAAAAGAAAGGAGAATTGATGGGAAGTACGGAATAATTGCTCTTGTTGTCGTTACTGTTCACCACAAAAATAGTACAAGACTAGAAACTTGGAAAGGGAAGCCAATAGCCTTGTTTTAAATGAAAATATTCAGAGTTGAAATCTCTCTTTTCCAACTATAGAATAATTCACAGCAAAAAAAGAAAAAAAGAAAAAAGAGAAGTCACTTACCAAGACAGTGAAACCAGTGACAGAGAAGCAAAGGAAGTTCCCATGGAAGCACCTGCAAGAGGCAGCTCTCCCAGATGACCATTGAACATGACTGATATAATTTGTAGGCTGTACTGCAAAATACTAAACTGCTATAAGAGGCCCTGCTAGCCCTGCTTGTTTTTTTTGCTTCTTCAACATATTTTGCTCTAAACCCATCATCTTTTCCTGATGATGATCTTCTTTCTCCTCCTTCTAGTTCCATATTTTGCATGGTTTCTCACAATCTTACTTGGGTCGTAATCAGAGATAACTATATAATCTAAGCTTTCTGGTGGCTGTGGCTGGACAAGAGCGAAAACGATAGTCACTTGGTGTTGATAATCTAATTTAACCTGCGACAAACCCAATATCTCGCTAACGTTAAAGCTTTCTTAGTTCTAGCTCACTACAATATATTGCATAAGATACCAAGAAATATACCCAGTAAATCACAACCACGTAATTAACTTGGTAACAGACAGAAAGTTCGTTCACATCCTCGCTCGTTTCGTCTTTATTCAGTAGCGCAGAGCCAAGAAATTTTGTCTGGCGGCCCAAGATAAATATTATAAAATTCTTAAGTTAAAGAAAAAAAAATCTTAAATAAAACGTGGCCTAATTTCGTAAATTTAACTTAATAAAGTGAATTTCCAAAAAAAATTTTAAAAAAATTTAATGAAGTTGTACACTACATTTTATTAATTTCTTTTTATTTTTTCATTATATTACTAAGACTTGTTTTGACCAACTTCATGGTTGAAAATGCACTTTTCATAGTTGTTGTTTGAAACAGAAAGTGTAAGCACAAGTTTAGTCAATCTATCAAAAATGAATAGATTGTTGAATTTATAACTCTCATAAACCTTTAACATAATTCAAAAGGTATTAATAGACTCTTTAAATTTATAAGATGTTGAAGAACATCAAACTCAAAATGTTGAAGTTGAGTTTGCAAAAGTATTCTTTTTTCCCTAAATTAGTGATGTAGCACCTTTCAAAAAAAGAAAAAAGAAAAAAAAAAGTTATGTAGCAAAAAATTGTATGAGAATAAAGTGTAAACAACTATTTATATATAGTATAAAACTAAACAATTAAAATATTATTTGTCTTTCTAAGGGCTTGAACCCCATCTATATCTAAATCATGAATTTGAGAGAGCAAAATGTTGTCGTTTATTGAGTGCCTAACAAAGCTTTTTCAACAGAGAATAACGTGAGAGAATAACCTGATATCTGAATCAAATTAACTTAAAAGTTAGAGGACTTAATTAAACAAAAGTAAAATTAATTAGGAGACTGAATTGAATTTTGACTAAAGTTATAATGAGCAGTTTATAATTTAGCCTAAACTATAGATTATAGAAGAGTAGAGAGAGTTTGGAAGTTAAGAGCATGGACGCTAACCATACAACACCCATACAACAAACATAAAAACAATTAGAACATGGTGGGGTACTACAATACATATTGACCATACAATTACAATTACAGGCTAGTCCCTTTAGGTGGGTTACTCCTATCCCATCCCAAAAGTAAGTAATTGATCATAAAAATGAAACATGTATGAAAAAGCACTTTATATTGCAGTTGATTGCGTCCATGTTCAGCCCTATTGTTAACATAAAATAATCTCGAACTATTTTTATATATATATAATAACCACCAACAATTATATATTGTATATATGACAAATTATATAGTATTCATTCCACAACACCACTGTTACATATTCACTTAGAGCATCCATATCAGTTGGTGGATACTCTTCTATAATACAAAAACTCTTTCATTTTACACATTTTAGCAAAAAAAAACACCCACATCAGTGGGTGTAAAGTTGTGCATAAATATACAAATGCAAAAGTGATCGTGCATATATGCACAGTCACTATAGCTCATGTATTTACTATTTTAATAATTTCTTCTCTCTCCTATGTCTGACTCTCATCTCAACTCTCTCCTTTTCATTTCATCACAGCTCTCTTTTTCTCTCATCTCAACTCTGCAAAGCTGATTAGCTTCTCCTTCTTCTTCAAAATCTCAGGCTTCGAAGACGAAGACGATGATAGCTCGGCGGAGATCTCGCGCGCCACAAACTGAGTTCGATCGGCGAGTTTAGGCGGCGAGTGAGTTGGGAACGCCGATGTGGGTGACGGAGAATTGATCGGACAGAGACAGTGATGGAGAATTGATCGGACGGGAGCAATCCGCTGCTGGGTGTGGGTGATTTTGTTTTGCGTCGATCCGCGTTGAGATCCGCAGTTGGCTGGGTGTGGGTATCCAAGGGCTCGATTCGCATTGAGAATCTATGGTCGAGCTTCGAGTTCCGCGTCGAGAAGATGGTGGCTGGCTAGGTGATTTTGTTCTATTTGATCGTTGATGGTGGCTGGTGGTTGGGTGTGGGTGATTTTGGATTTGTGTTGGGTCTGTAGCTTGACGGAGAAGATGGTGGTTGGCGGCTGGGTGTGGGTGATTTTGGGTTTGTGTTGGGTCTGTAGCTCAACGGAGAAGACGGTGGTTGGGTGTGGGTGATTTTGGATTTGTGTTGGGTCTGTGAGAGGGTTCCAGAGAGGAGAGGGAAGGAAATAATAAAAAATGTAAAAAGAATGAATATTTTATTGAATAAATGTGTAGAATAGATAAACTGATGTGGGTGTATTGTAAAAATGGATATGTAAAATAGAAAAAATAAGTTTTTTCTTGCAAAATAGACAGAAAATTTGCATGAACTGATGTGGTTGCTCTATAATAACACAGTTATATACTATACCGTACATAAAGTTATATACAGAAACCTAAAGAAATTAACAGCCACAAGTTGAAAGCTAGCATATTTGAAATTGTAGTACAGCACAAAACACACAGTATCTAGACTATGGGCTGCTTTAGTCTTTATATTTTGAAGTCTTTTAATTTTTTTTTAATTAGTTGCACTCTTAAAGTTTGAAAAAATTTTATTCTCTAACTCCTAATTTTTAAAAATTTTGATACACTCCTTCAGTCCTTTGACATTAAATAATACTGCTTAAAAAAAGGCTTTTGTCCAAATCTGTTAATAAAGTAGTCGTTAAATGCTACCTCATTTCAAAATAGCATAGTTTTGATGCACTTATAAACTAAGGATGATGCTATCAACACTCGACAATAATTCAATATATATATGGCCTTCTCTTTGTATGTAATGTAATGGAATGTGAGAAAGATTTTGGCGAAGAAAAATTAGTTGGGGGGAGGGGGGGTTGTTCATAATATATTAAAAAGAAAAATAAAAAAAAAGTTTTATCATTTTAAAATTTTTTAATTACATGGAATAATCAAATTGACATGGCATGATTTCATTAGGTTAACTAAAGCACATGTGATAGGCTTAGGTGACATTTAATAGGCGCATTAGCATCTAATATAGATGGCAGAGCTTTTAAAAAAAAAAAAAATTTCAATCAATATTAGTATAACATTTAGAGTTAATCAAAATGTTAAAATGTTAGGGAATAAAATCAAAATTATCCAAAACTTTAAGAGTGTAATTCAATTTAGTCTTATTTTTTTTTTTAAAGTTTGTTCTAAATAAAATCATAAAAAAGTCTAGCTTTTGAAAGAGAGAGAGATAGAGCTGTGATTGTGGGGTTTATATGAAAGTGATGGATCACCAATAATGATTGCGCTATCTATATGAAAGTGATAGAGCTTCGTAGGCCACAAAGGGCACAAGGCTCACCCATGTAGTTAAATTAAGGGTATGGCTTCTGTCCAGTGCCTCCAGTGCACTGGACCCATTGCGATCATGACACGTGTCCATTTTCGGACACGTATCATGATCGCAACGGGTCCAGTGTCATAGGACACTGGACAGAAGCCACACCCTTAAATCAAATGACCTCACTTTAGTCAAATTAGGCATATAAATTAAGGAAATTAAACCCGGCTTTTTCAAACTTTTGGACGAAATCCATGGGTTGAATAATTTTTGAGACTTGCTTGAGTAAACTTCTGCAAATGCCAATTTTTTTTTAGCAGCAACCAGACTTGATTTTTTGAACCAAGAATTGTCACGAATATTAGCTAGTTTAGATACTAATAAATTTTTTGATGGTCATTTTTTATAGGACTTTTTACACAATTGTTAATGTGGTAAGTTGTGAATGGTAAATAATTAAGTGATTTTATTGGTGGGTACATGTGAAGATTTACGTGATTTAACCTTAGACTTATACATGTCTATAGACAATCTCTAGGAGAAAGTTTCATTGAGAAAATTGAGAGACTACAAAAATGGGACAAATACTTATAATCCTCATCTACTTATTTTCTTTGTATACGTAGCAAACTTGACTACGTTTCTCGTCTTTGTTTTCTAGTGATGTTGCATAGCACAAGTGAAACATTCAATGTATATATAATAGACTAATGTCAGTGGAGGATTAGGTTTGCCGCACCTCAAATAGTGAAAAAGTGTGGCCAAATATATACGAGATATAATCCTATGTGGTTCAAATGCAATCATGTGCAATCACTCAAGCCAGCGACCAACAAATTTGTGAGAGTAACACTTATAATCCTAATCTACTTATTTTCTTTGTTTACTTAACAAAATTGACTAGGTTGTTCGTTTTTATGACATAGATATTCAAGTTTAATTAGAAACTAGTTCACTCTCCCTCAATACAACCTTTGTTCTCACGAATGTGAACAAAAAGTAGTAAAGTCCATAGCAAAGACTTCACTAAAGGCCACTCCATTGACAAAAAGAACTGCACAAGAATATTATTACTTGACAAATCTTATTGCAATAGGTTGCAAATAATTTAGATCAAATTATTGCAACGATATATTCATTGTAATAGATAATTATTTCATATTTTTCATTGCAATAGATTGTAAAATAATTGATATTATGTTATTGCAATGTTGTCTTAATATTTGTTGTTGCAATAGATTGTAAAATTATTGATATCAAGTTATTGCAATGCTATCTCAATATTTTTCATTGCAATAGATTGTAAAATAATTCATATCAAGGTATTGCAATGATATCTTCGTTGCAATAAGCTATTATTTAAAAATTTTCGTTGCAATAGATTGCAAAAATAATTGGTATCAAGTTATTATAACGATTTCTTTATTTAAAGTTTTTGCAACAAATTTGTCTAGTGCAGTAATGTATTAAAATCTTTATTGCAACCGAAAATTACAAAAAAAAGGGAAATATTAAAGGAGAAATTGATTATTAGTGAAAAGAAAGAAAGTGAACTTTATACATCATTTCCACACGTCTTTTGCTTTTCTTCTGTATATATTTCTACACAACCTACTTTTCCTTCTCCGCCTTTCCCACTCCCATTTTCTACTCTCTCTCTCTCACAATGAAAGTCTCACACACTTTGCGGAGTTTGTTTGTTTTTTTTTTTCTCTCTCTTGCACGCAATGCCACGACGTGGTGGCGGTAGACAACTGGACTATCGTCGTGAACAACCGTCACCAATGTCTCAACAAGGTGGCGGAAGAGGCAGAGGCACTGGTTTTGGACGTGGCACCGGAGGAGGAGGAGGAAGAGGCCGCAGTACTGCTCCTTCTAGTTTCTTTCCGGTGCCTTCTCCAGCTGTTTCACAACCATCATCTGTCGCTTCACTATCGAGTTCTGCTCCTCCTCCGCCTCAGCCATCATCATCCTCGGTGGCTGAACTAACCAGTGGTGTCAAAGAGAGACTCACATTGCAGGATCGAGCGGCTCAGCCTTCGTCCTCAAAAGCCTTGGTCATTCTGAGAAGGCCTGGCTACGGAAGCGTTGGAAAGAAAATCCAAGTCCAAGCAAATCATTTTCTCGTTGAAGTCGTCGATAGAGATCTCCACCACTACGATGTGAGTATATTATACACAAACTTCTTCTCTTTTTTTATTTACATTTTTTCCTTTATGCCTTTGTTTTTATGCTCCAAAATTATTGCTCATCATCCTGTTTCATACATATTATTTTACTCTTATTTTTTAAATCTTCGTTGATTACAGTTTCTATTCTTTATTATGTGTTCTTTGACTTTTTGGTTTATTTCAATGTTTTTTTAAAAATGTTTGAAGTTGATGTTTGTGTTAATGCAACAATTGGTCTAGAAATGGGGTTTTGTTTCTTATTTATTTATTTTTGTTTATTTATTAGTTATTTCCTATTGAAGAATCTCATTTAAGCAAGACTGATACACAATGTTGATTTTTAGTCATTTTATAAACATAAAAATAAAAATCTTTGTCGATTAAATTTTTTTTTTCATATTTTGTGTTCTTTGACCTTTTGGTTTCCAAAATTTTTTTATATAGTGTGTGAAGTTGATGCATGTGTGTGAATGTAAAAATGGATCCATAAATGGAGATTTGTTTCTCATTTCAGGACTAATGGCTTTCTGTTGATAGTAATTTGTAAAATAATGGCTTTCTTCAATATGGAGATTTGTAAAATAATTGGTATGATGTTATTGCAATGCTATCTTAATATTTGTTGTTGCAATAGATTGAAAAATAATTGATATCAAGTTATTGCAGTGCTATCTCAATATTTATCATTGTAATAGATTGTAAAATAATTCATATCAAGGTATTGCAATAATTCATATCAAGTTATTGCAGTGCTATTATTTCAAATATTTTGTTGCAATAAATTGCAAAAATAATTGGTATCAAGTTATAATAACGATTTCTTCATTTTAAGTTTTTGCAACAAATTTCTCTAGTGTAGTAATGTATTAAAGTCTTTATTGCAACTGAAAATTACAAAAACAAAGGTAAATAAGATAAGAGAGCAACGTATGTCCGGATGGGGCGTAAAACACCTATTTTACGCCCTTCAGTCAAATTGCGCCACATTAGCTTATTGCAAACTAAAAAAATAAATATTATCGCACATAATCTTGCCTCTAACAATTCATATACCAACAAAATTGTATCTTCCTCCTAATTCCTAAAGAACCAACCAAATCTCCAAGCCGGCTAAGACACAGCCCCAGCCGTCGGAGATGTTGCCCAAAACCTTTGGAGATGCTGCCAAAATCCGCCACAAAATCTGCTCATCTTGACGAACCATTGAACCTACAAGCCACCTAAGTGGCCAGAACCACCAAAAGCCGCTGGAGATGTCGCCACTGTCCTTTAAGTTTCTTTTTTCTTGATTTTTTTTTCTTTTTTCCAATTTTCATTGTCTCAGGTACAATCTTTTCAATTTTTCTAATTTTGCACATGTGGGTTATAAAGATATATATCCAATTTGTGTTGTGTGTAAGTTTGAATCTGGGTTTTGCTCAAGATTTGCATATGGGATAAAGTTGTGGATTTTGGTGAGGGAAGACAAGGTCTTGGTGTCTTTGCTATTTGTGGTAGATTAAATTTTGAGGCTTTTGCTTTTGCATGTGGGTTTCAGAACCAGGTTTCTTAGTTGTTTTTGTTGTTAAAAGGTTTTCTAAAATTAAATTTAGAGAGAGGAAGAGAGGTCACCAATTCATTAATAGCGGTGGACCGTTGGTGGAGTGTTTCTTCAGCTTCTTTGTGTCTCCGATAACATTACTGTTGCCAACATCAACACAAACGTTCATTTATTTTTTGTTTTTTGTTTTAATGAGATTTTAATTGGGTGTTGATGTGGCGTTATACTATTGGTGGAGTGGTTTACGCCACATCTGGACAGAATTTAAGCTCATAAGATAATGAACAAAACTTTTGTATAAATCTACTGGCATTTTTAGAGAAGAAAAATCATCTATGCACTGTATCAACCCCAAGTATATATTGAAAATGCTTTGATTTCTTCTCCCCTGCCATGATGTTATCTATTTTATTGTATAATTCTATTGAACTCATCACTGTGCATTTATTTGCAGGGTTTGTGGTTCTAGATATTCCTCTAGAGGACACTAAAATTCTGAGAAGGGAAGGAACAAAGAATGGAATTGAATTGGTGTATCTACCTCTCATCCTATATGTTCCTCTACCTTGTATTTGGATTCAGAATTTTCAATTTAGAGTTTTCCTACTATTATTGTGTTTCTTATAGTATCAAAAACCCACTTTTTCTTTATTATATATGAAATAAAAATTGTGGTCAAGTGCAGTTGGTGGCAAGTCATGGTGATGGTAGACTGGTAGTAAATATAAAGTTTTGTTCAACCAAATTTTTTTAGTAACTCTTTTGCAGAATAGTAATTAACTTACCATTAAGTAATATTTTCTTAAGATATTATAATCTAAATATATATACACACATACATATTAATTGGTAAAACTTAGAGAAAATTCAATTAGATTACACAATTGAAGTCCAATTTTGTGCCATATATCCTCAATTATTTATTTTTAAAGAGTATTATTTCTTAATTTTGGAGTCAAATATGAGACTACATCATAAATATCCATCCAAGTGAATTATTGTGTATAAAAACCAAAGAGTCTAAAATTAATGAACACAAAACAATTTTTAAAAAAATGGACAATTTACATTTTCTACATACTAATATTCTTACAAGACTTTTTAAAGAGTTAAAAAATATATAAAAGAATGACTATCAATAATATTTAAATTTTTATATATATATATATATATATATATATATATATTGTAGGGATGAAGGGTCCAAATATGGGTTTTTGGCCTTGGGCCTTGTCCGGGGACATCAAATAGTCCGAGAATAGGTAAATACTAATGAAGGTCTACAGGATAATGGTCCATGGAAGGAGATTGGTCATGAGGAACTGGAAATGTTGTCCAAGGAGAAGTACCTCTTCGGCTAAACAGAGTAGAGGTCATAGGTCCGACCTTTCGTTAAGAACAAGGCAACAGACAATCATGCTGGCAAGGATAAATATCAGATAGGGATAAGACAAAATAGAGTTGGGAAATATCTGAGAAGAAAGCTGCTACTACCTCATTGAATACTTTGCAGCTAACCCCCTGACCGCATTAATGTAGAGGTGATACCTGAACAGCAACATTTAGCTTTACAGCTACCCACAAAGACTTCAAGAAGGTGCTGATGGGACAAGTATTAAAGCCAACTATCTGATCTACATGTGGAGGGCTGAGATGAAGTAAGGAAGGGGAATATAAAGGAGAAAAATTCCATTACAAAGGAGGATCAGATATTCTGTAGAGAAATCACTGTAAATTGAACAACTGTAATTTTGTATAAGTCTAAGAAAAATATATAAGAACAACCTTCCTCGGACCTGGCCGAGAAGGACTTTTCTTGTCCAAATTGTTTGTTTATGCTTTCTAGTAACAACTAACCTACTGTGATCATTGTCCACCTAACTCATCGAAAGTTCAGTTTCAAGCTCACTCTCTACAAATTCATTGTTTTGGGCTCTTTGGGCCATTGACCTTTCATTTGGGCTTTGGGAGAAAAACGTACCCTTACATATATATATATATATATTATAATATGCATCTTAATGTATATATTTTAAGTATATCCATGCATATGCATAGAGTTACAAGCATATTAATAGCCAAAACTCAAAGAAAATCCAATTAGATTTTAATTGGATTTTCAATTTTGTGCCACGTGTTCCATTTAATTTTTGATTTTGTACCAAGTGAATTATTGAATGTAAAAATTGAAGAGTCCAAATCCAATTAGATTCTAAATTGGATTTCAATTGGAACCCAATTTTTTGCTACGTGTCCATTTAATTTTTTAATTTATGTGGCAAGTGAATTATTGAGTGCAAAAATCGAAGAATCTAAATCCAATTATATTCTAAATCATATATATATATATATATATATAATGAGAAACCATTACATATATTATAATGTATGGTTTGAAAAAAGTGTAAGCTAATACCATATATAATTTGAACCTCTTCTAAAAAAAAGTTATAATTTAAACTATTTAATTGTGATTATTTTTAATTGTACCTGTGTATATGTACGAGGCTACACACTAATTTAAATAATGGTATGAATTTTTTGTTTTTATAAAAATTACTAGTTTTTAGATAGTTGAAGATTGATACCTATCAAGGTTTAGCCTAGTGGTTAGAAGTGTGGGATGAGATGTAGACCCAAACATTCTAAGTTCGATCCTTATTAGGAGTTATCCTAGATTACCTTATACACGGTTTTGGTAGGTTGATTGTGTATTTGTGGTTTACTCCTAAGGGGTGGGTCCAAAAGGTCATGCCTTGGTGATGGTCCATGTCATTAAAAATGACAAAAAAAGACTAATCTCTGGAAATTACTGGAAACAATTTTTTAAAAGGCTTGATGCTTTCTCTTTAAATATATATATATATATATATATATATATATATATATATTTATATTTATATTTATATTTGTCAAGGCAGATGTGGACTGAACAAACACTTTGCTCAAATTGCCAAGTCATTAATTTTCATTAACCTTATAAACAAAATTGTTAAACCTTTTTCCCTTCAGATGTGCTATGCAACTCCTTTATAATATATATAGTTGATATAGCTCGTAAATGGATCTTGTTGGTCTGATATGTCTGCATGGTGTGGTTAAGTTACTGCTCACTACACCCACTACTCCAACGGATCGAATGAAGGCCATTGTTGAAGCAGCAGGGCTTGTAAGAGCAAGTAACAGTTTTAAAAATTTCCCTTAGAAATGCCTATTCATGGCACAGGGAGATTGTGAAGTTGTTGACAATAAATCCTCGGTTTTAGAATATGAAAGTTCACACCTCTTTCTTGGTGTGATCTTTGCTTTAACTACGTATTAACCCTCGGGCACTATCTGGGCCATGTACACGAACAAGCCTTTTTTTATTTTATTTTATATATATACATTATAGCTGCTAATTAAGCCTGTAAAGATTCAAACCTAAAGTTCTATTTGAAAACAAGGCTTATTTAAGCCGCTCTTTCCACACAATCAAATTGACAAAAATATTAGAGTGACAGCTACCTATAATATCTGTATCTTCCTCTCCTTCGTATGAGCATGAGAATTAAAAATCTCTTATATACAATACAGCTTTATTCCGTGCTAATGAAGGGCTTCATAACCATGATAAATTTTAAAGTCCAAAGAAGAACCACCAAAATGTCCACAAAAAGAGATAGTACTCAGGAAATTTCAAATTGAATTTAAATTGCCTTCACCTAAAAGGTGAAAGGTGCTTACAAAGCTTCCTTATTTAACTATTACAGCAAACACCTAAGTCACATGTTATGCACACTCGAAATTCTTTGCATAACCTATACAAACCAGCTTAAGAACCAGCTGGTTTGATTTACAAAATTAACCAATCCAAACCAAATTTAAGAACTAATCCACAAACCAGAGAAAATCAAAGTTAGCCACCAAAACTCCTAAATCCTATAATGATTACAAAATTCAAGAAAAATTGATTAAAGTTATGGACAACTGGAGATGAATTGGAAATACCAATGATCATAGCTAGATAACTTTCCAATGGCATATTTTATAGATTTTACCTGATTTGCATGGTTTCTTCAACTGCTTGTTCAGACCAAGCCACTGCATAGACAAAAGTATGTGAAAAGAACCATACACGACCAAAAAAAAAAGGTATTCACTGGTTGAACCAGCCAATGATCAGGGGAATGAAATGAAAGTTGGAAACCAAACAAGCGGCAAAACCTACTAGCCATCTGCAGAATTTGTAAACTTTCCCTCTCTGATAAGTATTCAGACATATTAACAGATGCTTCTCTGTAGCCTCTTTCGTGTTCAAGAAGAGGTTTAGCCATTCTTTGGGCTTCATTTTTCAAAGCTAACAAAAAGAAAACAATAGAGAACATGTGAACATGATGATGGCTTTTTGTAAAAGTTTCTTACAAATAATTTTACAAGTAATAATTGAGAATGATTTTGAGTTTTCTTGGGACTAAAATGATAATTACTGTTATCACATAGCAAGACATTCTTCTTATCTTTTACCTCAATAACCAAACAGTCTCCCAGTTAATTACACAAACTTCATTTCGTTTCTTTTTTTTATCTTTTATTTTCTGACACTTTCAATTCAAAGAAAGGAGTATGGATATAGCAATACTTGAACGAAAATGTGAGATGTTACCATCAAAAGCCTTGTGCTGCTTAAAGAACACCTCAAACTGCAATTTACATAAATGGTGATTTTAGAAGCATAATAAAACAACGTTGGAATCAGAATAGGCTTCTTCAATACTGGTAAAAGCTGACAACGCAAAGGAGGCAACTATATAAATCTCTAATCGAAGCGGAAAGTGGGTTTTGCTTGATTTTGCAATGGATCAATCAAACTTAGACTAAAAATTGAGAGAAAGAGAGATTACTTCTTGTGCGTGTTGGCCAAATAAAATCAAATAAAATCCCCGCTCATGTTGCTCATCTGCCTTCGAACCATTAACCGTAGCCTTTGCCTCGTTCGAATAGGAGCAGCAAACCCATATTTGCTATGGAGTATGGACTGAGGATTTTGGAGAGAGCATAGAGAAATAAGGAAAAAGATAACCATTAGAGCAGGTAGAACAAATTACCTGTCAAGTCTTAATCAATTAAGTTGATCCATACCGTACAGTCTGCGACAGTGAAGCAGGTAAAGCAATCCTTTATTTTCTGCCCTCCTTTCTCTTCTTTTTTCTGAGAGTAGTTCCTCTCTCTTGTCTGGACTTTGGAGGACGTATAGTTCAAAATGGGTGAGTCTTGGCTAAATACAGTTTTGGCTAAATAGATGGACTCGCCAAATTTTTTAACCAACAAAGACAATTCATACGAGCTCTTTGCTCTTTTTAATATAGTTAATAGATATTCATGTGAGAACCTAACCCATCCAAAAAATTCTTACACAAATACAACATTCAGGACCCAAGAAACCCTTGCCACAGCTCAATAAAGCTCATGTTTTTTAGTTCATTGAGGTTGCAGATTGTTGATACTAGATTCTAATACCACACAAAAAAAACAAACACAACACCACCATAGAAAGGATATCTAAGCGTGACTATGGAAAGACATACTTCAAACACAAAAAGGAATCCACGTGAGAAGTGTGAGAATCAATAACAATTAGTTCAAATACACCTGCATACATAACAGATAATATAAGAAGCAAACAAGGTGGAAGTACCCACAGACACATAATAGAGAGTCAATATAGTTTAATTAGCATACTGATTTAAAGAAACTAAATCAGCCAAGAGATGTAATTTGCGTATCATGCTAACACCGGTCCCCGTGTGATTCCATCTGCTCTCTAAGGTACAATGAAACTGCAATTTAGAGAAACACCATTAACTCGGGCCTACTGTATACGTTATTCTGCTCGTCCTCCAGCGTAGGATAAGCCGCCACAAGTGCATCTTGTGCTCCAATATACAGCGAGTTATAAATCTTCCAGTAGACCTCCCTAACCTTACAGGCATGATGGAATAGCCCCTGAAGGCAGTAGTTTAGAACAATAGCAGCACCCAAGGCCAACCTCATCCCTTCAATGGCTTCCAGATAGCATTTATCACATAAGGGGAAGTCTCAAATATGTTTGGCCACACGTAGTTCAGCAAGTGGACTAAAGCATCCTCACAACCCCCAAAGCCATGTGCTTAATGCTTAACAGCGGAAGCTGCAATCTGCCTGTGAACCAAATCCCTATCCATGAGGGCATCCTCAAGTAATGGGGTCACAGCATAGATGTAGTCTTTTCCTATTTCACCAATGTACTCAAAAAGAAAAGAGAGGGATTTCAAGACACCGTTCTGCACATTAAGCTCTGGCACACGATACTCATTCATCAAGGCTGGCAGCACCGTAAAGGGAGAGCAGGTGAAAGCTCAAGCTGTAAAATTGAAGAGCTTCATGACACAGATGAAGCAACTACAATTCCAACAGTAAAACCAGTGTCGTCTAAGAAGAGTAAATGAAAAACGCTTGTCGTTTATGTTATGTAAATTAGTCTTGGATTAGTGCTTATACGTGTGCATGTGTGAAGGATAGTTACAGGATTGTTAGAGTGAGTCTTAGTCTAGGAAATATTTACTTAGATATTTTTCTATGCTTTCTCAGTGGTATATATATTGTAGATGACGAACACTATTGTAATCAAGAATTCATTTTATCAATCTCAGTATTCTTTTCAATACCAGAAACTCTCTCTTCCTCTCTGTTTTCTCTGGTTTTTCCTCTGTGTTTTTACAGCAGGTTTCTGCAACTATGGCAATTGCCACAGTTGTACACACACGGTTCTGCCGTTCTTGCACCTTGAGATTATTCAACAGGGTAGCCAGGACATCTTGTGGACCAATGGCTTTGGCAATGTATCCAAAGGTGTTCACTGTAGCTCGTCGAATACCCCTCTTGTGGGCTTTAAGCATCTCAAGAAGCTCGAAGCAAATCCTCAAATAATACCATATTCTCTCTGATTCATCAATTTAGAACCAAAAAAAAAAAAAAAAAAAAAAAAAAAAAAACAGAGAAAAGAGAAAAGAAAAGAAAAGGAGTTATAGTGTTGAGAACCTAGAGGTTTCTAACGGGGATGAGTATGAATGGTAGGGGGATTGATAGGAATTAATTCGAGACAGTCAATGGTTTATCTTTATTGACATTTAATGTTGAGAGAGTTTCAACGTATGACGTCCGCTCCTGATGATAACTCTTTATCATTAGACCAAGACACCAATTAGTTTTTGGTGTAGGCGGGGATTGAATCTCAGATCTCTTATACAATCATCAGAGATTTTACTAGTTGAGCTTGAAAGGTTTCAATGTTTTTTTTTTTTTTTTTTAATTAATTAATTAATTAATTTTTTAAAAACTGAAAAGGCTCACATAAAACCCTAAAGATGAACTGAAAATGTTTTGAGTTGGGCTTGATAGTGGAACTAAATAAATAAGAGGTGGGTTGGATTAATTATACAGATTTATTATAGGGTGATAGTAGAAGTAAATAAATAAGTAGTTGACTAGATTTATTATAGGGTGATAGTGAAAGTAAATAAATAAGTAGTGGGTTGCATTTATAGAACTGAAAATTGTAAAAACCATTTTAAAATTGTAAAACAAATTATATTTAAAAAAGAAAGAGGAAAAAAATATATAGATATAGATGCTAGTTTTTATTTTAAAATCTAAACAAGAGCTATAAACTATATATCAGGTTATATTTTCGGATTTTCCACCAGAAGTACATAATTTTTCTTCCTAAGAAAGGAATGAATTATCATCAATTTATTTTCTTGGTGTGTCGTGAAAAATTAAAAACAAATCCATGGTTCCTTGTCAACAATTATGCCACCTCCCGAGCACCACGCACAACTTTCATTGCCTGAAAAAGGAAGGAAAAAATTAAATGTAGGTCAAAATTCTTACTTGATTCCTACAGATTAAGTCCAAGCCAAGGGCTTAAAACTAATGAAATTTTCTTACCTCTCGATTCCAATCAGTGCATAAGTTTACTGTAACAAGTGCCACAGCTTGAACAGAAAGTCCACATATGATACCCATCCAAAGCCCCTAATTAAAACCAAAATTCCACAAATCCAATATTAATATACGAGAGAGATCAATAAATATCTAATATATTTGAAATATACATAATGAAAATGTTAAGGGCACCGTGTATATATATATATATATATATATATATATATATATATATATATATATATATATTTATATATATATTTTACAATTGTTGATATGATATTTGTGAACATTGATTAGAATGTCATTTTCGCTTAAATTCACAACTGATACAATTTTTATGTTGTGAAAAGGAGAATGTATATATCTGTCTTGAATGTGGGCGCATGGATTGCTTTCAAGTGGAGTTGTATGGGATTAAAACCCAATTCAAGTTTCCTACTTGGTTGCTGAAACTAGTTTGGCTTTAAAGTCATTGATAAATGCAAAATAGTGCTGTGACCCACTCAAATAAAGGCATAAACTTATGCCGAATTATACCCTTCTATTATCCCATATATATAAGATCCTTTGTAGTGCGGCAATTATAATTCTCAAACTCTAGCAGCCTCATATATAAATATTTGTGATTTGGTTTTTTTTAGAGTATATTTGTGCCACTATTAGCCGCTCCATTTCTATAGTAGGACTTTCTTTGTGTGTGCTTGGGATTTATTTTTTTAATGCATGAGAGAGAGACTCACTATGCCTCCAAAATGGAAGATGAAAGCAAATAGCACAGCAGAAGGAATTCCCACAAAATAGTAAGCGCCAAGATTTATAAATGAACATAGATTTTGCCACCCACATCCTCTAGCAGCACCTAGATAGCCAAAATAACATTAATTACAATAAAAGCAATTGAATCAAAGTAAGAAAAATCAGACAATTATTAATAATTGAACTTTGAGTAGTACTTGTGACAAGATTTTAAGACCTGAAAGTACACATTGGAATCCATCCAAGAAGTCTGATAATGCAAGCAGTGGCATCATTTTAGCAATGTATTTGATAACTTCTTCCTCTTTGCTATAAAGCTTTCCCCAGACATTGCGAACCAGAAGTGTAGTGATTCCTATCGTTGTACCCTCTAACAGGGCCAATGTGATCATGACCCGAAGAGCCAAAAGTGCACCATATGGGCACCCAGCACCCAACTCATTTGACACTCTTGTACTATATATAATAGTAAGAAGAATCTTTTAGTTTTTGAGGGCAGTACAGAGACTTTAGGAATTGATAATGGTGTTAGGTGTGAAAATCCATGTAAACCATGTCACTAAGACACTAACCTTATAGCACCTCCAAGACCAACAGAAATCATATAAACCACCCAGCATGTGTTAAGGCTGCAGAACAATTACACATGAATTTCTTTTTGGCTGCATAGATATATATTTTACCTTAAGAAAGGTTTTAAGTACTAGGATTGTAGTTTGTGATCACAAGCTATAAGAAAATATAAGATATATGAATGTGCTCATTCTTTGATTTTTATCTTTGCAAAGATTAAGAATGTGATAAAAAATACCTTATTGATAATACTGATGTCTCTAATTTTGGATTTGGAAGAAGTCCAGACAAGAGAACAACCATTTCAAAGGACCAATATTCAAGACTGTTAATCAAAATTTCCAAAGTTAATAAAAAGAAGTAAATACTTCAATAGAAGTGACTTTTTGATGTAGCAATTACAATTTTATATACATTTTGTTACAGTTTGTTTTGAGTTCCAACCCTATCTCTACTTATGCACACAAGTCAATGAGATAAAAGATAAAAAGGTCCATTTTTTTGGCAAATAGAAAGCATATTATTGGTGAGGGACAGATAAAAACTTACCATATCATAATTGCTGAAGGAACAGCTAGCTTTATGAAGCTAAGAATATCATGCAAGGATTCTTTGGAAAACCCAGTCCAAGTTTTCACGAAAGCTTGAGAAAATCTTACATAAATTGCCAACAAAAGCACATTAACCCAATTGGAAACGGAAATTGCCAAGGCAGCTCCTTTAATCCCAAGCTTGATTTTAAACACAAGAACCCAACAAATAAGAACATGTAGCAAAGCTGTGAATCCAGAGCTTATCAACATAGGAATAACATTGTTTTGTGTTTGTAAAAATCTGTTTAGGCATTGAAGGAGACCATAGGCAAAAAGGCTTGGGATCATCCAACGATTGAAAATTCCAGCTTCAGTAGATATTTCATGGTCTTGGCCTAGTGCTATGAGAATGGTGCTTGTGTGATACCAAATTGTTGCTAGAGGAATGCTTAAGGCTAAAAGGGTTAGCATAGCTCGTTGTGTGTGAACACCAAGCATGTGGTACTGTTTTGCTCCATAGGCTTGCCCACATAATGTCTCCAATGCACTTCCCATTCCTAGCTATAAGAAATTTTTGAAAGATAGGAAATTGAAGATAATGTAATAGAGATGAGAATCTGCATCAAAATGCTACTTTATGATGAAAAATGGGGATGATGCATGTAAAAGGCACAAAGCTTTATTAAGGTCATTAATCTAATTAGAACAAAAACTAGGAAATTTTTTTTAACTACTTTATTTAGATTTGTAAAAAATTAAACCTCAAGGCTATAAAAATTAAATAATTAACCCTATATTTTCAAAAGTAACAAATTAAATCTCAGCTAATTTAAGTGGAATGACATTGTCTTCTGAGTTTAATATAGGCTATAGGCTAGAGGTTTAATTTGTTACTTTAAAATTAAAATATTTAATTTATGACCTCATAAGATTTCAGTGTTTATTTTATTACTTTAAAATTAATGATTTAATGTGTTATACACTCATTTCTCAAAAAACAAAATTGTTATACTTATACACTCCCATCCCCTCTCCTCTACGTGCGTGTGTGTCTGTTTGTTTGTTAAAAAAGAAAAAATTTCATACACTTTTTGTTTTTTTAAGAAACAAAAATTGTCATACCCTAAATTATAGTAGAATTTTAATTTAAAGTGTATTTTTCCCATGTATTCTTATTGTGCACTGACCACCAGCTTAACCTGTAGGTTGTGCGGGCCACGGTTTAATCTTATTCCTATTTACAGTTTACGGTCCAGAGTTCAAACTGGAAGGAAAAATCCACTGACACAGTATTGGACCCAATTTCCTATATTTATTTCAAGCCCATATATATATATATGGACTTATTGAAAAAAAAAAGGGCCATAAAAAACCCATGAGGTACGCCTTTCAATTCTAGCATAATGCCATAAGATACAGGGGTTAAAATTTAGAGACCATTCTTTCTTTTTCTTTTTTTGAGAAAGTAGAGACTATTCTTTAGGTGATGTATATTAGGCTTTTTAATTAAATTCATATGGTCATATTAAATTTAGTTTTTACTAGGAAAAAAATTATTTGGGTTGTTTTAATCAATGCAATCATGTATTTGAATATAGTTTTTTTTTTTTTTTTTTTTTTTTTTTGAGGGGGTTATTTGAATATAGTTAAAACCTAAGATTGATTCTCAAAAAACAAAAAAAAACCTAAGATATGATACATAAAAGAGTAATACTATGGATATTACAAATTAATTTTACCATGTAATTAATGTATCAAACTATCAATAAGTGCAAAACCGTAGTTTAAACATTCATATATTATCTTTTTAAAATTTACTAATCACATTTATTATTACATCAGTTTTTAAAGGCTGTGTAATAAAATTGTAGTATATATTTTTAACATTTTCCTTAAAAAAAACTGGATTTAAGTTTTACCTCTTATCCAAGAATTTTGTAGATTAGTGGAATAGCCCTGTCTCCTTAATTAGGAGAAACAAGAGTTCAAATGATAGAATCCTCCTATCCTATCCTGATGATCTTCAACATTTTAACGCTAGCTAGCTTATCATGAATTTCATGGTCATGTTGCAGTTGAGATTACCGTTGATCACCACAAAAATAGTCTACAGTACAAGAGAAATTAACCTCATGAAAGAGAACCCACTTACCAGGACAGTGTAACCAGTGACTGAAGCAAAGGAAGATCCCATGGAAGCACCAGAAAGAGGCAGCTCTCCTAAATGACCATTGAACATCACTGATATAACTTGTAAGCTGTACTGCAATATACTAACGGCTATAAGAGGCCCTGCTAGCCCTAGTTGCTTTCTTGTTTCTTCAACAAAATTTGCTCTTCTACACCAATCTTTTTCTGATCTTTCTTCTCCTTCCATTTCATGGCTTCTTTCATGGGTCGTAATTAGATTAGATCCAAGACCTGAATATTCTCCTCTTTCCATTCTCAGTATCTTTAGCCAAAGTGAGATGGAGGATGGAGGTGAATATTCATTATAACGTGATATAATATTGCTAAATATAAAATAATTAGTAACCGGACAAAAAATTTTCACCCAAAAAAAAAAGGGGGACAAAAAATGTCACACGTATCTTTAATTAGTATAATATATTAACTCAAAACTTGTGGTTGATACCAATTAGTAACAGTAACACAAAGTTTTTCTGTCGCTAAGAGAGGTGGCTCCCATCTCCTCGCGTGACAACGTTACGTGTAGGGCTAGTGGTTTTATCTTTTCTTTGGGGGATTGGGAAACAATTTTTTCTTTATCTTTTTAGGCTCTTATCCATCTTTTTCTCTTTTCTTTTCTGAGATTTATCTCATGGATGATCTCACGAAACATTGGAATTGCCTCTCCCTTTCTAAAAGAGAAGGTGATGATATATGCATAAAGAGAGATTGTTGTTCTACAGAGCACCTTATTGCAGCATTTTTTCTAACCAGGCGAGCTCTCAACATGGATGCAGTGGCAAGGACATTTAAGCCTCTATGGCGTGTTGATAATGGATTCACAGTTAGCAATGAAGGTGCACAAGGTCTTGTTCAGTTTTGACAGTAGCGAGGATGTGGATCGTATCTTATTTAGGGAACCTTGGAGTTTTGACAAATCGTTGGTAGTACTTCAACGGTACAACAGGCTCATTCCACTTGAAAACCTGGCCTTTGATAAGGTATCTTTTTGGGTTCAAGTCCATGATATTCCTATCAGCTATAGGTTTAAGTCAATAGCAGAGGACATTTGCGAGTCGATTAGGGTGGTGGATCGCTCAATAGAAGCTTCAAAATGTGAGGGTGGTAACTATGTGCAAGTTCGAGTCACTCTGGACGTCTATCAACCTCTGTGTAGGGGTCGAGTAATAAAGGTGGAGGGTGGTGAGAAAGTTTAGGTTAATTTCAGGTACGAGCGCCTTCCCAACATGTGTTATTGGTGTGGCTGCTTCGATCACAGGGATAAGGACTGTGATATCTGGATTGAAAGTAAGGGTTCTCTACAAATCTCATCTTAGTAGTTTGGCTCTTGGTTACGTGCAAACCAAACCGGTCCATCCAAGAAGAATGTAATTTAGGTTTTTACGAGGGCAGAGCAGAGAATATTTCCACAAGGCGACGCCGGGAAGGGAAGCAATTCCATACTCAGGCGAAGACGTAGGAAACGATGAATAATTCTGAAATTAAAACCTCTACTATGGAGGCGGATTTTACGGAATTTCCAAATCCCAAACCTTGTGATGCTACGTCTCAACTTGGTAAGTCAAATTCGTCTCTTCAGGAATGCGAAAATTTGGGAGAATATTTTTCACAGAAAATTAGGGAGATTGACAAGGATCTTGGTATTTATGTCAACCCCTCTAAATCAGCCTAAGCCGAGATAGCTATCCCAAATAAGGAAACATCTCCACTGTTTGACTTGGAAAAATTAAGGAATGGTTTAGAAGAAAATCAGTGTTCACAACAGGCCCACAATCTAATACACACGTCTCATGGGAGTCATGATACACCTCTCCAGGATGTAACAAACACTTCTCAGAGACTCGGGCATATTGATGCAACTCTTCAAGCAAAATGGAAGCGCTTCCCTCGATCAGTTGATAATTCCCCTGTTATTAACGCTAATATTCATGCTACCAATGACAATAAGATCGGTTCGAAATGCCCCATCACCATGTTTATTGATCAGAGTGAGTTACCAAGCAAAAAAATTCTGGTTTCTTGCAATGATAAAGAGAATTTTCCTGTATTGGCGAAGGTTGGTTCCCAGCCCCGCCAGGAGCAATGAGTTGCATTGTTTGGAACTGCAGAGGGCTTGGGAACCAACTCATAGTTCAAGAGCTTGTGGAATTGGTGCAGGCAAAAGCTCCTGCTGTCGTGTTTTTGGCCAAAACATTGGCAGACGAAGCTAGGCTAGATTATGTGAAGAAAAGGATTCGGTTTGATCACAAACATGTTGTTCCAAGGATTACTAGAGGAGGTGGATTAGTATTGTTTTGGAGGAATGATACTGAAGTTGAAGTTGTTTCTTCGTCACTTAACCACATCGATGCTATCATCAACAAAAGTTCAGATTTAGCTTGGCCCTTCACTGGATTCTACGGTGAGCCTGAAACACATAAGCGGCATGAATCTTGGGATCTCCTACGTCGATTGAATGGGCAGAATTCATTACCCTGGTTATGTGCCGGAGATTTCAACGAGGTAATAAAACATTCAAAGAAGTCAGGGGGGAGGTTGCGACCACGTGCTCAAATGCAGCTCTTTAGAGAGGTGTTGGATGAGTGCAACTTCATGGACTTAGGTTTCAAAGGTTTCCCATTTACGTGGAGCAAACATTATCGTACTGGTGTGTCAATTTGGGAAAGACTAGACAGGGCTGTAGCCACGGCTGAATGGTTTTCGAATTTTCCGGGTACTCGGGTACATCATGTGAATAGTACTACTTCGGATCATAAATAGCTTTGGATTGAACAAGCTGGTCTAGAGTTTCAGCAGAAGAAGAAGTTGTTTAGATTTGAGGAAATGTGGTTGGCGGATAAAGGGTGTGGGGAAATTGTAGAAGGCGTTTGGGAAGCAAGCTATGATGAAGGTGACAATCAACGTGTGCTTAGGAAAATAGAAAACTGTGGCAAAGAACTCACTCGATGGAGTCAAAAATGCTTCGGTAGTGTTAGAAAAGAGCTGGAAAAGAAGAGAAAATAGTTGGCTCGGGCAGAGAAGTTGGCATTACAGACTGGAAACTCACTTCGAGTTGTGCAAATTCAGAAAGAGATTAATGTGCTCATGGGGAAAGAGGAGAGGATGTGGAGACAAAGGTCTCGGACCTTATATCTGAAAGATGGTGATCGAAACACACGTTTCTTTCACTGTAAAGCCACCCAAAGGAAGAGACGGAACCATATAGCTGGTGTCTGGAATCACGTGGATGAGTGGTGTACTGAACAAAGCCAGATTTCGAACATGTTCTTGGATTACTACAAACAGTGTTCACTTCATCCAATCCGATTGGATTGACTGCTGAGATAGATTCCATTCCAAGAGTGGTGACTGAGGAAATGAATGGGATTCTAACCAGTGAGTTCCAAACTTGGGAAATTGACAATGCATTGAAGCAAATGGCTCCTTTAAAAGCATCGGGTCTGGATGGAATGCCCCCATTGTTCTACCAAAATTTTTGGGATTTGGTAAGAGGTGATGTAAGTGGTTCTATTCTCAATTTTTTGAATTCTGGCTCCCTTCCTAGTCCTTTAAATCATACTTTTGTGACATTGATCCCAAAAACAAAAAATCCAGAGAGGGTAACGAAGTTTAGACCAATTTCTCTATGTAATGTGCTGTATAAAATATTTTCTAAGGTGCTTGCTAATAGGTTGAATAAGGTGCTGCCTTATATAATATCCGAACATCAAAGCGCCTTTATTAAAGGCCGTCTCATTACGGATAATATTCTAGTAGCTTATGAGACCTTACACTACATGAAGAACCACAATTTTGGGAAGTCTGGCTACATGGCGCTTAAACTCGACATGAGCAAAGCTTTTGATCGTGTTGAGTGGTCCTTTTTAAAAGATGTCATGGTGCAAATGGGCTTTCAAGAGTGGTGGGTTGCTCTAATTATGGAATGTGTTACTTCGGTAACTTATTCTTTTTTGGTTAATGGAGAGCCATGTGGAAACATAAAGTCTAGTAAGGTGACCCATTATTGTTATGTTCGGAGGCCTTCATTGAATGATCCATAAGGTAGCAAGCAATGGAGAAATCCAAGGGGTATCTATTTGTAGAAATGGTCCGAAACTAACACACTTATTTTTTGCAGACGATAGCCTCTTATTTTGTAGGGCTACATCTAATGATTGTCAAAAAGTGTTGGAGATTCTATCCTCTTATGAAAGATTTTCGGGGCAAAAATTAAATTGAGATAAAACGGCGCTCTTTTTTAGTAAGTCCACTCCCATTGACATGCAACAAAAAATCATGGACGATTTGGGAGTGACCACTTTGAAAAACTATGAAGAGTATCTTGGTTTGCCATCCATGGTGGGGAGAAACAAGAGGGTAAGCTTTGAGCACTTGAAGCAAAGAGTTTGGAAGTGCCTACAAGGTTGGGAAGGAAAGTTGTTATCACAAGCTGGAAGGGAGGTGTTAATAAAATCCGTCATTCAAGCCATACCCACATATACAATGAGTTGTTTTAAACTCCCGGTCACTTTGTGTCATGAGTTAGAGACTCTTGTTCGGAAGTTTTGGTGGGGTCAAAGGGGAGACCGGAGAAAAGTCCATTGGGTGAAGTGGAATGAGTTGTGCCAACATAAAAATCAAGGGGGTATGGGTTTTAAGGATCTCACGATGTTCAATGAGGCTATGTTGGCTAAATTGGCGTGGCGACTCCTCAACAATGAAAACTCTCTTTTCCATAGAGTTTTTAAGGCAAGATTCTTCCCTAGAGGATCGATCTTAGAGGCCAAAGACTCCCCTTCAGCTTCATATGCATGGAGAAGTATCCTTGTAGGCAGGAATGTGATAGCTAAAGGAGCATTGTGGAGAGTAGGGGATGGTAAACAGATCAAGATTTGGTCTGATAACTGGCTTCCTACGAGACATAATGCCAGAATCACTACCCCAGTGATATTTGGACAAGAGCATTCATGTGTTGAGGTACTGATTGATTCGGTCTAGAGGAAGTGGCGAGATGAAGTAGTTGATCATGTCTTTGAGAGAGCTAAAGCTGAAGTCATCAAGATCATTCCCTTGAGTTCCACCAGCCAACCTGATGCAATTATGTGGCCATTTACCCCATCAGGCCGGTACTCAGTTCAATCGGAATATAGAATGTTACAAGACAGTTCTGATGCACAACAAACACTAGCTATTGGTTCAGAGTTTTGGAGAAATCTATGGGGGATGGAGGTGCTGAGTAAAGTGAAAAACTTTGTTTGGCGAGCATGCAAAGAAGCTCTACGAACGAAGCGGAACTTGTTTCGCAGAAAAATCACCACGTTTGCCCTCTGTGAGAATTGTAGAGTGTGCGATGAAGATTGTGCACATGCCATTTTTTATTGTTCTAGCTTGTAGGTGGCTTGGAGCTCGGATCCTCAATGGAGTTGGCTAGCGTCTATGCAGGGATGCAATATCAAGGAAATCTTCCAGAAGGCTTTTTCGGAAAGGAAGGATGTTGAACTCCTAGGTTCACAGGCTGGACCATCTGGAATCGCCGAAGTCAAATAAGGTTCAAGGAGGCCGTGTGTCCTATAAACCACATACTCCCTCTGTCCAAGGAAAGGAAAGCAGAGTTTCAGAGTCTCCATCAAGCAACAAGGACGGTACAACATAGGAATCATACGAGATGGAAGCCGCTGGAACTAAAGGTGTACAAGGTTAATTATGATGGCGTGACCTTTGCGGATCAAAGATGAGCTGGTATAGGAATGGTCATTCGTAATGCAGAAGGTGCGGTCATGGATGCACTATCACAGTTGATCCCTCTTCCAACAACGGTGGCCCAAGTGGAAGTGAAGGCAGCTAGGAAAGTAATTGAGTTGGCTCTAGAGACTGGCTTTACAAGAGTTGTCATTGAAGGTGATTCAGATACTATCTACAGAGAGTTAAGTAGCACTGATCCATCCTTAGCCTTACACGGGCATGTGATTCAAGACACTAGATTTTTAGCTTCCTCTTTCGTTAGTCACAGTTTTTCTCATGTTCGCCGTCAAGGAAATAATGTAGCTCATGCTTTAGCCAGATGGGCAATAAACTCACCCAATTTAACATTCTGGATGGAAGATGTACCACCAGACATTCAGTGTATTGTTCAGGCTGATTTAGCCTATGTTGGTTAATGATAATGAAGCAGGTTTCTCAAACTAACCAATGACCTTTAGATCAAATAACATTATTTGGTGTTTCTAACAAATATATTTAAGATTCAAATCCATTTTCCCTTTTAAAATGTATCAAAAATTAATAACGCACCCATAAAAAAAAAAAAAAGTAACACGAAACAAAATTTTTGTTTTCTGATCCTCATTGTGCAAATTAATTAGGGAATAATAATTCTACATATGTTTGGTGTAATCTTCAGTTGAACTTGGATCAAATTTTCAGGTCAATCTAATAAACATATTTAAGGTTCAAACTCTCTCTCTTACTTAAAATGTAATATGTCCAAATTGAAAATTATATTAAAAAAACAAGAACTTACATGAATTTAAGGGTGAAGGATACTAGAAAAATTTGTGGTTTTGAGACAAGCTGAAAAAGCATATGCCAAAGTTTTTGTGGCTTAAATTGTTCTTATCTCCTACTGTCGTGTTAGATCCCGACCATGCATCGTACTGAATTTTTTCATTCCACTTCAATTATCTTGGCTAAACAAAATGTGCAATGATGTGACTGTTTTATTTATTTCTTGAGAGAGTACGTAACAAACGGATTTCACCTTAAGGACCAAAACAAATTAATAGAAACAAGCAGCAAAAGAAAGCTGCACAAACTGCAAAGCAGATACTCAAGGGGAAAAAAAAACTACAAGCAGATTAAGGTATTTAATTGGCCCCATTAAGCTACTAGCTAGCAACCCACTATGAAATCAAAGGCACTCCTAAGCACAGCAAAATTACCCTAGTTCAAAAACAGTGAGAAAGGGACATGTCATCTGCTACAAAGATTCTATTCACGAGAGAACTCTTTACTTTCCTAGAAGCCACTACTCTATGCCTTATATTTAATTATATGAAGAAGACTTTCTTGGGTTCTTGATATACTATCATCTTAATATTTTGTATGTATAGAGTAAGGGTGTCAATTTCGTACTGAAAACCGTTTCAATTTGGCAAAAAAATGGTATGTTTCAGTACCAGTTAATACTGGTGTACCGTTTTAGGTTTACCGCTATTTTATTATTAAATTAATAAATATTTTATATAATCTATTACAGATATTGAAAATTGTAATTAAGTCCATCCTGATTTTATTTTTGATGAGAAGTCCATTCCAAATTAATATGTTCTCCAGCCAAGTGTTAAAACTCAATATAAATATATATTAACTACTAATTTGAGAATGAAAAAAAAAATTAAATCAAAACTTATAATTAGTAACTTAATATTTGCCACTTGGAAGGTTGACAAACCACATAAATAATAAATTCATTAATTTGTGGTAGACCGTAGACTTTCACTTACTTTTGGAAACATGGGGTACAGCTAGGCAATGAAATAAAAAAGTAGGGTAAAAAAGTGAAAGCAAAAGATAGAAAGAGAAGCTAAAAGAAAGAAACGATGAAGACATAGTTACAAAGAGTTGTTGACACCAACAAAAAGGAGAGGAGAAAAATAGCGTAGCAATGAAGAAGAAAATGAAGGCGCTTGCGACTAGGTTTGAAGAGCATTTCTTATACCGACCGGAAGCACAAATACCATCCAAAATGGCCGGTACAGATGGAACCATCTGGTATCAACCGAAACATCCGGTATTTAAACCGATACATTTTAAGACGTTTTTGGTACCAATTTGGTGACCGGTACGAATTTTTTCGGCCGTATTGGCCAATTTGGTATAAAGAATATAGAGAAATAATATAATTTCACAATGGATTTGTCAAAAATTTCATTAAATAGAAAGTTAGTAAGTAATATTGAGAAAAGTTACAATATGTATAATTTGAACCTATATGAAAGCAAGAATTTAGAATGTCATAATCTAAACTTGTGCTATTCATAACATTAGTATTAATGAGATAAATATATGTATTTTCATGTATTAATTATCTATAGGTGAGGCACAAGGAATTTATATGGTTAAATTTCTAAAACTAATAAAAAAAATATTGTTTTGGTACGGCATTCCTGCTCAAGTTTAATTGCTTTGGTCTTTCTCAAAAAAAAAAAAGTTTAATTGCTTTGGTAATAATTAAAACAAAAAAGAATTAGCAGAAGGCAAAATACAAATTTAATAACACCCACAATCAAGAAAAAAAAAACGTGTTTAAATAAGTTGAAATAATTAAATATTTATAAATTTATTCAAGCAATAAGTTCATTTTTTTTTTAAATATTCTAATCTTAAAAATTTATATCTCCCCTATTTTTAATGACATATAATTGAAGTTGATTCTCCAAATAGTATACTACCTTTAAGTATTATATATGACAAGTTTAATGTTAATTGAATGTTATCTATTATAAAATCCATGAACTTATGTCCATAAATTCAGTGGCGGTGCCACGTTAAGGGCAGGGTGGTCTTAGGACCAACCTGACCTGAATTTTTTTTTTTATATACAATAAAAAAAAATTTATTTGAATACCCTTTAAAAAAATTTTTGGAACACCCTCAATTTTTTTTATGCCAATAAAGTTAAATTTTGCTCCATTATTTGTTCTACTTTCAAGCAAAAAGAAAAAGTCCAAAAAAAGTATTTTAACTAAAATCTAAAAAAAAAAAAAAAAAAAAATTTAACATAGCAAGCCCACCACAGGGAAAAAAAAGCCCAACATCAATCCTAAACAAAACTAACCCAAACGAATTCTCAAAAAAAATTTAGTTAAATTTTTATGAACTAAATACGGCCAACCCAAACGGATTCTCAAAAAAAAAAAAAAAAAACCAACCAAAACCCAAATTACTAATACGCATCCGCCAATTGATCAAAATCATTAAATGGAAAAGCAAATTAGCAAAACTGAAATTAGAACTGAACTCCTAACCTAAACGAAAAAAACCTCATCAACGATTAAGTTCCAAGCACATCGGTGCGATGGTGCCTCCACCTGGACCGCCACAAACTTGAGCAACAGAGCACATCGAGCCTCAAACTCGAGCAACAGGGATGGCGAGATCGAAGATTGGATCAGAGATTGCTTGGCTTGCCTTGTCGCCTTGAGTCCTCGCCTTGACGTGCTGCCATAGCGCCGTCTCTCAGGCCTCAAGGTATTTAAGTTCTTTACTTCTCTCTCTTTTTCTCTATCATTCTATCTCATCTAAATCTTATATCTTTGGCTTTGCTAATTGCTGTGCTTTGATCTAAGAGTGACTGTGTGAGAGCAGAGCTCTCTCTTTCTTTCTCTTTGAACTAAAATGAGATTCTCTTTATCTCTTTGTTTCTCTATGTCTAAATGTCTAATTGCCTTTACTTTATAACTTTATTTGACATTTTGACTTTATTGGTTTGTGAGTTTGTTGTTTTGTGTATTGTGAATTTTGTGTGTTGTGAATGTTTTAAATGTTTAATATTTTGTGGAATGTTGATTGGCTCTTGTGACTCTTGTTTGTTGAGTGGGCAGTGGATGGGGGCCATTGGGCCGTGGGGTGGGATATTTGAATTGGGGAAGTGGATAGGTAGAGGCAGTAAATACTGAAGGCATGCAAAGGCAATATAAAAGACAAAAAATTAAATTATGTTAGGCACTAGGCAGTGGGTTGAGCCGTGGATAATGCACATGGAGTGTGTGCTAATGAGTAGGGTGTCTGCTAGACTGCTAGTAGTCAGTAAAGATAAATAAAAAAGCAACTAAACAACAATAATTAATAATTTAATTAACCAATACATTATAAAAGACAAACAAATTAAATTATGTTAGGTAGTGGGTTGAGCCGTGGATAATGCACAGTGGGTTGTGTAATTTATACTCCTTAAGGAACACCTTAAGAAAAATTTCTAAAGCCGCTATTGCATAAACTTATAATGTGTCAGTTTTGTTAATTTGTGTGCATGATACAAAAAATTACAAACAAGTAGTGTAACTTGAATTTGATTATCTTAATAAGATAATTATTAATCTCTGATTATCTTGATAGTTATACGAGATGTAAATTGATATATTTTTTTTCTAAATAAATTAGAGTGGAAGGATATAAACTCAAGCGTTATATTCATAATGAAAATTGGGTGATGCCACTAAGTCACAAATTAATGTAGTTTTTTATTTATTTATTTTTCTACAGAAGAAACTTGAATATATATAAACATTTCGAAGGTGTAACTCGAACATGTGTAAGCATTTTGTTACACGGGTACTGATTTTGTTATTTACAACTACATTTTACTGTTTTGCGTATAGTATATATACAAATTTGAACAAGTGACTCTAATATGGTAAGACAAAATTTTCAGATTGAAAACATGTTTTTGGCTGTGAAGTCTTAATTAGGCAGCATAATATTGCTCTTAACATGCCTTACTGCTTTGTGTCTCCTCTCTTCTACTCAAATATTAAGGAGTGGCTCCAATAAGAATGGCAAGTACTATAGGCAATCCATGAATTTGAACATATAGTCTTTTGTTTTGCTCTATGCCTCATGCATTAATTTGCACGCCAAAAAAAAAAAATTGTAATTTTTATTTTTATAAATACAATAAAATTTAAAATCTATAACATCTTCTAATATGATTATTTTTTTATTAGTCTAAAATGCAAAACTAACCCTCTAAGTTTATTCAGATTTCATTTCAGTCCTCTAATTTTGCTTTTATTCATTTCTGTTCTCTAACTTTCAAGTTTATTCAATTAAGGCTTTTCCATCAATTTTTATTATATGTTGTTGTTAATTTTTCAATTTTTTAAATTTTTCTTCAAAATTTTAAAAAAAAATTTTAATTAATGATTGAAAAATATTTTTTAGATTTTTTTTTTCAATAAATCTTAACAAAGGTTATCGAAAATGCCTTAATTGAATAAATCTGAAACTTAGAGGACTGAAATGAACGAAAGCAAAGTTAGAAAACTGAAATGAAATCTGAAGAAAGTTAAAGGGTCAGTTTTATATTTTAGCATTTTTATTATTAAGTCAAGACATTAATAAATATATAACACATCTTATTATTCCACGAAGAGAAATACCTTACTAATTGAATTAATTAGAACCCACTTATACATGAGTGTATATATATATATATATAGAGAGAGAGAGAGAGAGAGAGAGAGAGAGAGAGAGAGAGAGAGAGAGGCAAAGTTAATAATCAGAGAACATGTCTTTATTTTCATGGTCTTGTAAAGCCCAACCTTACTAATTGAATTAATTAGAACCCACTTATGCATGAGTATATATATATATATATATAGAGAGAGAGAGAGAGAGAGAGGCAAAGTTAATAATCAGTGAACATGTCTTTATTTTCGTGGTCTTGTAAAGCCCAATTGGTTTGACTCTCTACTTAAGCTTCAAAATTCTACGATTTATCTTAATAGCAATTGGTGGTAGATATAGGATTACAACAAGGCACCGACACCCAGACATGAATTATTGATCCTGGTAGAAAAATTACACACTATTGACTTTACAACTGTGATAAGGCTAATGATCTCACCTTTATCATAATTATTAGATCACGGCCAATTTTATTTGTATGCCCCAAAGGTGAAAGCTGTCATCAAAAGAATGCCGCCATATGAAGCCAAATGTAACACTATTACACAACAAGAGCTCGTTTGTTTCTTTTCTATTTTGTGGGACTGTGAGATGTATCTCTTCAACTCAAAATCAACTGATAATAAGGAAAATACACTAGAATATTTTACAGTATTTAGCATTACGTCTACTGCTTTGATTTTAGAGTAATTATAGAGAGTCGAATTTGAATTGTGATACTAACATATTTGATTGAAATGACATTTACCACTAAATATTCCTTGAATACACGTATGCATGCAAGTGGGTTCAATTAGTATGCCGCGCCATATATGTGAAGCCAAATGTTGCGAACTATTTAATTTTAACACATTGGTTTGATTGTGGAG
Source organism: Quercus tomentella (assembly GCA_028535165.1). Lineage (NCBI taxonomy): Eukaryota > Viridiplantae > Streptophyta > Magnoliopsida > Fagales > Fagaceae > Quercus > Quercus tomentella. The sequence goes on from JAPQVY010000133.1 coordinate 3,701,698, forward strand.
CCTAGGAAAAAATTTGTTGGATGCACATGGGATCGGAATCTTTAGTATCATCATGATGAAAATTATATTATAAAGGCCAAAGGGATCACAGCCAAAAAGTAATTAAAAATCCATACCAAATCAAGGGGGCAAAAAATTAGCGGCCAATTTTGTAAGATGTAACACTTTTTTGCCTTTTGTGCGATTACATCTTGTCCATCGTCTATGATTTTTTTTTGGAGCTTATACGTAAGTGCACCTTTTATTTTATTTATAATTTGATAGTAACATTAGGATATTTAAATCTTAGACATCTTTATTGAAAACACAAAAAAAAAAATGACATTTAAGCTTGAAGGATTTTGACTATATATACGCTTTTTTGAGACTTTTGATATGAACTCAAAAATGTTGATTAATCTACACATAAAAATAAGAGAACCCATTTTATATAGGTGATATCTCATTTTTCCATTTTTTAGCCATGTCTTGTGTGAGGCCAATTCTATCACTCACGAATCACGATGTAGGCCGTTGGGCATCTTTTTGTTCCTTGAGTGGAAGGATCCCCTGCTCTATGTTGAGTAGAATTGTCCAAGTTTTGATCTGGACTTGCAAAATCGACGGAATTGACTAGACTTGAACCACTGCCGATTGATCCTATTCGTTTTTAGACCCCTTAACACAATATGTTTAACTTAATATTAAACCAAGTTGATTAACAAGTTTGTTAATTAGATCTAGGTTAAAAAAATAAAGTTATATCATGTAAAGCAGCGAAAAATTAAATAACACAACGATATGATGACTCAGGAAAACCAAATCGGTAAAAAACCTGGGGAGGATTTAACCTAGCTATCCTGAAGGTAAAAAGCAAATCCACTATAGAGAATCGAAGTTTACAATAAGATTTAGACCACTAACATCCTATTGCTACCACATGTAGAACTTATTGACATGACCACGTGCAAGCTCCGAATCCACAGACTCCTTCTCTATTTGGACTTTGTAACACAAGCATTCACACTTGTGATAAAAAATACAAACTTTCCTGTTTGTGACTCCAAGACCACCCTTGAAGGTTTAGATCATCAGCACCTTTGATGACTAGAGAAGGCAGCAACTTTTACGACACCGGATCTTGAGATTCTTTAAGGAATAACACCGGTAGAAGACATGAGAGGGTTTTTTGGTACAAACCCTAGATACAAAAGAGGCACACTCTTCTCTCTCTGAAAAGCCTTATAATGAAAACATGCTTAGGGTTTCCTTTATATACTAGTAGTGTTTTACTTGAAACCCAATACGTTTAAGTAGAGTTTGGGCTAAAATAGAATTCTGCAGATGCGTGTTTCGATTGGTCGAGCCTATTCTTCAATTGGTCAAGCTAGGCAAATTTTGAAATCTTATTTTTGCTACTTACTTGTTTTTGAATCTTGACTTGAATCACCTTGAGTATTATCTAATAATACCTACAGACTCTAGGATTTATATCTAGACAAGTTTGTGTTCACGATTTGCCAATTGTTCTAAACTTTTAGAACCTAACAGATCCGATGACTATGATAGGTCTCCACCTTCTACAGTTGGTAGGTCAAGTGATGGGTCTCCCCTTCCAAAACCCCACAAACTCGACCTGGCAATGAAAAACTCAAATTTGATGAGTTCCAAGCATTCTAGTGACCATTCCTTTTGAAATCTATATAGTAAGATCCACTCATTCTGGTGTCATTTCTAGCTCGTTCCAGCTATGAATCCAACAAAATTTGGCAAAGATCCACCAGATCCAATAAGATCTTCATCGGATTTGGCTAAATCTCATCGGATCCCGTGAGATCTCATTGGATCTGGTGATTTTTTCGCCAGATCAAGCGAAATTTTCATTGTTTCTTGGCCTCCCTCTACCATTATTGGTTCATCCAAATCCGACCGCCACCTGACGTGTGTTTTTGTAGTGTGTCTTCCTTACCAGGGGGCAGTGAGTTTGGTTCTTTTCCACCTGATATAATTGGTTGATTTTGGGTTGGACATTATAAACCCTACCCGTGGACACTTGTGTTTTTTTTAATAAGAACATCCCTAGTGTTGAATGGACAGGATGGAGATGGAAATTCATCCAACTCTTTCCTTTTTAATAATATCTCAAAGCTGTATGCCAAAAAAATGAAAAGAAAAAGAAAAAGAATTGCTGTGATATCATAAATTCTTGAAATTAGGGTGAATGAAATTAAATTCACAAAAATAATAAATTAAAACATGCACACAATAATAATATTTAACATGGTTTAACAATATTGTACTTACAATAAAGTTTAACTTAGATTAAAATTAACTATTGGCAATATTGATTCTATATAACAAACATAACCTTTACAGTTCTTGCTGTTCTTCACAAACACTAATCACGCATAATTTCTCATCAAGAGAAACTAAACCAAGTAAAATACTAAAAATAAGCTCTTAATGTGAACATACAAGCTTCATACACTCTCACAAATACTAAAACCCCAGATGATCCAATTATGATCTCATACTAACATATTAATCATAATCAAACTCTCAACTCATACATGTGGGCTAGCTATCTTCAACCCTAAAAAATAAAAAAACTACCAAGCACTTTCGGAGTTGTTTGGTACATCATTTTAAACATATGTTTTTAGTTTTTAAACAACATTAAACGCATTTTCACACACTTTTTCACCCACACGTATTTTCAAAAAAACTGAAAATTGTTGTTTAAAAACATGTACCAAACGGGCCAGCTTCCAAATAAAATCACACTATTAAAATATTTCAACACAGCCATTTTTTTACACTTTCAAGAAACACACTTCACGTTCTTCTTAGTGCCTGTCTTCCCAAATGGAAGGACCGTTTGGTCAATTCCATGTTCTTTTTGGAATTTTTCGTTTTAGGCGTAAATCTCGTCAGGTAAAATCACATTAATTTATATTTATAATTCTGAAATGTGATAAAGAAATAAAAGAATACATGTAAACCATAAAGGGGCACGTGAATTTATCATATCTTTTCAGAATTTCTAATACATAAATTATTCATTAGTTTTCTATATTATTTCTTACCCCACCCTCCCTTAAAAGTTACCATGATTTTTGAGTGGAGTTGTGGTATGCCTTTGTGTTAAAATCTATTTCCCTCTCCCTTGTGTGTGTGTTTGTTTCTCAAAAAAAAGAATGGGTAATTGTCTTATATTACTTAAGAGAGTGTGTTGTGTGTAGTATAACTTGCCCCACCCTCCTTTAAAAGTTACCATGGTTTTTGAGTGGAGTTGTGGTGTGCCTTTATGTTAGAACTCATTTCCCTCTCCCTTGTGTGTGTGTGTTTGTTTCTCAAAAAAAAAAAAAAGGTTTCTATATTATTACTATAGCAAAGCCAAGGTAGGTGACAACGAGAGACTAATGTTGAGATGGATACCATTGGGCACAATGCAATGATTTCTAATTCTTTATTAAAAAATGTTATATCCATAATATTTTTATAATACTTTTATTATAAATCTTAAGTGGTAAGTTGTTATTGACTGTTATTAGTGAGTAAAAAAATAATTTCAGAGGTAAGTTCAAATTAAAATCCATAATAACTTACCACCAGTAAAAATATTGTGACAATGTTGTGAACATACGTAGCACTTATCTACTTATTTCCAACTATGCTTTTGTATTTTTTGTATTTTTTTTTTGCTTCAACTATGTTTTTTTTTCTTTGCATTACTTAAAGTGGACTTCTATTTAATTCTGGTATGGTGCACTGAATTCTTCTCATCAAGGCTATTAACTAATTTATGTTAGTACATAAGATAAACTTAATTATTAGCAAACAAATACATAAATGAAAGAATGAATAAAAATAAAAAGAAATTTCACAAAAGTTTCGTATAATTGACATACTCCATGACGAATATCCTATATTCCTATCACGCATGAATCTTACCAACGCACGAATATTTATAGCCTTTGAAATGTGCCAATGTCCTTGTTTCTCTCTCTCTCTCACTGGCACTGAGTCTATGCTAAGGAACACTCACCAGTGAGTACCATGGGGGAGGTCACAGAGAAAAGCATGGAAGAGAGTTTATTACTGAAAGAGAAATCAGAAGTGAAAAACGAGAGTGTCACATGGAGTGCTTTGACTCAGGAGTTGAAGAGAGTGGGATGCATAGCAGGACCCATGGTGGCTGTGACTTTAACCCAGAACTTGATGCAAGTTATTTCATTGATGATGGTGGGTCACCTGGGTGAGCTTTCTCTCTCTAGCACTGCCATAGCCATCTCTCTCGCTGGTGTCACCGGCTTTAGTCTTCTTGTGAGCTTCTCTCTCTTAAGTTTCAAGTATCATTTAAATAATTCAAAAAAAAAAAAGATTTTTTTTATAGAAGAAATACCATAGACTTTCGTTAATAAATTAGCCATAATCAATTAGAAGAACGTCTTAAAAGTGTGGAAATATATCTTTCGTCCACATTGAATAATCACTAACATGCCTAACATGTTTAATTAGGTTATGAGCTATAATATTAGCTAGTTCACAGTATGAGAAAAACATATACTTTCTATATGAACAAAGAAAAAGATTGACAAAAACTAGGCAAAAATATAAGGACATAGTGACTTTTTGTCATGACCAGATGGATGCCTTTTTTACCATAAAAAAATCTATTGGAAATGATCGGGGCTTAATAAATTTCATCTTCAAAACTTCATGGGATTCCTATGTTTTACATTCTGGTGCTGGTTGCATTGCATTTGGGTAGTGTACTTTTAGAAATACAAAAACTAGCAATTTGTGATTTAAGTGGGACACTTCTATTTTTGTTTTTCTTTTTATAAGTAAAATGTATTAAGAGATTAATTAAGGGTGGTTTTATTGCTGGACTCAAAATTAAATTTATCTTTTGGAATTTGGATGATTATATGTCTATGATCATCTTGCCAATAATGAGCCCTAAGCATTTTTTATATTATATTTTATTATTAATTTTTATACCCCAGTTGTTTTGATACCATGATAATTATCACTTGTTTCTAAAATTTAGAACAATTAAAAATGAATAAATTTATAACCATATAATATTACAATAGTATTAATATTAAATATGTAAATACAAATTTATTACAACATTTTCTATTATTCTTGGATGTGGGTGCTGCATAAGTCGCAGAATGACATAGGTACCTGTTTGAGGTCAATATTAAAATCAATATTAAAAATATATGACATTAGTATATTTGGGATCCACCAACAAGACACCAAATGCACAATGACATTAGTATATTTTGGATCCACCAACAAGACACCAAATGCACATGTGGATATATGAGCGGAAGATATGTAACATGCACACAAATAACTTTATTCTTGCACACATTTGGAGTGCTGCATTGGTAATTATTTATTCTAAATCATGATTTGAAAGGGGAGGAAAATTTCTTGAAAAAAAAACTTATGTTTAATTTCTAAGGTAATTGAATTAAGTTTTTTAATTAAATTCAATTGTATAATTGTATTAATCAACATAACATATCCTTTTGTATAGACTACTCAAATTCAGTATATAATAGTTGAATTTAAATAAAGAACTTAAGGAACTGTAGTTAAAACATAGTTCACAAGAAATTGTACTTATGTTTTGTTTAAAATTTAATATACATACTTTTTCAAAATATTAATACCATCAAATAAAGATATTAATTGATTTATTTTTGGTATAGATGAGATTTGAACTTATATCCTCCATTCAATGATAATAAATTTTTATGGATTGAACTAATTAACTAAAATCCAAATCGCTCACCCTTCCAAAAAAAAAAAAAAAACTTGAATCCAAATCTCCGATTAATATTATATTGGTCTACATAAGTAATTTGGAATCTTGTCATTAAATACGCTCGAGTTGGTAGGAAGTGGTTGCTGTCATTTAACTTTAAAACATGCAATAAGACGGAATATGATGAGACAGCGAATAAACTCTTTTGGTTTGATTGTAATTGGATGCACATGGGATCGGTATCTTTAGTATCATCATGATGAAAATTATTTCATATTCGTAATCACAATCATAGAGGCCAAAGGGGTCACAGCTTGGAGTGCTACATATTGTGTCATATCTTTAAGTATCATCATGATGAAAATTATTTTTACTTGGAGTAATAAAAAACTTGAAGTGCTACTACGTTGATGATTATTTAATCTGATTCATGATTTGAAATGGGTGGAATAATTAAAAAAAAAAAAAAACTTATGTTCAATTTCTTTCTTAAATACTAAATTAAGTTTTTCAATTAAATTCAATCATATAACACTGTATTAATTAATATAACACATCTTTTTGTAAAAAAAAAACTCAAATTTAATGATGGCTAATAATAGTTAAATTTAATTAAAAAACCTTAAGAAACTATACTTAAAACATAGTACGCAAGAAGCTTTACTTATGTTTTGTTTATTTCTCAATATATATGTTTTTTTTTTTTGAGAAACTTTCTCAATATATATGTAAATGAGTAATTCTAGTACTACATAAAATGCTACAACTTTTATCACAACTATTCTGCATGTCAAATTATGATTGGTTACCGATTACTTTCATATAGACCCATTATTTTTTCTTCACTATTCACAGTCTACCATGTGGATATATAGTTGTGGTACACGTTATGATATTTTATGTGGTTTTAGAATTTTTGTATGGAAATTTATCTACATTTGATAACTAACTAGACTTTGTAACTCCTTATGTTCCCAACAGTTTGGAATGGCGAGTGCACTAGAAACCCTATGTGGGCAAGCTTATGGAGCTCAGCAGTATCGGAAGCTTGGAATCCAGACGTACACAGCTATATTTTCTCTAACCTTAGTCTGTTTCCCTGTGTCTTTGTTATGGATTTACATGGGAAAGCTACTTAGTCTCATTGGCCAAGACCCTCTAATTTCATATGAAGCTGGTAAATTCATTGTTTGGCTTATTCCTACACTCTTTGCTTCCGCTGCTCTTCAACCACTTATTAGATTTTTCCAGACACAAAGTTTGATCATGCCCATGCTTGGGTGCGCTTGTGTTAGTCTTTGTTTACACGTGCCTATAAGTTGGGTTTTGATATTCAAGTCTGGCTTGGATAACCTTGGAGCAGCAGTGGCACTCGGTATTTCTAATTGGTTGAATGTCATTTTACTTGGATTATATATGAAGTACTCTTCTGCTTGTGAAAAAACCCGTGTCCCTGTTTCAATGGAGTTGTTCCAAGGAATAAGAGAGTTCTTTCGCTTTGCTATTCCTTCTGCCATAATGATTTGGTAATTTACCTTTCCCTAGCAGCTTGTTTAGAAAGGTTGAGAGAATGGAAACAATATATATATATTTCTATATCATATAATAATATAAAATGAAGTCATTAACTTTTTCTTTAATGTTAATGTTGTCACATGAGTTTTTGAAAGCTTACAATTTTCCACATTTTTATTATAATAAATTTTTTTAACTTGTGTTTAAAGTTACTAATAATATTAAATTACGTTATAGTTGGAAGTTTGAACTGTTTAAAACTTATTGTCCTTTTAAATAAACCATCCAAATATTAACATATTATGATTAAATTAGGTTTGATCTTCTCTAGAAATATATGAATTATTTTCCCTAAGTTGAATTAAATATTTTTTTTCCAAATTATTGCATGGATTAAGGATTAGTGAAATATATTTTAAAGAAGTGTTCCACATGTTTCTCTATTTAGAATTGGAAGTTTAGTGGTAAGGATGATGGCTAGAGCTAATGGACTTGAAATATTGATTTTATTCCTATAAAGAAAAATAAAACGAAAGGGTATAATAATAAAATCGTATATTTATTTTAATTATATTCATTTATAATTTACTTATGATAATTGTAACAATAAGAAAAGGTAATTCTTTTTTAAGAGACTAATTAATAATTATACATATATTTTTTCAATGATTGTTGATTCTAGCCTTGAATGGTGGTCGTATGAGCTTCTCATCTTGCTATCTGGGCTTTCACCTAATCCACAGCTTGAAACTTCAGTTCTTTCTATATGGTAGGTTTTTCTTTAAAGAATCAGTACAACTTGGATACTCTTAAAGTTAATTGGAAATTGTGATTTGAACCTCAAAATTGTTCTAATTTACTGTCTATTTTTTTCTGGACAGTCTCACTACCATCTCAACACTCTATGCAATGCCTTACGGACTTGGTGCTGCAGTAAGGTTTGCTCCTAGACAAGTACTCACACACTCTATCATGCACACATGTGTAATGCATTATTTAATTAATCTTTTCTTTGCATTATAGCACTAGAGTTTCAAATGAATTAGGAGCTGGAAACCCACAAGCTGCTAGGATAGCCGTCTTTGCTGGGTTTTCTTTTGGAGTCACTGAGGCTTGCATATTAAGTACAACCCTCTTTGTCGGCCGGCATGTTTTTGGTTACAGTTTTAGCAACGTGAAGGAAGTTGTGGACTATGTCACAGCCATGGCTCCTCTGATTTGTCTATCCATTACAGTGGACGGCGTTAAAGGGGTACTTTCAGGTTGGAATTTTGTCTTTTCTGCCAATGAGTAAATTTCTACTAAAGAAAATAGCCTGAAAAAATTACATATTAAGGAGTAACAAATTAAATAGTTCTTCTAGGTCACAACAAAAATGATTCGCAGCACCCCCTTAATTTGTCTATCACCTTACATATGGGTCATTTTAAAACCAAAAAAAAAAAAAAAAATTGTAAATTGTAAATTGTGGTGGGCTTACGTGGGAGGTGGTAGGCAAATTGGGGGTGTTTATTTTTGTTGTGATCCTAACTTTATAATGAACTAGTATTATTCTTGTGCGATGCACGGCTTGATAAAGATTCATATGTAAGTTATTTTTTTAAAATAATTAAAATAAAATTATTAAATAAATTGTAATAATAAATTCTAAAATAAGTAAGTTTTGATTGTTTAGAGTATGGACTTTATCGGTGTTTATCTATTTTTATATTTTAAAATTCTCTTTGTGCTTTGTGTTAATTTCTTAATATGAGACATGGAATGAGTTTGATCATTCCTATTGGTTATGTTTAATCTATGTCTTAGCCAACACAAATAATAATAAACAAAATAGTTTCTCAATACAGATTTTTTTCCTAGTGATAGTCTAATTAATTAAAAAAATTAACATACTCACAAATTAAATACAATAATCAAAACCTAAAATCAAAGCATATACAGAAGAGTTCAAAAAATGAGAATAAAAAAAAAATTTAAAAACTTACATAAGAGAATCAAAAACTTAAATGAGTGTCCATTATTTTGCTTCTTTATAATAAACTTCCTTTGGCATGATATCCTTCATGCAAATTTAGAAGTAAAGAACAATAAGTAAAATAAATTTATTAGATTAAAACATAACATAAGTTGCACATTGGGAAAAAAAAAGTGAAAAAAATACAACAACGTGGGGTGTATCCTAATAAGATGCAACTTGAGGAAAAAAAAAAAAACTTTGTATCCTTATATATATAAAAGTTCTGAAAATTTTGATAATAGACTATTAATTGGAGTAGAATTTAAATTTCTAAAACTTAGATGATAAATTTTTATCTAAATTAAATTATTGTTAAATTTTATCTCTTAGTCAAGAGTTTTGTATCTTAAAGTCCTAATAAAATATTAATTTAATAAAATGCAACTTGAGGAAAAAAATGTGAGTTGTGTGGCATTTAAGTTTAGAAAATTTTGATGATAGACTTTTAGTTTTATTTAAGTTAAACAATTGTTAAATGTTATCCCTTAATTTGAGAAAATATATCATAACAAATAATATAAATTAATTTACTAATTAATTATTCTTAAAATGTTGATAATAGACTTTTAGTTGGAGTAAAAGTTAAAATGTTATTTTTTTTCTTAGAAAGAAAACACAGGTTGTTGTCTGAGATTTAAGTTTATAATTTCTGGTAATAGACTTTTAGTTTGAATAAAATTTAAATTTGTTAAAATTTAAGTGATATGTTTTATCTAAATTAAACTATTGCTAAATATTATCCCTTAATTTGAGGAATTATATTATAACAAATACTATAAATTAATTTGTTAATTTGTTATTCTTAAAATATTGATAATTAACTTTTAGTTGGAGTATAAGTTAAAACGTGGTTTTTTTTTTTTTTTTTTTTAGAAAGAAAACATGGGTTGTTGTCTTGTTTTTGGGATTAAAGTTTAGAATTTTTTATAATAAAATTTTATTTTGAATAAAACTTAATATTTGTTGAAATTTAAACGATAAAATTTTACCTAAATTAAATAGTTTTTAAATATTATCCCTTAATTTGACGAAATATATCCTAACAAATAATATAAAATTAAATTATTAATTACTGGGAGTAGTTACTTGTCACAATCACGACTTCTAAGCTCAAATTTTATTATATAGTATATTATATGATTAAATTCTATAGTTTCAAAAGTAATAAATAAACTCTCACCTTTCAAAAAATAACAAATTAAAACCTATAGTTTCAAAAGTATTAAATTAAACCTTAGTATTTGAGGTTTAATAAAGGTTGAGGGTTTAATTTTTTATTTTCCAAAATTTCAAAATTTAATTTGTTACTTTTGAAATTATAAGATTTAATTTGTTACACTCTTCAACTATAGGGTTTAAAATGAATTTTTTGCAAATTTATTTTTTTGGCATAATTCTATATAGTGATATTTTATAACAGGTGTTGCTAGAGGATGTGGGTGGCAGCACATAGGAGCTAATGTGAATCTTGGTGCATACTATCTTTGTGGAATTCCGACTGCTGCTATGTTGGGTTTCTGGCTGCAGCTGAGGGGAAGGGGCCTTTGGATTGGAATACAAACCGGTGCTATTGTTCAAGTAGTTTTGCTGTCTATCATAACAAGTTGTACAAATTGGGAAAAACAGGTCCAATCTACATTCCTTTTTAATCTTAGTTTAGCCAAAATGTTCACATTCAAATCCCTAGTATCTAGCACTAATATTATATGACCACTCCAAAGAAAATCCAAATATCCAATGATATAGCACAATCAAGTGAGGCCCTCCACATAGAGCCAATTTCATGCCAAACAAGTCCTTTCACTTATACTTTTTCTTTTGTGGGTAAACCCTTTTAATTAAACTTTAATTGTGTATTAATTATGTTTACATACAAATTCATGTATCTAAACTTAAAAAATACAAAAGTACCTAATTTGAATTTATTATACTTTTATGTAATACTATGATTGTGTACAATTTATTACTTCCTCCCTCCCAATTTGTTTGTCTACTATTCCATTTTTGGATGTCCCAAAATATTGTTCTTTTTTAAAATTAAAAGCCATTAATTTACTAATGTTCCTATTATGCTCCTACTTTATTTCCAAAACTAATTTTGATAAATTTATTTAAAAGTAGTTTTGAAAACTTATACATTTTTATATAGCATATAAGACAATAAATTATATTTCCTTAAAAAGTTAATGTTCCTATTATGCTCTTACTTTATTTCCAAAACTATTTTTGATAAATTTATTTAATGGTAATTTTGGAAACTTATATACTTTTATATGGGAAGGGCTTGTGTCTAGTGAAAGTTATCACTGGACACGTCAGGATTTGAACACGTGTCCAAGAGTGGACACGTGTCTGCAATCCAACGTGTCTAGTGATAACTTTCACTGGACACAAGCCGCACCCTTTTTATATAACAGACAAGACAATAAATGATATTCTTTTAAAAAGTTGATTTTTGAAACATGACAAATAAATTGGGACGGAAGGAGTATTTATTAAGTAGAAATACTACATATGTGGGTATGTGTTCTACACCATGCATATACATTGTTTTTAAACCTGGACCGGAACGGCCGGTCTAGCTCGGTTAATCGGGAATTGGTCCTTGGATTGCAGTTCAGCCATGTCATTATTTTGGTAAAAATTGATGAAAATATGCTGCTGGTAGGACTTAAACCTGTTCTCAGCAAGTGAAATAACATCTCCAGCATGCAAACCATTGGGCCACGCACATCTTGTTGGTCAGGAATGAAAAATTAATAAATATAAATCAATTTAAGTATCAAATATATTAAAAAATTAAATGACACATCACAGTTTGACCTCGGTTGAACCTCAGTTTAACTTCAAAAACCTTGAAGCTCTCCCTTTCCCGGTTCATTAAACGGTCCAGGTTTCAAAACCATGTGCATATATAGGAATTATAAGGTAATTTACATGTATATATACTTAACACAAAAATAGAGTACAATTAAAAAGACACTTGGCATGTAGTTGAAATTGATTTAAAATCTAAAGACAATTAAAAGGATACATTACACAAAATTTGAGTGCAGCTAAAATTTAATTTGAATTCTTGATTAAGTTCTCGCTTTAATATATAACATACATTAGTATAATAAGGATGATCATTGATAGAATATTTATTAGTTTTTGCTCATAAGAAATGATATTTAGCCACCAAAGTTATGGAAACTTGATTCTATATATGGATCATGTCACCTTAATTATTAGGACCCAAGTAACATGGCAGCATTATTAAAAAAAGAAAAAAAAAGGGGTAACACATGTAGCACCTCTCTCTCTCTCATGGTAGGGACATTGGGATATGCGATATTGGGATTTTGTTATAATTAATAATTATAGTCAAATTCTGACTTAAATCATAAATAATTAAAGGGATCTTCATGTGCAGGCACGAAAGGCAAGGGAGAGGTTGTTCGAGCCAAGAAATTGATTAGAAAATGAATTAACGTCAGAATAGTATGCGAAGAATTTTCAAAGAGCTGATTTCATGTTGCATCTGTATGGGAGAAATATTGCTTAATTGAGGTAAAATCAATTTTCACATTATATGGAAATGAAGCTTCTGAAATAATTGTATTTGATATTGATAAAAAAAAAGTGTACCATGCATCGTCCGGTCGATGAATTATCATCCAGCAGATAATCATCATCACGTACTTGTACATCGTAAAATCTTAATCTTAGATGATTTGATTAAGAATTATGTGATTATCTAGAAGTTCACGATATGTTCTCCAAAAAAAAAAAAAAAAAATAGTAAATTGTACCTTCTAAATTTGAGGGAAATTTATTTCGGTCTTCTTGCTTTACTTTCGTTTAATTAAATAATTTAATTTTCAAATTTATTTAGAGTACTTGATCCTTGTTACTTTTGTTTAAAAGCAATTTTCAAATTTATGCAAATTAAGTATCCGTTTGGATATTGAGTTTCACGTTCGCGTTTCACGTTTCATTTTTTTTTTTTTTTTGAGAAAAATGTTAATTGAGTTCCAGTGGGTCCCGTGCATTGTTTATAGGACCCACAAACTTTTTTTTTTAACAAAACTTTAATTAAAAATGAGTTTCACGGCACTATTCATACATTTAAAAATTATTTTGTTATAGTATTTTCATTTTTCAGTTTTTAGATTTCAGCAAAATAAGTGATATCCAAACAGACCCTAAGTACTCTTAACTTTATTTCGGTCTTCCCTAAAAAAAAGAGAAACTTTATTTCGGACTATTTTTTTTTGGATAGTATTCAAAGTACTTGATCCTTATTTGAAGTGAACAGTCAAAAGACTCAAACTGATCAGTCCATGTCTCCAATAACCATTTAAACGTAGAGATTAGAGAAAAGAGCTATTTCCCAAAAAAAGTAAAATTATCAGATTGTCTTTTGATGGAATTACAATCGCCGAACTACAATACCTACGGCCTCCCAGATAAAATTTCATCTTTAATGTTGATGAATGCCCTGCATTTTTTCTCGGGCGATTTTTTTGTTTTTACACTTTATACATTATATATTTTAAAAACAAGGTTATGTTATCCGGTATCCTTAACATAATTGTTAATAAATCAAGTTAGAGAAGTTTTAATACTAAATTTATGGGAAATATAAAATGTTGTTAGGAAATTAATTATTTTATTATTTTATAATAAAATTAATTGCCTTAATATACTCATTTTAAAAAACAGAAATTCATATTCAAAATTCATAAAAAAGTAAACAGGAATTCAAACCTCATGCAAATTTTTGCAACGTGGTTCATTCATTCTACACAAATGTTACAATTTCGTTGTCGCCTTTTCTCTTTACACACTCAAAAAAAAAACAAAATCTAAGGCATATATATGGGCCTAGCCCATGAAATGAAATACCAAAACTCCAAAACGGATCTCTATAGTCTATCCTATCCTGTTCCACATTTGAGCGAGTGAGGTGGCTGAGAATGAATTTTAACAGAGACACAGAGAAGGGCATGGAAGAGAGTTTATTAGCAGAAGAGAAAAGAAAATCAGAAACTCCATCTCTAACATGGGTTACTTTCAGTGGTGAGCTCAAGAGGTTGGGACTCTTGGCTGGTCCTATGGTAGCGGTGACTCTATCACAGTACATGTTGCAGGTCATTTCAATAATGATGGTGGGTCATCTGATGGTGGGTCATCTGGGTGAACTTGCTCTCTCTAGCACTGCTATAGCCATCTCTCTTTGTGGAGTCACCGGCTTCAGTCTTCTTGTAAGCCTTTGTTATTTATTTTTTTGTTTTCTTTGTTGCCATTTGAAAGGATATCAGATTTTTTCTTATCAATCAACTTGTTACAACATTTAAAATTTTAAATAATGGACCACACTACTCAATTTTGGAAATAAAATCTTGATCGTAAAAATAGATGAAATTGAGATCGAAAGAAATCAAATAATGGAGGGAAATTATTGTATATTTTTAGAAGTATAGAGTGTGATCACGCCTCATTTTATATAATACAAAAAAGGCTTAATTCTATAATATATAATAAGAATCATAAAAATATGCAATCAATTGTATAATAGAGTAATTATTGGAAATATTATGTGATTGCTTACTTGGAGGGATATAATAACAATAGTGGTTGACAAGGACTAGATTTGGTATGGTGGGAGCTAGTGATTGCCTGGACTCTGGAGGATAATTTGCAATTATTTCCTTAGAACATCTCAATATTAAGGATACGGTTGCCTAGAGTCAGATATGGTAAAATGGGATTGACTAGATTTCGTATCTTTGCCTTGATTTCCATTAGTAAAGCTGACTAGAGATGGAGAGGATTATGTTCTATATAAACTAGCATTTAGCATGTAACTCCACGCAAACGCATAGATGCATTTAAAATTAAACAAAATTTTTATTATAAAAATATAAATAATTAGTCAAATTAATTTTTTTTTAAAACTTGTAACACATGCATTCATGCATACATATAGATATATTTAAAATTAAACACAATTTTTATCATAAAATATAGATAATTAGTCAAATTATTTTTTTTAAAGTAAACGTAATTAGTCACATATTAATATTCTTACCTAAATTTAATACTAATTATGATCATTTTTTTTCTAATTTTTAATAAGATAGAACGTGTGATGATTTTTGTTATGTGGTGATTTTTATTTTATTTATTTATTGAGAAACATGTGGTGATTTTTATTTGAGTATATTTGATTTTTTTTTTTTTTTTTTTTACTTTATAGTTCATTAATATTAGATTTGTAGTATTTTGCACTCATTAATTCACTTGAAACAAAGACTAAAAAATTGAAGTAAACACATGGCACAAGCTTAAGTAGATAATTATGGTGTAGTTCCTACATAAATTTAGACACATGACGCAAAATTGGATTATAATTTTAAATTCTAATTCAATTTTCTCTAAACTTACCTATTAATAGGTAAAGTTTAGAGAAAATTTATTTATATATATATATATATAAATTTGAATTTTTTTTAGTTCTATGATTACGTTTTTTTATGGTTTATTATATTGGACTCTTCGTTTTCTATACTAAATTAACTTATTTGGCACAAAATTTAAAATTTTAGATTATATGGGACACGTGGCCTAAAATTAAACTCTAATTGAAATTTAATTTTTACACTAAATTAACTCACTAGGCACAAAATTCTAAAATTTAGATTAGAAGAGACACATGACGCAAAATTAGACTCTAATTGAATTCTAATTTGAAATTTAATTGGATTTTTTCTCTGCTTTATCTATTATATATATAGATTCTTTGGATTTTTTTTTCTTTTTTTTAAATTTGTAAAAGTGTTAAACTCAACTTAAAAAAAAGAGATGAATTCAAATTACACCAGTGTAATTCTTGTGAAGTTACACCTTTTACATGCAGTAGATTTACGAGAGATTTAATGATAAAAAGTCAACTACGTATCATTTAACTTAATTTAAGATAATTATTTTCTCTCTCCTCATTTAATACTATATAGGTATAAGGAAAGTGCTATTCATGGAGAAAAAAGCTGATTAATAATAAATGCGTAGAAGGTAGGAGAGAGCAGGAGAAATTGCAAAGAAAAAGGAAAGAAAGATTTAATAAAGAGAGAGAAAAAGCGACATAACATATATTTAATGAGGAGAGAGATGATGAGGAGATTATTAATTAGATAAGTATTTAATGTTGTAATGGATAATGGTGTAGATTACCATTAGACTTTTGGTAATCTACAACTTATTAATTAGATAAGTATTTAATGTTGTAATGGATAATTGGAGAAATGCTATGTTCACAATATTTTCACAACAAATCTTAAATGATAGGTTGTTATTAGTTGTTACAGATAGATAAAAAAGTAATTTAAGTTTTGAATTCAAATTAGAACCAATAACAACTTTACATCTATGATTTATTGTGAAAATGTTATAGATATAGCACATCTCTTTAAGAGTAATGCTATACTCACAAACTCTTTTACAACATTTTTACAAATTGTTTTGGTAGCAAATTCCTGTTGGTTCGCATATGGGCCCACTACTTACATCATTTTTTTACTTTCTAGTAACCACTTATCACATCAGTAATTTATAAAAAAGTTTGTAACTCTCACATTTTCCTTATTTTAGTGACCATAATAAAATTTATAGATCTAAAATCTAAAACAAAATATACAAGCCAAAAAAAGAAAAAGAAAAAAAGATCTCATCAACAAAAATTACCAATAGTAAAACTAAAAAAAATTAAGGTCAATCAACCAATTTAATCCAAAATAAACAACCTTGCCATTTAAAAAATTCTAAACAAAACTAATTTTGTTCTTATCCACACAAAAAAAAAAAAAAAAAAAAAATCTTAGTAGCTAAGTAGTATCAAAGTCAAAGGTTGAAACCATTGCTCACAGCCAATAGTAAAACCATTCCCCTTAACTCAAAATTTTAGCTTCATCCCTGCAGGAGGCGTAGCTAGGATTTTTTATTTGGGGGGCCTAATTATGTATTCATAAGTTAGTCATAACTCACACATATGTTATATATAAAAGAGAAGTACTATATTTACAACATTTATACAATAAATTCTAGATGGTAAATTATTACTAGTTCTAATTTGAACCCACTATTGGAATTAATAGTCCTTAATAGCCTAATATTTAGGATTTGTTGTGAAAATGTTGTGGATATAATATTTTTCTATACAAAATGATCAATGAAATTTAATAATCTTTCTAAACTCAAATCATTGTACAAAAATGACTAATTTGCTATAAACATGAACCCAAAAAAAAGAAAAAAAGATTTAGCATCTCCTATAAAAGTTATGTTTGATGCTAATCTTTCATAGAATAAAATTCATCAATATCAATTCTATAAGATTTTCTATTCAAATCTTAAAATATATAAATAAATAAATCTCTATTGTAACATAAATTCTCTTTTAGAAAAAAAAAATTAAAAGGAAATTCAATGCTAGCACAACTTATCAATCACCTAAATCCAAAAGTAAAAGATAAAATCAGCTAGAGAAAAAGAATGAGATGATGAGAAAAAAAAAAAAAAAAAATCAAATTTGTTGGGAGTATAAAACCCTCAGTGCATTGTGCACAATGCACATCAAAATTGAACACGCAAAAAATACATTGCACTTTTGCATTCTTAATATAAAATATAAAAATGACACATGGCAACTAGGCATTTATTAGGTTTTGCTAAAAGCGCGTGTTTTATTTGGGAGGGGTCTACGTAAGAAACTAACAGTGGAGTACTTATATTAAATTTTAGGGTAAATTTCACTAACTACCCCTGAGGTTTGGGGTATTACCAAGCAAATCCAAAGGTTTTAAAAAGTGACCAATTTGGTCCTTAGTCACTAACACCGTCTGTGCACCGTTTAATTAAACAATTTTTCTTTTCTTTTCTTCTTCTCACCCTTCACGCCGAGCTCTCCCTTCTCTGTGTCTGTCCGATCTTGTGCTTTCTCCAGAAACCAAACACCAAGCACGGCCGAGCCTCCATGACTCTATCTTCGATCAGCCTAAGTCTAAGCCCCCTTAACCATCAACTCTTCTCACTGAAAATCACTCTCTTCTCTCTTCGATCTCTCATTTTCTGGTGTTGGGACTGAAAAAGCCACATCTTTCTCAGCCCCCATTGAAGAAGATGAGGATTGGAAATGAAGGAAACCGTTCCACAAAGAAGACCAACGTTTCTGCAAATCCTAATAGTCGCCCTCGGCTTTGTCCCTTCTATAAAAAAATCCCAGGTCTGATTTCCTTTTATTCATTTCGATTTTCTCAGGATTTCTGGAGAATTATGTGTATTTTTAATATATCAATCAATATTCTTTGTTTCAATCAGTGTTAGCTTAATCTTTATACCTTGCTTCTACTGTAGTGTATATCATTATAATGTTGACGACTTTACCCTGTAAAACCAGTAGTGGGTTTGGGTTTGAGAAGAGGTGGGTTTTGTTGAATTTTCTGGTGTTTTTGGGTGGGGTTTGTGATCCTTGAGCTGTTTGGGTGTTGTGTATTTTCTGTGTATGTGAACCGTTGTTTGTGGATATGAATTCAAATCCGATCTCTCATTTTTTTTTTATACTTCTCTGATTTGCTTGAAGGGATGATGACACCGATCTTGTGGTGGGGCTATCTCGTGGAATTGATGATGACGAATTTGGGTTCATCGGTGATGGTGCATGGGTTTAGTTGTTTGGGTGGTGGGTTTTTTTGGGTGTGATTTGAGTTTGGACTATGGGTTGTGTTGTGAATCGGGGCGTCTGTGGGTTATGGAACTGCGGTGTTGTGGTTTCGTAGTTGTGTGTCTTTGCCGTCTGAGTTTTTGGTGGTCACGGTGATGGTTTGAGAGAGAAGAAGAGGTCTGAGATAGAATGAAAGAGAGACGAGAGAAGAAACAGTGAGAGAAAGTGAAAAACCACTGTTACTAACGCCGTTAGGGACTAAGTTGTGCTTAGGGACTATGTTGGCTAGTTTTGAGAAGTTGTGGACCTGCTTGGTAATACCCCAAACCTCAGGAGTAGTTAGTGAAATTTACCCTAAATTTTAAAGGGGGGCCAATTAGTACTATTGTAGAAGCACAGCTTATTTTTGTAGAAGTCTAGCTTATTTTTATATATCATTATAAGGGGCTTTAATGGTTTTTTTTTTTTTTTTTGGGGGGGGGGGGGGGGGGGTGTCGCTTTAGACCAAGTGTAACTCGAATGAAACTTATTATTATTATTATTATCTCTCATTTCAGAATTTTTTTCTCTCTTGCTCACACCGGAAATATCTTCAAAACATTTCTCATACTTCCTCTATAAGCTTCCCTAGGCAATTAACTTTCAGCCACAATTTGCCTAAAGTTCTATAAGCTGTCTTGCGAAAGAAATAAGAAAATGGGAGAAGTACAAAAACCGGAAACTTGTAGAATAGGGACTGTACTGACAGAAATTAAGTTTATTTACCTTAGTTTATATTGATCAGTTTCATTTATCTCAACTGATCGAGATGCACATCTCAACCGATTGAGATTCGTGCTAGATTTCAGATCTTGCTTTTCTCTTGGTCGTTGAATAATCTTCTTTCAGATCTTAGGCTATGAGAAAAGGTCTTATCTTTTCATCCTAATGATAAAGAAAAATAAAAAATAAAAAGAGCATATTTACAAAGATATTTTTATCAACCTCTTAACCATGATTTCCCTAAAAATGAAATTAGTGGAGCATTGCATTGATTTAATCCTAATTAGTTTAAAGAATACAAAATATTAGTTGGAACATATCATAAAAAAAGATGATGCATTTTGTTTATATTGTTACTTATTTAGACAAGATTTTGGTAATTGAATGAGAGAGCAGTAGTTTAATGATTACTTGATTGTGTGTATTAAAAAAGATGTAACTGTTTGCTCAAAAAAAAAAAAAAAAAAAAAGATGTAACTGATAGTATTAATAATGAAGCTATCATACAACAATTTCAAATATGAAAAACTCATAGAAGGAAATTTTAAAACTTTATGTATTTGAGATTTTTTTATGTCAATATATTCAAGTTTTATTTTTATTAAATTCTGTTTAATTTAAGTTTTTTAATGATTACCCTTAAAAAAATTCTTAGAGCCACTACTGGTAACAGTAGATTTAAGGTTAAGTCTATTGTATAAACTTCGGTTTTATTAGTAAAATCTTGCCTTGAGAATTGTTTAGATTAAATCCTTCCAAGTTTTTTACTTTGAAACCACAATTTCAAAAGTTTTCTTAGATCATCATTCTTGGTGTTCATGTGATCTGCGCTTGTCTGATCTTTAATTGATTCAAATTTATTGCATAATTAATCTAATTAATTATTTGGTTAATATTTGATGAAATCTAAGATTATTGGGGTCTAAAACCCTAACACTTTTCAGTCCCACTTCCTCTTCAATAAATGGTTTGGTTTGTATAAATAATTGTTGTAGACTAGTTACTATCTCCAATAAATGGATGTCTTTTCAAAGTGGACCGGATGATGGGTAGAGTTGGAGATGGGTGAGTAATTCATAGTTACTTGGGGGAGTGAGTATTGTTAGTTACTTATAGAACAAGTTTCTTTACAAGATTATCAAAAAAAAAAAGTTTCTTTACACTTGAATTCACAAATTTTTACTGATTTTTATATGAATTCTTTAGTGATATTAATTATTTTATCTAGCTACTAATAACAACTTATCATTTTAACAATTGTGTTTTTCGTGCTTCCAAACTTATTGTGGGAAAATTTGCTGTGTTACATTATTTAGTATCAATTTCATGATGTAGACATGTACATTAGTTTTATGAGGAGAAAATATGAATTTATATGTGACATGAGATTAATGAGGCCGCACTGAAGATCTCCTAAATCCTTATACCATTAAGAAAAAAAAAGTTTCATAACGTTCGATGATTGAATTTAATGTGCACGATAGGAGTCTAGTGACCGATGAAATAAAATCCCATTCCTAATAATTATAAATGCCAGCCTTCTCCTTTGCAGTGGTACCTTACCCTGAACCAGTGACCCACAAAACGCTTTATGCTTTTGTTTAACACTAACCCAACAGTAAGCGATGAAATGGTTAATTCATCATGTTTGGATTTTAAAAAGAAGATGGAAATGATTTGAGGTGAATTAAAATGATATCTTATTCTGACTCCTCCCCAAAAACCTTTTTTTTTGGGAATCCCACAACAACTTATTTTTAATTCTTCAAATTGGGACAATTTCAACAAATGGAGGAATGTGACAAAGGATTTTCTATTCAGATCAACAGAACTTAGAACTTATTTATTTTAAAGAACTAAGTGGATTTTCTATTTTGTATGTGTGACAACAGTTAGGAATGGCAAGTGCACTGGAAACTCTATGTGGGCAAGCTTATGGAGCTCAGCAATATCGGAAAATTGGTGTTCAAACTTACACTGCTATATTTTCTCTGATCCTAGTCTGTCTTCCTCTATCTTGGATATGGATCAACACGGAAAAGTTACTAAGTTTTATAGGCCAAGACCCTTTAATTTCTCATGAAGCTGGAAAATTCACAACTATGCTTGTTCCTGCACTCTTTGCTCATGCAACACTTCAACCGCTCGTTAGATACTTTCTGACACAGAGTCTGGTCATGCCAATGCTTATAGGCTCTTTTGCCACCCTATGTTTTCACATACCTTTATGTTGGGCTTTAGTATTCAAGTCTGGAATGGAAAACCTAGGAGCAGCTTTAGCTCTTAGTATTTCATATTGGTTTAATGTGATTTTGCTTGCATTATACATGAAGTACTCTCCTGCTTGCGCAAAAACCCATGCTCCAATTTCTATGGAGCTCTTTGAAGGAATTGGGGAGTTTTTTCGCTTTGCTATCCCTTCTGCTATAATGGTTTGGTAATTGCTTTCATTTGCTCCCATTGTAAAGAATTGAGTGTATATGTTCATATTTATTATTATTTTTCTTTGATGTTTTTATTCATTTTGATGATTGCAGCCTTGAGTGGTGGTCTTTTGAGCTTCTTGTACTATTGTCTGGGCTTTTACCCAAGCCAGAACTTGAAACTTCAGTTCTTTCTGTATGGTAAGTTTTCTTGTAGCATTTCATATCAAGAACACTATGGATCTTTTACAAATTAATCAGAATTTTTCTTTGATCTATATGCACTAATGAGATCCATTCCTCTAAAGAATCTGAATATTTAATTTATTGTTAACTTTTCTTGACAGTCTCAGTACCAGCACTACACTCTATACAATACCTTATGGATTTGGTTCTGCTGCAAGGTTTGCTCAATCAAATATATTTAGACATACAAATAAAGACATTTATAGCTAATATTACTGCCGTTTATTGTGGTAAATGCAGGAGATATGATACTACTTGTGTAATAACATTAAGAATATGAACAAATATCAATAAAAACATATAAATCAATTGGCACACACAGAGAACACTAGAATTTATGTAGTTCAACAAATAGCCTAACTCCATGGAGAGAGATCAAATCCACTATAGTTAATAAGAAATACAACTATCAATCTCTCTTACATAGCTCTCACAAATGGAATTCCTCTCAACCCCAAGAAAACTATCAAACTATTCTTATTCTAAGAAACTTCTCCTTTTCCCATACAAGAGGATCCTTGGGCCAAGACCAACAAATCATTTAATGTGTTGTCTATCTATAATCATTCACATCTTATTTTTTAATGGACAAAAAATATCAATTACTTATTTGACAAGAAATACATTAATTATTTTTTACAAGGATTAGACTTTTCATTCACACAAAGAAAACCACAATAAGTTATAAATTAGGAATTTTGATCTGTTAAAATTTCATATCTCTAAGAATGTTTTCTCTTTCTTTTTGGTTTAGTACTAGAGTTTCAAATGAGTTAGGAGCTGGGAGCCCACAAGTTGTTCGTGTAGTTGTCTTTGCTGTGTTGTTTCTTGCACTCATGGAGAGCAGTTTAGTAAGCACAATCCTTATAGCAAGCCGGCGAGTTTTTGGTTATGCTTTTAGCAATGAGAAGGAAGTTGTGGATTATGTCACAACCATGGCTCCTCAGATTTCTTTATCTGTTTTATTGGACAGCTTACAAGGGGTCCTTTCAGGTTGAAAATTTCTCTTTTTTGCCAATGAGTACTTTCTATTCATTATATCAGTTTTTGCATAGTTCAATCTAGTTATTGTTAACTCAGGTATTGCTAGAGGATCTGGGCGGCAGCATATAGGGGCTTATGTCAACTTGGGGGCATTCTATCTTTGTGGAATTCCAGTTGCTATAGTATTGGGTTTCTTGGCAAAGTTAAGAGGAAGGGGCCTTTGGATTGGAATACAAGCTGGTTCTTTTGTTCAGACACTTATGCTCTCTATTATAACAAGTTGTACAAATTGGGAGAAACAGGTCTATCCTCCAATTCTATCTCTTGATCCTTTTATTCCTAGTCTAGCTTGGAGTTCCCTTTTCCTTCGCTTGGTTGCCAAGACACTAGGAGGAAGGATTTTTCGATAACCATTGTGATCCTAAATGCTTATCAAATTCCCACGTTTGTTCCCTTTCTTCCATTTCTTTGGATTTTCATCTATCCACTTGGCAATTGATACCAGAGAACCAGCCCAAATAAATGTTATTAAGGAGTACATTAGATTTTCCATTTAAATTTAAACACATTATTTTTTTGAGAATGAAATTTAAACACATAGTTGCACTGAATATAATTATGCTCGGAAAAAATAATGGTATTTGTCTTTCGTTGGTCAATGCAACCATATGCTTAAATTTAGTT
This sequence comes from Quercus tomentella, assembly GCA_028535165.1. NCBI lineage: Eukaryota > Viridiplantae > Streptophyta > Magnoliopsida > Fagales > Fagaceae > Quercus > Quercus tomentella. The sequence goes on from JAPQVY010000133.1 coordinate 3,725,799, forward strand.
GGAAAATCTAATGCACTGTATTTAAGAAATTGTACTTAAGTTTTTCCCTTAATATTTTTCATGAATTTTACTCGTTGTGTTCCTTTTTTTAAGGGGTAATTTCTTTTGGACTTTCTTGATATTTCAGGCAAGCATGGCAAGGGAGAGGATATTTAAAAGGAAACTTCCAATAGATAATGATGTGAATGAGCAGAGAACCAAGGTGAGCTAAATTTTCTTTGATGTCAGCACCACCCCTATAAATAATGTTGGCCAGGAAATTACCTTATTGAGAAGGAAAATCCAGCTGTGTTAAAAGTGTTAGTGCTATGTCTGCAGTACAAGTGGAAGCTAAGGGAACAAGTGATGCAACTGAAGTTAATCTCTAGGTGGCCGAAGATACAGCAGCTGAAGATAAATGCCTCAAATGTTTCGTATTTGAATTAAGTGATAGTCGTTGTTGATGCCTCAAATGTTGTTATCCCTTTATTTGAGTTAGTCGTTGTTGATGTATCTAAACTATGAGCTATTGAATAAGAGGCAAGTTGATCTTAGACGGGATAGATTTCTTGGGTGCCATAGTAAGGAAAACTAAGGAAAAAGGAAACAACACACACTCAGAAACGAGAATAGAAAGGAACAGCAACGCATGGGAATGCATGAGCATGTGATGTGCAGAATTAAAAGAATCATGGGTAAAAATCCAATCCAAACTACCGCACTCACAAGTTACTCAAGCACACAACCTAGAAATTGCATGAAAACTAATGTACAATAGAATGCAATACATGGCCATGTGATAGCAAAATCACAACACCCAAACCCATAATTTTATCATAAAAACAAAAACCCCAAAATTCCCAAAAAAATTCAAAAACCTAAGTCTAAATGCATGAAATTCATGAGAAATGAAGAAAAGATGATATTTAAAACACTTACCAATGAAATGAAGCTTAACCATGTGTTTATAAGTTCTTGAGCACCTTCCCCTTGCAAGCTGGTTTTAGAGGGGGAGTTCTAACCATGGGTTTGTAACGTTTAGTATTAGAGCCAACCACCATGTCGAATGATTGGACGTAGCTCATTGAGTATGAGATCAAATGAGTTGCGGTTTTGTGGTTGGATCCCAGAAGGAGCAACCCAGAGGCTAAATTAAAATTACTGATTGGTGAGTGGAGCCACCAAAAGAGAAAAGACTATCATCGGACCAGTGTCGCTAGAATGAGCAGTCATGGACGACAACTGCAAAGTGTGGTGATATGTTATGATCCTGGTGTCTCCCACATGGATTAAGTATAAACTTAACCATGTGTTTATAAACTCTTAGACACGCTCCCCTTGCAAGCCGATTTTCAAAGGGTGAATTCTACCCATGGGTTTGTAATATTTTTAAAACTTGTAGTTAGCCTTTGAAGTTTGGAGTCCTTGACTGCTTTGGTACCTTCATAGCTGTTTTGAAGAATGATCCATGCTTTCTTAGCACTTTCAATGGACGAAATCTTCATTCATCACAGCATTGAATAAGGCATTCAAAGCTCTACTATTGAAGTTAGCCGCCTTGATCTTATCATCATCCCATGACGTAGGCGACTCTACAAGTTTGGTCCATCCCACTTCAATAGCTAGCCAGACTTTTTTATTTAGGGACTGCAAAAACACTTTTATGCATACTTTTCAGTATACATAGTTAGTACCATAAAAAAAAGAGGAATAATCAATGATTGTCCACGATCCATGAGAGCAGGGACCAATGGATCACAAAGTAAAGATTAAAACCTAATTAGAATGTGCTCGCTTTGATACCACTTGTTGGGTTATAGATTGATCTCGGTTAATTAATTCAATTAACCAAGTTGATTAATTGTATTAGATTACATGCAAATTGTGGAGGCACAAATAAATCACCAATTAAACTGTAGTGGAAATTAAATTGATACGATAATTTGTTAACGAATAGGGAAAACCTCTTACAAGGCAAAAACCCCACCGGGTGAATTTCAGCTCACCACTCCTAAGAATCCACTAATCAAGAATCAAAAGGTTACAAGTATAAGAAATCTTACCACTACCCTAGACTATCTCAAAATACTAACTTACAGTTGAACCTTTACTTCAATCCCCAATTGGACTTGATCTTGTAGAGATTTTTTCATGTATGCACGGATCCTAGTACATGTTTGACTTCTCAGCAACTTATTGATTGTTGTTGAATGCAAAGTTTTTCACTTTAAAGCATGTTGAAAATTTGGAAGCACTTGGTTATAAAACTCTAAGACGTACAAGAACGCAGTAGCTTCTCACAAGTGTATAGGTCTCTAAATCTGCTATGTGTGTGTGTGTGTTCTACACCATGCATATATAGGAATTATAAGCTAATTTACATGTATACATACTTAACACAAAAATAGAGTACAATAAGAAAAACACTTAGCACCTAGTTGAAATGGATTTAAAATCTAAAGACAATTAAAAGGACACATTACACAAAGTTTCATGAGTGCGACTAAAATTTAATTTGAATTATTGATTAAGTTTTCACTTTAATATATAATATAGATTAGTATAATAAGGATGCTCATTGAGGAATTTTTTAGTTTTTGCTCATAAGAAATTATATTTAGCCACCTAAGTTATGGTGACTTGATTCTATATATGGATCATGTCACCTTAATTAGGACCCAAGTAACATGGCAGCATTATTAAAAAGGAAAAAAGAAAAAAAAAAAAAGGTAACACATATAGCACCTCTCTCTCTCTCTCACATAGTAGGGATATTAGGATATGCGATACTTGGGATTTTGTTATAATTTTAGTCATATTCTAACTTAAATTATAAATAATTAAAGGGATCTTCATGTGCAGGCAAGTAAGGCAAGGGAGAGGTTGTTTGATCCAAGAATTTGATTAAAAAATGAATTAACGTCAGTATGTATATATGCAAAGAATTTTCAAAGAGCTGATTTCATGTTGCATCTGTATGGGAGAAATATTGCTTAAATTGAGGTAAAAGCAATTTTCACATTATATGGAAATGAAGTTTCTGTAATAATTGTATTTGATATTGATAAAAAAAATTAAAAAAAAAATAAGTGTACCATCATATGGTTGAGGAATTATCATCCAGAAGATAATTATCATCATCACCTCTACATCATAATATCTTAAACTTAAATGGTTTGATTAAGAATTATGTGATTATCTAGAACTTTGAGATTATCTTCTAAAAAAAAAAAAACTAAAATTTAAATTGCACCCTTCTAAATATGTGAAAAATTTATTTCAGTCTTTTAATTTTACTTTCATTTAATTAAGTATTGTGGGGCCAGAGAATTTGTGATCCCAGCCACTTTCCATTAGGTCCCAAGGCCCACGCCGAGGAGAGGTGTTGCTGAGGACATGTAACGAGAGTCCAATGGCTTAGAGATATAGCCGATGATGATACTGTCCTTGACGTCCCGGAACCTAGAAGGAAGGAATGGCACGCCATCAAAGGCGGCCCCCAGAGCGCTCCCAGAAGAAAGGGCGAGTACATTGTAGGAACAGTTCAAGGAAAACTGTCACCTCTGCATTGAATGCACCAACAAACGTCCTGGCCGTCTTAATGGGGAAAGGACCCCTGGACAGTGTGGCGACAAAGAACAAGGGAAAGGCTGCCATTACTGCAATTAAATACTCTGCGCCTGATAGAACCATGCTCTTCAGCTTTTACAACCACCCTCAACCACTTTGGGTATGGGCTGATAAGACAAGTATCCGCCCTATAAAGCTGAACCTACACGTGGACGTTCGAGGGAGGGGAAAAACTAGTATAAAAGGAAAATGATGTAGCGCCAAAAAGGGGGGGAAGAAGAACATTAACCTACTCGGATGAGGGCCAAGAACCGGAGCCACTCAGGCCGAGTCGAGGAGAAAGTCTTCTTAAATAAGTTCAGTTCACCCCTGTGCGATAATCACGAACTCCATGATTAATGACTATCCGGTGACCAAGGCCTAGCCTTTTAGCCCACTCTCTACAAATTTATTGTTTGGGTCTTTAACGTTCGAACCCAATACACCAATTTGGGATCGTTACAAATTGAGTCCTGACAATTGGCGCCGTCTATGGGAAGGCTTGTGCATTGGCACAGGCGGCGGTTAGTCATGGTAGGATCAAGCTCCTGTCAAACAAGGGTCTGCGAAAGCTCCTCCATCATTTCCAGCAGCACGGGACTGTCGTCCTAACTCAGCTCCCACTCAAGGCTGCACTTTGAAGTGCCAATGGCGCAGGCAGTTTTAGGGGCTTCCAACATCAAATTTATGCCCCACACACCTTTGTCAAGGGGCTAATCCTTGCGGGTCCAGTAGCTCGATTCACCGAATTCCTATAAGTTTTGGACAGAACCAAGGTCTTGCATGGTCCTCGGACTCAAACCTATGGGGAAACCAACTACTTTAAGAAAATAATAAGTTTTAGACAGAACCAAGGTCTTGCATGGTCCTCGGACTCAAACCTATGGAAAAACCAACTACTTTAAGAAAATATAAGTTTTGGATAGAATCAAGATCTTGCATGGTCCTCGGACTCAAACCTATGGGGAAACCAACTACTTTAAGAAAATATAAGTTTTGGACAGAACCAAGGTCTTGCATGGTCCTCGGACTCAAACCTATGGGGAAACCAACTACTTCAAGAAAATGTAAGTTTTGGACAGAATCAAGGTATTGCATAGTCCTCGAACTCAAACCTATGGGGAAACCAACTACTTTAAGAAAATATAAGTTTTGGACAGAACTAAGGTCTTGCATGGTTCTCGGACTCAAACCTATGGGAAAACCAATTACTTCAAGAAAATGTAAGTTTTGGACAGAACCAAGGTATTGCATAGTCCTCGAACTCAAACCCATGGGGAAACCAACTACTTTATGAAAATATAAGTTTTGGATAGAACTAAGGTCTTGCATGGTCCTCGGACTCAAACCTATGGGAAAACCAATTACTTCAAGAAAATGTAGGTTTTAGACAGAACCAAGGTATTGCATGGTCCTCGTTCAAACCTATGGGGAAACCAACTACTTCAAGAAAATGTAAGTTTTGGACAAAACTAAGGTATTGCATAGTCCTCGGACTCAAACTTATGGGGAAACCAACTACTTTAAGAAAATATAATTTTTGGACAGACCTAATGTATTGCATGGTCCTCGGACTCAAACTTATGGGGAAACCAACTACTTTAAGAAAATATAATTTTTGGACCGAACCAAGGTAGTGTATGGTCCTCGGATATAAACCTACGAAAAGCTAACTACATCAAGAAAGGCTTAAGTCTTAAACAGAATGGAAACCCCGCTCGGTCCTCGGACCCCCTGCTCTGCGGAAACTAACACAACTGATTATTTAGCCCCGGTACGGTCATACCTCGATCGTCGGACCGGATGCCGAAAACAAGTTAAGGCTATGAATGTCGTCGGGAGCGTGGCTAAGCACCCTAGTGCCTGGCAACCCTCTCGGACAGTTCATTTTAGGTTACCCATCCTCGGGTGATCACCCCATATGCAATACAGAACGTTCAGCTATTATCCCAGTTAGTCTCATATGATTAACCTACTTTAAGTTGGCATTATTATGCCTGTTAGTTTTAATAAGTTCAAAGTGATAACTCTTCGTTAATAAGGGTTTCGGCCCTAAGTACTGTTCGAAAGAAAAGGGGCACCAGCACATCCATTCACAAAATAATTATTGCAGAAAAGAAAAAACACGCAAAATGGGATAAAGTCATCTTTTATTAAACAAAGAAGTAGTACAGCGTATAATAAGGGGTTTAAACAAGCCTACACTAGAAGCTAACTATAGAAGCAAAAAGAAAAAAAAAGAAAAAAAAAAAAAGAAATGGGAACGATAAATCCTTCAATTTTGCTCTAGCAGCCATTGAGCACATCCGGATGGCACCAGTGATGGAAGAGAAGAAGAAGCGGAGGCATCTAGGTGGCACCAGTGATGGAAGAGAAGAAGAAGCAGAGGCACCTGGATGGCACCAGTGACGGAAGAGAGGAAGAAGCGGGGATGCCAAATCCCCGTACCAGCTTTGACTGCAATCGGGCAAGTATCATATTAGCAGCAATCAAGCGAGAACGGATGGTACCGACGATGAGAGATCTTAGTGCTGTCACACCAAAAATCTGATGCGACCTCTACCTGCTTCGGATTTTGGCTGAAGGAAGAAGAGGCTCCTTTCTCGCCTTATCAAGGGGAAGAAATGTCTTGAGCCTTTGTCTCCCTTGCCTTGACCGGGCCATTTTGGATCTCGAAGATACCCAAGGCTTTTGAAGAGGGTGTGATCCCCTCACCGTCATCCTGGCCCTGACCATATCACCCCCTAAGGCTCAGTCACACTGGTAGTGGGGACTTTGGGCACAATTGGAGGGTTAGGAATTTGAAAAGCTTAAAAGGGTCTGCAAATAAAGGAAATGACCTCTCATCGTGCTTCTTATATGGGGGGTAAGCCTGGTGGCATTTAATTTGTGCAAATCTCCAAGAAAAACTATAAACGAGATATGTCCCGCTCAATTCCCAAAGCAGTTTTCAGCCGTTAGATTTGCGTCGTCTCGTAAAGAGACCTTATTAAAGGCGAGCCTCGTGTATCGAAACGGCAGGAACGCGGCGTGGGCAAACTAAAAGAATGTCTCATAACCAAGAGCGTGTCCCAGACAAACGAAGAGGCTCTGGCATTGATGAAGGACAAGACTTGGCAAGCCATGACATAGGCCCGACGTCACCAAAACCCTCCTCTCCGTCTGAGGAGCCGGACAGCAGGATTTTGAGGGGCTATTGTGGGGCTAGAGAATTTGTGATCCCGGCCCACTTTCCATTAGGTCCTAAGGCCCACGCCGAGGAGAGGTGTTGCCAAGGACATGTAACGAGAGTCCAAATGGCTTAGAGATATAGTCGAGGATGATACTGTCCTTGGCATCCCGAAACCTAGAAGGAAGGAACGGCACGCCATCAAAGACGGCCCCCAGAGCGCTCCTAGAAGAAAGGGCGAGTACATTGTAGGAGCAGTTCAAGGAAAACTGTTACCTCCGCATTGAATGCGCCAACAAACGTCCTAGCCGCCTTAATAGGGAAAGGACCCCTGGACAGTGTGGTGAAAAAGAACAAGGGAAAGACTGCCATTACTGCAATTAAATACTCTGCGCCTGATAGAACCATGCTCTTCAGCTTTTACAACCACCCCCAACCACTTTGGGTATGAGCTGATAAGACAAGTATCCGCCCTATAAAACTGAACCTACACGTGGACGTTCGAGGGAGGGAAAAAACTAGTATAAAAGGAAAATGATGTAGCACCAAAAAGGGGGGGAAGAAGAACATTAACCTCCTCGGATGAAGGCCAAGAACCGGAGCCACTCAGGCCGAGCCGAGGAGAAAGTCTTCTTAAATAAGCTCAGTTCACCCCTGTGTGATAATCGCGAACTCCATGATTAACGACTATTCGGTGACCAAGGCTTAGCCTTTTAGCCCATTCTTTACAAATTTATTGTTTGGGCCTTTAACGTTCGAACCCAATACACCAATTTGGGATCGTTACAAATTGAGTCCTTACAAGTATTATAACTATCAAATTTATTCAATTTAGGGCTTCCATATAATTTAATGGATTGATTAATAATTTTTATTTTTTGGGACAATTTAATGGATTGATCGATAATTTTTTTTTTTTTTTTTGGGGACAGTAGTCAAAGTTCTTGATCCCTATTTGAAGTGAACAGTCAAACTGATCAGTCCACGTTGAGCTACGTAGAGAAAAGAGCAATTTCCAATTATGGAACTGTAGGTCATAAAAAGATGCAGTCATCCCTTCATAATATACAAAAAGATAAAATTAGGTAGGCGAATATTTTTCAAAAAAAAAAAAGAATTAAAATTATCAGATTCGATGTCAAAAAAAATTATCAGATTGTATTTAATAGAATTATGATCACCGAACTACAATACCTATGGCCTCCCAGATAAAATTTCATCTGTAATATGATGAATGCCCTGAAATATTTATTTTCAACACTTTATACATTATTTTTAAAATAAATTAAGTTAATTTTTTATATAATCAATTTAAAATATAGAAATTCAAACCTACTGCGAACTTTGCAACGTGTTCATTCTACACAAATGTTACAGTTTCGTTGTTGTTGTCTCTTACACACTCAAAAAAAAAATCTATGGCATATATAACCCATGAAATGAAATACCCAAAGTCCAAAACTCTTCTATATATCTCTCTTCTGTTCCACGTTTGAGCGAGTGAGGTGGCTGAGAGTGAGTTTTATCAGACTGTTGGAAATAAAAGAGATATAATACTTGAATTTTTCTTGGAAATTACATAATTTGATTTTACCAAAAAGAGGTGGCAGAGATGAGGTGTAGACCAAGTCACTATCTTGAGACAAATCGTGCCGTTTACGGTATATCCGATATAGTTAAACAAATATTTTCTGCACGTTACCCATACAACAATCTAGCCACCTTTGCTGATTATCCTTGCAAGCCTACACTGCTCGTAAGATATAAGCTCTCGTACTTTCTTTTCCTAAAAAATTTTGTATAAAATAGAATATTTTTGTGAATAGTAAGAAGCAAAGATGGTAAGTGTTTAAGACAATAGAAAATTGTTTTTAAAAAGTCTGTAGCTTTCTAATTCAAAAAAAAAAAATGTGTGTCTTAAAACTTTTATTTCTTTCCATATATGTGTGTATATATATATATATAAAGCCAGACCCGTTGCTTGTCCTTAGCCAACAAATTAAAATGTTTGCTGACTTTAAAACTTTAAATGGTCATAAAATTATTGAAATCAATATGTGATGAATAGCTTTCATTATATATATATATATATATATATATATATATATATATATATATTATAAACCGATCAAAACCTTTGCCAAAGTATATACATTGAGGTGAGGTAAGTTAATAGACAAATCAAGTTTCTCAACCAAAAAAAAAAGTTTGTCTTTTAGTGATTCTAAAAAAAAAAAAAAAAAAATTTGTCTTTTAGTGTTGTAGAGACCCGATTTGGAGCGACCCAAGAATGATACTGGGTTCGCACGTAAATAGGCCCTCACAATATTATTTATAGAGCATGGGTTTGAAAGGCTAGGCCTTGATCACGAGACGGCGGGTTTCCGGGATGTTCATGCATAAATAAAACGTGAACATACATAGACAGGTCATGCACGCTTTGGGAGTCTTCCTCCTAAAGGTGGGCTGGGAGGCTCTGGTTTTGGCCATTTTTCCCAGCCCCTTTAGAGGTGTGTCAGCCCTTACATTATATAACCCTTTTCGGTTGATCTTAGCCCTCCACTTGTTGGTCAGGCAGGTGCTAACTTCTGTACCCGTCCCATCGACGGTCCCATCTTGCTTTCTATTAGTTGCGACGATCGAAATCACCCTGACCAGGTGTCTTCTCTCATTTAACTCGGTCAGGACACCAGTGAAATCATTAAATGCGGAGAGGTTGTATTTATCTTGAACCAGTTCCGCGCCATACCCCCAACATGGGTCCCATTCTATTCGTATCCTCTTCTAGGGGCCTTTTGGGGATAGTTATCATTAAGACGTTGCTAATCTTCTTGAAGTCTAGTGGTGCCGAGGACAGGGTCATCCTCAGCTGTCCTACTAGACACACCGGCCCTTTTTCCCATTTGTCCTCAGCACATATCGTCCTCAGCATGGGCCCTAAGCCTTAATAAAATGTGGGCCGGGTCATGAGTTCCCCGGCCCCACAATAGTCCCTCAAAATCCTGCTATCCGACTCTTCGGATGGATAGGAGGCTTTTGATGATATCGAATATCTGTCAAGGCTTGTCAATCCTTGTCACTTACTGATTCCCAAGACTTTTCATCTGCCCGAGACACGTTCCTGGTGCGGTTGGAAGGTGAGACGTGGCCTCATTAAATGCGGGCGGCTCTATGTTTCCCACGTTCAACGGCATGATGAAAATCGACGGTGGTGATTCCTTGGTCTTTATGGGCGGGAAAAGTTGTGCAGTTACCCTAGAAAGTATAAATGATTTTTTGGAACGGATCCGCCTCTTCAGTTTTGCGCTTAAGAGTTCTAGCGTGTATACCCTGGGTTCATCTGAACTTTCGCCCAAATTCGAGTCTATCTCCAGCACTAAAAGTCTATCCGAAGCGTCTTTCCTCTTTTATGTAAGTTCCCTGCTTCCATTAACTCATTTTTTTCTCTTTTCTGGGTTTATTTTTCCTCTCTTGTTCCTTTCCTTCTCCCGTTGCTGGTTGAGTTTGCTTAGTAAATCATAGAAATGGTTAAGTCAAAGGTTAAATCGAGGCTAAGGAAACTAGTCGATACTGAAGAGTTCATCGCCGATTACAAAATTCCTCCCAACGTAAGTCTGAGGCACTGTAAGATGGGGGAGTGGCACTATAAGAGAAAAACGGGTGAGGTAGTAATTCCCGTCCTCGCCTTTGTAGAGGGGGGTATGAGAATCCCTAGGGGGCCGGTAACGAGAGGTTACCTCCGGCACTTTCGATTAACCCCCACCCAGTGCGCCGGCAACATGTTTAGGATTTTGGGTTGCGTGGATGCACTAAACGAAAAGATGGGGCTAAGATTGACCCACCATGACGTGAATTGGTGCTACAACCTCCAACATTTGAAGGGAAAAGCATTCTACATGAAGACGAGGGACGACAGGGTTCGACTAATCCAGTGTCTTCCCGATTCTAACAAGGGATTAAACAAGGACTTTCTTATCGTCTCTAGTGAGTGGCATGATGGCGATCCGTGCCCCGTGGTAGAAGGAGAACCAGGTGGGGTATAAGGAATGGAAGGACGCCGACCCTTTGCACCCCTTTTTTAGTTTAGTGTGGTTCAGTAACTAACCATGCATATATATTTTTTTCTTTTGTAGATTCACACGCTCTTAAACGGCATTTTCACTTAGTTAACCGGGCGGACTTGGAGACTGTTCTACAAGCGGCGGTTTTCGTAAATGACGGAGATGGTCAAGTCCGAGCCGCTCACAAAATATTAGGGTACCCTCCTGTTCAGAAGTCATTTGGCGACCCGAGGCACGTGATCAGCGCCAACCGTCCTCAGCTTCCAAAAATTACCGTGGTCGAGTCAGGATTTCTAATCTCCGAAAGACCATCTGTCCCAGAGAGTGTCCCGCCGGTGGGCCCCTCCTCGTCTCGCCAAGTAACGGAGGACGAAGACGAGTTAGATCGGTCAGAGGAAGGATTTGGGGCATTTGACCTAAATAGCCCATCCGAGGATCCTTCTGGTGATTTAGGTGACCCAGCTTTGTCCGAGGCGGAACTATCGTTGATAGGCACATCTTCGCAAGCCGAGATGGGATCCAAGAGAATACCCCAGCCCAGCCTATTCGAACTCCTCGAGGGTCAGCCGGGGGAGGGTGCGCAGGGAACACCGCCACCTAATGTTCCGGACCCACCACCTCAGCCCCAGACCACCCAAACTAGGTCGTCCTTCACCAAGTCACAACCACAATCCCCCCGCCCCAAACTTCCTGCTCCTTCTCAACCAGCCCTGCCTCCTCGGCCGGAAGGTACTGATTCAAAGAGAAAGAGAAGTCCCAAGGGCAAGGAGACCGTGGATAGGGGAAAGTCCCAATCTTCTAAGGAGAAGGAGGAAGCCCATCGTACGAAACAGCTGAAGATTGGGCACCAAAGCAAGGATAAAGAGACTGCGTCCCAACCTTCCCAAAGCAAGGGAAAGGGGATCGAGGCCCAATCACTGCCAAGCGCCTGGCTTCCCGCTCCAATGCTCCACGGGGGTCCATTGCTAGAGACCGCGTCCATGAGGGACCTGGGAGATGGCGAGGGTGGTTATGTGGCAGACGCATTAGGGAGAGCCATGCTGCTTCCCACCGACATGGATGGGCTGAAGAAAATGAGGATGCAGGAGGTCTTCCTCAGTACGAAGAGGTACCTGGGCATGGTAAGGCTCTTGAAACCTAGAACTTTGTTAACTCCCACTCTCAGTTTGTTATTTATAATGTATTTATCTCCCTTGACAGGCTCTCCAGGCCACCTATAGGATGGAGGAAGAGGTGAACAACCAGAGTAAGGCGGCCGAGAGTGAACGCTCCAAGCGCTTAATGGCCGCACGGACTCTCAAAACTTCTGAGGACGACCTGGCCAAGACTAAGGCTGCCCTAACAGAGGCAACCCGAGAAAGGGACAGCGCCTCGGCGGGTTTAGCCAGCGCCCAGAAACAAGCTGAGGACCAAACAAAACGTCTGCGAGAGGTCGAGGGTCAGTTGCAAATAGCTAAAGAGTTAGTCGAGGACTTAAATAAAAAACTGGCCATGGCAGAGCATGAGAAAGGTGTGGCGGAGTATGCCCGTAAAGAGGCCATAAGGGCCAAGCAGGAGGCCGAATTTGCCAGAAACGAGGCTGAGGCTGCAAAGGAAACGGCCGAGGATGAGGGTTATAATGCGGGGGTAGCTGAAACCCAAGCCATCCTTAAAGCCCAGATTCCTGGAGTATGCAGGCTTTACTGCTCCCAGGTTTGGGAAAAAGCCCTGAAGCGGGCTGGGGTGGATGCTTTTTCTGACTTGTGGAAAGCGGAGAACATATTCTACCCTCCAGCCATCCGCGAGGCCACCTCCACCAGCTCTGCAGCTGTGAGCGACCAACGTGAAGAAGGGATTACTGAATCGGAAACCATACGGGTCGGCGCTTCTCCTGTGGAGCCGCTCAAAGAGGGAGAGCTTCAGGATATGATCGAAGCACCTCAGCATACGGATCCGGAGGTGCCCAAAGAGGTTGCTGAGCCCGTGCCGGGCACTCAAATGCCTACCGCCGAGGAGCCAGCCACACCTGCCCAGCCCCTACAGACGATTCCCCCTGCCATGGTTCCCAAGAGTACCGACACTGATTCTGCCCAGTCTTCCCAGGGTGTGGTCGATGCCAAGCTAAAGAAGTAGAAACCCCAACGATACTTCGTATTTGTTTTGATTTTAACGATTTAACTTGTTTCTTTTTCATTTTGAAAACTTTGTAATCTGCCAGTAGTTTGAAACTTTTGAACGCGGGTGAAATTCTTTTCTTCCCTCTTCCTTTTGGTTACTGGTTAGTTGCCTTTGTCAATACTTACTTTTACTTACGAATTTTGAACTAATTATCTTAACATGTATGAATTATTGTGCATGCGATACACTTAGAATCATATTCAAAACATTAGCTGACCTGCACCGACAGAGCTTTGATCCTACGTCTGATCCTCATTCACTGGAGGCTGTTACGTGCAGTGTTAGGTCCTGCTTAGTATCTAGATCTCTTTAAAGTAGTTGGTTTCCCCATAGGTTTGAGTCTGAGGACCATGCAATACCTTGGTTCTGTCCAAAACCCAATTTTTTTTTAGAAGTAGTTGGTTTCCCCATAGGTTTGAGTCCGAGGACCATGCAATACCTTGGTTCTGTCCAAAACCCAATTTTTTAGAAGTAGTTGGTTTCCCCATAGGTTTGAGTCCGAGGACCATGGAATACCTTAGTTCTGTCCAAAACCCAATTTTTTTAGAAGTAGTTGGTTTCCCCATAGGTTTGAGTCCGAGGACCATGCAATACCTTGGTTCTGTCCAAAACCCATTTTTTTAGAAGTAGTTGGTTTCCCCGTAGGTTTGAGTCCGAGGACCATGCAATACCTTGGTTCTGTCCAAAACCCATTTTTTTAGAAGTAGTTGGTTTCCCCGTAGGTTTGAGTCCGAGGACCATGCAATACCTTGGTTCTGTCCAAAACCCAATTTTTTTAGAAGTAGTTGGTTTCCCCATAGGTTTGAGTCCGAGGACCATGCAATACCTTGGTTCTGTCCAAAACCCAATTTTTTTAGAAGTAGTTGGTGTCCAAAACCCAATTTTTTTAGAAGTAGTTGGTTTCCCCATAGGTTTGAGTCCGAGGACCATGCAATACCTTGGTTCTGTCCAAAACCCAATTTTTTTAAAAGTAGTTGGTTTCCCCATAGGTTTGAGTCCGAGGACCATGCAATACCATGGTTCTGTCCAAAACCCAATTTTTTTAGAAGTAGTTGGTTTCCCCATAGGTTTGAGTCCGAGGACCATGCAATACCTTGGTTCTGTCCAAAACCCAATTTTTTTAGAAGTAGTTGGTTTCCCCATAGGTTTGAGTCCGAGGACCATGCAATACCTTGGTTCTGTCCAAAACCCAATTTTTTTAGAAGTAGGGGCATTAACTTCTCGGTTATGGCGTGAGTCCTTGGATCACGGGGAATCAGCTCCTCGGCCAAGCCCCTGGAACCATCCGTGCTATTGATGCTACCCAGCGCAACCCCTACTAAAGAAACATAGCCCCTGGTGGAACTTTAAGCTAACACCATACAACGTAAACGGCTGTTTAGAAGTGACAAGGGGGTTGTTTCGACCCAACGCCTGAGCCAATGCACAAGCCCTCCCCACAGACGGCGCCAATTGTAGAGACCCGATTTGGAGCGACCTAAGAATGATACTGGGTTCGCACGTAAATAGGCCCTCACAATATCATTTATAGAGCGTGGGTTTGAAAGGCTAGGCCTTGATCACGAGACGGCGGGTTTCCGGGATGTTCATGCATAAATAAAACGTGAACATACATAGACAGGTCATGCACGCTTTGGGAGTCTTCCTCCTAAAGGTGGGCTGGGAGGCTCTAGTTTTGACCATTTTTCCCAGCCCCTTTAGAGGTGTGTCAGCCTTTACATTATATAACCCTTTTCGGTTGATCTTAGCCCTCCACTTGTTGGTCAGGCAGGTGCTAACTTCTGTACCCGTCCCATCGACGGTCCCATCTTGCTTTCTATTAGTTGCGACGATCGAAATCACCCTGACCAGGTGTCTTCTCTCATTTAACTCGGTCAGGACACCAGTGAAATCATTAAATGCGGAGAGGTTGTATTTATCTTGAACCAGTTCCGCGCCATACCCCCAACATGGGTCCCATTCTATTCGTATCCTCTTCTAGGGGCCTTTTGGGGATAGTTATCATTGAGACGTTGCTAATCTTCTTGAAGTCTAGTGGTGCCGAGGACAGGGTCATCCTCGGCTGTCCTACTAGACACACCGGCCCTTTTTCCCATTTGTCCTCGGCACATATCGTCCTCGGCATGGGCCCTGAGCCTTAATAAAATGTGGGCCGGGTCATGAGTTCCCCGGCCCCACAAGTGTCATAATACCATTAAAAACAAAAAATTACAGCCCCTAACGTGGCTGTCTTTTAGCTATCAAATAATACTTTCCTTTGAAACTTTGACTATACACAATAATTACAACCAAGAATGGAAAGCAATATATAATGCTGTAACCCATTAAAAGTAAATTATATAAATATATAGTTGTACAATATCTTATACTTTCTATCTATAATGTTACTATTAAATACATTAAAAGAAACGTTTTAAAGCAAAATTTTATAAAGGAAAGTATATTAAAAACTGGCTATATATAGTTTTAAAATTCACATTAATTTTTAGAGATTTCCTAATTAAAACAATTGACAAAAGTTATTCAAATTTTGAATTATATTTGAATTTCAAAATTTAGCAATCAACGTATCTGACATTAAGAGATAATTAATACCCATAAATGAGTATTAAAATAAATATAACATTTTTTATAAAAATATCCAACATCACAGAGAAAGGCATGGAAGTAGACATGGCAAAACAGGTCAGACCCGTAACTCGATTGACCCGTTTAAAAATGACCTGTTTTGACCTGCGACCCAACCCGCCCATTTTGCCACGTCTACCCACATTGAGTAGATTGAGATTGAAGTGTAATTTTTATAAAATATTTACTTATTCTTTTTTACTTAATATGCTATGTACTCCATTATAATTTGTCATTCTTTACTTGCCACCTTCATTTTCTCTTCCTACTTTAAATAGATCGAAGATTATACCAAGATTAGTTTCTAGAAAGCTAGAACAAGAGTTGCACCAAATTTGGGTATCAAGTCAAGTGTTTAGTGGTTATTGGTAACAATATCACCAGTGAGAATCTAATCACAGTTAAGAAACTCATAAACAATTGACAGATTGCATCTATTTCAAAAAAAAAAAAAAATTTGTTTGAAAAATACGGGTCAACTTGACCCGACTCAACCTGCGACCCGATTGACCCGACCCGAATCCAACCCAACCCGCCCGTTTTTCCACGTCTACATGGAAGAGAGTTTATTAGCAGAAGAGAGAAGAAAATCAGAAACTTCATCTCTAACATGGGTTACTTTCACTAGGGAGCTCAAGAGGTTGGGCTCTTTGGCTGGTCCTATGGTGGCAGTGACTCTAACACAGTACATGTTGGAGGTCATTTCAATAATGATGGTGGGTCATCTGGGTGAACTTGCTCTCTCTAGCACTGCTATCGCCACCTCTCTTTCTGCAGCCACCGGCTTCAGTCTTCTTGTAAGCCTTTCTTGTTTATCTTTTTGTTTTCTTTCTTGCCATTTGAAAGAATATCAGTTTAAATACTATGAATCAAAATATGTAAGATTGTTGCAACATTTAAACTTTTAAATAATGGAGCACAATATTAGATTCTAGAAATAAATTAAATCTTAATCATAAAATGAATGAAATTGAGATCCAAATCCAAAGAAATCAAATAGTGGAGGACTATTATTGTATATTTTTTACAAGTATATAATGTGATCACGCCTCATTTTATAATACAAAAAGTCTATACAATAAAAATAAGAATCATAAAAATATGCAATCAAATGTATAAGTGAGTAATTATCAGAAAGATTATGTGATTGCTTACTTATTATTTATTAGAGGGATTCAATAGTAATAGTTGACAAGGACTAGATTTGGATTGATCATTGGAGCTAGTGACTGCTTACTTAAAGGAAATCAATAGTAATAGTGGTTGACAAGGACTAGATTTGGTATAATGGTTGCTAGTGATTGCTTTAAAGATAATGTGTGATTATTTCCTTAGAACATCTCAATGTAAAAGATGTGGTTGGTTTGACTAGATTTAATATCTTCCCTTGATTAATCTATATATAAAATAATAGGTGAAGCAGAGAGAAACTCAAATTGCAATTTCAAATTAGAACTCTAATTTTGTGCCACGTGTCCAGATTGCAATTCCAAATTAGAACTCTAATTGTGTGACATGTGTCTAGATTCATGTGAGGATCACACCAATTTCAATATGAAATTAGAGTCTAATTTTGAGCCATGTGTCCCAATATATTTTTCTAAATTTAGGTGTCAAGTGAAGACCACACCATACATACATACATATACAAATTTCCTCAAATCACGTAGGAGTCTTTAATGACTCTCTCGTCTCTTGGCTTTTCACGTTTTGTGTGTTTTTTTTTTTTTTTTTTCACATCAATCCCAATCACTCTAAAGTCCTTTCTTAATTTTTGTGCCAAAGGAATTATATATATATATATATATATATATATATATATATATTTATATTTATAAAATCAAAGCTGAGAGAAAATATAATTTAAATTCTAAATTGGATAATTAATTTTGCATCATGTATCTTATCTAAAATTTTAAATTTTTGTGCATGCATTAACACCTAACACGGAAGTTAGAAAACCACAATAATCAAGTTCATTCACCTAAGCAAAAACATTTAACTTGCACACTATAAAAATCCCTACCATCCCATTCATTGTTCATATAAGCATAAACATACAACCTTCCAGAAACATTCAGCCACATGAATGAGGAGAATTAAGTTTTCGTTAGATTCCATTTTTTCAGAAAATTGCATCCAGTCATGCCTTTATTGTTTCATCCCCATCAGTGTATATTCTGTAACATTTATCTTATATATATGCTTTCGAGTTCAAAAATTGTATTGAGTTACTTTTTATTTGTGGCATGAAGGACTCAGGATCATTTCTTGAGAGAAGAGTTACTGGATTACGTAGAGTAAGGATACTAAACAAAAATGATGCCGAATATTTCACAGACTATACATGGGGATACCAGGTTCATTTCTTATATCTATATTTGTATTTTCAATCTGTAATGCTTTATTTATCCACAAATTATATTTTCATATTATTCTTTCATATCAAGTGCTCACTCAAAGATTGTCATAACCCATTTTTCATCTACAAAGTTGATAACTAATGAGATTATGATCTCGAACTAGCTAATTCCATGCAATAATTTCATGGAGGTTGGGCTGTCAGGAGAGAAATTAAATATTCACACAGAACAAGGGTCAAGTAATATTCAATGGAGAAGGTTTGGAAACTCTAATCATCAAAGACTCACATGGTACAAGGTATAAATTTTGCTAATGCTTTGTCATGCTAATTATTCTTGCCTGAACTATTTCTGTATACTTAATCAGCACTAACCTTATCTTCATGGATTGTCTTTATAGACTCAATTTGATGCACCCAAAGGAAATGACCCTGTTGCATTAAACCTTGGTTCTATGGGAAAAGGGGAAGCTTGGGTTAATGGACAAAGTATTGGGCAATATTGGGTCTCATTTCTTACCCCAGAAGGGAG
The DNA here is from genome assembly GCA_028535165.1 of Quercus tomentella. Classification (NCBI taxonomy): domain Eukaryota; kingdom Viridiplantae; phylum Streptophyta; class Magnoliopsida; order Fagales; family Fagaceae; genus Quercus; species Quercus tomentella. Next base: position 3,744,296 of record JAPQVY010000133.1, read on the forward strand.
TCCTTCACAAACATGGTATGCCTTAGAACTTATGTTTGGTACTTTTGTTTGAATACTTAAAATAACAATACAAGCGATTAATTAGTAACAATACACATGCAACTATTGTCACTAAGCAATAAAATGCAATTTTTCGTTTGTACTTAATAGTAAAAAGGAAGCCATTAGTTCTATGCTAAAAAATTAAAAATTTGGTCTTCCACCTTTACTCTTATTTCAAACCCATTCTTATACAGTAAAATATTTCTTCAGACTTTCAGTCGTCAAAGTGACCTTGGCTTCATGAATTTCATTTACTATATATGTCAACATTTTTCATCAATTAGATGATGGTAAGGATTTTTTAAAATATTTTTAAATAGGGTAAAATTTATGTACAATATCTTAAGTACATTACATTAGATTTTTCAATTAAATTCAAATATAGAATTCCAAATTAGAGTTCTAATTTTAAGCCATGTGTCCCAATATATTTTTCTAAATTTAGGTGTCAAGTGAAGACCACACCATACATAAATATACAAATTTCCTCAAATCACGTAGGAGTCTTTAATGACTCTCTCTGTCTCTTGGCTCTTCACGTTTTTTTTTTTTTTTTTTTTTTTTTTTATCAGTCCCAATCACTCTAAAATCCTTTCTAAATTTTTGTGCCAAAGGAATATATATATATATATTTATAAAATCAAAGCTGAGAGAAAATATAATTTAAATTCTAAATTGGATAGTTAATTTTGCATTATGTATCTTATCTAAAATTTTAAATTTTTGTGCATGCATTAACACCTAACACGGAAGTTAGAAAACCACAATAATCAAGTTCATTCACCTAAGCAAAAACATTTAACTTGCACACTATAAAAATCCCTACCATACCATTCATTGTTCATATAAGCATAAACATACAACCTTCCAAAAACATTCAGCCACATTTTCCACAAAAAAAAAAAAAAAAAAAAAAAAAACATTCCTACGCCTTCACCACTTAAAAGTTAAAACTAACACAAACTTTCACTCTCGCATAGATCTTCACATTTAACTTTCGTCTATTTCTCAAATGCATAATCTTTTCTCTGAGTTTTTAAAGGCATTGAAGGTAGTTTCTCTCTATCTCCCTTGCTTTCATATTCTTATGTTTTCCCCAATTTGGGCTGCAATTTGTGCAATCGTTTTTTTTTTTTTAGTGGTATGATGAAGATCAAAAAAGCAGAGTCTCCGTTAACAAAACAAATCACACACTCCTAAGAAAAGGTGAGTAAACGTTTTCCTTTCTTTTTGTGAAAATTTTGTTTTTGAATTATATATAAATAATAATTAAAAAAACATTATGAAGCAGGCAATTATCACTTAGAAAATAAGCAAGCAAAAAAAGAAAAAAAAAGTGCTTCACAATATCAAAAATTAAGAATTAATAAATTTTTTTAAAAAACACTATGGACAATTTACATTTTCTACCTAATAATATTCTTACAAGATTTTTTAAAGAGTTAACAAAAAATAAGAATAACTATATATCAATAGTATTTAAATTATATATATAGGAATTATACTATGCACCTCAATGTGTATTTTTTAAGTATATCCATGCATATGCATGGGGTTACAGGCTAGAACCATAAAATTTGAATCATCTGTATTTTCTAATAAAGTTTGCTAAATCATAAATTAGAACCATCATTTGTAACTTAAAATCTGCGAATTTATACATCTAATCTACCAAACAATACCTACTAAATAATAAAGCACAATCTTTCTTGTCCAAAGCATATTTTATGTCACTGTGATGACACTGAACCATACTCATGTGGAACCACACAATAATAATAAAAAAATAAAAGGAAACCATCCACTGATCACACATCACATACCTCCCAGAAATCAATTATACAAATTCTATCAAACTATACTCATCTAAGCTAGAAGATAGACAATACAAACAACATTTCATATACGCCCAACGTACAATCCACCTATACACACAAACCACTCTTATGCCAATTATTTATAAGCAATTACAAGTAAAGCCCCAGTTGATAAGCCATATCATATAAGGTTTGTTGGTCTGCTTGACTGAAATTGTAAAAAAATTACATAATGCTAAGTTTTGTTTATAAAATTTTCTGGTTAATAATATGAATTTAGACTTAACTAAGCCTTTTAAATATGAATAAACTCATGATTAATAATAAAAAAAAAAAAAACCAATAGTAACACTTAACTAATAAAATGCAATTTTTTTTTCATTGTCTTATTTAATTATATCCATTCCCGTGCGGTAGCACGGGTTACATACTAGTTTCCCTTAATAAAAGCGACTTCAGATAGGGAGGATCATGTTCCATTCAAATTCTTCAACTTTTTTTCTTAAATTCGTAAAAATGTTAAACTCGACTTGAAAAAAAATGAAACTTTTATTACTTGTCTTGTGAATAATAAATTTGAAAGATTGAAATTAAATAAAGCAATCAATGTCGGTTACTTAACCGACCTCCGGCTAGTATAAATAAGGACCAAGGAGTTCCCACGTCTGTAGTAGCAGAGCACCATCTTTCTAGCGTGTGAGTGTCTAAGTGTCAAGTAAGAGTGTTAAGTGTAGTGCATAGCTGTTATATATTAAGTGAAGTGAGTGCATTATAAGGTTTTTTTTTTTTTTTTTTTTTTTTTAGAAAGGAGTGCATTATAAGTTGGTGTGAGCAATTCAGGAAAAAAAAGAAAAAAAAAAAAGATGATGTGTGCAATTCAGCACCAAAAAAAAAAAAAAAGTTGGTGTGTGCAGTGTCTCATTATTCTGGATCAGTTTCATAATGTTAGACACGTGTATCAATTTCCTGATGAGAAAATATGAATTCGGTCATTGACGTGAGATTGATGAATCACACTGGAAATACCATTTTTCCGTTAAAAAAAAAGTGTTTCATGACGTTAGATAATCGAATTTAACGTGCAAAATAAGGACCATACTAGCGATCAATGAGATGAAATCCCATCCCAATAATTAGAAATAGAAAATACTTAGATACTTTCGAAGTATAGTGAAATTGCAATTCCTCCTCTCCTATTCATGATATACTCTACTATAAATTTAATAAGTAGACTTTATCATGAATATCTAAAAATTTAAAAAAAAAAATACCATTTATCGTGCAACGGGAATATCTAAAAATTATTTATTAGAAATGACAGCATCCTCTTTTGCAGTGGTACTTTATTGTGAGTTGTGACCCACACCAACAGTAAGGGGGAGAAGACTGCAGTAGGTGGAAAGGGGTGATAGTTTAATTCATGATGTTTGGATATTTAAAAGAAGATGGGAAATGATTTGAGGGGAATTAAAATAAATGATATCTTATTTTTACTCCTCCCAAAAACATTTTTTGTTTTTTGGAATCCCCCAACAACTTATTTTTAATTCTCCAAACTGGGACAATTTCAACAAATGGAGGAATGTGACTAAGAATATGCTGCTACAATTCCATAACATTGCTTTCGGATGACAATTATGAATACTTGCAGAGAAAAACCATTTGGTTGGAATATAAATAAAATATAAAAATTATTTTCTCACTAACAAATGGCAGTAATACACTATAAAAAAATGATGGACGATTGTAGATTAATTTTCTAAAAAAGAAGTAACATTAAATTTGTTTCCCTAGTTATTGAGATCAACAGAACCTAAACTTATTTATTTTAAAGAACTTTGTACGTTTTTAGACCCCTTAACATAAGTTGTTTAACCTAGTTATTTACCAAAGTGATTATTTAAATAAATTATTCAGTTCTAGGTTAACACAATAAAATCATATCATGTAAATAATGCAAAAATATAAAGAACACAATGATATGATAACCCAAGAAAACCTAACCGGTAAAAAACCTAATGAAGATTTAACCTAATTATCCTCAAGGTAAAACAGATCCACTATGAAAGAATTGAAGTTTTTACAATAGAACTTAGACCACTAATATCCTATTGCTGTCTCGAGTAGAAAACTTACTACCACGACCCCATGATAGCTCCGACTCCATAAACTACTTCACTACAAAAAAGGTCCTATAGCCGCGTTTTTAAAATGCGGCTATAGCTCTTGAAAATGTGGCTATAGGTCAATTTGGCCTATAGTCGTGTTTTTTTTAGCCACATTTTCAGCCGTGGCCTAAAACCTGTAACTATAGGTCTGAGAGGTATATAGCCGTGTTTTTAAAAATGCAACTATAGGCCAGGACCAATGGCTGTGTTTCTAAAAACGTGGCTATAGGACATACTTTAGCCACATTTATAAAACGCGGCTATAGGGGACAGCTACAGCCACATCTTAAAAATGCGGTTACAACCCCCCTTTTTTTTTTTCTTTTTTCTTTTTTGAATTTGGCTATAGCCGCGTTGGCTATATATATATTTTTTTTTGGCTAGATGGCAAATGCATTGGATATAGATTTCTACACTAATTTAATTTACAATAATTTTAGAGTTCAAATTTCACATAAATCTACAATAATTTACTCTTAGATTTCTCATTTTCCCTTTCAAAATCACAAACCCAAATACAGAAATCACAAACTCAAATACAGAAATCACAAGAAATAATACATAAAAATCACAAACCCATACATAAATCCTATATACATAACCCAAATACATAAAAAAAATTCTTCCTTTACAACAAGATTTGCCACAAGTTCAAATATATACAAAATAAATCCCCCAAATCCAAACCCAGAACCATTACATCAAGTTCAAAAATCTACAAATAGGAAGAACAAATGTTGAAGATGCTATTATGTTAGTTGTAGGGGAAAAGGCCCAAAATCATACAATGGGCCTTGGGCCCCATACGGGAAGATCAACCACGTCCGAGGAGAAGATGTGGGTGCCAAAAGGGCTCCCAGCCCAATTCTCGTGGGCCTGAAGACATTCAAAGGGCGGTCCGAGGAGGAACGTCTCCTCGGACGTGACGAGTATGGCTCAAGCATGCACTCTACCTAATAAAAGACCCACCCCAACAGACCCTAGTAACAAAGACAAATCCCACAAGCCCATAGCAAAGAAGGAAACGTGAGATGTCCAAGGGGAGGTTGTAACTACCACATTAAATGCGTTACAGCTACTTTTCTGGCCACATTAATGTGGAGAGGACCTGTGAACAGTGCTGCCTTGGCTACCGCCACTCACAGAAGGCAGGAAAGAAGTGTCTGATAGGACAAGCACTCAAGTGGGGGTCCAGGTGATCTACAAGTGTAAGGCCATGATGAACCCGAGAAGACTATATAAGAAAGGATGTCCCCATGAGGAAAGGGGAGAAAAAGCGGGGGGAAGAGAGAAACAGCAAAAGCATCAGTATTCTTCAAGTGTTGACTAGCATCTGCTCGTCTCATCTCCTCGGACTAAGAAAATATGGATATTAGTAGGCTTCGTTTGTGTCCTATTGTCATTTAGCCCAATATTGACCACTGTCCACTTCGCTAAGACCTAGTTCTATAGTCCACTCTCTACAAATTCATTGTTTCTGGGCTCATTGGACCAAGACCCTATACCTGTTGGGTCTGGGCTCCAAATTGTGACCCTACATTAGTAAAATTCATTCATAAATAGGTTTTCAACACTATGTAAAGTTCTTAAGGTGTGTTTCATTGGATTTATCGTAGAAATAAAGATAATAAAAAGAATATTAGGCAGCAATAATTTTGATACATTATCCTCTTTTCCATTAACATGTTCTAACAATTGTAGGTTTTTTCCCCTTTAGCACCAGGATTTCAGAAGTTCAAATAAAGAACAAAGATTTGAATAACGTATACTTTATATTGGCATACATCGATCGCACCAAAAAATGACAAGACATACAATATACTTATATTACAAATAATCTTTATTTTCATTATCCACATCATCTTTGCCAAAATAGAATAAACAATCTAAAAATTTTGTGACTAATAATAATAATAATAATCAAAGTCCTATCTGAAATAGTTCACTAAATATAGAAGTCATCAAATACTATAAGAATGACTCTTTTTTGGTCTAGGTAATACAATCTTATGACCATATGAGTATGTTCTATATTGTTTTAATTACTTTAAATTACAATCAATTGTCTCCTTCTCTTCTTCTCAATATATATATATATATATATATATATATATATAATAATAATAATATTGTCTCCTCCATAATATTAGAAAAAAAAAAGTTTAGGTTTTAATTATTTTTTCTATTACTTAATATCAAGAAGTCACAATAATCATTCAAATAATAGTTAGATTCTTACTCATCTATATATATATATATATATATATATATATATGAATAGATCAACAAACCATAATATGGAGTCTACAAGTATGAGAGTAATATTCAACTGCACCAAAATTTACACGAAGATTTGTCTTTTTTTTTTTTCTACTTCTTTTTTTTATTCTTATTCTTATTCTTATTATGTCAATTTAAATTCATCATTTTTGTAAAACCATGTTTACTTGACACTATTTAATTACAAAGTTTCTTGGGTATGTCATATATTTGATGGCTGACAAAATGATTCTTATGTGGTAAAAATTTCCATTTGGTGATTCACAAAATGATTCTTAAAGTATTATTATTATATATTTTTACTTTAAAATAAGTACCATACAATGATCATTAATAATATTCTCATGCATCACGTGGGTCTACGGCTAGTTATATTTAAAAATTGATACATCAAATTATAAGATTTGTAATATCTTTAATCATCCGGTTAAAGTTTTACTTTAAGAGATTTGTTACTCGACCATTTTAGAAATGTTTTGATATCACTTTTATGAGAAATATAAAAATTTACTTTAAAAAAATTCTTTTTTCTTTTCCTATTAAAAAAAACTACTAAAAATGTTTTATAAACCAACACAGTTAGCACATTCATTAACTTTTCCTTATCTTTAATATTAGTATTTTATTTTTGATAGCTACAACAAAGATGAGGGAGTTTCAAATCTAGATTTTCATTTAAAATGAGAACAATCAATGTCAATGCCACTAAATTAGAAGGTGCTTGACTTTAACATCACTCTTAAGATAACATTAAAACAAACAAAATAGAGACATGGAGGTGATAGTTACAATTTACAACACATACATATCAAGAAAAAAAAAAGGCCTTTTAGTGCATTTGAGAAAGTTAGATTGGTAAGACTATAACCCCCATCAACAACTAGGTTCATCCCACTCACATACTTAGACTTTTTAGTGCATTTGAAAAAGTTGGATTGGTAAGACTATATCCCCTGTCAACAACCAGGTTTATCCCACTCACATATTTAGACTCATCACTCCCCAAATATAGCGCTGCCTCAGCAATATCTTCAGGCTCCAATACCGCTCCCTTCAAGTTTGCACAAGATGAAACCACATCCTCCACCTTATTTTTCTCCATCATCCCCATAGCTTTTCTTGGCATAGGAGTTGTAGCTGAAAAAGGAGACACACAATTAACTCTTATGCCATATTGTCCCAACTCCACACTTAAGTTCTTAGTCATTCCCACCACAACATGCTTTGATGCCACATAAGAATGTGGAACATTGCTAGCCATTACTGAAGCAATGCTTGAGGTGAAGAGAATGCTTCCTTTTTTAGCTGGAATCATAACCCTAGCAGCATGCTTGGCACCCAAGAAAGCACCGAAAACATTCACGTCTAAAACCCTTTTGAAATCTTTGTTTTCTGATTCTAAAATTCGTGATTCCATGTTGCTTGAAAATGCCAGCATTGTTGAACATGATGTCTAGCTTTCCATACTTGGATACAGCCATGTCCACAGCCCTTTCGACATCAGATTCATTTGTTACATCACAATGGATGTAAGAGATGGATTCAAAGCCAATGTTGTTGCAGACTAAGTGGCCAAGCTCGTCTTGGACATCAGCAATAAGGACCATAGCACCATGTCGAACAAAAAGCCTTGCAATGGTCTCACCTATGCCACTGGCACCACCGGTTATTAATGCTACCTTACCTTCTAACCTTCAAGGACAAAGAAATAAGGAAACTAAAATTTATTAGTCTAAACTCTTAGCTAATTATAGAAAAAAAAAAGTGAATTAGAGGATATAGAAAAAAAAATGTTGTTATAAGAATACCTTTTGGTGATGGGAGTTGATGAAGAATTAGCATTCATCTTTTCCTTAAAATTGATGTGAAATCTCTGCCAAATCTAAGATGTGAGTTATAGGAAGGTTGAGTTTGCTGATGGAGAGGTGGCGGGGGTAGTGATACAACAAATAGGTTACTTTTAACTAATTTTAGCATCTGAAGTTTCCTGCCAACGTAAAAGATAGCAAAAACAACTAATGTCTTATTCAGATTAATTTAAGGTCATTCAAAAGTGTATAAATCAATTTTAAATCTTTTGACAAAATTATAAGAGAAATATTATGTTCACAACATTTTCAAAAAAAATTGTAAATGCTATGTTCTAATTGGCCGTTACTAGTGCGCAAAAAGAAATTCTAGTGGTGAATTCAAATTAAAACCAATAATAACTTATCAACTAATATTTGTTGCGAAAATATTATAGATGTAGCACTTTCTTAAATTATAAAAATCTAAACATAGGCATATGAAAAGAAATTTCCTGGCATTAAATAAAACTTTGCGTCCAATTGAGTCACAAATCTTATAGATAATCAAATTGACTATTTGATCGGCATGATTTAAGAAAAATGATAACTAAAGCTATCTACATGTTTAAGATGACGTTTATCCAAGAAAAACATGCTTCAGATGACAAGCCTAATCCTAATAAAGGCACAGGACCATCAATTTTCTTTCTTCATACAATATAAAAATTCTACTCTAGCCTAATCTAAGTGTATATGTGTATGTGAAGCTCCCTCCTTAAGACTTGAACTCCGACCCTTACCCTATATATCACAAATTTATTGAAAATATTTTACTTGTACAACAAATTTATTAACCATGTATTATGTATGGTTATTTTAGGATTTAGTATCAAGATGGTCGATACCGTATTGGTACCGACTGGTATGTATATTGGTATTGAAACGCCAACATTTCGTACCGGTTTAAATACCAACTGATTTCGGGCATTACCGAGCGTACTAGCTGGTACCAAAAAAAAAAAGCTTTTTTTTTTTTTTTGTTGGTAATTTGAATTTTTGTAAGGGCAGAATGGTAACTTATTTGCATTAACTTATTAGTTTTATTTGTTTTCTTAGTATGCAATGAACAATTAAGCTTTCTGTTTTTTATGTTGTGTTTTTTTTCTTTCAATTGATGATAAAGTCTAAAATCATGAATAATTTGTTCTGAATTGAAGTAATGTTTTATGGTAAACTTTTATATTTATTAATACACACACACATACACATATAAAATAATGGTAAACCAGAAATGATACACCGGTATTGATCGGTACCGAAATATATTGGTCTACTGGTCAAACTAGTACAGCCACAGGTATGATATTAACTCACTTGTTTAGTATCCTATAAATATGATATCTCACATTGAGTTCATTACAAAACTGTACTCAGTATAGTAAAGATATAATTGTTAAGGGTTTTCTTATGTGAACGTAGGCTGAACCATGTAATCCACGTCTTCCCTCTATAAACAATCCTATGATCTAGCTACTTAAGATGGTCAAGATCAAGTGGCTACAAACTTTCGTACTTATATCTATCTTCAAGCCATATTAAGGAGAGGAGAAATAAAGCTAGCCCTAACAAGTGGAGAACACATGACTTCTTTTTGACTTGCCAATGGCAGTCTTCACAAAAATAAATACAGTTTCGATGTCTTCTCTTACCATCCATTGATAAGGTATAACAATAAAATACTAATTCCATAGACATGCATAGCCCATGAAATGATATACTCCACCAAAATCTAAAAGTTACAAACACTTTTCTCTCTCTGTCTCTCTCTCTGTCTCTCTCTCTCATTCCAAGCTCTAGCTAGTGAGGCGGCTGAGACCAGAGAGTTTCACGAGACACACAGATAGAGAAAGACATGGAAGAGAGAAACAAATCCATCATCTCTAACATGGGCTACTTTTACTGAGGAGCTCAAGAGGTTGGGCTCTTTGGCAGGTCCTATGGTGGCAGTGGCTCTATCACAGTACATGTTGCTGATCATTTCAATGATGATGGTGGGTCATCTGGGTGAACTTGCTCTCTCTAGCACTGCTATTGCCATCTCTCTCTCTGGAGTCACTGGCTTCAGTCTTCTTGTAAGTCTTTGTTTTGTAGTTTCCAACTTAATTAATAATTATTATATATTTTGTTTTCTTGCGTATAGGATTATTGTTGTTGTTTTTTTTTTTTTTTTTTCATCAACTTGACTAATAAAGTCTTCTTCTTGAAGAATAAGAGATCTGAGATTTAACTTCAATTATATAAAAAATCAATTGGAGTTTTAGTGTGATGATAAAAGACTGAGATTTAAACTTCAATTATATAAAAAATCAATTGGAGTTTTAGTGTAATGATAAAAGGTTATATATATATATACACACATATATTAATTTTGTGTTTGAGTTCTTAGCTTATTATAACAACCTACGACAGATTCTTGATTCACTCATCTGGTTTTGGAAATTAGGTTTTAGGCTCTTTGGATGCTTAAATCAAAATATTTTATTTGGATAGTTTAAAAGATCAATAATTTGAATTTGGGCCAAATAAAGATTTTAGAACCTATTCTTTGATTTGAAATAACATCTAATTAGATGTTATAAGCATTTGGTCAGCATATGGATGAAATTTAATAATTACAATCTCACTATCAAACGGCACTGACACACCAAAAAAATGCAGTGACATGAATGGGTGAAGTCATGCATTTACAAAAAAATATATATTGGATGATTGTCAGTTGAATGTTCTAAAAAGAAATAACATTAAGTTTGTTGACATAGTTACTGAGATGAACAGGACTTTGAATTATCTATTTCAAATAGCTAAGTGAATTTTCTATTTTGTATGCGGTAAACAGTTAGGAATGACAAGTGCACTCGAAACTCTATGTGGACAAGCGTATGGAGCTCAGCAGTATCAAAAAATTGGAATTCAAACTTACACTGCTATATTTTCTCTAATCTTGGTCTGTCTTCCTTTGTCTTTGATATGGATCTACATGGGAAAGTTACTAATCTTCATAGGCCAAGACCCTCTAATTTCACTCGAAGCTGGAAAATTCACAATTTGGCTTGTTCCTGCACTCTTTGCATATGCAACACTTCAACCACTCGTTAGATACTTTCAAACACAAAGTCTAGTCAAGCCAATGCTTATAAGCACTTGTGCTATTCTATGTTTTCATATACCTTTATGTTGGGCGTTAGTTTTCAAGTCTGGACTGGAAAACCTTGGAGCAGCTTTAGCTATTTGTATTTCACATTGGTTGAATGTGATTTTTCTCGGATTATACATGAAGTACTCTCCTGCCTGCACAAAAACCCGTGTTCCACTTTCTATGGATCTGTTCCTAGGAATTGGGGAGTTTTTTCGCTTTGCCATCCCTTCTGCTATAATGATTTGGTATTTTTTTTCATTTCCTCTAGTTGTAAAGAAAACTGTATGTTTTTATTTAATGTTTTTGTTCCTTTTTGATGATTGCAGTCTCGAGTGGTGGTCTTTTGAGCTTCTTATACTATTGTCTGGGCTTTTACCAAATCCAAAACTCGAAACTTCAGTTCTTTCTGTATGGTAAGTTTCTTGTAGTAGTTCATAAGAATAATGCTATGGCTCTTCTACAAATTAATTAGAATATTTTTTTTGCCTAATCTATATGCACTAACATGATCCATTCCTCCAAAGAATCTGATTGTTAGAATTTTTTGTCAACTTTTCTTGACAGCCTCAATACAATCTCAGCACTCTATACAATACCAATGGGATTTGGTTGTGCGGCAAGGTTTGCTCAGTAACTGAACATATTTATACATACATGGAAAGACATTTATATACTCAGATTACTAGTGTTTATTATGGTTAATGTTGTGTTATAGTGAAAAGCTCTGACACCACTTGTGGAATAACACTCCAGAATTTTTTTTTGAGCAAATAACAATAAAGGCAAATAAATCAATAAGCACACACATAGAAACATAAAAATGTTTGGCATACAGCCTATTTATACAATTAATGAATTACACCAATAAAATTGAAATTTATTATAAGAACATATCATGGAATGGGCGGACACTAAAAATCTAACAGTAACTAAGCCAACTTTTTTTCCATACCAAGAAAAACCAAATAAGTAACCAAATGCAATTAGAAATTTAAGACAATTCCAATAAAATTGCATATTTCTAAGATTTTTTTTCTCCTTTTTGGTTTAGTACCCGAGTTTCAAATGAATTAGGAGCAGGGAATCCACAAGCTGCTCGTGTAGTTGTCTTTGTTGTGTTGTTTCTTGCAATCATCGAGACTAGTATAGTAAGCACAATCCTTCTTGCAAGCCGGCAAGTATTTGGATACACTTTTAGCAATGAGAAGGAAGTTGTGGACTATGTCACAACCATGGCTCCTCTGGTTTCTTTGTCCGTTATATTAGACAGCTTACAAGGGGTCCTCGCAGGTTAAAAAATCTCTCTTTTTTGCCAGTGACTAATGTCTATAAAGAATATAAGTTTTTGCACAATTCTATCTAGTGTTTGTTAGCTCAGGTATTGCTAGAGGATCAGGGTGGCAGCATATAGGGGCTTATGTGAACCTGGGGGCATTCTATCTTTGTGGAATTCCAGTTGCTGTAATTCTGAGTTTCTTGGCAAAGTTAAGAGGAAGGGGCCTTTGGATTGGAATACAAACTGGTTCTTTTGTTCAGACAGTTGTTCTCTCTATCATAACAAGTTGTACAGATTGGGAAAAACAGGTCTATCCTCCACTTTTATCTCTTGATGCTTTTGTTCTTAGTCTGGCTCAGAATTCCTTTTTGCTTTGCTTTATTGCCAAAACACTGGAAGGAGGAAAAGATCCAAAATATTGGAATTTTTCAATATCCATTGACCCTGAATGCTTATTAAATTCTCATATTTGATTATTTGCTCATTTTCTTCTATATATTTGGATTTTCCTCTATCCTCTTGGCAATTGACTAAAGAACCTCCCTAAATAAATGGTTATATGGACAATGTCAGTCACTGTGAACCCCATAGTGATAATCAATCACAATTACAAAGATTTGGAGAGTTAAATGCTTTAAGATTTTCATGAATTTTACTCATATTGTTCCATTTTAAGGAGGTTATTTCTTTTTGAGCTTTCTTGATATTTTAGGCAAGCAAGGCAAGGGAGAGGATATTTCAAGGGAAACTTCCAAGAGATATTGATGTGACTGAGCAGAGAACTATGGTGAGCTAATTTTCTTTGATGTCAGCACCATCACTATAATGTTAGGTCAGGAAGTGACCCCACTGAGGAGGAAAATCCAGCAGAGTTTAAAGTGTAAGAATTCAAATCCAATTAAACTCTAAAGCTGATTTAAGAAAAGTGAATCAGTGGATAAGTTTCCAACACATCCAAACGAGCATCAGTTATTGTTGGCTTAGTGGAGGCCAGGTCGGCTAAGTCAGCTTACTTTTGATGAATATACATAAAAGGTTTTACTGTGAGGCAAATTATGAATGTCTGTGTGCAAGTTCATAGGTTTCTAAAGTTCTAGTATGTGTTTGTGTACTGAGCATATTTGTTGATTATGTTATTTTGATGTGTAATGCATGTAATGGGACTCTTATTTATGTACTGTAGTACTCCAGAGCATGTGTTGTAATTTTGAGTAATATTCATGAGTTGTCGTACTGGTAAGGACTAAGGAGAAACAAAGCTAAATGAATGAACTTACCAGCTTTTTTTCCTTTCTCTTATTGGTGGAAGGCCCAAATCACTGCAACCCAGTAAGGCAATGACATACTTGAGTTTGGTTTAGAATTTAAAGTAACCTAGCTAGATAGAAATTGGCATAGCCATTTGATAAGGTTTAAGTAAAACTTTTGTTTAAAATTATCAATTCTTCCTCCATAGAGCCTGTGTGATTTCCATGGCAATTATATAAAAAAAACAATATTCACAACCCAGATTAAAAATCCTCTTGGCACTTCATCATGAATTAAGGTAAACAGCTTATTCTTAAAAACAAGGAGGCAAAGAAGCCTGGCAGTTCTCAAATCCTCTAGGCATCAAAACTTGCATCAGGCAAGGTTTTTCTTTCTATGTTCATCTTTCTACGAGCTCATGTATTACTATGTGTTGATAATTGCCTCAAATTATCAACATATATGATGACGATGTTGGTTCCTTTGTATAAGTTCAGGCACTGCTTGGATCTGGTTGGCGTTTGCAGCTGGTGATAACGCTTAATTAGGGGCTCTGATGGAGGAGTTTCATTCATGATTCTTTATCAAAATTCAAGCTAAAAGGTGAAATTTTTTTAATTGGTGGCTTGAATGAGTGCACATGAATAACCACTTAGGTTTATATCAAATTAATAAAAAAAATATAGAAAAAAAAAATTAATATCAAACTAATATGCATGATAATGCATCAGCAATGATTTATTCCCAAATGCATGCATTTTTCAACTAAAGGTAACAATTCCACTGTACTCAAAAACTTTTTAACTGCTTGTACATACAGAAGTCTTTTGCCCTTCACCAATCACCATGCTTGGACGATAATGACTATTGGCTGTTACTTTAGAATGGCAAATGGGTTTGTACTTGTCCTCAGGTCTCCATCTTAGCCCTTGTATGAAAAAAGCGCACTGTGCATGTGAACCCATGTACTACTATAAGCTTAGAAAAGTGTTACAAAGTAACCAAGTGAGAGAAAGCAGGCTACATATATATAGCCATGCAAGCGAAGGCCGTGTAATATGAGTCCAAATCTTCTGTCTCATCAATTGTACTCCACTTCATGCTCCACCAATAGAGTGTTAAAGTCAGAGTTATCTCATTTAATAAGAAAGGCTAGTTGTCCAAGTTTTATTGGTGGAGCATGAAGTGGAGCACAATTGATGAAACAAAGATTTGGACTCCATGAGCAATAGCTGGCAGTGATTTTTTGAGCTAGCTATAACAGATCACAACACAATTGGATTCATTGTCTTTATTGGAAGACAAACACAAATTGATATCTTCACCATGCACAAGTTCCTAGTAGATGGGTTTAAGAATTCGTTCACATTAGGCACTTTTCAATATTTTTATAGTACTAGTAAATATTACACGAGTCCAAATCTTCTGTCTTATCAATTATGTTTCACTTCATGCTCCACTAATAAAATTTAGACAGCTAACCTCTCTCATTAAATGAGAAAACTCTGACTTTAACACTCACGTTACTGGGACGTTAACGTTAAAATCCTTTCTTTTTTTTTCTTTTTTTTCTTTCACAGCTTTTATTTCTTCTCTGTCCGGCTTTTGGTTTCTTTTTTTTCTCTTCTCCATGAGGTTTGTCTCTTGCCGCAGCTTTTGGGATTGATTTGGACTCTTCCCCTATTTTTTCTTCCACAGCTTTAATTTCTTCTCTCTGTTTCCGGCTTTTGATTTCTTTTTTTTCTCTTCTCCATGTGGTTTGAGTCAACAAGAACTCTTTTGAGTTTTGTCTCTTGCCACAGCTTTTGTTTTTGATTTGGACTCTTCACTCCATTGTCTCATTATATTCCTTTCTCCCAAAGCGTTTCCGGCTTTTGCTTTTGTTTTTGTATGCCACAGAGGTTCATTTTGTCCGGTGCAGGTTTGTTTCAACTTTTGAGAGACTCCTGCTGAAACAAGCAACCTTCAAGGCTTGCAAGGTTTTTTTTTTTTTTCTCTTCTCTATGTGGTTGACGTCTCAAGTGTTCATCTTCATCCTCACTTCGCCCCGGTTACAGACACATCCTCACTTCATCTTGAACAAAAATCAATAGAAGCAGATGAACACTTCAAGATGATAATTGCCTCAAATTATCAACATATATGATGACGATGTTGGTTCCTTTGTATAAGTTCAGGCACTGCTTGGATTTGGTTGGCGTTTGCAGCTGGTGATAACGCTTAATTAGGGGCTCTGATGGAGGAGTTTCATTCATGATTCTTTATCAAAATTCAAGCAAAAAAGGTGAAATTTTTTTAATTGGTGGCTTGAATGAGTGCACATGAGTAACCACTTAGGTTTATATCAAATTAAAAAAAAAAACTTAATATCAAACTAATACGTATGATGCATCAGCAATGATTTATTCCCAAATGCATGCATTTTTCAACTAAAGGTAACAATTCCACTGTACTCAAAAACTTTTTAACTGCTAGTACATACAGAAGTCTTTTGCCCTTCACCAATCACCATGCTTGGACGATAATGACTATTGGCTGTTACTTTAGAATGGCAAATGGGTTTGTACTTGCCCTCAGGTCTCCATCTTAGCCCTTGTATGAAAAAAGCGCACTGTGCATGTGAACCCATGTACTACTATAAGCTTAGAAAAGTGTTACAAAGTAACTAAGTGAGAGAAAGCAGGCTACATATATATATATATATATAGCTAGGTAAGGCTCGGGCACTTCGTGCAACACACCTAGGTTCGAGTTCCGCTGCCCGCAGGAGTCCATTGGTGGGCACCCTTAGTGGGGTTAAAATCCCGCACAGGCAATAACCATAAATTCGGTTCGCTTGGCGCCTTGCCCGGGTGTAATATAACCATAAATCCCCTATTTTTATTTACCAATATATATATATATATATATATATATATATATATATATATATATATATATCCATGCAAGCGAAGGCCGTGTAATATTTACTAGTACTATAAAAATATTGAAAAGTGCCTAATGTGAACGAATTCTTGAACTCATCTACTAGGAACTTGTGCATGGTGAAGATATCAATTTGTGTTTGTCTTCCAATAAAGACAATGAGTCCAATTGTACGTTGTCTGTTATAGCTAGCTCAAAAAATCACTGCCAGCTATTGCTCATGTTCTGCATTAGCAAATTAGGATCTCCTTTATCCTCGCTATATATTAATAACAACATATTAGTTATGCTTGAGCCAAGAGATGAGATTGAATATGCCTATGAGACAGCCAATATCAGGTTTGCCTTGTTTAGATCTATTATTTTAGCCCAATTTTTCCCAAAGAATATAAATCCATACACGGGGAGACTCACAGTGAAATTAAGGCTTAAGGAAATTTGAACGTGCAGCTTCATTTCTAAAATCCATACTACAAACACTTTCAAATCACATGGCCGAGCTGCAAGAGACCAATCCATACCCTTGTATTGTACCATAAGGGTACTTTTGTACACGTCTTGTTTATACATCAAACTTTTTGGGTCTTGATTCTAATTAATATTGAGTTCAATGAGATTTTGAAGTAGAATTAATTAAATGAGTAATATGCAAAGAGTGGGAATATATATATATATATATATATATATATATATATATATATATATATATATATATTTATTTATTTATTTATTTAAAGCTAAAGTTGAGAAAAAATCTAATTAGATTTTAAATTGGATTTTAATTGTAGTCCAATTTTAAGCCATGTGTCTCATCTATTTTTTTTTAGTTTTTGTGCCAAGTGAATTATTAGGTGCAAAAATCGAAGAGCCCAAATCTCATTAGATTCTAAATTTAATTTCAATTGGAATTCAATTTTACGCCAAATAATTTAATTTTTTATTTTTATTTCTGTGGGGCCAGAGAATTTGTGATCCCGGCCCACTTTACATTAGAGCCCAAGGCCCGCGCCGAGGAGAGACGTTGTCGAGGACACGCAACGAAAGTCCAAATGGCCTAGAGGTGTAGCCGAGGACGATCTTGTCCTCGGCATCCCAAAACTTAGAAGGAAAGAACGGCACACCATCAAAGGCAGCCCCCAGAGCGCTCCCAGAAGAAAAGGCGAGTACAGTGTAAGAGCGGTTCAAGGAAAAGATGTCACATCCGCATTAAATGCGCCAACAAAGGTCCTGGCCGCATTAATGGAGAAAGGACCCCTAAACAGTGTGGTGACAAAGAACAAGGTAAAGACTGCCATTACTACAATTAAGTACTCTGCGTCTGACAAAACCATGCTCTTCAGCTTTTACAACCACTTTGGGTATGGGCTGATAAGACAAGTATCAGCCCTATAAAGCTGAACCTACACGTGGACGTTCGAGAGAAGGGAAAAACTAGTATAAAAGGGAAGAAGGGGAGGAGCATAAAGGATGATCTCCAGGACCATGGAAGCCTAGCGTAAAAGGAATAAGAAGAACATTAAGCTCCTCGGACGAGGTCCAAGGACCGGAGCCACCCAGGTCGTGCTGAGGGGCAAGTCTTCTTGGATACGCTCAGTTCACCTTTGTGCGATCATCATGAACACCATGACTAACGATTGTCCGTTTACCAAAGCCTAGCCCTTTATCCCACTCTCTACAAATTTATTGTTTGGGCTTTTGGCGTTCAAACCCAATATCAATTTGGGATCGTTACAAATTGAGTCCTTACAATTGGCGTAGTCTGTGGGAAGGCGTGTGCGTTGGCGCAGGCGGCGGTTAGTCATGGTGGGATCAAGCCCCTGTCAATAAGGGTCCCTCAAAAGAAATAATTTTGGCAGTGGTACAAGCTATGTGAAAGCCTTCCCATCATTTCTAGCAGCACGTGGTTGTTGCCCTAACCCAGCTCCCACTCAGGGCTACACTTCGAAGTGCCAATGGCACAGGCAGTCCTAGAAGCTTCTAACATCAAGTTTATGCCCCACACATATGCCAAGGGGCTAATCCTCGCGGGCCCAGTAGCCCGATTCACTGAATTCCCATAAATGCTAGACAGAACCAAGGTCTTGCATGGTCCTCGGACTCAAACCTATGGGAAAACTAGTCATTAGAAAATATAAGTGTTGGACAGAACCAAGGTCTTGCATGGTCCTCGGACTCAAACCTATGGGGAAACCAACTACTTCAAAAAGAAAGTGCTAGACAGAACCAAGGTCTTGCATGGTCCTCAGACTCAAACCCATGGGAAAACTAGCCACTAGAAAATATAAGTGTTGGACAAAACCAAGGTCTTGCATGGTCCTCGGACTCAAACCTATGGGGAAACCAGCTACTTCAAAAAGAAAGTGCTAGACAGAACCAAGGTCTTGCATGGTCCTCGGACTCAAACCTATGGGAAAACTAGCCACTAGAAAATATAAGTGTTAGACAGAACCAAGGTCTTACATGGTCCTCAGACTCAAACCTATGGGGAAACCAGATACTTCAAAAAGAAAGTACTAGACAGAACCAAGGTCTTGCATGGTCCTCGGACTCAAACCTATGGGAAAACTAGCCACTAGAAAATATAAGTGTTGGACAGAACCAAGGTCTTGCATGGTCCTCGGACTCAAACCTATGGGAAAACCAGCTACTTCAAAAAGAAAGTGCTAGACAGAACCAAGGTCTTGCATGGTCCTCGGACTCAAACCTATGGGGAAACCAGCTACTTCAAAAAGAAAGTGCTAGACAGAACTAAGGTCTTGCATGGTCCTCAGACTCAAACCTATGGGAAACTAACTACATTAAGAAAGGCTTAAGTCCTAGACAGAATGGAAATCCCAAGCGGTCTTCAGACCCCTAGCTCTAAGGAAACTAACACAACCAAGTGTTTAGACCCAGCACAGTCATGCCTCAGTCCTCGGACCGGATGCCCAAAACAAGTTAAGGCTATGAATATCATCTGAAACGTGACGAAGCACCCTAGTGCCCGGTGACCCCCTCGGACAGTTTGTTTTAGGTTATACGTCTTCGGGTTATCACCCCATACGCAATACAGAACATTCAGCTGTTATCCCGGTTAGTCTCATATGGTTAACCTATTTGAAGTCGGCATTGTTGTGCCCATCAGTTTTGATAAGTTCAAAGTGATAACTCTTTGCTAACAAGGGCATCGGCCCTAAGTACTGTTCAAAAGAAAAGGATACCAGCACATCCATTCACAAAAATAATTATTGCAGAAAAGAAAGAACACGCAAAATGGGATAAAATCATCTTTTATTATACAAAGAAGTAGTACAGCATACAAAAAAGGGGTTTAGACAAGCCTATACCAGAAGCTAACTAAAGAAACAAAAAAAAAAAAAAAAAAAAAAAAAAAAAAAAAAAAAAACAGAAAAAAAAGGGGGATACACGGGAATGATAGATCCTTCAATCTTGCTCTAGCAGCGACTGAGCAAATTTGGGTGGCATCAGTGATGGAAGAGAGGAAGAAGCGGGGATGCCAAATCCCCATACCAGCTCTAACAGCAATCGAGCAAGTATCGTATTAGCAGCGATCGAGTGAGAACGGATGGTACTGGCGATGGGAAATCTCAGTGTTGTCGCACCAAAAATCTGATGCGACCTCCGCCTGCTTCGAATTTTGGCTGAAGGGAGAAAAGGCTCCTTTCTTGCCTTATCGAGGGGAAGAAATGTCTTGAGTCTATGTCTCCCTTACCCTGACCGGGCCATCTTGAATCTCGAAGATACCCAAGGCTTCTGAAGAAGGTGTGGTCCCTTCACCCTCATCCTGGCCTTGACCATGTCACCCCCTAAGGCTCAATCACACTGGTAATGGGGACTTTGGGCACAATTGGAGGGTTAGGAATTTGAAAAGCTTAAAGGGTCTGCAAATAAAGGGAATGGCCTCCCACCGTACTTCTTATATGGGGGGGGGGGGGGGGGGCAAGCCTGGCAGCATTTAATTTGTACAAATCTCCACGAAACACTACAAACGAGATAAGTCCCGCCCAATTCCCAAAGCAGTCTCCAGCCACTGGATTTGCGTCGCCTCGTAAAAAGACCTTATTAAAGGCGTGCCTCGTGTACTGAAACGGCAGGAATGTGGCGTGGGTAAACTAAAAGAATGTCTCACAACCAGAAGTGTGTCCCAGGCAAACGAAGAGGCTCCGACATTAATGAAGGACTAGACTTGGCAAGCCATGACATAGGCCCGACGTCACCAAAACCCTCATCTCCGTTTGAGGAGCCGGACAGTAGGGTTTTAAGGGGCTATTGTGGGGCCAGAGAATTTGTGATCCCGACCCACTTTACATTAGGGCCCAAGGCCCGCGTCGAGGAGAAACGTTGCCGAGGACACGCAACAAAAGTCCAAATGGCCTAGAGGTGTAGCCGAGGACGATCTTGTCCTCGGCATCCCAAAACTTAGAAGGAAAGAACGGCACGCCATCAAAGGCAACCCCCAAAGCGCTCCTAGAAGAAAGAGCGAGTATGGTGTAGGAGCGGTTCAAGAAAAAGATGTCACCTCCGCATTAAATGCACCAACAAACGTCCTGGCCGCATTAATGGGGAAAGGACCCCCGAACAGTGTGGCGACAAAGAATAAGGTAAAGACTGTCATTACTACAATTAAGTACTCTGTTCCTGACAGAGCCATTCTCTTCAGCTTTTACAACCACCCCCAACCACTTTGGGTATAGGCTGATAAGACAAGTATTAGCCCTATAAAGCTGAACCTACACGTGGACGTTCGAGAGAAGGCAAAAGCTAGTATAAAAGGGAAGAAGGGGAGGAGCATAAAGGATGGTTTCCAGGACCATGGAAGCCTAGCGTAAAAGGAATAAGAAGAACATTAAGCTCCTCGGACGAGGTCCAAGGACCGAAGCCACCCAGGTCGTGCCGAGGGGCAAGTTTTCTTGGATACACTCAGTTCACTTCTGTTCGATCATTATGAACACCATGACTAACGACTGTCCGTTCACCAAGACCTAGTTTTTTAGCTCACTCTCTACAAATTTATTGTTTGGGCCTTTGGCGTTTGAACCCAATATCAATTTGGGATCGTTACAAATTGAGTCCTTACAATTTCTGTGGCAGGTGAATTATTTGATGCAAAAATAACTGAAGAGTCTAAATCTAATTAAATTCTAAATTTATATATATATATATATATATATATATATACATATATATAAAATGAGAAATCATTATATATTTTAAAATTTATGACTTAAAAATATGTAAATGGTAACTCTTACATCATATATAATTTAAACTCATATATATGTATAATTGTGATTGATTAATTATTTTTAATTATATATGTGCATATCATAGTACTATATATTAGTTTTTTATATGGATGCCGACAGGCCCGAGGAAATAGATTTTGTTTTTGTTAGTTGTTTTTCTGTCACATCATTTATTAGGTTTTTTTTTTTTTTTGGAATAACATTAGTTTATCATTGTTAATTATTAATTATACGAAGATGTTTTTGGACTTTCTTCTCAAAAAAAAAAAAAAAAAAAAAGAGATATTTTTGGACTTTTCCTTGGAGATGAAAGTGCATGAAAGGAACTTCTCAAACTTTTCCGAAAGTGAACCCTGGCTCCTCAGATGTGGAACGAACGCAACACGTGAACTTTCTTCTAACCCATACAATTATTGTGGGTTTCAATATTTTCATAATGTCAACACTCTTTTTTCCAGCATGCCATTTTTGCTCACACTTCGTCATCCATTACATATTCAGGCATTATGAATTACACTTTGTTCCTAAAAGCTGTATCCATGATGTTATGTCTCTTGCACATTAATGCTTGTAATATAAACATATTCTTGAGACTTGGTTGGGTGTTATTCCAAACTTGACTCTCCCATATTGCGGATCCCTGGTTTTTCTATTGAATAAAATATGGAAAATACTATGAACACAAAAAGTTTCACAATTTTTACCATAACTCATTATCTGACGAGTTGTGAATAGTAGAGACCACATAGTGAGTCCACACCTTTACTACTCACAACTCACAACATAACGAGTTGTGACAAAAATTATAAGACTTTATATGTTACTAATTAACATTACTCATAAAATATTTGCTGGCATTACAATAAAAAACAAAAGAAGATAATGTGATCTCTTTGTAATCATGTTGTCAATTACTTTTTTTTATTGGTCGTAGACGTAGTGTTATATATGGAATTTGACTAAACTCATGACTTTTGCTTTTGGGTCCTACAAAAAGAAGGAAGATTACTAGTTGTAATTACTAATTACTAATTTGAGTCAATGTTGAGTTGGGTTAAAAATTGTCTCAAATTGCTTATTTGATTTGGTTTGGGTTTTTTTGTTGGTGGAATGAAATTCTACTCCTTCTTAAAACTAAGATTGGTTGTGAAAACTATATGGGCTTGGAAAAAATCTTACAAATAAATAAAAGGAATGAAGAAAACTAAAAAAAATAATAAAAGATACAACACAACACATAAGAGAAGAACACTTAAAATGTGCATAATAAGGATGAAGAATAGATAAGTTTCTATTGCCCTAATCTAATTGCAGCACAGGACAGCCTGCCAAAGGATGAAGAATAGATAAGATTGCACAACAAAACAAACCCCAAAAAAAATAATAATAATAAAAATAATAAACAATTAAGAAACCTAATATATCACACATAAGCAATGGCGGAGTTAGGAATTTAGGTCAGGGGGGCAAGATTAAAAGACAAGATTGAAAGTCAAAAACTAATCTAAAAAAATTTAAACGTGAATATTAAGAGCATGCAATATACCTGTGACTATATAAACGTGACTCAATGACTTGAATTCTTTAAAAAAACTCAACTTGAATGCTTTTAAAAATTCAACAGAAACTCTAATAGCTTGTTTGAATAGAGGGGAGTAGAGTAAAGCGAGGGAGAGTAAGATAAATTACCTTATTTGGATTTTTTTTAAGGGAGGAGGGAGAGAAATTTGGAAGGGTTCTAATTACTTCTAACCCCTTATTTTTAATTCCCCTAAATTAGAGAGATATAAAGAAAGAGTAAAGTATAGAAATATTTGACCAAATAAATTATCAAATTTAAAACTTCCTTTTTTTTTAAGCTAATTATTTTCTCCCTTTACCTAATTTTAAAAACATTCAAAAGTTTTTTTTTTATTTTTTAAATATGGAAGGCATGCTTTATACTGTACTATATATATACTTTTTTTTTTCAGAGTTCTATTAGTATTAGGTTGCTGTGATTCCTATTCCGTATAGGCATATATCATTAACAGTAGGGTTTTTTTTTTTTTTTTAGTGATTACTAGGTGGGACCCATAGTTCTATATTAGAGTTATAGTAATCTCAGAGTTCTAGTTAAGGCTGCTGAATTCTGAACCATGTAGCAGTAGGTTGTTCCCAATAAATAGAAAAGTTTTTTGGCTTTTGTGTAAGTAACAGACAGATACCAAAACACAAAAGTTAAAGTCGGCTTGTGTACTGAAATAATTTAAGCCACAAATTGTCAGGCAGGACCATGTTAAATTAGAACATGGAGAATAGTATTTTCTCATCTTACATTTATAATGGGGTTCACTTATTAAATTTATAGTAGAGTTCACCATAAATATGAAAAGAAAGAGTACCATTTTTTCGTGATCTGGAAATACCTAAGAATTTTCTTTATTACACTCCGAACAAACCCCCTTTTGACACTATAGTTAAAATTGTGAAATGGTGTTTTGAAAATACAATTTTAGTCCATGTGGGAGTATGTATACAATGAGTGTGTAATAAGAAGTGTGTGTGATAATCATTACTCTAATAAAATAGGGATGGCTACATAGTCTATAGAGCTCAACGGGTTGGTACATTCTGGTATTTTCAATAAAAACATCCAGGGTTTAAATTTTTTTACCCCAACAATCAATTGGAAATTTTATTATTATTTTGAAGGAAACAGCCTTGTCGAACTGAACCTTGGAAGTTTAGTTTTGAGATAGATGGGTATAAAGAGTCCTAAGTCCTAACACATATTTGATGGACCATCTCCTTGATTGATCTAATTTTTTGGCACCAAGCATGGTTGATATGCTTAGATCCCCCTTTTTTTTGTAGGACTTAGATCCCCATTTGAACGCCAAGCATTCCAATACCCATTTAAAGTTCGAAGAAGAAAGAGCCAATTCCCAATACGGAACCATTATTTGTGAAAAGATGAAATCATATATTATTAAGTAATTAAAAGAAATATAAAACGATAAAATTTTATAGGAGAAGATTTAAATAAATAAAAAATTCAGAGTAAAATCAGATTGTTATGTTATTTTTATTGTACTATGATTGTGGAACTACAACACCTGCCCTTTTCTGGCCTCCCAATTAAAATTTCACTTTTATATTTAATGAATTCTATTGTTAACTAATTTCTTAACTTTTCTCTAAAACCAACAAAAATTTCCTAAATTAACGCAATTTTTTTAACATTTTTTAGGAAAAAGTTCAACTCCATAGCCTAAAAGATATGTGGCCATGAAATAGGAATTAAGCAGAACATAATTGACTAGGTAGTAGAGTCGTAAAAACACCTCTTTCTTCCATATTCTGGACCCTAACTCCATGGAACAATATTCTTACTACTGCTGAAACATGGAAGAATTGAAATCTTATATCAAAACATTATGTATGGATAATATGAAATGCCTAAACAAGAATTTTTGAACAACAAATAATTAATTTGAGCTAGTACTCACTACAAACAAATTCCATTAATGAAAGATGTAAGTCCATTGAAAAATAAAAAATACTCATGTCAAATGAAATGGTTGTTGCTAGTTTGGATTTATCTTCCTTTAACCCACTATGTGGCGATTAGGGGTGACAATGTATGACATAACCCATGAATACAATAGGATTTTTTTTGTGAATTAGCGTTTAGTGTCATTGGGTTCATGTCAAAATGGGTGGGCATGCTTTAACACAATTAATAACTTGTCAATTTTGTGTTGACTTGCTTAACCTGCAATTACCCTCATGACATGACTTAATTAATATAAGTAAATGTTATTTCTATCTAACATAAATTTGAATTCTAAATATAATTGAGTACTTTAAAATTTTTTAATGGTTTATTGATAAATTATTCATTAAAAATCTTAAGTCCCTAAACCTTTATTTTTCTTAGATTATCTATTAAATGGGTTGTGTTGCACTAAATAGTGTTTGGATTGAGAGGTTTTGACACAGCTATTAAATGGGTTGGGTTAGGGTTAAACAATGTATTTAATTTCCCTTACCTCGACACGACATGTTCACAACCTCCTAACACGAATTGCCACCCTTATAGGTGATTGAATAGATTATTCATGTGTAATTTTGTTTATGTGATTTTTTTAATGAGTCATGTGAATTGTTTATATAATACATATGAATGGTCTTATAAATTATCATGTAGTAGGTTGGAGGAAATAGCTCAAAACTAATTTAAGGCTAAACTCTGTGCCATTTTACACATGTATTAAAAGAATTTATTAAATAGTAGGATCAAGTCATATTTATATTCTTCTAAAAAAAAGTTATATTTATGTTTTTTTTATTAGTCATATTTATATTGATTGTATGTTATATGCTTTTTTATCCATATATTCATATTTTGTATATTTTGTAAAATTCTAAATTTTAAATTAATTAAATATAAATATTTTATGCATAAAATAATCATTGTTAATCTTAAAATTTTGTAAGCCAACTATAAGAGTAAGGAAATGTTTAGCTTTAAAATAATTTGAAGTTATTTTCCTACGGCTCATTAATGAGTCATGTTAATAATACATATTAATAGTGTTATGACTTATGAGTAATGCTATTGAGGCAACAAAAAGTCACAATAATTTTACAACATTTCTAAATTAACATGACACATTATTAAAAAATTATTAAATTAGAGATTGTGGTGGGCCATACCATTGGAATATTGTAATTTTTTTTGGGCAGAAGTAAAATTATTGTGACTCATTGCTAGGTAATGGGTTGGAATTGGATGATTTTTTGTTGTTGTTGTTGTTGTTGTTGTTGTTGTTGTTGTTGTTTTGAGGGAAAAGTTAATGGATGCTCTAAAGGTATTGGTTTAAGAATTATTTTAGAAACTTTTTATGAGAAAAAAAAAAAAAAAAAAACTAACTTTTATTTTTACCATTTTTATATCTTTTATAAATTAAAATTTTTCTAAAATGATCTATTAACAGATGCCTTAAAGGCGCCTTAACGGAACCACCAAATTGGAGCTGGTCCTTTATTTATTTTTTGAATAAAAGGCTTTATTGACAAATAAAGAAAACTACACAAAGACTGGAGCTAGTCTTTGCTCCCAGTGGTAATTCCACGTAGGGGTGTGTAGCCAATCCGTCAAAACTAACCCGATTCAACCCAACCCGCGGGGTTAGGTCAATTTTTAGGGCTTGGTGAGTTGGGGTGGGTTACAAAAAATTTTTTGATAGCGGGTTAGGTTGGGTTTGGGTCATAAAATTTCAAACCTACCAAATCCGACCCAACCCACTCATATATTTAAAATATATTATATAATTAATAAATTTTTTTAAATAACCAACTCTTCCTCCTATCTTATATGTAACGCCCCAAAATCTTAGGCAATAAAAGTCTATTTAATCTGAATAATCCATAAAAAATATTAAACAAAAGAAACTAGCAACCTTGAATCTGATTACAAAAGTCAGAGCTCTAATTCACCAAATACAAAACATCCTCAAAATAATTCTCCAATACAATGTTTAATGCCATAAAATAATAATAAAATCCTCAGTTCCACAAAAATAGTTTGTAACTTTTGTCTCCCAAGAATCTTTACTCCAGTAATCCATCTAATGTATCTGTAATGGGAAATAAAGGGGGGTGAGATAACTCAATAAGTGGAATTCACTAACATTGGGGTGTGGGAACAAACCTTTCAAATAAATAATTTTTTTTCAACAAATTCACAACTTGTAACTCATCAATATTTTGTCATCAACTATTTCATGTAAAAGAAAATAATATCTTTATATTGTGAGCCATCAAAATATATATACCATCATATAAAAAATTTCTTAGGCTTTTCTCGTGGTCAACGTTTACACCCCGTTGACAGGGTTGTGCTGTCCCCTTTTAGGACTAGAACCTCCTTTCCATCCCTTTTTCTTAAGGAAGGCTCCTTTGGAACCTAAAGGTGCACTCCCTTGCTAAGGAGCTTCCTTTTTGGATCCTCAATAGTATACTCTCTTGCTAAGGAGCTATCAAATGTGCACTGTCCCCTTTTCTGGGACCGTCCCTTGCTAAGGACTAGTTGCAATATGATTGTCCATTGCTAAGGACTAAATACCATACTGAGCTTCTAATCACAACTTACCATAAGTTTTCAAAACATATTCAATATGCTCACAAAATAATCCATTCATACTTCTCAAAATATAAAGACATATTCACATATACAAGTTTAAATAAATTTAGGTTGTCCCACAAGTTTTTCATAAAACGAATAGACAATGTGCACATCAAACATTTGTAAAATATTCATTTATATATAGAAGATCAACATATTTCTTTCATATAAAATTGTTTAATAATCAACACTGTTTTGGGAAAACGCCCAAAATTAGTAAACACCACTTACCTCTTAGTTACAAAAATAAAGGAAATCAACCTCCCTTGAATCACAACAATTCAGTAGAATTAGAACCTAGCAATACCAAAAATAGGTTCATCAATACACATTTTCCCACTTCAAAATTTATTTTCACACTTAAACGGTTTTATCCTAAACAATATTAATATATCCAAAATCCTCCATTTATTCACTGAACTATCAAATTTACTATTGGAAGCCACGTATTGCCTTAATTTGTTGCTTAGCATTCCCTCTTGATGCCACTGGATGTCTGATAGGAGTGACAAGAATGCATTACCTTGACGAAGTCAACACTAATGACGAGGTCATCCCTAGCGACGAGGAAATCAGCCATCACTGACGAGGGAAAGAAAGTCATTCAATGATGCCAACCAGTAGCCTGGGCAGTTACGAAACCAGCAAAACAGGCCGTTGGGAGCCTAATAAAAGTCCCATAATTGGGCTGGAGGCGTTACTAAGAGAGGCATTAACACTCCAACGGCTAGCAACCAAAATCACATATATAAAGCCCTTGCATTGGCAGCACAAGGTACACATACTGATATTCTGAGAAAACACTTATTACTTTTCTAGTTTGGCAAATTGCTTTTCTGTTCTAACTTTAGCATCGGAGGCGTTGTGGCAGGCACCACACCGATGACCCTTTTAAAGGATACATTGGCGCTGACGGGGAGTTCCATCTGCCCATTTCGACTGACGAGTTCACACTTCATCAGTTTGGCGCCGTCTGTGGGAACGACATTCTCAGATTCATATCTGAAAACGTAGTTTCCGTCAAACCTCTACATTTAGATGGAATCCAACCCAGATTCAGCAGCCTTGGCCCTGCAAGTTCAAGCCCTTGCAGCCACCATTGAAGAACTCACCAAACAAAATCAGGAAATGAAGCTACGGCTTCAACAAGTTCAGCAGGCTCAACATGAGGAGAATCGATCCAAGGATAACGTGGAAGGAGAGGGGGATAGCCATAGGAGGAGCATTCATCAAAGACCAATTACTCCGGACGAACAGAATTCAGACCTCCTTCGAGAGATGAGGAAGGAGATGGACGAACTAAGGAGCGCCATTAAGGAGAAGACGGACCGAAGCATAGACAAAATGGTAAGGGCTACGGATTCGCCTTTCACCGCAGCGGTACTTGAATGCCCAGTACCGTCAAAGTTTCACTTACCTCAACTTGAGCCATTCGACGGACTCAAAGACCCTCAGGATCACCTTAATACCTTTAAGACGACTCTAGGTCTTCAACAACCACCTGACGAGATACTGTGTCGTTCCTTCCCCACCACTCTCAAAGGAGCTGCAAGAGAATGGTTCACGAAGTTGCCAACCTCGTCTATAGACAACTTCGATCAATTAAGTAGTGCCTTCTTGCGCCATTTCATAGGGGGACAGCGTCCAAAGAGGCCGATAGACTACTTACTCACCATAAGACAAGGAGAGAAGGAAACTCTGAGGTCGTATGTCAAACGATTCACCCGAGAGACTCTGGAGGTGGACGAAGCCGATGACAAGGTGTAACTGATGACCTTCAAGGCGGGGCTGAGGTCCAGAGATCTCGTGGCCTCCCTCGCAAAGAACCCACCAAAGGCATAGAAGTACATGAATGCTGAAGATGCTTTAGTTGCCATAAAGGATGCCGAAAAGCCAGGTGACAAGGCCAAGAAGGAAGACGACCGTAGGGGGCAGAAGAGAGATCGACATGATCGTCGGAACAATGACGGGAACAGGAGGAAAGATGATAAAAGTCCTCGGACGGTAAGGTTTACTCCTTTGGTTATGCCTGTTGACAAAATTTTCACGCAGATCAAGGACGAGCATTACCTCAAATGGCCAAGACCATTGCACTCATCCCCCAATGTCCGCGACAAGAACAAGTACTACCGGCTCCACAAAGATCACGGTCACAACACGGAAGACTGCAGAGACCTAAAGGAGCAGATAAAGGAGTTGATACGTAAGGGGAAGTTACAGAAATATGTGAAGAAGGGAGAATATGGTAAATTCAGGGACGATAATAAAGGCCAGCATGAATCCTTTTCTCGGGACGATGACCGTCCGTTCCAACCTCCGCATAAAGTGATCGGGGAGATAAAGACGATTACAGGAGGACCATTCTCGGGGAAGGATCGTTTAAATCACTCGAGAAGGCATACCAGAGGCAGGTAAACAGTGTCCACGCCGTACCCCCGTCTAAGCACAGACGAACATACCAGGACGTGTCCTTCAGTGAAGGAGACGCCATGGGAGTGAAGCAGCCCCACAACGATCCCTTGGTCATAATGCTGAATATAGAAGGGTTCAATACCAAGAGGATCCTCGTTGATAATGGCAGCTCCGCGGACATCATCTACCTCCCAACCTTCCAACAGCTGAGACTAGATCCGAAAAGACTGCGCCCTTTTGACTCTCTACTCGTCAGCTTCAGCGGAGATAGGGTCTACCCCAGGGGCATAGTGACATTGACGGTGACGGCAGGGGCCTACCCAGTGCAGTTGACCCATCAAGTAGACTTCCTGGTGGTAGATTGTCCCTCATCCTACAATGTCATCATTGGGAGGCCCACGCTCAACAAGTGGAAAGCGGCGACGTCAACCTACTGTTTGAAGGTAAAATTTCCAACAGATAATGGCGTCGGTGAAGTGAAAGGAGATCAAGTCCTGGCAAGAGAATGCTATCAAGCCGTCTTGGCTGCGAAGGAGAACCACACATGGATGATTGAAGAAAAGGAAGAAGACAGGATAGAGGCTCTGGAAACGGTGGAATTGGTAGAAGGAGAAGCGAACAAGATGACCAAGATAGGAACGACGTTAAGCCCCGAGATGAGAACAAGACTCATAAGGTTCCTTAAAGAGAATCTAGATGTCTTCGCATGGAGCCACGAGGACATGCCGGGCATATCTCCAAAAGTCATCCAGCATAAGTTGAATGTGGACCCAGAACGGAAACCTGTCCAGCAACGACGAAGAACCTTCGCCCCAGAACGAGATCAGGCAGTTGCAGAGGAAGTTACCAAACTCCTGACGGCAGGGTTCATCCGAGAGGTGTACTATCCTGAATGGCTCGCAAACGTCGTCCTGGTAAAGAAAGCAAACGGGAAATGGAGGATGTGTGTAGACTTCACCGACCTGAACAAGGCATGCCCAAAGGACAGCTTCCCTCTACCAAGAATAGACCAGCTCGTGGACTCCACAGCCGGGCACAAGTTACTGACGTTCATGGACGCCTTCTCAGGGTACAACCAGATAAAGATGGCTAAGGAAGACCAGGAGAAGACCGCCTTCATCACAAGTCAAGGACTCTACTGTTACAAGGTAATGCCTTTTGGATTGAAGAATGCCGGGGCTACATATCAGAGGTTGGTGAACAAAATGTTCAGCCAACAGATTGGCAGGAACATGGAAACGTACGTGGACGATATGCTCGTCAAGAGCAAAGAAGAGCTCGCACATCTGGACGACCTGAAGGACACATTTGCAACCCTCAAAACACACCAGATAAGGTTGAATCCAAGTAAGTGCGTCTTTGGGGTAGCTTCGGGAAAATTCCTGGGATTCATGGTGTCCCAAAGAGGAATAGAAGCAAACCCAGAGAAAGTACGAGCCATCATCGACATGACGTCACCCAGGACCGTTAAGGATGTTCAAAAACTCACAGGAAGGATAGCAGCTTTGAACAGGTTCGTCTCCAGGGCTACAGACAAATGCCTGCCCTTTTTCAAGACCTTGAAGCAGGCTTTCGCCTGGACCGACGAATGTGAAGTTGCATTCTAGGAACTAAAGCGTTACCTGAGCAGTCCACCCCTCTTAAGCCCGTCCAAAGAAGGGGAAAACCTATACTTATACCTGGCAGTGTCAGCCTCGGCAGTAAGTGCAGCCCTGATCAGAGAAGAGGGCACGAAACAGCTCCCAGTTTACTACGTCAGCCAAGCCTTCCAAGGAGCTGAGTCCAGGTACCCAAGGATCGAAAAGATCGCGTTTGTGTTAATAGTAGTCTCGCGCAAGTTAAGGCAATACTTACAGGCAAACTCCATTCTCGTAATGACAGACCAACCAATCAAGAAATCAATGAACAAGCCCGAAGCAGCAGGGAGAATGGTCCAATGGGCGATTGAACTTAGTCAGTTTGACATCGAGTACCATCCCAGAACGGCGATCAAGGCGCAAGCTCTGGCGGACTTCATCGCAGAGTTCACTCTTCCAGACGAAGACAGGATTACCGACGAGGTAGATAGATGGACAATACAAACTGATAGTTCATCAGCCCAGAGGAAGGGGGGAGTAGGGGTCGTCATAACCACCCCTGACGGAGAAGTACTGAAATATGGGGTCCGACTAAAATTTCCGGCTACCAACAACGAAACTGAATACGAGGGGATACTGATGGGACTGAGGCTTGGAAAGGCACTTGGTGCTAAAAACTTGTTGATCCAAAGTGATTCAAAGCTAGTGATCGGGCAGATTAGGGGAGAGTACGAAGCAAAGGAAGAAAGGATGCAGAAATACCTCAAGCTGACGAAACATCTAACTCAGGAGTTCGATACAGTGGAGTTCGTGCAGATCCCAAGGAGTCAGAATATGGGGGCTGAAGAAGTCTCGAAGCTAGCGTCATCAGAAGAAGGGGAGATTAGCACAGATCTGGCGATAGAGGTCCAGAAACACCCCAGTATTGAAGAAATTGCAACATTCACCATCCAGAGCACAGACAGCTGGATGACACCCATAATATCCTACCTCCAGGACGGGCACCTCCCTCAGAACACGGAGGAAGCTAAAAAGATCAAGAAGAGGGCGGCCAGGTTCACGATCCTTAATGACGCCTTATACAAGAGAGGTTTCTCTATGCCTTACCTGAAGTGTGTCGACGAAGAAGAAGCTAGATACATCCTGGAAGAAATCCACGGAGGAATTTGCGGCGACCATGCTGGCCCTAGATCCCTGGTGAACAAGGTAATACGAACAGGATATTTTTGGCCAACCATGCAGGTAGACGCTGCTGAGATCGTCAAGAGGTGCGACAAGTGCCAGCGATACGGGAATGTGCAACGGCTTTCAGCAGAGAGACTGACGACTATAGCTTCCCCATGGCCATTTGCATAATGGGGAATTGACATCGTCGGCCCACTACCCCAAGGTACAGGTCAGGTAAAGTTCCTGCTTGTTGCTATTGATTATTTCACAAAGTGGGTTGAAGCAGAGGCTCTAGCAACGATCACTGAGGCTCGAATTCAGAGCTTTGTGTGGAAGAATATAATCTGCAGGTTCGGGATTCCCTTGACGATCATATCAGATAATGGGAGGCAGTTCGATAGCCAAGGCTTCAGAGAATTCTGTTCAAACCTTGGAATCAAGAATTAGTTCTCATCCTCGGGGCATCCCCAGGCAAACGGGCAGACGGAAGTGACGAACCGGACGCTGCTCAAGATTATCAAAACCAGGCTGGACGACGCAAAGGGTGCCTGGCCAGAAGAATTACCTAATGTCTTGTGGGCTTACAGAACCACAGCCAGAACCTCGACAGGAAAGACCCCCTTCAGGCTTACCTATGGCACAGAAGCAGTAATCCCAGTCGAAGTGGGGGTAACGAGCATCCGACGAGGAACGTTCAACGAAGGGCTCAATGACGATGAACTGCGACTCAACCTGGACTGTCTGGATGAAGTAAGAGACAACGCATCTAGCAAGATGACAAAGTATTAGAAAAAGATGGCCGAGTACTACAATAAGAAGGTTAAACTCAGGCGACTGGACATAGGAGACCTCATCCTGCGTGAGACCACCACAGCAACTAAAGACCCTACCCAAGGAAAGCTGGGTCCTACATGGGAAGGACCTTACCGAGTCATTCATTACTCAAGACAAGGAAGTTACCACCTAGAAACCATGGACGGACAAAGGCTCCCTCGACCATGGAACATTGAGCATTTAAAAAAGTACCACCAGTAGATGTAATAGACGAATGCATTCATTCTTGAATTTAATAAAAGAATTATTCTTCTGATGTCTTTGTGCAAGCAGGTCTAGTCAATCATAAGGCATACAAAAACTAAGTAACAAGATTCCGCCTCGACGGATGTAAATTACTGATGACAACCCCAACGGGTATAAGACAAACTAAAGTAACAAGATTCCGCCTTGACGGATGTAAGTTACTGACGACCATTATAACGGGTACAAAGGCTATAGAGGCTAAGTGATAAAATTCCGCCAAGACAGATGTAAATCACTGACGAAGCATAAAATGACAAGATTCCTTAAATGAATGTAAGTCACCAAAAAATGGCCAAGTGATAAGATTCCGCTTTGACGGATGTAAGTCACTAACGAAGCCATAAAAGCAGCAAATGTCCCTAGAACAAGCTGTTGACGAAGACACAATCCTTAAGCCTGTGTAAATGGCAAAATCCCGCTTGACGGACTCAGGATACTGACGAATCCGTAAGAAAAAGGATAAAGAGAAAAAGAAGAGGGACAAGAACCTTGCAACAAATCAAAACAAAACTCAGGCTGTATTCGAGCCTTCCTTAAGGATAGAGAGTGATAAACAAATCACTGACACAGCTAGGAAATTTATGCTAAGTATAAGGTACGGACGAACTTAAACATCACAAGCACAAGCATAGTCATAAAAACAGGTAAGCACAAAATCATAAAAAGCCCAAAAACAGCGGGCAATTATCCTTCTTCTTCCTACAGACCCATAAAACACAGGGCCAAGAAACATTGTTCTCAAAATAGATTGAAAAAAAAAAAAAAATATATATATATATATATATATACATCACAAAAAGCCTAAAACATAAAGGGCATACATAACAAATAAATTTTCCTAAGTATCAGGTCCGGGTGTCGGTAGAAGCGTCAGTAAGGGGATCGTCAGCTTCAGGAGCGTCACCAGCAGCAGAAGCGTCACCAGCACCAAGGGCGTCACCTTCAGGGGCCGATGACTGGGCAGCCTCGTCAGCCGCCATCTCTTGATCCACCACTTCTAGATCCAGGTTCGGCAGATCAACCCTGGTAGGATGCTTGACGAGGTACCTACGCAGGAGCTCGAAGCCCTTGAAATACCAGCTGAAGAGCACTGTGGAGTACTCCTCGGTTTGCTGGAAGGCTTTAACGGACCTAGCAGCGGTTGTCTTTAGCTTCTCCTTTGCCACCTGTAGTTGGTCGTCCTTCTCCAGGTTCAGCTGACGCTCAACCTTAAGATCGGCATTCAAGGCCTTGGCCTTCTCCTTCAAAGCGGTAGCCTTGTCCATCGACCCTATGAGATCCTTCTTCAGCGTGGAGTTCTCCTTCTCCAAGGCCTCCATCCTGGACGCCAAAGAAGCCACCTTAGCTTCTTGAGTGAGGCACTCAGAAGCAAGGTGAAGGCTCTCCCCCAACACCTGACAAAGTAAATTAAGTGCGTCAGTAAAAAAAAAAAAGGGTGGGGAAATTCATGTGAAAAGAGACCAAGGAAAATGCAGAAATGGTTTTACCTGCACGATTTTATGTACATGCTGGCTCGCAACCACGTTGAGAGGCACTCCAGAAAAGACCTTAAGGTCCTCAGCCTTTACGACGTTATGTGCCCGCTCCACGGCCACACCCTCATCGTCCCAGACGGACGAACCCACTTTCTCCTTCTCTTTCTCTTTAGCTGACAAACGCTACCTCTTTGATGACGGGGTGGGGATCTCCTTAACTGAAGTAGCCGGTGAGGCCACCCGTATGCTCTCAACTCCCGAGACGATGAGAGTGGCGTCTGCAGAAGGGAGGACGGACGGACCCTTCCCCGAAACGCGAACCCCCTTTTTGCCAATGTTCGACAAAGGTTCGTCCTTCTTGGACCTCATCTTAGCGTACATATCTTTGTTGAACTTGGTCGTCATCTCTAAAAAAAAAAAAAAAAAAAAAAAGAAGAAAGAAACTAAGAAATCCAAAATACACATGTGAAGATCAGTACTGACGAGGTAAACACTTACTCTTCTTCTCCTCAATGTTAATGCTGCGCAAGACGTAAGGAGATGGGTTCGGGCCTAAACAATAGAAAGCAAGCGTCCGTGGGTCAACGAGGTCATCCCAACTCTCAATCGACTTGGCGTATTCTATCGCCTTCTAAATATGACCCTGGTACTTGCTCTTCAATTAGGGGCATCTTTTAACTGCAAAGAAAAGTGAACAAGGGGTTAGGGACGACCAAATATGCAAAACGAAAACTAACAGACGAGGAGAAACATGGACGCACCTAAGTTTGGGGTTCCCCACTGACGAAGTAACCTTGGGATATCACCCCAAGCCTCGCTAGAAGGGGTCTCAAAATTGTCCCCGGACACGAAAAAGAAACGTGATTTCCAGTACCTGAATGACGAGGCTAAACCCTTAATGATTCTAGTCCTCCTCGTCCAGGGGACTA
Organism: Quercus tomentella; assembly: GCA_028535165.1. Classification (NCBI taxonomy): domain Eukaryota; kingdom Viridiplantae; phylum Streptophyta; class Magnoliopsida; order Fagales; family Fagaceae; genus Quercus; species Quercus tomentella. The sequence continues at coordinate 3,781,096 of JAPQVY010000133.1, forward strand.
GTTCATAATACCCATACTCTTTCGATTCCTTTAAGCGGTAAAGGTGGACGAGCTCATTCACTTTGATCATATCCTCGTTGGCAGCCAACCATATCTCCATACAGTTGATCACTATCCTCCATGAATTAGGCATGAGTTGCGCGGGGGCAATGCTAAAATGACCCAAGAGCTCCGTCACCAAAGGATGGACGGGTAGTCTAAGCCCAGAAGTGAAAGCAGCCTTGTAGAAGCATACTTCACCAGGAAAGAAGTGGCAGGCCCGATCCTCAGGACCGGGCCGACGAACGCAGACTCGCGCAGGAAATTGAAATCTATCCTTGAACCTAGCCACGGTGTCAGCATCCAGCCCACACTCTTCGTTAAGGGCATAAAAAGCCCTAACCTGACGAGGGATGGAAACGGCCGTATCACCCCTAACCGGGCTGTCGCTAGACGGCAACCCAGTGTCTAGTTCGCTGGATCTCACCTCCGACATCCTCCTCGTTTCTCCCTCAAACCAAGCTAGTGACTGGCCTAAAATTGGAGATAGTTCCCCTAAAACTACACTCAACCCACAACCTTCAAAAAGATAGTCCCCAACCAAAGGGAAAAAGTCGCCGGAAACACCCAAAGCCGCCCCTAAGCGAGCAAAAAAGAAAGAGACTGAGGGGCAAGCTACCCAAACCTCAGAAGAACTAACCATGAAAAGGGTACACAATCCTAAAAACCCAAATACCAAACACAAAAACAACAAAAGCAAAAACAAAGGAAAAATCAGGAACTCATAAGGATACCATTAAGAAAAAGGATCTGAAGGTGAATAAAAGAGTAGCGTACCTTGAAAGGCAGACCGGTAGAAGCCGGAAAATTTCGGAAAGAAGCGTCGCCGGAGCAAGGTCGAACTCGCCGGAGCAGAATCAGAGTAATCGCAGAAGTAAGCAAGAAAAATAACACTCGAAGCAAAAATCAAAGTAAAGGAAAAAGAAAAGTTTTGAAACCAAAAATCCAAGAAAACTGAAAAGTAGCGGGAAACCCAAGAGTCATGCCATCAACACCTTCAATTAGCACGTGCCACGTGGCCACATGGCGTACTGCGCCGCCATCGTGCATTAAATGCGGAGTAGAACCCCAAGCGTCACAGACAACTCAGGAAAAACCTTTCACCTTCTGTGGTCCTCATGACACGTCACTGACAACCACAGAACTTGGGGGGCAACTGATGGGAGTGACGAGAATGCATTACCTTGACGAAGTCAACACTAATGACGAGGTCATCCCTAGCGACGAGGAAATCAGCCATCACTGACGAGGGAAAGAAAGTCATTCAATGATGCCAACCAGTAGCCTGGGCAGTTACGAAACCAGCAAAACAGGCCATTGGGAGCCTAATAAAAGTCCCATAATTGGGCTGGAGGCGTTACTAAGAGAGGCATTAACACTCCAATGGCTAACAACCAAAATCACATATATAAAGCCCTTGCATTGGCAGCACAAGGTACACATACTGATATTCTGAGAAAACACCTATTACTTTTCTAGTTTGGCAAATTGCTTTTCTGTTCTAACTTTAGCATCGGAGGCGTTGTGGCAGGCACCACACCGGTGACCCTTTTAAAGGATACATTGGCATTGACAGGGAGTTCCATCTGCCCATTTCGAATGACGAGTTCACACTTCATCAATGTCCATTGACTCTAACATTATAAATATATATATATATATATATATATATATATATATATATATATACAACTTAACATTGAAAGTAACGTGAGATAGCTTTAATCTCAATCTAGTGCTAGAATGCTCTCTTGATGCCGCTGGACATCTACTAACCTTTTTTTTTTTTTTTTTTTGAGAAACGACATCTACTAACCTTAACATTATATATATATATATATATTCAATCTAACATGGGTAGCCATGAGATAGTATTCTTAATTTATCAATCCGGATGCTTACATTTTTCACTTGAAGCCACAGGATATAAATATATAAATATATATATATATATATATATATATATATATATAAACCTATCTGATCAACCTAGTATATAAAGCTATTAATCAAAGGTAGAAGCCATATATTAAAGTCATGTCAAATCCATTTCAAAGCCTATGAAGGACCATACGGCTATATAAATAAAAAGTTCCTATTTTAATATTGTATTCATCAACCCAAAGACCCAAATCCTCTTGGTGCCATAAAGCAAAGGACACGGCTGGACACTTATTTGGGCAAAGACAATGGCGGTGAAAAGAGTGAGACTATAAACCATTATATATATAAACCACAAGCAACCCTTTTTCCTTTCACATGGTGACAAAACAATTGATAAAGTCCAAGCCTATTAGACACAATTTCAAAACTCTGGACATGCAGCCATATTTGACCATTCTTATCTAATATAATAACAATATAGGACATCTTTTCCCTTAATGTAGGGATAGGTGGAGATTCATCCTCCATGAGACCAACGTCTCTTAGTTCCTTTCCATGACACAAGCCTATTTGTACTTGCCTAGTCTAAGTATGATAACAATCATAGGATTTCTATTTCCATTAATATAGCCATAGAAACCATACCTGTAGTCTCTTCTCACAGCCACAGTGACGAAAGGCAAAGTTTAGTAGTCAATTGAAGCAAAAAGGATGCCTCCATCAATAAAATAAACGTGTGACTAAAGAGGAAGAAGGGTAGGGTTTTCAAGGTCTATATATTTACTCATGTCATCTCATTTGAGCTTCATATCCTATAGTATTTATATTATTTTTAATATCTTAGGCCCAAATCAATTTAATCTATTTAATTATAGGCCTCTTCTATAATTTATGTATAATAATTTAATTGATATCAAAATTATAGGGTATTACATCATATAAAGTCAATATTAATGTATACTAGTTCATATATTAATATATAACTGAGTTAGAATATTAGTTCATATATTAATGTATATTTTGTTTATCAATTTAGGTGGCAGGTGTGATATATTTTTTTCTGCTTAATTTAATAATAATAGTAATAAAAAAAATTGTCCAACTCATGGATTTAACCCAACCCATGTGCGTTAGGTTGGGTTAAACTTATATAATGAGTTGGATTGGGTTAAATTTTTTTAACACATGATAGATTGGGTCAAAAAAATCCATTTAAGCCGACTCAACCCATACCATGCACACTCCTAATTGCACGGACGGATATATACCATATATGGCCCTGGAAATACCATAAAGTTCAGGACTCTCTACTTCTCTGTTTTTTCCTTGGACCTCTCATATTCCACGTTTGAGCTACAGAGGCGGCTAAGAGACAGAGAGAAAGACATGGAAGAGAGTTTATTAGTAAAAGGGATCAAAGAAGAGAAAAGAAAACCAGAAACTCCATCTCTAACATGGGTTACTTTCACTGGGGAGCTCAAGAGGTTGGGATTCTTGGCTGGTCCTATGGTGGTCGTGACTCTATCACAGTACATGTTGCAGGTCATTTCATTAATGATGGTGGGTCATCTGGGTGAACTTGCTCTCTCTAGCACTTCTATAGCCATCTCTCTTTCTGGAGTCACTGGCTTCAGTCTTCTTGTAAGTCTTTGTTTTTATCTACTTAGCTTTTATATACATGTTTTTCTATCCTTATATACAGTTTTAAAGTCTCACTTTTTAACCAACTTTTAGTAAATAAAAAAAAAAAAAAAAAAAAAATCCAAATGCAACATTTAGTTTGTTTTCTTTCATGCATACTTTGGAATAATTCTTGTTCAACCTCTGTTTTTTGTTCTATAATATAAGTACAAAATATTTTTAAGCTCACCTTGGAAAACATGAAACTTGTTTCTTTCTGAGTTTTTGTGATTACCCTTCGGGACAAGATTCTTGATTCATTTTTATGTGATTTGAAATTTTGAACTTACTGCAATTTGAGTTTTTGTGATTACCTCTTCGGGGCAAGGCAGGTCATGCCGGTTGGAAAATTGATTACTTTTCAACTTAACCGGGACTAGGGGTAGTTGGAGATGTCAGATGAGGGAATGGTGACTTGGGTAGCCTTATAATGTTTTATCCTTGGGTACCAGATCCATAACAGTTTAGTAAACTAAACCACTTCCATGTTTTGTTAATGAATCACTAAACATGACTATAAGTTTCATTTGTTCTTTCACTGTTTGTGTGATTTATGTAATGATCAGCTTGCTGTCATAATGGATTGGACTAACATTGCTCTACTTGTGATTTGGATAACATTTATGAATACTAGTGCAGAAAAGCATTTGTCATGATTTGGATGAAATTTAATAATTAGTCTCACTGAACGGCAGTGACACACTGTCAAAACAAAAAATGAAAAAAAAAATCAAATGGCAGTCACATATATGAGTTTCAATAAGTCAGAGCTACTAGAAGATATGGGTGAAGTCATGCACTTACAAAAATATATATTGGATGATTTAAATGTTCTAAAGGCCAAAAAACATTAAATTTGTGGACCTAGTTACTGAGATGAAAGACTTTGAACATATCTATTTCAAATAACTAACTGGATTTTCTATTTTGTATGTGGTAAACAGTTAGGAATGGCCAGTGCGCTAGAAACTCTATGTGGGCAAGCTTATGGTGCTCAGCAATGTCAAAAAATTGGAATTCAAACTTACACCGCTATATTTTCTCTAAACCTTGTCTGTCTTCCTCTGTGTTTGCTATGGATGAACATGGGAAAGTTACTAAGTTTGATAGGCCAAGACCCTCTAATTTCACATGAAGCTGGGAAATTCACAATGTGGCTTGTTCCTGCACTCTTTGCTTATGCGACACTTCAACCACTCGTTAGATACCTTCAGACACAAAGTATAGTCAAGCCAATGCTTATAAGCTCTTTTGTAATTCTATGTTTTCACATACCACTATGTTGGGTTTTAGTATTCAAGTCTGGACTGGGAAACCTTGGAGCAGCTTTAGCTATGGGAATTTCATATTGGTTAAATGTGATTTTGCTTGGATTATATGTGAAGTACTCTTCTGCCTGCAAAAAAACCCTTGTTCCAATTTCTAAGGAGATGTTCCAAGGAATTGGGGAGTTTTTCCGCTTTGCTATCCCTTCTGCTATAATGATTTGGTAATCGTTTTCATTTATTCCAGTTGTAAAGAAAAGAGTTTGTATGTTCATCTTTAATATATATATATATATATATATATATATATTTTGTTGATGATTGCAGCCTCGAGTGGTGGTCTTTTGAGCTTCTTATACTGTTGTCTGGTCTTTTACCTAATCCGCAACTTGAAACTTCAGTTCTTTCTGTGTGGTAAGTTTTCTTGTAGTATTTCATAACAAGAACACTATGGATCTTCTACAAATTAATTAGATTTTCCATTCCTAAAAAAGATCTGATTGTTCTATTTTATTGTCAACTTTTTTTTGCAGTCTCAATACGATTGCAACACTCTATACAATACCGTATGGACTTGGTGCTGCAGCAAGGTTTGATAAATCAAAACTATGTATACATATATTCAAAGACATCTATATGTTATGGATATTACTAGTGTTTATAACGGTTGAAATTGCATATCTCTAATAATGTATGCTAATTTCTTTTTGTTTAGTACTAGAATTTCAAATGAATTAGGAGCAGGAAACCCACAAGCTGCTCGTGTGGCTGTCTTTGCTGTATTGTTTCTTGCAATCACAGAGACAAGTATAGTAAGCACAATCCTTCTTGCAAGCCGGAGTGTTTTTGGTTACACTTTTAGCAACGAGAAGGAAGTTGTGGACTACGTGACAACCATGGCTCCTCTGGTTTCTCTGTCAATTATACTGGACAGTTTACAAGGGGTACTCTCAGGTCAAAATTCTCTCTTTTGCCAATGAGTGTCGTCTGCTAAAAATTTAAGTTTTTGCTGAGTTCTATCTTGTGTTTGTTAACTCAGGTGTTGCTAGAGGATGTGGGTGGCAACATATAGGGGCTTATGTCAACTTGGGGGCATTCTATCTTTGTGGAATTCCAGTTGCTGCGGTTCTGGGTTTCATGACAAATTTAAGAGGAAGGGGCCTATGGATTGGAATACAAACTGGTGCTTTTGTTCAGACAGTTATGCTCTCTATTATAACAAGTTGCATAAATTGGGAAAAACAGGTCTATCCTCTACTCTTATGTCTTGATGCTTTTGATCTTAATCCAGCGTATGTTTCCCATTTGCTCTGCTTGGTTGCCAAGAAATTGGAAGAAGGAAAAGAGAGAAAAAAATTAGATTGTTCAATGAGTTAGAATTTTTAATGCAACTCCACCATGGATTTATTAAAATATTAATCATTGATGATTAAATGAATGGTTAAGATTTTGTTATGTCATTAGGTCATCATCATTTAAATAAAAATAATGAAGCAAAATCTAAACTGTTTATTAAAGAAAGAATGATTTGAATTTTAATAACCTTAGGAACTCTTGAGGTTTCTAATAACCTTGATGGCCCAAAATGGTTATCAAATTCCCAAAGTCATTCCTTTCTTCCATCTCTTGGTAGGATTGGATTGCCTCTAGTTCACAATTAGGCTGAGCACTTCTCCAAATAAATGGGATGAAGGACAATATCACTCTGAACCTCCTAATGATAGTCAATCACAATTTCAATGTTTTAGAGTGTCGAATTCTTTAAGATTTTTGATCAGTTCTACCCGTAGTGTTCCTTATTAAGGGGTTATTTCTGTTGTGTTTCTTGATATTTCAGGCAAGCAATGCAAGGGAGAGGATATTTGAGGGGAAACTTCCACAAGATAATAATGAGAATGAGCAGAGAATTTTGATGGGCTAAATAATGTTATTATTACTGTTGTAACTTGTAAGGAATGAGGAACATTGATTATATGAATGAGTTTATCAACCTTTTTTTTTTCTTTGTTTTTGTTCTTCTTCCTTTCTTTTTTCCCCCTCTTTTAATGGTGGCAGTGACATCCTTGAATTTGGTTTACATTCTAGAGGAATCTATATGGGATTGGCATAACCATATGGAAAAATGTTTTCCTTGCCAAAACATGTAGGAACTCTGTCTGAGGCTAAATTAATAAACTGTCCCTCATAAAAAGATTAAAATAAAAATTTAGTTCACAAATACTAATCCTTTCTCTATAGATTATATGGATTTCCATTGCAATTAAAGATTACTATTTACAAACCTAGTTGGCACTTCATGGTAGATTAGAGTAACAGTTTTTCTTCAAAACAAGCTAGGTTTTCAAAACCTGCACCTTCTCTTCTTTTTTCTTTTTTTTTTTTGGGTAGAAGCTTAGGCACCAAAACCTGCATCAGGCAAGGTTTTTGTTTCTATGTTTATCTTTTCAATGAGCTCATGAATTAATCTGTTTGTAATGTTCAAATTATGTTCATTGTTGTGTAGGTTGACCAAACCAAAGTAGTCAAGTTTTTTAGCTATGTACCTTAAATGTTCAAAAAAAATTATAAATTTATTATAATGTCTAAGGTGTTCTCTGAAATATAATAAGTTGACAATCTGCTATGGAGATGAGTAATTAAACAGGTAAAAAAATTATTATATATATAAAATATTTTTTTAATAAAAATTCAGGGGGTAAATGAATCCCCTGAAATACACCTAGCGCTGCCCATGACCAAATATAATATAATTAGCTGCACATTGGAAATTTTAGATTTGAAGCCTTGTGTTGTCACTGTTGTGTTTCCAGATTGATATTGCTATAGTTAATAACACAATTCTAGCTGTTTATAAAAAAAAAAATATAGTCAAGAAGACCTTTACACTACGAGAAAGTATCTCATGACTGGTTTAATGAGCACCATTTTCACATTTGATGGAACCATACATTGTGAGAGGGCGCTCCATAAGTTGATCTCATAAGATAATTTTTCCTTTATAACTTAAGGCATGAAATCAACAGTCAAGGTGTTTAGTATAAAAAACAGTGACACTTACCTGTCTGCCTTAACATGAGCAAATTTTCAAAATTGCCGGCAATCCAGCATTCCAATTACTTCTCTTTGGATATGAGTTATTCATAACCAAGCTCTGTCATTGAGCTTCCTACAGACTTCAATTGGCCTCTATTATTTTGAAGGAGTTTTTTCAAATTTATCAATGGTTGTTTAAGAGTCAACCTCTAGCAGAATTATCCGAATAACAGTGAAGCCTTGAGTTTTGACGTGAATAACAACAACGTTCAACTCCCACATTCAAAGCCATCATTTTTTTTCCTTGTTATGTTCTAATCTTTCATATTTGATCTCATAATTATATTGCTGACATTATATTAGAGTTATTATGAATATGTTATGGCCAAATCAGGCCAAACCTCTTCTCAAAAAAATTAATAAAAAAAAAAACCATTATTGGGCCAATAATAATAAAATTGGAACCTGACCGGTTTATTTTTTTGGAGGAAGGGAACCCGACGGGTTAATCCGTCCAAATCTGCATAAAATAAAAAGAAAGGTCAATTTATTGGACCAACTGTAGAGTGTAGACTATAAAAATTAATTACTAGACTATAAACTTAAGCATTTATGTATTATTTTTATTTATTAAGTGTTTTATTTTTTTTTTCTTTTAGTATATACGGATAAAAAAAATGTTAGAAAGTGTGTTAATTTTTATTTATTTTTGTACTTGAAGAAAAATATGGGTAACATTAGATTGACCTGTCAAAGCCCGGGTAAAGGTCATAGAAATAATAACCCATTTTGGTTTAATAAGTTTTTGACCTTTACTCAATCAAATTAAACTCAAATTCAAACTCATCGGATCCAACCTATTTTCCAAAGCTACAACAATCAAGCAAGATTAGTTTATCCACTTTGCAGTATGTTTAGCTCATGTTCAATGCACAAGCAAGATTAATTTCCTACCTAAACAAATGTACTCTCAATTCCACTCTGCTGAGCTTGGTATCAAAGTCAAACTCACATTGTATCGCAACTGTAACCCTTTTGTTTGGTATGAATTTTGGGGGGGAGGGTGGGGAGTCTTGTAGTAGGATACATGAACGCCTTATTCTGATCCCAATTACAAAAAAATTATTGAGTGTACCAAAAATATAGTGACCTGATTCTCTCAGGTCTTAAATAATAGCGGATCCCACCAACTCAAATACTTATAAGTTCATCAATTATTGTTCTTTATGTTCAATTTATAACCATTATTGGTTTTCATCTATCCTAATAAATGGTACAAGGACAATGTCAGTACTGAGATGGAAAGAGATGAATCCCATGGTTCAAATATGACAACATGACTAACAGAATATGTACAGAACCTGTACTGGCAGTGTAGCTCTGTTTATATCAAATTCCCTATTATCAATATATTATGACAACATGAGTCATGAGATTTTAAATATTTACAGTCATAAAACTCATGTAATACCTGTATAAGATAGACCTTCTACTGGGTTGCCTTGATATTGCAAGCAAGGCAAGATATAGGATTGTTAAAGATCTTCAACAAATGGATTAATGTGAGCAAGCAGAGGATTTTGACGAATTGAATTTCATATGTTTATTACATAAGTTGTAATAGTAGAAATTAGAAAAAAGAAAAAAAAAATGTTGTAATAGAAGTCCAATGGTCTTTTTTAAATATATCAATGTAGAAATCATGAATTTAGGAATTCTTCTATCATTTTTTTTTATAAAGAATTTTAACCTACGATATCTACTCTTAATAATAACTCTTTATTATCAAACCAAGATACCAATTTTTGTAACAATTCAAGAAAAATTGTTAGTCATATCTGCACTATACCTCAAAAGGACTAGTCACAATTGAGACTCTTTATAGTTATTAATAAAGCTCAAATCTACCTAGTAAATACCTGATATGGGACTTATCACTCATCCACACACATCACACAATCAATCAAATTGGGACATCACAATTTTCTTTTTCTTTTTTACGCTACAATAAAGAAAGGATTATAAAAAATTAAAAATTAGAAAAAAAATCTGAACTAATGGTATTCCTTCAAAAATAAAAAATCTTCCATTATTTTGGCAGTAAGCTTCCACAAGGACCACAACAGTGTATTTGATTTGTTACATATAACTTCCGTTTTTTTAACGTTATATATATATTGAAAATTAAATCAACCTCCATTGATATTTTATGAAATGGCATTTCCCTCCACCAAACGTTTCAAGAAATGATACTCCCCCTAAATATTTCAAGAAATGATAGTCCCACTATTATAAATGTAACATATAAATTGCAATCCATTTCACATCAACACTGCATCCCCTTCTGCTGAGAATATCAACACTGCATCTCCATCCCATCAAATAGAATATTATGTTATGATAGAAAAGTCAGGATTTACAATTTTTTTTTTTTTTACATATTTCATAAAATGACATCCCTCTTCAAACGTTCGAAGAAATGACACTTCCATAGTTGAGGTTTTATAAATACAACAAATAAGTTCGTTTTCTCTCAAATTATTACTTTTCCAACAAGATATTCTATTACATGGGACTTAGGAGTTGGGCCTGTCATGCGAAAGGGAATGAACTTATCTATTCCGTTTATGAAATTGGGATTTTCATCTCTTCAAATACGTTTGGCTCGAATGGTACTCAAAACTCATCAGATTTAACCCATTTGCCAAGGCAGCAACAACAAGCAAGCAAGATTAGTTTATCCATAATTAAATGCAGTATATTTAGGTCATTGTTCAATGCACAAGCAAGATCAATTTTCAGCCTAAATTATTCGATTTATGAAAATGGGATTGTCATCTCTTCAAATGTTTGGCTCGAGTGGTACCTTTCCTGGTTCGAATTCTTGGAATGCTTGTCCTCCTACTGGCCATATAAAATAAATTGTACACTCTCACTGAAACTAGTAAGACAACTTATAGAAAATATATAAACTATGGCCCTTCTTCTGCACCATGCAGACAAAATTGTCTGTTTTGTAAATTATTGGGTAGGTCGATGTCCTGTCATAGACACATAAAATATGTAGTACTAGCTAATAAACTAGTAACATGCTAGTGCCTTTAGACTTTTTTTTGGTTGTTGATAAAAGTGCCTTTAGACTTTAGTGCTATTAACATGCCAATATTATATGATTGCCTTCTCGAAAAACTCTTTACCGACTCTGTGATAATGAGTGCTGTCTTATGTCAATTAAAGTGCTTTCAGTTCAACACAGTGCCAACTGGCAAATTAATATCCCCTCCAAAAAAAAAAAAAAAAAAAACCAAACAAATTAATACTAGGTTTCAATTAACTCAGTTGGTGAAGTTTTTGATTTTTAAAAGGCAAAAACTGATTAGTGTCTTGGTCTGATATGATAATAAAGCACAATCATCTAAAGTAAATACCATATGTTGAAACTTTATAAATAAAGATAAAAAAAAAAAAAAAAAAATAGCAATGACCTATTGACTATTGTGTAAATTATGAGGGTATATTCCATATTTGAGTGTTAATAGGTGCTTATAAAGAATTTGTTTACAGATCATTTTAAGAAAGTTTTAATACCTCGTTCATAAGAAATATAAAAAGTTTTTTTTTTTTTTTTTAAGTAAGCTGTTTCTTTTTTCCTTTTTCATAAAAAGTTTATGAAAATATTTAGCGTCTCCCTATATGGTCAATCACAACATAAAAGGAATCATTAGCATTTTTTGTTTGTTTCGATATTAGCATTTTCTAAAAAATTCAGAAAATTATTTCTTTACTTCTTTTATTTAGTTTCGCGTGAAATAGAGTTGTATTCCTTATTTAGATATGTGTGGGATAGAGTTGTCTTTCAGAAAATTTTAGCCGAAAACAATATCTCATACCAAGCTAAATAAGATTTTTTTTTTTTTTTTTAAAGAAGATAAATAAGGAAGTTAAGGGACAGTTTTTCTTTAATCCATTTTTCTTATACTACCAAAAACAGGAAAATTTGAAAAACTATCTTCACATAAGTTTTCCATTAAAATAAGTAAAAATACTCTTATCATCTTTTTATTTTTGGTAGAAACTTATCATCTATAATTTTTCATGTGTGTAGACAAAATAATAGGGTCATATATATATATATGCTAATGATCATTATAAATCCTGTTATAACTATCATAGTAAAATTTCAGCAATCTCGTGAATGTTGTGTTTGTGTACGCCTTGCACAAGCAAATTTTTCTTCTTTTCACCTTTTCTTACTTAGATTAGTAGGTGAAGAACATAATTTACTCAAGTTCGGTGCGCATGGAACAACATCCAACCAATCTTAAAAAAAACAAAAAACATAAGAGCGTGTCATGTGCAAACTCTTTTGTTTTCTTTGTTTATTAGCTTGCAATTTGGATCCTATGAAAACACAAAGAATATTAATGATGTGAATGAAGACAAATCTATTTGAACTCGCTAAGGCCTTTTCAAACTTATCTGGTAAGATTTGACAAAATAAGAGGGTGTTTGGTTTAGCCAAAACTCTAACTCAAAACTTAATTTTCATTACCCCATTCTCAAAATCGGTGAGCCCCACCTCGAGAAACTTTGTTTGGTTCAGTTTTTGTTTTCAATTTCCATAACCCAAAACTCATTAAATTGAGTGAGTTACTAAAATTGAGAACAAATTTTAGGAGTTTTCAAATTATGGAAACTGAGATATTGTGGCATTCTTGTAAATTTTAGCAATTGTGTGGGACCTGTAATCATAACTTGTCTCAATCGAGTTAGATCACAACAAACTCTCCCAACGACTCTCACATCCTTTTTTTCATTTTCATTACTATAGTCTTTACTCCACAGACTCAAACCACACCCACCAAATTTACATTTCATTTCTTTTTCACCTTCCTCCTCTCAGTTCTTTGAACATTTCTTCTTTTGCATTTGATGAGTGATGAGAATTGAGTTTAGAGGTTTGAGTAATGAGAATTGAGTTTTGAGTTATCTTTAAACCAAACACAGCCTAAAATTTCATGTGGAAAGGCCCAAAACATACATTGAGTTTAGTGTGTGTATATATACATGTATAAAATATTGAAAAACAAAAAGGCCAACTCAGAATAAAACACACGTACATACAAGCACAATCAAAAAGAGAGAAAGTTTGTGGACATAATTTTTGTGCCACAACTCTTGTTATAACTCAAGTATGGTTGACTTTGTGGTGATGGAAAAATATAAGACTAATTAACAAAACCAATAGATTAAGTTTGAGAGATGAGAGGAAATTTATTGATGATTGATAGAGCTGAAATGTGGAACTCAATCCACTATCCTAAGAAGTGATTTCGCCCCACTGGATACAATTTATCCTTGGTGCAAAACTAGGCTCCAACGAATCACCTCCCAAGATTCAATCGGTTGCATGTACTCACAAACCCAAGCTTTGAACTCGTATTGATGCCCAAAATAAGTTGAGAAAACAGATAGAGAGAGAATCATAGAAGTATAATCCTTTGTAAATTTTTGGCTACCTCAAGTGAACCATTGCTTTGGTATATATAGGATCACATATGAGAAAATTAAGGAAAGACATTGCACAGGTTTGCACATCCCCAAGAATATGTCATGATAGGAATCAAAACACTTTTCCTTATATTTTTTGATAAAAGAAAAATGGGTAGAGGGGAGCAACCTGAGTTGGCGTCTTCCACTTGGGCGTGACCATAATGACACTTTTCCTTATATTTGTCTTCAATAGTTATTAAGATTAAATGATATTAATCTGTGATTGCGGAAGTCTTGATACAGAGATGGAAAGGACATATTTTTAGCAAAGTAAATAGATAAGAGAAGGCTGGGTAATTATTGAATACCCACTAATTTGGTCAATAGATGTTCCATGCAATAAATTTGAAACATTTCCAATATTTGTGAGTTGTGAAAAACAATAATAAGTCCACCTAAAAGTGATCGAACACTTCAAAATTGTGACATAAAATTTGAATAATGAAAAAACAATTAAGTCCATATAAAGTGATTGTTTACTTTTTATAGTCCAACACTTCAAAGTTGTTACATAAAATTTGTGGTAATAGAAGATCTATTACAACCAAAAAAAACAGGGCACCATTTTTCTTGGAGAGTTTGATTCATTCTTCAACTTTACCCTCAATCACAACAACAACAAAAAATAAATAACCTTAACCCCCCAAGAAAGAGTCATAGCCGAATAAGATTTATGGATTTATTTATTTATCTATGAGAAGAGGACGTATGGATTTAGAGAAAAAATAAAAACAAACATGCATGATTGTAAGTTGTAGCACGTATATAAAGACCAAAAGGCCCAAAACCTGCCCAAAACCTGTTATCAAGTAGAATAGTCTCTTCCCCCTTGCCGTATGTTTCCAAACTATAAGGTGTGTCAAAGTGTGGAGAAATTATAAGGTCCTCATGATGGACAAGTCATGTGGTCCACCATTCCAGTAAAAGACTCCCACTTGTTTAAAATTGTGGAGTTTTAAATAAAAACTGAATACTGACTCAGCAATTTTAAATAGATGAGAGTCTTTTATTAGAATGGTGAACAAATGACATGGTTCACCATGAATACTGTATAATTTCTCCAAAGTGTGAGTGTGAGGGAAACTAATCTATGAGTGAGACACAGATTACAAAAGAGAGATGGAGAAGAGCTTGTTAACAAAAGAGAGAGAAGAGAAAAGAGAGGGTTGTTGTTTAAGCATAACAACATGGGGATGGGGTCATGGTGAGTTTGTTCAAGAGGCCAAAAGAATAGGGTACTTAGCAGGACCTATGGTGGCTGTGAATTTGTCACAGTATTTTCTGCAAATTATATCAATTATGATGGTTGGTCACCTTAGTCAGCTCTCTCTCTCTAGCACTGCCATTGCTATCTCTCTCGCTGCTGTCTCCGGCTTCAGTCCTCTTGTAAGTCCATTCATATATTTATATATAGTTTTACTTTTTATCTCAATCTATGATTTTTTTTTTTTTTTAAATTTACTTTCAGGGAATTTTTTTTTTGGTTATAAGTTTTGCCCTAAGAAGTTGGACAAGAGATATTCAAACCAATAGAGATACAATAAGATTTGAAACTCATTGTTTTTTACCAATCAAGTTAAAATACTAATTAGTTTTGGGGTAATATTGATTTAAATCAAGATCTTTTATAGATAAAGTTTGGCTACAACTTCACTCAATATCTTTTTTATTGGATGTGAAATTTGATAATTTATATCATTGGATTACACTTTCTTCTTTGTATTTCACATACTTACAAAATTTTCAAAAGATCAAATATCAATAGCTATGTTATCAATTAAATGTTTAAATTTTAAGTTTTTGTAATTTAAAATTATGCATAAAAACCAAGTTTATGGAATGAATAATAAATAATACCTGATTGGCATGAAATTTGACATGCCTATTGAAAATATAAAGAAAATGCAATCTAACTATTAGATTTTCAAAATATATAGTCATGTTAATTTTTTTTATTGGGAGTTATAGCCAAACTTTATTCGTATTTTATTCAATGATAAGAGAGATTTTACTACCTTAGTTAATAAGATTTATCCTAGTGTACGAAGGTGGGTCTGAACTTAAAAATTAGGAGGAAGTGTAAGTGTCAAGTTTTGAAATTGTAAAATACTAATGATTAATGAAGCTATCAGGCAATTTTGTCTTGTAACTGATTTTTATTTTTTTGAAGGTTTTTGATAAGAAATGAACTATTGTAACCACTCACTGCTGTCTCGTGATTTATTTATTGTATTAGTCTAGAATATGAAGATAGTGAAATGACAATTACCATTATGAAATACAGATATACTATTTTGTCCTATCATCATCAATATCTGTTGAGAACAATCTGATTAAATTTTGGTCCCCTGAAACGTTCTCAGCCCTCTTTTTTAGCTTGTCCATGATTTTAGTCTGTCTCTTTGCATTTTATTCTACTTTGTTTGATCGTTGCGTACAAAGGAATCTGTTGGCCTCACGTATAAAATTTAAGATTTCAAGGAATTTTTAGGCTGAGATTGTTACAGCAATGAAAAACAACAAAACAAAACTTGTAATATTACAATATGAACCTATTAAGAAGAGGCATATTCCATATCAGAGCAGGTACCAGATGGTCATGAGTTTTATCCAAGGAAAGAGACCACATCTGCACTATACTCAAAAGGATTAGGCTAGTACTCTAATCACACTGTCACACTTAGTAGTTGTTTATAAAGTTCAGATTGGACTTGGAATACACTTACAGTCTTACACACGTCACACTTAATCAATATGCAATCAATACGGGGCATCACAATAGGAGATGCTGCTATACCAAGAGGCCATTGGCATTAGAGATGGATGGTTGTACACATGCACTGAAAGAACTATCAGAATACATTATTATGAGCTGAACCATTGGCCAATCTTCAGAAGATATAATACTCACGTGCATGAGAGCATTCACACCCAGAATCACAACAATAACAGAACATTGGGTTATTAAGCTGCATTGAATTTGAAGTTAGCTGTCTATTCTAATAACTAACAGAATTCTTGTGAGTTTCATATGCTAAACAGTATGGATTGTCTACTGCACTGGAAACTCTATGTGGACAAGCATATGGAGCTGAGCAATATCAAAAACTAGCAAATCAAACGTATACAGCTATTTTCTCTATAATTTTGGTTTGTCTCCCTCTATCTCTTGTTTGGATCTACATGGGAAAGTTTCTGGTTTTAATGGGTCAAGACCCTACAATTTCACATGAAGCTGGTAAATTCATAATATGGCTCATTCCTGCACTCTTTGCTTATGGAACTCTTCAAGCCCTTGTTCGATATTTTCAGACACAAAGTTTAATCATTCCCTTGCTAGTAAGCTCTTGTGTTACTCTTTGTTTCCATATACCTCTGTGTTGGGTTTTAGCATACAAGTCTAGACTAGGACATCTTGGAGCAGCATTAGCCATTGGTATGTCATATTGGTTGAATGTGATTTTACTTGGACTGTACATGAAGTACACTAATGCCAGTTCAAAAACCAGGGTCCCAATTTCTATGGAGATGTTCCAAGGAATTGGAGAATTCTTCCGTTTTGCAATTCCTTCTGCTGTAATGATTTGGTAAATTTTCTCCTCCCCTTTTTTACAGATGTAGTAGAGCACTTATGTGTTTTTTACTAATGTTCTCTCGTGTGATCTTTCATAGCCTTGAATGGTGGTCATTTGAGCTGCTTATCCTGCTGTCAGGGCTTCTACCAAATCCAACACTTGAAACTTCAGTCTTGTCTGTGTGGTAAGTTTCTATTAGTCTTTCAAAAGTAGAACAACTTAATTCTCATCATTAATTGTAAATTACTGATGCAAAGAATATTACAAATTTTACTACATAAATATTACAAACTGATATGTCTATTTTTAAACACCAAAAAAATATATATATATATTTATTATGTTGTTGACATGGCACCAATTACTCATTAACATGTTAGTTTGTAAGTTTTTTTATGATAAAATTAATAGTAGCTTTAGCAATTTACATTGCAAGTTGTTGGAAATTTAATTTTGTCTCTATTTACACCCAAAAAAATCCATACAATAACTATTTTTCAACTTTTCTAAACAGTTTGTCAACCATCTCAACACTCTACATGATACCGGATGGAATTGCTGCTGCAGCAAGGTTTGAACTGATGCACATTCTTATATATAACTAGTTAACTACAGATATGACAATAGATATAGATATATGTACACATGTATAAATCATTGCTAACTCTTTACATGTATATTTTTTCCTTTTTCTGTTTTTGAGAATATAGCACTAGAGTTTCAAATGAATTAGGAGCTGGGAATCCACAAGGAGCACGTTCAGCTGTCGCTGTAGTGATGTCTATTACGGTTGCACAGGCACTCATATTAAGCTTAGCCCTCTTTGCCAGCTGCGGTGTTTTTGGTTATGTTTTCAGCAATGACATAGAAGTAGTAGACCATGTCACAACCATGGCTCCTTTAGTATGTCTATCAGTTATACTGGACAACTTACATGGTGTTCTTTCAGGTTAATTGCTTTATACACCTCTCTTGGTAACATGTAATTACATTTCAGTGTATGCATTTATGGGCAGCTGAGCTCAATCTAGTGTTTCTTCATATTTCAGGTATTGCTAGGGGATGTGGGTGGCAGGACTTAGGTGCTTATGTCAACCTCGGCGCGTACTATCTATGTGGACTTCCGGTTGCTGCCATATTGGGTTTTTGGCTACAGATGAGTGGACAGGGCCTTTGGATTGGTATACTGGTTGGTGCTTCTGTGCAGGCATTACTGCTCTCTATCATAACAAGTTGTACAAACTGGGAAAAACAGGTCTACCCTCCACTTATTATTCCTTCTAGCCTTCAATTTTAGTGTAGTCTATATTCTAATTTGTCCTCTTTCCTTGCATTTGACAATTTTGACATCTTAAAATATCAAGGTCTTTTAGATTTTGCAAAAAAACTATTGGCCTTTAACAAGTTATATTGATGTTGCAGGCAAGTAAGGCAAGGCAGAGAATGTTGGAGGGAAGATCTTCAGTGGAAAATAGATTAACATGACTGACTCTTGATCAACTATATTATCTTATTTCAAAGTTGTAAGAGAAATATAGTGCTTAAACTAATAAGATTGGTAGATTTTTTGCCGGCTACACTTAGTGTGAGTTTGGATTGTGTTCCAAACTCATCACATCTAGTGTTTGCGTTCAGCAGCTGGGTCCTATGCACTGTTCATAGGACCCAGCTATACGGAAAAACACAAATTATTCATTATTTAAAAACTGTTCATGGGACCACAGGCACTATTCATCATTTAAAATTCATTTTGCTACAGTGTTTTCAGCAATAAGTTTTCAATTTTCAGCAATAAGCGGTATCCAAACAGACCCTTAATAATATGTATTGAGTGTTTCTACAAATAGAAGCAAAGAGAGCATGCCAACATTATTGTTTTTCCCTACGCAATGTGATAGCAAAAGAAGAGTTGGTGCTCAACTAGACCCCAGAACACCTTAATTCGTTAGAGAAATGTTATGTTCACAACATTTTCACCGGAATATAGAATGAAAAATTTTTTTTTTTTAAGAAAACTAAAGATAGAAATATTGATAGTGAACTTCTTATTTTGTATTACAACTTTGGGTTTTTTTTTTTTTTTTTTTTTTTTTTTTTGCAAGTGCTTTGTGGAGCAGTTTAAAGGCAAAAAAATTCTTATTTCCAAACAAGAATATTTCTAAATAGATCCTAATTAATAGCCTTCCATATAAGAAATCTAATTTGACTAAAAAAAACTATTAAAAACTTAAAACAAGAGTACAAAAAACTATTAAAAACTCAAAACAACGGTATAAAATCTATTCTAGAAAATTCTAAAAATGACAACAATAACAAAAACAATTTCCATAACTTTCTAAGCTTAAGGAAGCTTAAGGTAAGATAGAGTTGTTTTTCATAAAATTTTAGTGGAAAACAACTTTATCTCATGTCAAACTATACAAAGGAAGTTGAGAGATATTTTTCCTTTAAATCATTTTTTTTTTCTGATATTACCAAACATAAGAAACCTATCTTCACGTAAGGTTTTCTATCGAAACAAAGCCAAGTGTAACTTCATTTCCAATCAAGAATATTTTATGTTTAATAGATCCTAATAGTAGCTGCAGGGACACGTTTTGCAGCCCAAGCCCAAGGTGTATGGGATCTTGGACCAATGAGCTCAGTACAATAAATTTGTAGAGAGTGAGACAAAGAGCTAGGCTTTAGTGCATGGATAACAATTAATATGGTGTTCATGACAATCAAACAGAGATGAACTGAGTTTATCTAAGAAAGTTTGTTCTCGGCACAATCCAAGGAGCTTTGTTCTTGTAAATATTAAATGAGAATGGTTACAGGAGTTCTTGAGATTGCTACAGTGCTTTCTCTGTTAACCCCTTGGATCCCTTCTCCATGGTGGGTTTCTCCTATTATATAGTTCTATTTGAACGATCTTGGCCTTCCACTTGTTGATCATCCAAGCCTATACTTGAGTGCTTGTCCCATCAAACACCCTCTTTAGCGTTCTGTGAGTTGTGGTAATCGAGGTAGCACTGTTCAGGGGTCTTGTCCACATAAATGCGGTGTTAGTAGCCTTCCCTTAGATATTCATGAGTTCCTATCCTTTAGAACTTCCTAGAAGGTCACTCTGACTATTTAGGACTTATATCTAACCGTGCTTTAGCTGGTCCGAGGAGATATTCCTCCTCGGACTCGGACTACCACGCTCTCGGCCAAAGCTCCACGCCCCATTGTATGATTTTAGGCTCATGACCTCACAATAGCCCCTCAAAACTCCGGTTTTTTCCTCTCATCCGAGGAGAAAAGTGGGGTTTTGAATTCTTTAAGAGTTAATTCTACTTGATCCTTTGATTTACACCCGTGGGAGTGCCGTTTCATGCGCCCTATATTTGTACTGTAAATTTCTCCTTTCAGAGCTACCAATCTGAGGAGTCGGTTATAATCTTAGGTCTGTCTTGACACTTAGTGAGAAACAAATAGATATCATAGAACGTTACTTTCCCCAAAGTATGTGGTCCAAGGAGTTAGGCATGATTAAGATTCTGTTTAAACACTTGAAAAGTTGTCATGGAGTGTTAACAAAGCAGGAGGTCCAAGGACTCGGCATAGTTAAGGTTCTGTTTAACCGTTTCAAAAGATTTCAGTGCGTGTTAATTTCCCCAAAGCAGGAGGTTTGAGGACCCGGCATAACTAAGGTTCTGTTTAACCGCTTCAAAAGATTCCAGTGCGTGTTAATTTCCCCAAAGCAGGAGGTCCGAGGACCCGGCATAGCTAAGGTTCTGTTTAACCGCTTCAAAAGATGCCAGTGCGTGTTAATTTCCCCAAAGTAGGATGTCCGAGGACCCGACATAGCTAAGATTCTGTTTAACCACTTCAAAAGATGCCAGTGCGTGTTAATTTCCCCAAAGCAGAAGGTCTGAGGACCCGGCATAGCTAAGGTACTGTTTAACTGCTTCAAAAGATTCCAGTGTGTGTTAATTTCCCTAAAGCAAGAGGTCTGAGGACCTGGCATAGCTAAGGTTTTGTTTAATCGCTTCAAAAGATTAGAAGATATCAATATATTCCTTCCAGAATAGAAGTTTTTGCAGGGAGATTATGTCAACTGATTTTCCATCCATGCCTTGATTCTCAGCTTCTTTTCCAATGGGGATTCAGCGAACCAAGCTACTAGACCTGTGAGAACTAGCCCTTTGACAGAGGTACGGGCATATACTTGATGTCAGAAGCCCCTAGAACTATGCCCCATTCAGCAATCCTTCCTGCGTAATCAGTACTTCGAAGTGTAGACCCGAGCGGAAGCTGAGTTATGACAACAACTGTGTCTATTCTTGGAAATAATGAGGAAGCTTTCGTGTAGCATGCACCACCGCCAAAATGGCCTTCTCCAGGGACTCTTGCTAATGGGAGTTTGATCCTATCATGATTAACCGTTGCACTCACTGACACACAAGTTCTCCCCACAGACGGCGCCAATTGTAGGGACAGGTTTTGCAGCCCAAGCCCAAGGTGTATGGGATCTTGGACCAATGAGCCCAATACAATAAATTTGTAGAGAGTGAGTCAAAAAACTAGGCTTTAGTGCATAGATAACAGTTAATATGGTGTTCATGACAATCAAACAGAGATGAACTGAGTTTATCTAAGAAAGTTTGCTCTTGGCACAATCCGAGGAGTTTTGTTCTCGTAAATATTAAATGAGAATGGTTACAAAAGTTCTTGAGATTACTACAGTGCTTTCTCTGTTAACCCCCCGGATCCCTTCTCCATGGTGGGTTTCTCCTATTATATAGTCCTATTTGAACGATCTTGGCCTTCCACTTATTGATCATCCAAGCCTATACTTGAGTGATTGTCCCATCAGATACCCTCTCTGGCGTTCTGTGAGTTGTGGTAACCGAGGTAGCACTGTTCAGGGGTCTTGTCCACATAAATGCGGTGTTAGCAGCTTTCCCTTAGATATTCCTGAGTTCCTATCCTTTAGAACTTCCTGGAAGGTCACTCTGACTATTTAGGACTTACATCTGACTGTGCTTTAGCTGGTCCGAGGATATTCCTCCTCGGACTCAGACTACCACGCTCTCGGCAAAAGCCCCATGCCCCATTGTATGATTTTGGGCCCATGACCCCACAATAGCCTTCCATATAAGAATTCTAATTTGAAAATTACTATATATTCCTCCAATGACCTTGGACGACATTTTACATCATACTCCTTCATTTGTAAAGAACTCATTCTCGAGTTGACATTTCTGGAATTGAAATCTTCTATACTAAGAGAACAAATATCTTTATACTCCAATCCATTTTGTCTTCTTTTTCATACTTGCAGTCCATTAAGTGAACTAACAAAGCCATTTTATATTCTTTTTCAATAGTTTCAATAGTTTCGAGGCAATTGAAAAAATCAATGTATTGTATAACTTTTTTTTTTTTTAGAATACTATTTTGTATAACTTAAATGTATTGTATTGTTTACCAAAAAAATAAATAAATAAAATAAAAGTATTGTATTACTATGTTGTTCACAACAATTTGATTATCGGCTTATTGGTCATGGTTGTACTATTTGATTTGATTTCAAATTGATCTTCCTCAATTGTCTCCACATTCTTGAGCCAGGATCTTTTCTATGAATCTATAATAGGATTTTTATTAATTTTCTTTAGAACCTTCATCTTTTCTTCTCTGACTTTTGTATAATCTTTAAGCAAGATATTCTCTTTATCACATAATTATTCAACTTGTGCCTCTTGTTCTTATTCTTCAAAATCACCTTTTTCCCATCCTCTTGTTTTGAAGCTTCTTTAATTTCAAAATTTGGCTTCACACACTCAACCTCCAAAATTGTATCTTCCTTTGATATGTGAAAGATATAACTCAAACTATTAATCCCCACATATGAATTTAGATGCTTAAACTCGTAACTTATATAATACAAAATCTCATAATAATCACAATAGACAAAGAAATCTTTTTCTTTTTCTTTTTTTTTTCTTTTTTTCCTTTTTCATTATTTGTCAAGAACAAATTTCACACTTATCTCAACACACTATCATCTTGAATGCAATCCCACCATTTGGCCATATCACTCTCTAACTTATATGAAACAAATTTTACTTTTTCTTCTTCAAATACCTCTGCTCAATAATCAAAATAATCTTCCAAATCAAGAATTCAGTCAACAAATAACATTTATGCATTATTTTATTTTAAAAAATTGTTGTATCTAAGAACGCATCCACAAATAGCCGCCTCAATTGGAGTATCTCGGTTTTCTCATCAATGAAAGTTGTAGGTTGAAAAATTGGACACCACTGAAAGCTTCCAGGCATAATGTGGGTGTTTCACACCTTTTCTTTGCAGACGACCTTATGCTATTTGCCAAAGCTGATAAGGAAGGTGCTGAATCCATTAAGAAGGTGCTGAATATCTTTTGCAAGGAATCTGGGCAGCTGGTTAGTGCTGAAAAATCCCGCATTTATTTCTCGCCTAATGTTTCCCCAAACATTAGAGAGGATATCTGTGGTGTTCTTGATATTGCTGAAACCTCAAATATTGGAAAATACTTAGGCTTCCCTCTAAATCACAAAGGTGCAGCCCGGAATAGATACAATTTTGTTGTGGAAAGGGTGATCTCTAAGCTTTCGGGGTGGAAATCTAAATTCCTATCCTTCGCTGGAAGAACGGTTCTTGTCAAATCTGTCATGGCTGCAATCCCAAATTATGTTATGCAGGGGGCTGCATTGCCGAGTCATGTTTGTGAAAAACTTGATAAAGTCAATAGAGATTTCTTGTGGGGTTCAACTACAGAGAAGAGGAAGCTCCACCTTGTTGGATGGAGTAAAATAATTAGGCCCAAGGATGAAGGGGGGCTCGGCATCCAGGCAGCAAGGGCTAAAAACATTGCCTTACTTGCCAAGCTCAATTGGAGACTCTATCACGACCAAGATTCCTTGTGGGCAAAAGTCTTATTAAGTAAATATTGCTCCCAGCATCGTCGGGTTTCTTTGAATCCGGAGAAGCTTCCTTGCTCTTCTAATTGGGCTGCAATCAAACTGGGGTTTCCTATATTTAAACAAGGTATTTGCTGGAATGTGGGAAACAAGTCGAAGCTGAGTTTTTGGGAAAGTAATTGGGTGAAGGGTATTACTATGAGAGATTTAATTGAGGGCCCTCTTTCCCAACATGAGGAGTCTCTTACTATTTCGGATATTCATCATAATGGGCGGTGGAACCTAGGGAAAATTTCTTTTGATTTTCCTAAGGTGGTCATTGATAGAATTCAAGCCATTCCTATTCAATCATTTGGTGAGAGGGAGGATACTTTAATGTGGAAATTTTCAACTGATGGTGAATTCAGTATGGACTCAGCCTACCGTTTAGCTATTTCAGAACAACCTAAACCTCTACCCTTTTCTGGCGGCTGGGTTTGGGGTGTGGATACTTTGCCAAAAATAAGGCATTTTCTGTGGTTGTGCAACCATGCTAGCTTACCTGCTAGACAGGTGATTAAGCATAGGGGAATTGATTGCTCTGCTCTCTGCCCCTTATGCAATGTGCATGAGGAGTCGATCATACACACACTTAGAGACTGTCCATTTGCGAGGAAATTCTGGTTATCCATTGGGGTGCCTCAAGTTATTTCTGATTTTCTTAATGTTGATTTGCTGGTTTGGCTGAGAATTAACTGCTTGTGCAGCAGAAACATTCAAGCTAAAGGTCTTCCTTGGTGTTTCATCTTTCCTTTTGCGGTTTGGTGGTTATGGAAACATAGAAATAGGGCTGTTTTTGATAACTGTCCAGCCAACCCAAAGCTTTATTTGTCTTGTATCCAGGCTGTGAGAGAATATTTTTACTGTGTAAGCAAATCTCAAAAGACCAAACATTATAATGCTGTGCAAGTGCGCTGGTTCAGTCCACCGATTGGCTGGTTTAAGCTAAATTCGGATGGGGCTGCACTTGGAAACCCGGGCAAGGCGGGTGGGGGAGGTCTAATTCGTGATTATCAAGGGAATTGGGTTAAAGGGTACATGAGGCATATCGGTTTTGCTTCTAGTATCATTGCAGAATTTTGGGCGTTGAAGGATGGGCTGCTGCTTGCTTCCCAACTTGGCATCTCTAAGCTTCTTGTGGAGTTGGATGCTCAAGTTGTGGTTAACTTGCTTCACTCTTCCAGAACTTGCAATAATTCCTTTTCTTCTTTGCTTAATGATTGCAGATACCTCCTTCGCCAGTTCCAGCAAGTGAGGGTCAGCCATGTCTTTCGGGAAGCGAATAGAGGTGCAGATTTGCTTGCTAAAGGTGGCTGCACCCTTGATGTGAATTTTGTTGTTTTGGACATTCCTATTTCAGAAGATCTTTGTAATATTTTAAATTCTGATGCTCTTGGAATGTACTCCTTAAGGCTTGTAGCCAACACTTCGCCTTTTATGGCTAGTTAATGCATTATCCCCCTTTAACCAAAAAAAAAAAAAAATAGCCGCCTCAAGGTAGATCTCCAGTACAATTTTTCTTATTACTTCCACAATTCTTATTGGTGTAAATCCTTTTACCAACAAAAATAAATAAATAAATACCATTTTAACTTTAATCATAGGAAGAGAATGGTTAGTGCACGACTAGATCATGAAGCAGTTTGAATACTCAAGGTAGAGCTTTGGATCTATCACCAAAAAAAAAAAAAAAAAAGAAGAAGAAGAAGAAACACAGAGACCAGGACTCTATCCTTCTCTGTTTTTTCCTTGGACCTCTCATATTCCACGTTTGAGCTACAGAGGCGGCTAAGAGACAGAGAGAAAGACATGGAAGAGAGTTTATTAGCAAAAGGGATCAAAGAAGAGAAAAGAAAACCAGAAACTCCATCTCTAACATGGGTTACTTTCACCGGGGAGCTCAAGAGGTTGGGATTCTTGGCTGGTCCTATGGTGGTCGTGACTCTATCACAGTACATGTTGCAGTTCATTTCATTAATGATGGTGGGTCATCTGGGTGAACTTGCTCTCTCTAGCGCTGCTATAGCCATCTCTCTTTCTGCAGTCACTGGCTTCAGTCTTCTTGTAAGTCTTTGTTGTTATCTACTTAGCTTTTATTTGCTTATATACATGTTTTTCTTTCCTTATATACATTTTTAAAGTCTCACTTTTTAACCAACTTTTAGTAAATAAATAATAACCAAAAAAAAAAAAAAAAAATCCAATGCAACATTTAGTTTGTTTTCTTTCATGCATACTTTGGATTAATTCTTGTTCAAAATTTTTTTTTTTTCTATAATATTAGTACAAGATATTTTTAAGCTCACCTTGGAAAAACATGAAACTTGTTTCTTTGAGTTTTTGTGATTACCCTTGTGACAAGATTCTTGGTTCATTTTATGTGATTTGAACTCACTGCAATTTGAGTTTTTGTGATTACCTCTTCAGGGCAAGGCAGGTCATGATGGGTGGGAAATTAATTACTTTTCAACTTAACCGGGACTAGGGGTAATTGGAGATGTCAGATGAGGGAATGGTGACTTGGGTAGCCTTATAATGTTTTATCTTTGGGTACCAGATTCATAACAGTTTAGTAAACTAAACCACTTCCATGTTTTGTTAATGAATCACTAAACATGGTTATAAGTTTCATTTTGTTCTTTCAATATTTGTGTGATTTATGTAATGATCAGCTTCTCATCATAATGGATTGGACTAACATTGCTCAACTTGTGATTTGGATAACATTTATGAATACTAGTGCAGAAAAGCATTTGTCATGATTTGGATGAAATTTAATAATTAGTCTCACTGAATGGCAGTGACACACTGTCAAAACAAAAAAAGAAAAAACATCAAATGGCAGTCACATGTATGAGTTTCAATAAGCCAGAGCTACTAGAAGATATGGGTGAAGTCATGCACTTAACAAAAATATATATTGGATGATTTAAATGTTCTAAAGGCAAAAAACATTAAATTTGTGGACCTAGTTACTGAGATGAAAGACTTTGAACATATCTATTTCAAATAACTAACTGGATTTTCTATTTTGTATGTGGTAAACAGTTAGGAATGGCCAGTGCGCTAGAAACTCTATGTGGGCAAGCTTATGGTGCTCAGCAATATCAAAAAATTGGAATTCAAACTTACACTGCTATATTTTCTCTAAACCTTGTCTGTCTTCCTCTGTGTTTGCTATGGATGAACATGGGAAAGTTACTAAGTTTGATAGGCCAAGACCCTCTAATTTCACATGAAGCTGGGAAATTCACAATGTGGCTTGTTCCTGCACTCTTTGCTTATGCGACACTTCAACCACTCATTAGATACCTTCAGACACAAAGTCTAGTCAAGCCAATGCTTATAAGCTCTTTTGTAATTCTATGTTTTCACATACCACTATGTTGGGTTTTAGTATTCAAGTCTGGACTGGGAAACCTTGGAGCAGCTTTAGCTATGGGAATTTCATATTGGTTAAATGTGATTTTGCTTGGATTATATGCGAAGTACTCTTCTGCCTGCAAAAAAACCCTTGTTCCAATTTCTAAGGAGCTGTTCCAAGGAATTGGGGAGTTTTTCCGCTTTGCTATCCCTTCTGCTATAATGGTTTGGTAATTGTTTTCATTTACTCCAGTTGTAAAGAAAAGAGTTTGTATGTTCATCTTTAATTTTTTTATTTTTTATTTTGTTGATGATTGCAGCCTCCAGTGGTGGTCTTTTGAGCTTCTTATACTGTTGTCTGGTCTTTTACCTAATCCGCAACTTGAAACTTCAGTTCTGTCTGTGTGGTAAGTTTTCTTGTAGAATTTCATAACAAGAACACTATGGATCTTCTACAAATTAATGAGATTTTCCATTTCTAAAAAAAATCTGATTGTTCTATTTTGTTGTCAACTTTTTTTGCAGTCTCAATACGATTGGAACACTCTATTCAATACCGTATGGACTTAGTGCTGCAGCAAGGTTTGATAAATCAAAACTATGTATACATATATTCAAAGACACCTATATATTATGAATATTACTAGTGTTTATAACGGTTGAAATTGCATATCTCTAATAATGTATGCTAATTTCTTTTTGTTTAGTACTAGAATTTCAAATGAATTAGGAGCAGGAAACCCACAAGCTGCTCGTGTGGCTGTCTTTGCTGTATTGTTTCTTGCAATCACAGTGACCATTATAATAAGCACAATCCTTCTTGCAAGCCGGAGTGTTTTTGGTTACACTTTTACCAACGAGAAGGAAGTTGTGGACTATGTGACAACCATGGCTCCCCTGGTTTCTCTGTCAATTATACTGGACAGCTTACAAGGGGTACTCTCAGGTCAAAATTTTCTCTTTTGCCAATGAGTGTTGTCTGCTAAAAATGTAAGTTTTTGCTGAGTTCTATCTTGTGTTTGTTAACTCAGGTGTTGCTAGAGGATGTGGGTGGCAACATATAGGAGCTTATGTCAACTTGGGGGCACTCTATCTTTGTGGGATTCCAGTTGCTGCGGTTCTGGGTTTCATGACAAATTTAAGAGGAAGGGGCCTATGGATTGGAATACAAACTGGTGCTTTTGTTCAGACAGTTATGCTCTCAATGATAACAAGTTGCATAAATTGGGAAAAACAGGTCTATCCTCTACTCTATGTCTTGATTCTTTTGATCTTAGCCTAGCGTATGTTTCCCATTTGCTCTGCTTGGTTGCCAAGAAATTGGAAGAAGGAAAAGAGAAAAAAAATTTAGATTGTTCAATGAGTTAGAATTTTTAATGCAACTCCACCATGGATTTATTAAAATATTAATCATTCATGATTAAATGAATGGTTATGATTTTGTTATGTCATTAGGTCATCATCATTTAAATAAAAATAATGAAGCAAAATCTAAACTATTTATCAAAGAAAGAATGATTTGAATTTTAAGAACTCTATAGTGGAGTTACCTTAGGAACTCTTGAGGTTTCTAATAACCTTGATGGCCCTAAATGGTTATCAAATTCCCAAAGTCATTCCTTTTCTTCCATCTCTTGGTAGGATTGGATATGCCTCTATTTCGCAATTAGGCAGAGCACTTCTCCAAATAAATGGGATGAAGGACAATATCACCCTGAACCTCATAATGATAGTCAATCACAATTACAATGTTTTAGAGTGTCGAATTCTTTAAGATTTTTGATCAGTTCTACCCGTAGTGTTCCTTATTAAGGGGTTATCTCTGTTGTGTTTCTTGATATTTCAGGCAAGCAATGCAAGGGAGAGGATATTTGAGGGGAAACTTCCACAAGATAATAATGAGAATGAGCAGAGAATTTTGTTGAGCTAAATAATGTTATTATTACTGTTGTAACTTGTAAGGAATAAGGAGGAACATTGATTATATGAGCTAGTCGCTAACCCGTGCGATGCACGGAAAAACTATTGATTATGAAAAAAAATCCAATAATGAATGAAGAATTTAAGCTATTACACTATGAATGAAGAGTTTAAGCTATCACCTATGCATTTTTTTTGTGCGTTTCAGTTAGACTTTAGACAATAATAATTTGGTTATTACTTCTACTATTTTTGGGCTGAAATAAAAAAAAAAAATTTTCCTGAATTGAAATAAATGTCATCTCATTTTTTGTTTAACTCTTTTCATTCCTCTTCTAAGACTACTCAAGTGTTTGCAAATCCATAACACTCCTCCTTCTTCTCATCTTCTTCGCTCAACTTTTTTTTTTTTTTTTAAATCGGTTTTCTTTTCTAACATCCGCACCATCAAATCCAAAAGGAGCTACTCAATGAAAACACATTCTTCATTTAGCTAAAAAATTCATATCCTGTTCGGAATGACGAAATTTCAGTCGCAACCAATGGAGTCAATACTATACCGGAGACCGTTTCGGTTTAACTATTAAAACAATATATTTCGGTACCAGTTAATACCTATGTACCGTTTCGAGATTACCACTAATATAATAATAATAATTTTTATTAACATTTAAAACAAATAAATTTAATAGTCTTTAAATAATTATTGGGTTAATATGTACAATTATGTTGTAGTATTGGTTAATACCTTAAACATCTTCTTTAAATCAATACCAATCCCTTTTTATTCTAAAAATAAAAATAAAAGCTCAAACCTTTGTGTTCAAAAAATAAAAGCCCAATCCCTTTTTCCAATTCATTTTTTTCTATTTTATTTTTCCTCCACCATCTTGTCTAGTCAACTTTATCTTTTTCTTTAGAGGTAATTACACTAAACCCACCTATGGTTTGGTCTGAAATCATTTTTTCTACCCGTGGTTTAAAAAGTGTCACTTAATCCACTTGAGGTATGTTCTGCTTGTTTTCTGTAACCCATCTTTGTTAAAATCAGAGGTAACTAGGTATTTTTGCTCAAATTTTATGTCTCTCTCCTCCCTAAACAAAAAATAGCACAAAAATGTAAGAGAAACAAGATCAAAAAGTGGTATTGGTTTCTCTCTCAATTCACATAAATTTTGAACATGAAGAACATACCCAAAAAAAAATAAAACCCAGACCTACCTACCTAGATCTCCTATGGCTACGCCGTCTTCGCTACCGATCTCCTTGGCCACGGCAGATCCAACGGCCTTTGCTGCTACCTAGGCGACATGGAGAAAATCGCTGGAAGTTCCCTATCTTTCTTCCTCCACATCTGCAATAGCGAGCCGTACAAACTCCTCCTAGCTTTCCTCTTCGGCGAGTGAGGATAAGAGTTTGAAGCTCTATGATGGGATGTACCATTCGTTGATTCAAGGGGAGCCGAATGAGAATGCAAACCTTGTGTTGAAGGATATGAGGGAGTGGATTGATGAGAGAGTTGGGAGGTATGGGTCCAAAAATCTTTGATCAAATAATGCCACTTTGTAATTTTATTTCTTTATCTTTCCTTTTTTGGGTTTAAAAAAAAAATTAATATTGTCTCCAAATAACCCAGATCTACCTACCCAAATCTAATCCACCGTGACTCTCCAAACTCTCCCTTCTATGACCCTTCAGAAACTCCTTCACAGCACATAGCCAAGGCTTTGTGTCATTCCATTAACCATGTCAATCATTTTAAGCTAACTTCTTCACTCTCCACGAATGCAACTCAAGCAGATATAATCTCAAATGGAGGTGAATACCTCTTGAAATACTCTGTTGGTACACCACCAGTCCAAATCCTAGGCATTGCTGATACTGGTAGTGATTTGATTTGGCTATAGTGCAAGCCTTGCAATGGCTTCTACAAGCAAACAACTCCACTTGAAGTACAAATTTAGAGTTTCACACAGTAAGTTGGCACTTGAACAAAATCTAAAATCCTAAATCGAGAACAGACATAAATACCTTGATTTTCTTGAAATACTCTGTTGGTACACCACTAGTCCAAATCCTAGGCATTGCTGATACTGGTAGTGATTTGATTTGGCTATAGTGCAAGCCTTGCAATGGCTTCTACAGTTCTACAAGCAAACAGCTCCACTTGAAGTACAAATTTAGAGTTTCACACAGTAAGTTGGCACTTGAACAAAATCTGAAACCCTAAATTTAGAACAGACATAAATACCTTGATTTTCTTTATCGAAACTACCTTCCCTAGCTTCGATGTTGCGAAACTAGTGTTTTCTCCCCCTCCAGACACTCCAAACCACGAAGAACACGTTGATCTCACCACAAGTCTCTCTCTCTAAAAGTTTATGAGTTTTGGGTGTTTTGATTCGCGTTATGTTGTGTTTTGGGGTTAAGAGGTGTTTTTGTAATGGCTGGGCTTGAGGTGGGTTACGGAGATTGACGGAAACATACCATAGGTAGGTTAAGTGATACTTTTCAAACCACGAGTAGACAAAGTGATTTTCACTCAAACCACAGGTGGGTTATGTGTAATTGCCCCCTTTTTTTTATGAGAAATGATATGTCCACAATATTTTTACAACAAATTCTAAGTGTCAGGTTGTTACTACTTGTTATTGTTGGGTTAAAAAAGTAATCTCTGTGCTAAATTCAAATTTGAATCAATAACAACTAACAACTCATGATTTGTTGTGAAAATATTGTAAAAATGTTGTGGACGTAGCACTTCTCTTTGTTTATTTACTTACTTTTTATTACTACCTCATTTCTCTTTAATTCCCATCCACACATTTTCAAATTGAATCTTATCTTAAGATCCACTACACAGTAGCCCACGTTGTCCTTCTATACTTGTCCCTCACAAATCTGCTTCTCTCATTCTCTTTCTAGTCTCTCATGCATACATTTCTCATCAAAAGATTTAAAACTAACCCATAATCACACTTAGATCTATTTCTCTTTTTCCCTCACAGATCAGTTTCTCTCTCGCAAGTTGCTTCTCCTCACTCAAACGTTGCATCGGTTGGTCCAGCCACCCTGTGCTTGAGCTACACTGCCACTACCATGCCTCCTTCTATTTTTTATTTTTTATTTTTTATTTTTCAAGTTGCAGAGGAATTACATTCCAGGCCGAAACGCATTTTTTAGCCGAAATGACCGAAATTCGCCAGAAAGGCCGGTACAAACCAAAATAGTCCGGTATTTAAAACGAAACGAAATAAGGGTCTATTGATACCGAATTGTTCACCTATACAAAAAATTATTGCTATACCGGCCAGTACGAAACGATATTGACTTCCTTGGCTGGAACGCCGATACAGGCCGAATTTTGGAACGGAATAGAATAGTAGGGTTACCTATACCGAAACGAAAAATTCCAACTAGAACAGAATGGTATTTAAAACATTGATCCTGGACTGTGTTTGAAGAAATTTATGGAATAAGGAGGAAGATGACGAAGAGGGAGATGGGATAATTTTGGTTTTTTTTTTTTTTTTTTTTTTTTTTTTTGGAGAAACTTTTGGTTTGGGTTTGTGCTCATGTTTACTGTTTTGGTTTGGTTTTGGATTGTGCTGCGCTTGTGATACAGAGGAAGATGGGAGGAGAAAGAGTTGATTGGGTTTTTATAAGGAAGGAGAAGGAGTATCGGGGAGAAATAGTTATTAAAATCAGAAGTTTTGTTTTATAATGCTGATGTTTTAAAAATAATGATGACATGGAAAATTATGGGAGCTTCAAAAGTTTTAGTTATTTATATATATATATATATATATATATATATATATATAGATGAGTTTATCGACCTTTTTTTTCTTTGTTTTTGTTCTTCTTCCTTTCTTTTTTTCCCCCTCTTTTAATGGTGGCAGTGACATCCTTGAATTTGGTTTACATTCTAGATTGGCATAACCATATGGAAAAATATTTTCCTTGTCAAAACATGTAGGAACTCTGTCTGCAGCTAAATTAATAAACTGTCCCTCATAAAAAGATTAAAATAAAAATTTGATTCACAAATACTAAACCTTTCTCTATAGATTATATGGATTTCAATTGCAATTAAAGATTACTATTTACAAACCTAGAATCCAATCCTCTTGGCACTTCATGGTAGATTAGAGTAACAGTTTTTCTTCAAAACAAGCTAGGCAGTTTTCAAAACCTGCACCTTCTCTTCTTTTTTCTTTTTTTGGGTGGAAGCTTAGGCCCCAAAACCTGCATCAGGCAAGGTTTTTGTTTCTATGTTTATCTTTTCAATGAGCTCATGAATTAATCTGTTTGTAATTTTCAAATTATGTTCATTGTTGTGTAGGTTGACCAAACCAAAGTAGTCAAGTTTTTTAGGTATGTACCTTAAATGTTCAAAAAAAATTATAAATTTATTATAATATCTAAGGTGCTCTCTGAAATATAATAAGTTGACAATTTGCTATGGAGATGAGTAATTAAACAGGTAAAAAAGTTATTATATACATTTATATATATAATATTTTTTTAATAAAAATTCAGGGGGTAAATGAATCCCCTGAAATACATCTAGCGCTGCCCATGACCAAATATAATATAATTAGCTGCACATTTGAAATTTTAGATTTGGAGCCTTGTGTTGTCACTGTTGTGTTTCCAGATTGATATTGCTATAGTTAATAACACAATTCTAGCTGTTTGGAATAAAAAATATAGTCAAGAAGACCTTTACACTACGAGAAAGTATCTCATGACTGGCTTAATGAGCACTGTTTTCACATTTGAAGGAACCATATATTGTGAGAGGGCGCTCCATAAGTCGATCTCATAAGATAATTTTTCCTTTATAGCTTAAGGCATGAAATCAACAGTCAAGGTGTTTAGTATAAAAAACAGTGACACTTACCTGTCTGCCTTAACATGAGCAAATTTTCAAAATTGCCGGCAAACCAGCATTCCAATTACTTCTCTTTGGATATGAGTTATTCATAACCAATCTTTGTCATTGAGCTTCCAACAAACTTCAATTGGCCTCTATTATTTTGGAGGAGTTTTTACAAATTTATCAATGGTTGTTTAAGAGTCAACCTCTAGCAGAATTATTCGAAAAACAGTGAAGCCTTGAGTTTTGACGTGAATAACAACAACGTTCAACTAGCACATTTAAAGCCATCATTTTTTTTCCTTGTTATGTTGCAATCTTTCATCTTTGACCTCATAATTATATTGCTGACATTATATTAGAGTTATTATGAATATGTTATGGCCAAATCAGGCCATACCTCTTCTCAAATTTTTTTTTTTTTTTTAAAACCATTATTGGCCCAATAATAATAAAATTGGGGCTCAATAATAATAAAATTGGAACCTGACCGGTTTTTTTTTTTTTTTTTTTTTTTGAGGAACGGAACTCGACCGGTTAATCCGTCCAAATCTGCATAAAATAAAAAGAAAGGTGTGAATTTATTGGACCAACTGTAGAGTGTAGACTATAAAAATTAATTACTAGACTATAAACTTAAGCATTTATGTATTACTTTTATTTATTAAGTGTTTTATTTTTTATTTTTTTATTATATACAGATAAAAAAAATGTTAGAAAGTGTGTTAATTTTTATTTATTTTTGTACTTGAAGAAAAATATGGGTAACATTAGATTGACCCGTCAAAGCCCGGCTAAAGGTCATAGAAATAATAACTCATTTTGGTTTAATAAGGTCAAATTAAACTCAAACTCAAACTCGTCGGATCCAACCTATTTTCCAAAGCTACAACAACCAAGCAAGATTAGTTTATCCACTTTGCAGTATATTTAGCTCATGTTCAATGCACAAGCAAGATTAATTTCCCGCCTAAACAAATGTACTCTCAATTCCACTTTGCTCAGCTTGGTATCAAAGTCAAACTCACATTGTACTGCAGCTGTAACCCTTTTGTTTGGTATGAATTTTTGGGGTGGGGGTGGGGGGGGGGGGGGGGGGTGTTCATCAATTATTGTTCTTTATCTTCAATTTTTTATAACCACTATTGGTTTTCATCTATCCTAATAAATGGTACAAGGACACTGTTGTCACTGAGATGGAAAGAGATGAATCCCATGGTTCAAATATGACAACATGATTGTAACAGAATATGTACAGAACTTGTTATGGCAGTGTAGTTCTGTTTATATCGAATTCCCTATTATCAATATGTTATGACAACATGAGTCATGAGATTTTAAATATTTACAGTCATAAAACTCATGTAATACCTGTATAAGATAGACCTTCTACTGGGTTGCCTTGATATTGCAAGCAAGGCAAGAGAGAGGATTGTTAAAGATCTTCAACAAATGGATTAATGTGAGCAAGCAGAGGATTTTGATGAATTGATTTTCATATGTTTATTACATAAGTTATAATAGAAGAAATTAGAAAAAGAAAAAAAAAATGTTGTAATAGAAGTCCAATAGTCTTTTTTAAATATATCAATGTAGAAATCATGAATTTAGAAATTCTTCTATCATTTTTCTAACAATCCAAGGAAAATCGTTAGTTATATCTATGTTATATCTCAGAATGATTAGTTACAATTGAGGTTCTTTATAGTTACTAATAAAACCCAGATCTACCAAGTAAATACCCGATGTAAGACTTATCACTCACCCCCACACACATCACACAATCAATCAAATTGGGGCAACACCCTTTTCCTCTCTTTTTTTACGCTACAACAAAGGAAGGATTAAAAAAATAAAGTTTCTGAACTAATGGTAGTCCTTCAAAAAAAAAAATCTTCCACTATTTTGGCAGTAAGCTTCCACAAGGACCACAACAGTGTATTTGATTTGTTACATATAACTTCCGTATTTTTAATGTTATATATATATATTGAAAATTAAATCAACCTCAATTGATATTTTATGAAATGGCATTTCCCTCCACCAAATATTTCAAGAAATGATACTCCCCCAAATATTTATAGAAACGATAGTCCCACTTTTATAAATGTAACATATAAATTGCAATCCATTTCACATCAACACTGCATCTCCATCCCATCAATTAGAATATTATGTTATGATAGGAAAGTCAGGATTTACCCTTTTTTTTTTTTTTGCATATTTCATAAAATGACATCTCTCTCCAAACGTTTGAAGAAATAACACTTTCATCGTTGAGATTTTATAAATACAACAAATAAGTTCGTTTCCTCTCAAATTATTACTTTTCCAACAAGATATTCTATTACATGGGACTTGGGAGTTGGGACTGTCATGCGAAAGGGAATGAACTTATCTATTCCGTTTATGAAATTGGGATTTTCATCTCTTCAAATATGTTTGGCTCGAATGGTACTCAAAACTCATCAGATTCAACCCATTTGCCAAGACAGCAACAAGCAAGAAAGATTAGTTTATCCATAATTAAATGCAGTATATTTAGGTCATTGTTCAATGCACAAGCAAGATCAATTTTCAGCCTAAGCAGATGGAGTTATCTATTCGATTTATGAAAATGGGATTGTCATCTCTTCAAATGTTTGGCTCGAGTGGTACCTTTCCTGGTTCGAATTCTTGGAATGCTTGTCCTCCTACTGGCCATATAAAATAAATTGTACACTCTCACTGAAACTAGTAAGACAACTTATAGAAAATATATAAACTATGGCCCTTCTTCTGCACCATGCAGACAAAATTGTCTGTTTTGTAAATTACTGGGTAGGTCGATGTCCTGTCATAGACACATAAAATATGTAGTACTAGCTAGTAAACTAGTAACATGCTAGTGCCTTTAGACTTTTTTTTTTGGCTGTTGATAAAAGTGCCTTTAGACTTTAGTGCTATTAACATGCCAATATTATATGATTGCCTTCTAGAAAAACTCTTTACGACTCTGTGATAATGAGTGCTGTCTTATGTCAATTAAAGTGCTTTCAGTTCAACACAGTGCCAACTAGCAAATTAATATCCCCTCCAAAAAAAAAAAAAAAAACCTAACAAATTGATAGTAAGTTCCAATTAACTCAATTGATAAAGTTTTGATTTTTAAAAGGTAAAAACTGATTGGTGTCTTATGATAATGAAGCACAATCATTTGAAGTAGACATCATATGTTGAAACTTTATAAATAAAGATAAATAATAATAAAAAATGAGCAAATTAGTAATGATTTTCTTGATAATTGATGAGATATATCGTGTATGCGGAGCCTATTGACTATTGTGTAAATTATGAGGGTATATTCCATATTTGAGTGTTAATAGGTGCCTATAAGGAATTTGTTAACAGATCATTTTAAGAAAGTTTTAATACCTCGTTCATAGGAAATATAAATTTTTTTTTTTTTTTTTAAGTAAGCTGTTTCTTTTTTCCTTTTTCATAAAAAGTTTATGAAAATATTTAGCATCTCCCTATATGGTCAATCACAACATAAAAGGAATCATTAGCATTTTCTGTTTGTTTCGATATTAGCATTTTTTTAAAAATTCAGAAAATTTCCTCTTTACTTCCTTTATTTAGCTTCGCATGAAATAGAGTTGTATTCCTTATTTACATATGTGTGGGATAGAGTTGTTTTTCAGAAAATTTTAGCCGAAAACAATATCTCATCTCATATCAAGCTAAATAAGATTTTAATTTTTTTATTTTTAAAGAAGATAAATAAGAAAGTTAAGAGACAGTTTTTCTTTAATCCATTTTTCTTATATTACCAAAAACAGGAAAATTTGAAAAACTATCTTCACATAAGTTTTCCATTAAAATAAATAAAAAATACTCTTATCATCTTTTTATTTTTGGTAGAAACTTATCATCTATAATTTTTCATGTGTGTAGACAAAATAATAGGGTCATATATATGCTAATGATCATTATAAATTCTGTTATAACTATCATAGTAAAATTTCAGCAATCTCGTGAATGTTGTGTTTGTGTGCGCCTTGCACAAGCAAATTTTTCTTCTTTTCACCTTTTCTTACTTAGATTAGTAGGCGAAGAACATAATTTACTGAAGTTCGGTGCACATGGAACAACATCCAACCAATCTTAAAAAAACAAAAAACATAAGAGCGTGTCGTGTGCAAACTCTTTTGTTTTCTTTGTTTATTGGCTTGCAATTTGGATTCTATGAAAACACAAAGAATATTAATGATGTGAATGAAGACAAATCTATTTGAACTCGCTAAGGCCTTCCAAATTTATCTGGTAAGATTTGACAAAATAAGAGGGTGTTTGGTTTAGCCAAAACTCTAACTCAAAACTCAATTTTCATTACCCCATTCTCAAAATTGGTGAGCCCCACCTCGAGAAACTTTGTTTGGTTCAGTTTTTGTTTTCAATTTCCATAACCTAAAACTCATTAAATAGAGTCAGAGTTACTAAAATTGAGAACAAATTTTAGGAGTTTTCAAATTATGGAAACTAAGAGATTGTGGCATTCTTGTAAATTTTAGCAATTGTGTGGGACCTGTAATCATAACTTGTCTCAATCGAGTTAGATCACAACAAGCTCTCCCAATGACTCTCACATCCTTTTTTTCATTTTCATTACTTTAGTCTTTACTCCACAGACCCAAACCACAGCCACCAAATTTACATTTCATTTCTTTTTCACCTTCCTCCTCTCAGTCCTTTGAACATTTCTTCTTTTGCATTTGATGAGTGATGAGAATTGAGTTTAGAGGTTTGAGTAATGAGAATTGAGTTTTGAGTTATCTTTAAACCAAACACAGCCTAAAATTTCATGTGGAAAGGTCCAAAACATACATTGAGTTAAGTGTGTGTATATATACATGTATAAAATATTGAAAAACAAAAGGGCCAACTCAGAATAAAACACACATACATACAAGCACAATCAAAAAGAGAGAAAGTTTGTGGACATAATTTTTGTGCCACAACTCTTGTTATAACTCAGGTATGGTTGACTTTGTGGTGTTGGAAAAATATGAGACTAATTAACAAAACCAATAGATTAAGTTTGAGAAATGAGAGGAAATTTATTGATGATTGATAGAGCTGAAATGTGGAACTCAATCCACTATCCTAAGAAGTGATTTCGCCCCACTAGATACAATTTATCCTTGGTGCAAAACTGGGCTCCAACAAATCACCTCCCAAGATTCAATCGGTTGCATGCACTCACAAACCCAAGCTTTGAACTCGTATTGATGCCCAAAATAAGTTGAGAAAACAGATAGAGAGAGAATCATAGAAGTATAATCCTTTGTAAATTTTCGGCTACCTCAAGTGAACCATTGCTTTGGTATATATAGGATCACATATGAGAAAATTAAGGAAAGACATTGCACAGGTTTGCACATCCCCAAGAATATGTCATGATAGGAATCAAAACACTTTTCCTTATATTTTTTGATAAATGAAAAATGGGTAGAGGGGAGTGACCTGAGTTGGCGTCTTCCACCTGGACGTGACCATAATGACACTTTTCCTTATATTTGTCTTCAATAGTTATTAAGATTAAATGATATTAATCAGTGATTGCGAAAGTCTTGATACAGAGATGGAAAGGACATATTTTTAGCAAAGTAAATAGATAAGAGAAGGCTGGGTAATTATTGAATACTCCGGGAGTACCATAAATGCATACTGCCCCCTCTCACATGAATTTTGGGTTCCACCATAAATTTAATTAATGAAACTCATAATTATGTGAGAGGAAGAGTACACATTTATGGTACTCTGGGAGTACTCAATAATTACCCCACTAATTTGGTCAATAGATGTTCCATGCAATAAATTTGAAACATTTCCAATATTTGTGAGTTGTGAAAAACAATAATAAGTCCACCTAAAAGTGATCGAACACTTCAAAATTGTGACATAAAATTTGAATAATTAAAAAACAAATAAGTCCATATAAAGTGATTGTTTACTTTTTATAGTCCAACACTTCAAAGTTGTTACATAAAATTTGTGGTAATAGAAGATCTATTACAACCAAAAAAAAAAAAGGGGCGCCATTTTTCTTGGAGAGTTTGATTCATTCTTCAACTTTACCCCCAATCACATCAACAACAAAAATAAATAACCTTAACCCCCAAGAAAGAGTCATAGCCGAATAAGATGTATGGATTTATTTATTTATTTATTTATGAGAAGAGGACGTATGGATTTAGCGAGAAAAATAAAAACAAACATGCATGATTGTAAGTTGTAACACGTATATAAAGACCAAAAGGCCCAAAACCTGCCCAAAACCTGTTATCAAGTAGAATAGTCTCTTCCCCCTCGTTCAAAAAACGAAGGAACAAGTGAGGAAAACTGATAGACGCTCCAAAAACAAAGGCATACAAAAACACACATCGCTCTAAAAGGATGGTGTGGAAGTGAGAAATAGGCCACAACGAATGACACGCTATCCTAAAGAAAAGATAGGCAGTCTCGGTAAGCTCAGCGGACGTGATCTGAGGATCAGAACTCCACTAGATAGATGACCCAGTGATGTATGACATGACAACATCTAAGGATGGCGACTCATCATAGGGATAGTCAGGCTCCCAAACAACCGGAACCCCAAGAGCCTCAGCCACTACCCGAGGGGTAATGGTGAACTCAACACCTCGTATCCAACTCCTAACAAGGGTGTTGGAATCATAGACGTGGCAAGAGAGGTTTGAGAAGAACTCTCTAATCAGGGCGGTTGGGGGTGGATGATCTATCTCTAAGAGAGGCAACCAACCTCTAGACTCAAAGTTAGCCCTAATGGCCGGATCAAGCTCATCTAACACAACAGCTCACTCAGCCTATATCTTACGCTTACAGTTCAAGATATCAAAGGCCTCTCTGCACTTATCATTCCTAAACACCTCACTCCTAGAGGGAGACTCAGAGGAAGTGGAAGGGGTCCTATTGGCTCTAGTTTTCCTAGGCATAGTGCTAAGATAAGGACCAAAACACAGAGCAAAAGAACAAAAATACAAAAGACAAAACCAAGGGTAGACTGTAAGTTAGCACAAAAAAAATATAGAATAAAAATCTATATGATGCATGAACAACTTAAATGGTATGATGCATGTTCTAATGCAGTGCAATTAAGTCCAAAAAGTTCAAATTCACAAAATTGGCTTGAACATAGAGGTATTAACTCAAAAACCCCAAAATTTTGGAAAACCACTTGATCAATTTGAAAGATATTGACGAATTGATCATCATACACGATAGAGTTTAAAAATTAATGACCAAATACATCAATATAACAAGCCAATTTCATCAATTTAACCCAATTTGGCAAAATCCCTAATTCAGATCAATTTCAAACCCTAGAATTTCCAATTTTTCAAAAACCATAAAATTGATCAAATTAACCAACAATGATCATTAATATAACATCCTAGAACAAAAACCCATTGATCAATTTCACCAGAAAATGTTTGAATCATCAAAAACCCCAATATATGAAAAGTGCC
Organism: Quercus tomentella; assembly: GCA_028535165.1. Lineage (NCBI taxonomy): Eukaryota > Viridiplantae > Streptophyta > Magnoliopsida > Fagales > Fagaceae > Quercus > Quercus tomentella. The sequence continues at coordinate 3,822,793 of JAPQVY010000133.1, forward strand.
AAAAATACCCAATACAATGCATGAAAAATGCATGAAATCATGAAATAAAATGCAAAAGGAAGGGCAAAGAGGACTTACCGGCTTTGGAAGACAAAAACTTTGCAAAAATTCCGGAGGAAAACGACAAAAAATATTTGGTGGAGCCTTAGCCAAGTCGAAGAGAGAGGAAAGGTTGAAAAATTTTGAAAAAGTACGTTTTGAAAAAGACATTCTGACCTTTTAAAAAACATGTTTCACGAGTTTTGATCGATCAAAAAATAGCCTCGATCGATCGAAACAAATAGAGACTCTCTTGAACATATTTAAAAAAATTTCGATCGATCGAAAAACAAAATGGATCGATCAAAATGGGCAGAGGCTCACTAAATTTGAGAAAAAACATAGTTTTTTGAAAAAAACATTTAGAATCAACTCAAAGCATTGATATTTAAGAACAAAATGCATGAGTATATGATGATGTGATTTTCAAAACAAGAATTTTAAGCCCAAAATCCCCAAAAACAAAATTTCTTGCATTCTCCACAAATTTTCAAGTAACAAATTAATTTTGCACAAAATTCAAAGTATTTGCAAAACTTGGTTGGTCAGACCATAAACACACACAATAACATGTACAAAGTTTAGCAAAGAGTAACTCGTGTAGTGTGTGCAACTAGCAAAAGCTTGAGATACATGTGAGGTGATATGTGAATAGCAATCAATCACAAAGTCTACAAAATTCATCACAAAGAATTTAAAAGAGACTATCATCTAAAGAGTTACATCATATAACTCCCACATCTCCTAGATCATAAGCTTGCAATCATGTAAGTTTCTAGTATTTATGCCTCATAATATACATATCAATTTTAAGTCATGTGAGTTTGGCATCAAGCCTAATAGTACACACCAATTTTAAGTATTAAGCAATTTAAACCGAGGCTTCACCTTATGTTCTTTTTGTGCATGTGCTACACTTTCTCGAACACAAAATCTTATGATATGCACTAAGATGTTCATGATTGGCTAGTGAACAATGGTGAGATAGTTATTTATGCCTTTCTCTAAAAGTTCAAGTCAAACATTCAAAAACATGTGACTTCAAGATTAAGACATAGTAATCAAAAACCATAAATATCTTTCCCACACAACATGCACTACAAAGTTTCAACTAGTAAAGTGCAATAAGTAAGCTTATTAAAGCTAAATAAGGTACAAAAGACATGTTATGTGAAAATAAATTGACCAACCTTGTTCTCAAAAACCAAGAAGAATAGTACAAAACAAAATTTGCTTCCTTTTTTTTTTTTTTTTTTTAATAAAAAAAAACACCTAGAATGAAATGCATGAATGTTATGCAATGCAAATCCTAGAAAAAAAAAAAAAAACAAACAAACAAACAAAACCAAAGAACAATGGTCACAAAGGGTAGAGCAATGAAGCACAAGGACCATGTCAGAAAGACTCAGTTAGTTCAAGTCTTTTGCATCCAAAACCTTTTAGATGCACCATGAGCATTGGAGTTCTTATTCACATGGGAATGATTACCAACTCCAGGATTGGAACAAAGGTTTAAAACCTTTACCAATTCACCAATAAGTACCATAGGATCTTGTGCTTGAGGCACAGGTACTTTTGATTTGTTTGCTCTCTTTGCAGCTTGCAACTTGTAACAGTTTGGACAAATGTGTCCAGACTTTCCACAAAAGTAACAAACCCATGCAGGCTTATCATGTGTTTTGTCCTTAGATAGGGTAGGCTTCTTAGACTTAGACTCTTTCAGATCAACCCTAATCTTCCTAGATGGTGAAACTTCTATGGGTTTGACAACCTCACTCACAGAAGGTTTGACAGTTTCACTCACTATCTCTCTCACAGAAGGTTCAGAAGAAGAAGATGAAGGAACAAACTTTGTGGAATGGGGAGCAGACACAGAGATGCTTTCAACATAACCTAATCCATTTTTGTCAGAAGAAGACTTTTGAACACTCAGCATTTGATCAAGTTTAGAACTAGCAGATCTAGCAACAGATAAATCAAGTTCCAAAGATTTAACTTTATCAAGCAAAAGCATATTTTCAGTTTTCACATTGTTCAAAAGTTCATTAGCATCAAACAGTTTAACAAGCAAATTCTTCTTTTCAAGCTCAAGAGATTCAATTTTCTTCAAGCCAAGTTCAACATTCATAGCATCCTTTGCAGCAATTTTGCAAAGTTTATTATAGGCCTCTTGAAGATCTGCATCTTCAGAGAGTTCCCCATCAGAAGGGTTCTCTTCAACAGATATGCTCTCATCGACTACAGCAGTAGCGGTGAAAGTAATGAAATTTTCATCCTCATCACAATCAAACTCATTATCAGAAACTTCACCATCACCAAGGGTTACAGCCATAGTCTTACCCTTAGACTTCAAATAGGTAGGGCATTCAGATTTCATGTGTCCATACCCTTGACATCCAAAACACTGAGAGCCCAAAGAATTATTGGAAGATTGACCTACTTTTTCTCTAGGTTTATCATTATTGTTAACCTTAGTGGGATCATGCTTCCTAAAGTTTCTAGGTTCAGCAGTGTTTGTGCCTCTTGCCTTTCTATTACTATTCCTGAGAAAGTTTCTAAAGTTCTTGGCAAGATAGGCAATCTCTGTAGCAAAGAGCTCATCATCAAATCCACTACCTTCAACTTCATCAACTGACTTAAGAGCTATTGATTTGGATTTGGTAGTTTTGGATAGATCCAACTCATAAGATTGAAGAGATCCGACAAGTTCATCAACAGGGATGGAGTCCATATCCTTGCTTTCAGTAATGGCAATCACCTTGGGTCTAAAATCTTCAGTTAAAGATCTAAGAATCTTCCTAACAATTTTAGGTTGATCATAGATTTCACCCAAGTTAAAAGCAGAATTAACAATATCATTTAATTTAGCATAGAATTCATCAAAAGATTCATCATCAGACATCCTAATGCTTTCAAATTTAGAAGTCAATTACTACAATTTATTGATTTTGACAGCCTTTGTGCCTTCATGCACAGTCTGGAGGATATTCCAAGCAGTATGAGCAACCTCAACATTAGAGATTCTCTTAAATTCCTCCATATAAACAGCGCTAAATATCGCATTCATAACCTTGCTATTAAATGCAGCTGCTTCTTTTTGAGAAGTTTCCCACTCACTAACAAGAGTAGTGGGCTTCTCCCATCCGTATTCAACGGAGTTCCACACTCTCTAATCAATAGATTTCAGGAATACTTTCATCCTTACTTTCCAATAAGCATAATTATTCCCATCAAAGTGAGAGGAAGAACTAGAGAGTGTCCGTGTTCCATGACAACAGGGGTCAAGGATCAGTTCAATGATCAAAGGATCAACAACAAAAGAGCAACCCGCTCTGATACCACTTGATGGTTTTTAGACCTCTTACAACAATTGATTTAACCTAGGTAATTAGCCAAGTTATTACTTAGTCCAATTAAACAAGTTTAGGTTATCACAATATTAAAGATCAAATCATGCAAAGCAGCGGAAAATAAATAACACAAGATATGATCACCTAGGAAACCAAACCTGTAAAAACCTGGGGAGGATTTGACCTAGCTATCCTCAAGGTAAACTTGAATCCACTATCTTGAAAGAATCGAAGTTCATACAATAAGACTTACAAGCCCCCACGCTCGACTTCTTATTGCTACCAACCAGTAGAACTTACTGACACGACCACGTGCAAGCTCCGAATCCACGGACTCCTTCTTTCTTAGATTCACCACCAAATACAAGCACACCCGCTTGTGTTTTCTTTAAGCTTCAATGGCAACAACTGAATTGATCATCAAGGTGTAGATAAATCTTCTCCTTGAAAACCCTAAGTTTGTGTAAAAGAAAGCTCCTCTAGATCTCACAAGAGATTTACACAAACCGCAATTATGAGCAACACTAAAACGTGGCTAGGGTTTTCCTTTTATACTTAGGACAAATAAGAAACCCTAAAAACGTTTTAAAACACCTAGGACTGAGTTGGAAAAATCTGCAGAAAATCATTCTGTCCGAGCTTTGATTAATCGAGCCTAAGCTTCGATCAATCGAGCCAGGCTGAAAGGCACAATGCTTTCTTGCTTTAACTCGATTCCAACTTTACATAAAAGCACAACTTTGAGCTAGACTAAAACACTTCTAAACACATTGTTTTGATCATGGTTTGCCAACAATACAAATTAGAGTTCTAAATACATAAAATCCTAAGTCATTAGAACCTGACAGTATACAAGTCTAGACTAGGACATCTTGGAGTAGCATTAGCCATTGGTATGTCATATTGGTTGAATGTGATTTTACTTGGACTCAACATGAAGTACACTAGTGCCAGTTCAAAAACCAGGGTCCCAATTTCTATGGAGATGTTCCGAGGAATTTGAGAATTCTTCCGTTTTGCAATTCCTTCTGCTGTAATGATTTGGTAAATTTTCTCCTCCCCTTTTTTACAGATGTAGTAGAGCACTTTTGTGTTTTTTACTAATGTTCTCTCATGTGATCTTTCATAGCCTTAAATGGTGGTCATTTGAGCTGCTTATCCTGCTGTCAGGGCTTCTACCAAATCCAACACTTGAAACTTCAGTCTTGTCTGTGTGGTAAGTTTCTATTAGTCTTTCAAAAGTAGAACAACTTAATTCTCATCATTAATTGTAAATTACTAATGCAAAGAATATTACAAATTTTACTACATAAATATTACAAACTGATATGTCTATTTTTAAACACCAAAAAAAAATATATATATATATTTATTATGTTGTTGACATGGCACCAATCACTCATTAACATGTTAGTTTGTAAGTTTTTTAATGATAAAATTAATAGTAGCTTTAGCAATTTACATTGCAAGTTGTTGGAAATTTAATTTTGTCTCTATTTACACCCAAAAAAATCCATACAATAACTATTTTTCGACTTTTCTAAACAGTTTGTCAACCATCTCAACACTCTAGATGATACCGGATGGAACTGCTGCTGCAGCAAGGTTTGAACTGATGCACATTCTTATATATAACTAGCTAGCTACAGATATGACAATAGATATAGATATATGTACACATGTATAAATCATTGCTAACTCTTTACATGTATATTTTTTCCTTTTTCTGTTTTTGAGAATATAGCACTAGAGTTTCAAATGAATTAGGAGCTGGGAATCCACAAGTAGCACGTTCAGCTGTCGCTGTAGTGATGTCTATTACGGTTGCACAGGCACTCATATTAAGCTTAGCCCTCTTTGCCAGCCGTGGTGTTTTTGGTTATGTTTTCAGCAATGACATAGAAGTGGTAGACTATGTCACAACCATGGCTCCTTTAGTATGTCTATCAGTTATACTGGACAGCTTACATGGTATTCTTTCAGGTTAATTGCTTTATACACCTCTCTTGGTAACATGTAATTACATTTCAGTGTATGGATTTATGGGCAGCTGAGCTCAATCTAGTGTTTCTTCATATTTCAGGTATTGCTAGGGGATGTGGGTGGCAGGACTTAGGTGCTTATGTCAACCTCGGTGCGTACTATCTATGTGGACTTCCGGTTGCTGCCATATTGAGTTTTTGGCTACAGATAAGAGGACAGGGCTTTTGGATTGGTCTACTGGTTGGTGCTTCAGTGCAGGCATTACTGCTCTCTATCATAACAAGTTGTACAAACTGGGAAAAACAGGTCTACCCTCCACTTATTATTCCTTCTAGCCTTCAATTTTAGTGTAGTCTATATTCTAATTTGTCCTCTTTCCTTGCATTTGACAATTTTGACATCTTAAAATATCATGGTATTTTAGATTTTGCAAAAAAACTATTGGCCTTTAACGAGTTATATTGATGTTGCAGGCAAGTAAGGCAAGGCAGAGAATGTTGGAGGGAAGATCTTCAGTGGAAAATAGATTAACATGACTAACTCTTGATTAACGATATTATCTTATTTCAAAGTTGTAAGAGAAATATAGTGCTTAAACTAATAAGATTGATAGATTTTTTGCCGGCTACACTTAGTGTGAGTTTGGATTGCGTTCCAAACTCATCACGTCTAGCGTTTGCATTCAGCAACTGGGTCCTATGCACTGTTCATGGAACCCAGCTGTACAGAAAAACACAAATTATTCATCATTTAAAAACTGTTCATGGGACCCACAGGCACTATACATCATTTAAAATTCATTTTGCTACAGTGTTTTCAGTAATAAATTTTCAATTTTCAGCAATAAACAGTATCCAAACAGACCCTTAATAATATGTATTGAGTGTTTCTACAAATAGAAGCAAAGAAAGCATGCCAACATTATTGTTTTTCCCTACGCAGTGTGATAACAAAAGAAGAGTCGGTGCTCAACTAGACCCCAGAACACCTTAATTCGTTAGAGAAATGCTATATTCACAATATTTTCACCGAAATATAGAATGAAAAATATTTTTTTTAGAAAACTAAAGACAGAAATATTGATAGTGAACTTCTTATTTTGTATTACAACTTTGGTTTTTTTTTTTTTTTTTTTTTTTTTTTTTTTTTTTCATTCAAGTGCAAAAATTCTTATTTCCAAACAAGAATATTTCTAAATAGATCCTAATTAATAGCCTTCCATATAAGAAATCTAATTTGACTAAAAAAAACTATTAAAAACTTAAAACAAGAGTATAAAAAAACTATTAAAAACTCAAAACAATGGTATAAAATCTATTCTAGAAAATTCTAAAAATGACAACAATAACAAAAACAATTTCCATAACTTTCTAAGCTTAAGGTAAGATAGAGTTGTTTTTCATAAAATTTTTGTGGAAAACAACTTTATCTCACGTCAAAATATACAAAGGAAGTTGAGAGATATTTTTCCTTTAAGTCATTTTTTTTCTTTTTCTTTTTTCTTTTTTTTTGAGAAATGGCATTGTGGTGCTTTAAATTACGCAATACCAGCTAAATCAGCATGGTAAGAAGACAATACATCGGATGGAACATCTTCCATCCATATTACACAATTTGTCAAATTCACTGCTAACTTAGCCAAACTATGTGCAACTGTGTTGCCCTCTCTCTTAGTGTGAGAGTAGGACAATTTTGAAAAACCAGTAGATAAAGTTAAGGAGTCCTGCTTCAGTAAACCAAACGGAGCTAAAACAGAGGTTTTTGATTTCAAAGCCATCATCACTACTTGAGAGTCTCCTTCTAGTACCACATTTGCTATACCCAACTCTCTAGCAAACTCAAGAGCTTTGCTAGCAGCCAGAGCTTCAATCTCTACCGATCGAAGCTGTTGAGGAATCCGAGTGGCCATAGATGCAATAACAAGACCCTTCCTGTCCCGAATAATAACACCCATACCAGAGCTCTTTTCCTCGGCAAAAATGGCACCATTGAAATTTATTTTCATCATTTCCTGGACTGGAGGTTTCCATCGTGTTCTTCTCGCCGGTCTACTCGGAGCTGGAGCCATTTTCAGTGCCTTAAATTCTGCCCAGTTGTCGTGAGCCCACTGTGAAATGAGGTTCAAAGGTCAATGGGCTGACTGAGTCTGTGACTGGTTTCTCTGATGCTAGATGGACCAAACGATGAATGCGAACAGTGCTGGGTTCCTTTGATGATCGAAAATCCAGACCATGAGCTCACTGAAACTTGCAAAGTCTTGTTAGTTCCAGAAATTCCATGAATTACTCGTACCCCAAACGCCGTCCAACATTTTGCAACTCCACACCGTGTGTACAGCGTCTTCATTTTCTGCCTTGCAACGATCACAACATTGCTCTGAAATAATTCTCCTCCGGAATAGATTGCACTTCGAAGGGAGTGAATTATGGCAAGCCCTCCAAATTAAGTTTCTAACTTTATTTGGACATTCAAGAGCCCAAATCTTCTTCCAAAGCCCTTTCTCATGATCTTGCTGCACAAACACCTGATGACCAACTTCATCTTCCTTCAAAAACCGATATCCCGTCTTACAACTATACCTCCCATCATTCTCCAACGGCCAAAATAAAGAGTCTTCCGTATCTTTTCTAGCCAACGGAATATTCTTTATTTCTTTAGCTTCTTGTGGAGCAAAAATTCCATCTATCATCGCAGTGTTCCACTTTCTAGTTTCCTCGTCAATTAAACAATCCACTGTGGCATCTTCCATTGTTTCCACCATTGGGGATAGCACCTTAGTTGGGTGTTTTCGGGGCAGCCAATGGTGTTCCCAGATTTTTATGGATTTTCCATTTCCTACCCTCCAACAAGCACCATCTAGGATAACATCTCGACCATGTAGTATACTCTTCCAAGCATAAGACCCCGAACTTGTTTCTTTAGCTTCTAAAAGAGAATGATTAGGAAAGAACTTTGCCTTGAAAACATTGTAGAAGAGAGTTTCCTTGTTATGCAAAAGCCGCCATGCTTGTTTCGCCAAAAGGGCATCATTAAAATGAGTCAAGTTGCGAAAACCCATACCACCCACCATTTTGGATTTAGTCAATTCACTCCAACGGATCCAATGAATTTTCCTCCTATTCCCCCTTTGCCCCCACCAAAACTTCCTTATCATCATTTCAATGTCGTCACAAAGCCCCAATGGCAATTTGAAACATCCCATTGCATAAGTAGGGATGGCTTGGATCACAGATTTGACTAAAACCTCTCTCCCGGCTTGTGAAAGCAATTTTCCCTCCCATCCTTGGAGTTTTCGCCAAACTTTCTCTTTTATATAATTGAAGCTAGCCTTTTTTCCCATTCCTACAAAGGATGGAAGCCCCAAATATTTCTCATAAGACTTCACTTCTTGAACTTGGAGGAGATTCTTTATGCTTGATTTTGCTTCATCTGTGGTGGATTTGCTAAAGAAGATTGCAGTCTTGTCTTTGTTTATTTTTTGCCCTGACCAAGACTCATATTCACCCAAAATCTTTAACACATTATTGCAATCCTCAAAAATAGACCTACAGAAAAGCAAGCTATCATCTGCAAAAAACAAGTGGGTTAGCTTAGGGCCACGTTTGCACAAGGAAAAGCCCTTAATGTCCCCATTCCTCGCTGAATATTTAATAAGAGCATGAAGGCCTTCCGTACATAAAAGAAACAGGAAAGGAGAAAGGGGGTCTCCTTGTCTAATTCCTCTCCTAGGATAGATCATCCCAGTTGGTTCACCATTCACCATGATAGAATACGACATAGTCTTCACACAACTCATCATGAGAGCGACCCATCTAGCACAAAAACCCATTTTCTCCATAAGCCTCTCCAAATACACCCACTCTACCTGATCGTAGGCTTTACTCATGTCTAACTTGATAGCCATAAACCCATGTTTTCCTGAATTATGATTCTTCATATGATGAAGGGTTTCAAATGCAACCATAATATTGTCTGAAATGAGTCTTTCTTTAGCAAAGGCAGATTGATGTTCAAAAATTAGGGAAGGTAAAAATTTCTTCAACCTATTTGCTAGGACCTTAGAATAGATCTTATATAGGACATTGCACAAACTAATAGGTCGAAATTCAGACATATGTTTAGGATTAACTATCTTAGGAATGAGAGTAATGAGTGTATGGTTAATGGGTTCAGGTAGAATACCTAAATTCAACCATGAGAGAATGGCTGAGGTAACATCATGCTGCATTGTCGACCAAAAGTGTTGATAGAACAACGGTGGCATACCATCAGGACCTGGAGCTTTTAGAGGTGCCATCTGATTCAAGGCTTCCTTCACTTCAATTTCTGAAAATTC